>JAPVLO010000252.1:1200000-1800000 GCA_027257055.1 Cephalopachus bancanus | reverse complement strand
GTAGGGCTTTAAATGTTTGACTAAATCCCTTGAAGTTTATTCTGAGTGAGAGGAGCTATGAAGACTTAAGAGAAATATTATTTGCTACTATTATGGAACATGACTAGTGTTAATGCTGCTTTTTAAGTTTAAAACATCTACCATATAACTCTTACTTCCCATTTTGTAAACAGAAATCCAGTAACAATGTTAGAATAAGCATGATCAATAATCCTACTGAAGAGATAAGTTATGAAAACACCCAGATCTCCAGAGCCATCTGGGCAGCTCTCCAGACACAGACCTCCAGCTCTGCGAAGAACTTCATCACCAAAATGGCCAAGGAGGAAGCTGCAGAGGCACTGGCCGCGGGAGCCGACGTTGCAGACTTCTCTGTGGGGGTAAGGGTCTGAGTGCTTCATGAGGCTGCCCCGTTGTGTGTGCCACTGAAGTTCATTCCCTTGGGCAGATGTGCCTGTTGATGGGCAGGATTTGTCATCTTAGTTATGAGTCTTAGACGGCTTTTGGGGGGTTTTTTGTTTGTTTGTTTGTTTGTTTGTTTTTTGAGTTCTCGACCAGGCTGGAGTGCAGTGGCATGCTCATGGCCACCACAGCCTTGATCTGCTGGGCTCTAGCAGTCCTTTCGCCTCAGCCTTCCAAGTAGATGGAACTACAGGCGTGTGCCACCACACCCGACTAGTTTTTTGATTTATTGTACAGATGAGGCCTTGCCAAGTTACCCAGGCTGGTTTTGAACCCCTGATCTCAGGTGATCCTTTCGCCTCCACCTCCTAAAGTGCTGGGATTACAGGTGTGCACCACCACACCCAGCGGATTGCAAAACTCATTCCAAGAAATAACTTCTATCATGTTCCCTTTATTAGCTTTAAACTTGTCAGGGTTTCAAAGTATGCGTGGTTTGAGTTTATGTAAGTTTTAAGTGCAGAGCCATTTGTTTTGAATAGTTATTAAAAGACAGACAATATATGATCTGTTTATAAAGCTAAATACTGAGATTTGAGCCACTTATGAGGTCAAGACTTATGTATTCCTAGTGTGTCTCCAAAATAAGTTCATGTTCATTTATTTCTATAATTTGTTACCTATTTTTTGCAGTTTGGTAGTTTAAAAAATAATTTTTTTTTTGAGTTGGAGTCTCACTCTATCGCCCAGATGAGTGCAGTGGCACGCTTCCAGCCACTGCAGCCTTGACCTGCTGGGCTCCGGTGATCCTTCCACCTCAGCCTTCCAAGTAGCTGGAACTATAGGTGCGCGCTACCATACCCGGCTAATTTTTGATTTATTGTAGAGATGAGGTCTCGCCAAGTTGCCCAGGCGGGTCTCAAACCTGCAGGCTCAGGCAATCCACTCATCTCAGCCTCCCAAAGTGCGGGATTACAGGCTGAGCCACCGAGCCCGGCTAATTTTAAAATTTTTAATAAAATGATGAATATATAGTACTTGAAGTTTTAGTTAGAAAAAAGGCTGTCACTGGAATTAGCAGCACTTAAAAATGCAGAGTATGTGAAGATGGCCACACATGTTGGCTCATGCTTATAATCCCAGTACTTTGGGAGGCCAAGGCAGGAGAATTGCTTGAGCCCAGGAGTTCGAGACCAGCCTGGATAACATTGCAAGACTTCATCTCTACAAAAGTTAAAAAATTAGCTGGTGTGGTGGTACGTACCTACAGTCTCAGTTACTTGGGAGGCTGAGGTGAAAGGATTTTCTGAACTCAGGAAGCAGAGACTGTAGTGAGCTGTGATTGTGTCATTCCGCTCCAGCCTGGGCAAGAGTAAGACCCCAACTCAAAAAAAAGAGAAAAGATCAGAGCCCATAAAAAATACACATCAAAGATATCATGAAGGTAGTCTGCCAGTTGAACAAATCACATGAAAATTAGGAAACGGAAATCGCAGTTACTTTGTAAATGGGAGGACCTGGAGGAATGAGATTGAAGAACTGCAGCATCATCATGTTCATTATGAAAACCTTACTACTTTCCACTAAAAGAGTGTTTTGTAATTTGTTCATTTTGATTATTCATTTATATGGTTTGCTTAATAACAGTTACTTTTCCTTAATAATGATTACTTTCCTAGGGCATGGATTTCAGTCTTTTTAAAGAGGTCTTTGAGTCTTCCAAAATGGATTTCATTTTGTCTCATGCCGTGTACTGCAGGGATGTTCTGAAGCTGAAGAAGGGACAGAGGGCAGTGATCAGCAATGGAAGGGTGAGGACTTGGCATGCTTGACTTCCGATTAGATCCGTGAACAGTCTTTGCAGCATTCCCTCTGCAGCTAGTAGACTCTTCGAACACTCTTTCTCCAAAGGGGATTAGGGTCTACGAAGTGCCGATGATATTTCTACCCCTTTATTTGCAAGGAGGTGTGCTTTTTGCTGTAAGTGACCTTGTGTGCAGCCTTCCTGCCTTCTATCCTTGTCCTGCCATCGTGGTGAGAATGTTTGGTGGCTCTCAGAACATAAACCATTGCAGCCTTTGACACATAAAACAGACTTTGTTATTTCTATTCAGTGAGAATTAATGAGAACTTCTTTGCTATTTTATGTGACTCGAGAGCTTGCTCACTATAAAAATAATGTGAAGCATATACTTGTACTCTGTGTCCCTGAGGAATGGAAGAGTAAGCAAATGACCACGGGTTGTTTCGGCCTCACGTATTTTTCCTGCTTTTACTTAGATGTGTCCTGTCTCTGTTCACTAAGCTGACTGGTGCACGTGACAACCTGAGGATGCCACGTGGCTCCTTCCCAGCTTGCTGACCGCAGGTGCTCTCCAGCTCGGGCACTGCTCTTCTCTTTTTCACAGGTCATCGGGCCACTGGAGGATGGTGAGCTCTTTAATCAAGACGATTTCCACCTCCTCGAAAGCATCATCTTAAAAACTTCAGGACAGAAAATAAAATCTCATATTCAGCAACTTCGGGTGGAAGAAGATGTGTAAGTTTTGCTATGGAAGAAATTACAGGGCTTGCATTAATTGGACTTTTACACTTAGGTTGGTTAGGATCATAGGTTATGTGTATGTATACATATAGTGCGTGTGTATGCACATACACACTCATATACACTATACTTATTCCAGGGTGTTTATTTCCAGTTTGAAAATGTAATAATGCTCCAGGAATGGTGGCACGTGCCTGTAGTCCCAGCTACTCAAGTGGCTGAGGCAGAAGGATCACTGAGCCCAGGAGGTTGAGGCTGCAGTGAGCCGTGAGCCACTGTACTCCAGCCTGGGCAACAGAATGAGACCCTGACTCAAAAAATAATAATAATAATAGTAGTAGTAGTAATAATAATAATGTGAAGCATATACTTCTACTCTGTGTCCCTGAGAAAATAATATAATATTGAATAACCACGTGGCAATTCAAGTTTTAATATATACTTCTGTTGAAACATGCTAGTTTATTTTGTAGGCTGTTATTTAAAGAATTTAATTAGTTCTCTCTGTTTTTAGTTTTTTACATTTTGATTGTAAAAATGTAAAAAGGCTGGAGTGTAGTGGCATGCTCACGGCCACCCCAGTGTCGACCTTCTGGGCTCTGGCAATCCTTCCACCTCAGCCTTCCAAGTAGCTGGAACAAGGAGTGTGCGCTACCATGCCTGGCTAGTTTTTGTGATTCATTGTAGAGACAAGGTCTTACCAAGTTGCCCGGGCTGGTCTTGAACACGCGGACTCAGGCAGTCCACTCGCCTTGGCCTCCCAAAGTGGTGGGATTACAGACTGAGCCACCAAACCCAGCCCTTCAGTTTTACTTTGTTCGGGGAAGGAAAGGCTGTTTTCCTTTATCCACCAATGTAGAATACTGAGTTGTTTCTCTTATATCTCCGTAGGTGACTATGACTTGGTTATTGTTGGTTTTTAAATTTAAAATTATTCCAATGCTATTATTAGCTAATGTATATTAGGGTGTTATTTCTTTTCATGGAAGAAAACAAGTAGTTTGAACCATGTAGCTGCTGTGTAACTTGAGCCTATTGTCATATGTACCTAGTTTCTGCATTGAATATCAATGAATGCATAGTTGGGAGATGTATTTCTTTTTTTTCGAGTTGGACTCCCACTCCTTCCAAGGTGGAGTGCAGTGGCACGCACTCTCATGGCCACCCCAGCGTCAACCTTGTGGACTGTAGCCATCCTTTCGCCTCAGCCTTCCCAGTAGCTGGAACTATAGACGCATGCTACCACGGCTGGCTTTTTAAAATTTTATTGTAGAGACGAGGTCTTACCAGGTTGCCCAGACTGGTCTCGAACCTGCGGACTTAGGCAATCCACTCACCTTGGCTTCTCAAAGTGTTGGGATTACAGGCTGAGCCACCGAGCCCAGCCAGGAGATATATTTCTATGTTTAATTTTTTTGAAGAGCTGCTTATATACCTTTTCCACAGTGGCGGTACCATTTTACATTCTCAACAACAGTGCACAAGTGTTCCAGTCTTTCCACGTCCTCACCAACACTTGTTTTTTCTGTGTTTTGATAATAGCCATCCTCATGGGTGTGAAATATTATCTCTGTAACTTGATTTGCATTTCCCTGATAATAGTGATGTTGAGCATCTTTTCATTTGCAGATTGGCCATTTGTACATCTTTGGGGAAATGTCTTTTTTAAACCGGGTGTGTTTTTTGTTGTTGAGTTGTAGGAGTTCTTCATACATTCTTGATAACAGTTTCTTATCAAATATAGGACTTGCAAATATTTTCT
This sequence comes from Cephalopachus bancanus, assembly GCA_027257055.1. Taxonomy (NCBI): domain Eukaryota; kingdom Metazoa; phylum Chordata; class Mammalia; order Primates; family Tarsiidae; genus Cephalopachus; species Cephalopachus bancanus. Next base: position 1,795,291 of record JAPVLO010000252.1, on the reverse strand, counting down.
CTCATTCTGTGGAAAAGTATTCTTCAATAAGTAGTTGGAGGATATAAAATTTAAAAGTTCTCCTGATTGTTTTCTTCATCATTTTCATACACTTTCATGCTGCAGAATTTAAGAATGTATGTTTTGACTGGACATGGTGGGCCATGCCTTTTATCCCAGTACTTGGGTAGGCCAAGGTGGGAGGATTGCTTAAAACCAGGAGTTTGAGACCAGCCTGGGCAATATAGTCAGACCTCATCTCTATGAAAAATAAAAAAAATTAGCTGGGCGTCGTGGCACACCCGTAGTCCCAGCTATTCAGTAGGCTGAAGCGGGAGGATTGTTTGTGTCTAAGAGTTAGTAGAGGCTGCTGTGAGCTGTGATTGTACCACTGGAAGCATTGACTTTGATAGCTGTCAGAGCGGTCCCTTTGCTAAGTCTTGTGCAATGTGGAAATAAATCTTTTATTTGAGCCAATGCTAGTGGCTACAGATAAGGAGATTCTCTCTGATCTCAGTGACCCTTTTGTCTGGGCTAGGAAACACTTTCCTTTTGTAGGCCAGGAGGCACTGCCTGACTTGGAGCAGGCAGGTCACAGGCATAGGCTTGGTGTGGCATGCATGTGGACCACTCCCTTTCTCTATGGAGGCTTTGTGGGAAGCTCCTTTGTGAACTACATGATTGCCAGACTGTGCCTATAAGACTTGCTTTTTGTCAGTCAGAAATGGCTCTGGGTCTTTCCTGGGTGAATTTAAGGATATAAGATAGTCACGGGGTTAGCAAAAGACCAATGCTAAACTCTTAGGATTCACAGAATTATCTTATCTGTGACAGTTTATATTAGTGCCAGAGCTGCTCCACCTTGGAGTGACTCTCTGGGTATAGCCACTGCTTTCTTTCATTACCCAACCTTCAGCCACAAGACTGACCTCAGCTTTCTGAAGCTCAGCTCTGTGCTCTTTGATTATGGTGCTTCTTGAGGCTTTAGCAAGTTTCTTGTTGGCCTGCTCACCTCCATTCATGTAACCAAGTGTCCTTTGGCATGTTTTGTAACGATGTAGACACATTACAGGAAGTAAATGTCCTATATTATGTGTACTTGTGGCTGGTTGAATCAACTGGTAATTTGATATATTTGTGTATTTCAAAGAGAAAATGTATAGGCTTGTCTTGACAAATATATTCACAAGTGCTCTTTTAAGTTTCTTATTAAGGGTTTAATCTTTGGTAAAGTTAATTAGACCATCTTTTTTTTTTTTTTGGAGTTGGAGTCTCACTCTGTCGCCCAGACTGGAGTGCAGTGGCCGCTCCCGGCCACCGCAGCCTCGACCTGCTGGGCTCCGGCGATCCTTCCGCCTCAGCCTTCCGAGTAGCCGGAATTACAGGCATGCGCTACCACGCCCGGCTGATTTTTTGATTTATTGTGGAGATGAGGTCTCGCTGCCCAGGCGGGTCTCGAACCCACGGGCTCAGGCAATCCACTCACCTCAGCCTCCCAAAGGCGCGGGATTACAGGCTGAGCCACCGAGCCCGGCTAGACCATCTTTTTTAAAAAAAATTTTTTAAATTTTGTTTGAGTTGGAGTCTCACCCTGTTGCCCAGGCTGGAGTGCACTGGTACACATATGGCCACTGCATCCTCGATCTGCTGGGCTCAGGCGATCCTTCCGCTTCAGCCTTCCAAGTAGCTGAAGCTACAGGCAAATGCCACCACGCCTGGCTAATTTTTTGATTTATTGTAGCTATGAGGTCTCACCAAGTCACCTAGGCTGGTCTCGAACTCCTGGACTCAGGCAATCCTCTCACCTCGGCCTCCCAAAGTGTTGGGATTACAGTCTTGAGCCACCACATTTTTTTTCAACTTCATTATTTAGTTCAAGATCTTCCTTGGTTATTAATCAGTTTTAGAAGGGGCAAGGATAATAGAAATAGCTAAGTTGCTTACCGCAATGTTGTTTCTAATAGTGAAATTGGAAACAACAAAGATGTTCAAGAGCTGGTTGGTTTAATAGATTATTTTGTATCCATTAATAAACTATTATGCAGCCATTAAGAATATTGATATACTCCTATACTAATTAACCAACCAAAAGATTTTTATAGTATATTTTTAATTGAAAAAGCAAGTTCATAGATAGTATAATCCTAGTTTTGTTTATATATATATATATATATATATTTTTTTTTTTTAATATAGAAGAATGATGAACCAAAATATTAGAGCTGGTTTCTTGATAGTTGTATTATGTGTAAGCTCTGTTTTCTTCTTTATACTTATTTACCTGAATGTTTTTCCAGAGAATTATTACTCTAATAATTATACAAATTAATAGTTATTTTTAAAAATGTGGGAGAGAATATAATACTGACAGTCGGTTTTGGTCCACACCCTGAGCTAGGTGCTTGGTAAGTTTACCCATTGCGGTATTTATAAGAGTCATGCAAGCTGGTCTTGGTGGCTCACGCCGGTAACCTCAGCACTTTGAGAGGCGGAGGCGAGAGGATTGCCTGTACTCAGGCTCAAGAGCAGCCTGAGCAACATGGTAAGACCTCGTATCTGCAATAAATAAAAAGTTAGCTGGATGTTGTGGCACGTGCCTGTGGTTCCAGCTACTTGGAATGCTGAGGCAGAAGGATCACCTGAGCCCAGCAGGTTGAGAGTGTGGTGACCATGAGTGTGCCACTGCACTCCAGCCTGGGTGACAGAGTGAGAGTTCAACTCAAAAAAGTAAAATGTCATGCAAAGTAGGTGCTATCTCCATTTCACATGTGGGAAAATGAGTAACTTTCCCAAGGTTATATAGCCAATCACTTACCAAATTCGTACTTTTTCTTATACCTGCAATACAGAGCTAATGCCATCTTCACACCGTCTTGTTGGCATTCAATATTTGGGTGGATGATATGTTGGGCAGTGTTTGGAAAACTTTCTGTAGAGACATGCTTAGATTTCGCTAACCCTGTTTTTCAGGGCCAGTGACTTGGTAATGAAGGTGGATGCTCTTCTATCAGCTCAACCAAAAGGAGATGCAAGAATTGAGTACCAGATTTTTGAAGACAGACACAGGTACAGAATTAATGTTGGATTTTTGCATATTCTTGAATAGTAAGCTCTTAAGTTTGCTTTTACCTCAGCTCCTTGAGTTTTCTATATAAGGTTTGTATATAAGTTCTCATAGGAGAACTTATTTACTTGGTGTGCAATTTTCATATATAATTTTTATACATATATAACATTTACATATAGATCTCAATTGAATAAAAATTGACCTTATTTGTAAATAAATCTGGAGTAATTCTGGGTGCGTCCTTTTAGTAGAAAACAGTCAACATTTAATGAAACAGACCAGTTATGATTTTCTTATTATGTTTAAGAATAAACAGGATTGTTAAAGCATTTGTCTCATCCACCTTTTATTGAGAATTTTTGATTTTTCCCTCTTTTGTTCTTCCATTTTTCACTCTGGAAAGTTTCAGAGCCAAGCATGGTGTCTCATATCTGTAACCCCAGACCTTTGGGAGGCCACGGTGGGACAGTTGCTTGATGCCGGGGATTCTAGACCAGCCTGGGCTTCAGAGTGAGACCCCTGTTTCCACACACAGACAAAAAAAACACCTGGGTGTCGTGATGTAGAGCCATAGTCCCAGCTACTTGAGAGCCTGTGTTGGTGGATCACCTGAGCCCAGGAGTTCAAGATTACAATGAGTCGATGGTACCACTGCCCTCCTGCCTGTGCAACAGAGCAAGACCCTATCTCTTAAAAAAAGAAAAAAGAAAAAGGAAACTCTTCAAACCTAGAAATAGCTGGACGACTATTACAGTGAGCACCCAGACATCTCTTCCGTAGACTCATCAATTGTTAGTGTGCCACATTTGCTTTAATGTTTGCACGCACACATACACATTTGTTTTCTTCACCACCTGAAAGTATATTGAAGACATTGTGACACAGTGTGCCTGAAGCCTTTAGCATATGTCTTACGTACCAGGACTCCTTCACAGTACTGTTTGCATACCTCAGAAATTTACTCTTGAGATAGTAATATTAATACACATTCCCCATTCGGATTTCTCCAATGTCTTACTAATGACCTCTTATCACTGTTTTTTTGTGGAGTTTGATCTCCCTTAATTGAGAAGCGTTTCCTGCTTTTGTGTGTGTGTGTTTTATGCCATTGATATTTTGTTAGAGTCCAGGCCAGTTGTCTTGTGGAATGTCCCACATCTGGGTTGTTTTCTCAAGATGAGACTCAGATTTAATTGTTTGGGGGAGAACCCTGAGCAGTTAATGTATGTACCCCTTGCCTTACCTGACAGGTATATATATTTTTATTGTGTCTCAAAATCCCCAGGGAGGCTTTAAATATGGATGACTGTGTCCTACTCCTCTGTGATTCTAACCTGTTTAGTCTTGCATGAATTAGACTTTGGTTTAGTGGACCTATGTTTTCTCACAGCCAGTGCTTGTGGAGATCAGATTTGCATAGTCAGGTAGTTTCATGAATGCAGGCCGTAATGGAGACCCTCCGTATTTGCACTGGCTGTGTCTCCTGATTTTTTTATGTCACCAGGGGGTAGAGGTTCCTGTGCTTCCTGACCAATCCATGTTGAATTTTCCCATCAGTACCCATCTTTTCAACACCGCATACTTTTTTTTTTTTTTGAGAAAGTGGGATTTATTGAGAGGACAGAAAAGCTCCCACAGTAGGATGGAACCTGAAGGAGTTGCCCCTGGATACTTTTAAGAAGTGACTCATTATCTAGCTACTAGCACAGGAAACATTTTCTGAGTGACCTGCTGTCTTTCTCACTTTTCATGGCCAAGATAGTGAGTCCTGAGCAAAGAACTCTTCCCTTTTTTGGAACATCCTTCCTTTTCTCCAAGAGTTTTGTATGATAAAATGTCCTAATGACAAATTCTGTCATGGCACAAATTGTGACCATAGTCAGAAGAATTCCTGTTGTGGTTGTCTTAGTTCAGGGAGTGTCTATGGTGTTTGAGTTGGGTGTTCTCGTCCAAGCCTCCATCGTGTGCCCCTTCCCTCAGCGTGCACTTCGTCTGGGCGAGGGCTGGAAGTGCAGACTCGCGGCCCCCATCAGACCTGCCAAAGCAGCCTCCGCTGTGGACAGGTTCCTCCCCGGTGATCCTGTGTGTGTCAGCGTTGATGAAGCGTCGTATTCTTTGGCCTTGCTCTGCTCAGCTAATGTGTGTGATATCCAAGTCTTGCTCCCATGTCCGTCACTCTTGGCTTTATTCTGGCCTTTCTTCTGACCAGTGTCGCACATACATATAAGCATGATAATTGTTTATATTGTTCCCATTTCCACACGAATATTCCTCTTTTCTTCATTTTTGTCTTGTCCCCTTTTTTGTTGTGGAGACGTGAGGGTGGTTGTAGGGCCTCACAGGGTCGGCCTCTGGGTGTCCCTGTTGCTGATCACCTAGAACACTGCTGACTCAGAACGCGAACATGTCACTGAAAGTCTACCCCAAACCAGGCAGGTGGCAGGTCTGAGCAGATGTTATACTCTGGGCGGGGGTCCTGTTGGAGACACCTTTTCTTGGTCCCTTTGTGAGCATTTTATGAGCCTTTCCTTCTAGAATTTTAGAGTAGCAGAGAGTTGTAATAGGGCAGTGATGCTCAAATTTTGGCTTTTACTTAGAGAATTTGTTAAAATGCAGATTGCTGGACCTGTTTCAGTAGGTCTGGATTAGGCCTGACAGTTTGCTTCTAACAGATGCCCAGGTAAAGCTGGTGCTGCTAGTCTGAAGCCACATTTTGAGAACAGTTGTGTTAGAGCACAAAGGTCGTGTTGTGTTAGAATAGTCCTTGGCAGTGGATTTGAATCTGCAGTTGTTACTGTTATCAGAGATTGAAAGCGTTTGCCAAACACATTCACAAAGCTATTCCGATAGTTATTTCCAAAGCAGTTAAGATTCAGAATGACCTTCATCAGCATCTGAATTGTAGTTGCCCAGTTTTATTGGCCATGCTGTTTTGTGTTATGCTTATATATTCATCCCACTGGGTAAAGGCTGTTTCATGAAAAGGTAGTGGTTAGCATTGTGGCCACAGTAAAGTCCTGTTCAGAGCAAGCAGGGCATTGTGATTCAAGCAGCTAATGGTTTTGGAAAATTGAGAGTAGTTTGAAATCTTTGCAAGTTGGTTCTTTTTTAAAATGCGTCAGAGGCCCTTGCTCCTCCTAGTCTCCTCAGTCAGTGTGACTTCACAGGGAAGCCATATAACCAGAAGCTATGTGTGGGTGCGTGCGTGGTCTCCCCGGAAGTCCTGGAGGCACAAACAGAAGCCTAACCAGCTCTCACTGTTCACACAAGAACAGACGAAACATGCAGAGCAACACTGACAGGGACATGGTGAGATTCGGTTTTTTGGCCTTGTACCTTGGCTTAGTTTTTGGGGAAGTGCGCTTGACAATGTGTGTTAGCCCAAAATTGTATCCTCTGATTCCGTAATCGCATGTCTAGTGCTTCTTTGACTCTCAAGACATTTCCAAGTATGGACAAAGTTAGGTGTGCAAATTGTTTACAAGTCGAAAGCTATCTGACTGTTCAGCATTAAGTAATAGCTTACGTGAACTGTGGCAGATTCACTTAGTGAATAAAATATTTCTCATTCAGGATACTTGATATGTATTAATGTGTGGAAACGTTTATGATGAAGTGGTGGGGAAGGAAGGAATTTCTTTTAAAATTGCTAATATTCTGTAGATACAGCTGGTTTTTATACAAGTATCAAAAAAGGATTGCATAGCGATGCAGCTAAGTGATTGGGCTGGAATAGTACATGTTTTGGGATTATATTTTCCCCTTTTCTTTGTGTTGCAGGTATTCTGGGATGTTCTTAATTTTTTGTGCTATTTTTAAAAAATTGGTTTATGCTCTCTCTCCTCATACTTTTCTTGCCAGAAGCTGGGCTCGGTGGCTCAGCCTGTAATCCCGCGCCTTTGGGAGGCTGAGGTGAGTGGATTGCCTGAGCCTGCGGGTTCGAGACCCACCTGGGCAGGGAGACCTCATCTCTACAATAAAAAAAAAAATCAGCCGGGTGTGGTAACACGTGCCTGTAATTCTGGCTACTCCGAAGGCTGAGGTGGAAGGATCGCCGGAGCCCAGCAGGTCGAGGCTGCGGTGGCCGGGAGCGGCCACTGCACTCCAGTATGGGTGACAGAGTGAGACTCCGACTCAAAACAAAACTTTTCTTGCCAGGAAATAAAAATTGGCATAATGTTCAATAGCTATCAGAAACAAACATCAGTAGCTTTCAGTAGTTTTCGCTTAAATACAGTTTCAAGCTGTTTTTCCTCTCATCCATTTCGAGCAAGCCTGAGTTATTAGGGCTTTGCAGTCTTGAGGTAGACGTAATCGTACAGCTGACCGCCATTGTAGCTCAGTTGTTCTAGATCTAAAGTTTCTTGACATGCTAAGAGGGCTTACAGGTTGTGTTGGACCAACGTACCTTTGTTTCCTGTCTCCTCCGTGTTAATGCTTTATCCTTTTGATCTTCATAGTGCAATTAAGCTGAGGCCGAAGGAAGGAGAGACGTACTTTGATGTCGTGGCTGTCGTTGACCCTGTCACCAGAGAAGCACAGAGACTTGCCCCATTGCTCTTGGTAGGATCGCCATGCAGGCGTTCACATCACTTTTATTTGAAATAGTCCCCTGCCCTGTCATGTGCTGAGAGCTTTGTTTTCCCTTAGTTGTTTTCAGCGGGCATTGGATAAGTGCTGAGAGCAACTTGGGCAGAGCAGTCTTCATGAAGATTGACAGTGGCTCTGAAAATAACTTCATAACTGTAGAGAGTTGGTGCAAGTTTGGCTGGCTACCTCATGTTATTAGAAACATGATTAACATCCTCATTTAGAATAAGACATCTTTTAATTAAAGTTGATCTATGCTATCCCTTACTTTATAATGGCAATGAGTTATAGAGTTCTGTTTTTTTCATTTTCCTTTTTTATAACGGCCATGGAGTTTTTTTTTGTAGTGGTATGACTTTTACAAAAACATGTATAAGACAAAGATACAGTCACCTGACATTCCTTTCAGTTATTTTTTTTTAAGATACTATTTTTATTACCATATGAACTCCTAACCCTTTTTGTGGGTATTTTATGTTTTTTCATCCTTGGAAATGTGAACTGTTCCCGTGTGGATGGACACACATCCTTTGTCTGTCGGCTGCTTCTCCACAGTTGAACTTCCCTTGTGTGAGGAGGTGTAACCTGCAGTAGCCCACTTGCCCTTATTTCCAGCCAAGTCATACGTATGTGTGGTTAGGATTCTGCACTGAAATTGTGATTTCCAGAAATTTCTGCAGTGCAGGCTATATGGCAATACATATTAATACCTTTTTTGCAATATTAAGGAATGTTCTTTCTTAACTGAGTGTCAAGGAATAAATTTCTGAAGAAAAATGACAAATGTTTGTCATCTGGTTTTCTCTTTTAGGTTTTAACTCAGCTGATAAACATGAATCTGAGAGTATTTATGAACTGCCAGTCTAAGCTTTCTGACATGCCTTTAAAAAGGTAACATACGCTATTCAAGAATACAGCGGAAACGAATGGTGCTGAATCCAAACACTAATGCTGCATGTTAGTGGAGCAGATGAAGTTATAGGTGGATGCCGTGTTTGAAATGGTTGTTTACCAAAGCTTGACTTTGCCAAATTTTACTCTAATCAGAAGTTCTGAGAACATAGTGTGGTTATGGCAGTGTTAATGCAGGTGGCATTAACCCAGGCTACTTGTGCTTGTGCGTTTCATCTTAGAAGGAGAGTATTCATTTCAAGTAGGAATATATATGTTAGAGGGAGCTTGCTCAGGGTATTTGCGTGTATCTTGGAAGAAAGAGCACAGGCTTGGCTCTATACAGTCCTGAGTTTTGGAATGGCCATTTGCAGAAAAAGTAATAATATAAAAGCAATTAATAGTAGTACTGTAGTACCTGTTGGGACTATGGGGGATTTCTAACTTACAAATGTGTGTGTTGTACAGGTTGGATCTGAGTGGATTGAAATCATGCTTCCAAGTAGCCAAAGGGTTCCTAGCTTCTACCATTGTTCTTATATGGGAGAAATGTGTAAATTATTACAAGTGTTTTCAGTGCTGGCCTGAGAATCCAGTCAACTTGGGGACTTGGTATTTAAGAGAAAGCGGATTCTCCCTGAAGAGAGGGCAAAGCTCAGGAAATAATTGTGATCCTAAGAACAGCCATCAGGTGAAGGAATGACCTCCTCCTCAGGCCAGCCCCTTTTTGCCTTCTCTTGCATTTGCAGCAGTATGGGAAGCATCATTAGGACCTAAGGTGGCTTTCAAAATACTTTTTTCCAAGCCAGTAGAATACCCCTCCAAATTTTAGTGTTTTTTTAAACCAATTATTTACCTGTGTAAATGTTTGTAAACTCAAGGAAGGTTATCACACAGAAAAAGTCTAACACTTTTCCTTTCAATTTCAGCTTTTACCGTTATGTCTTAGAACCAGAGATTGCTTTCACTTCAGACAATAGCTTTGCTAAGGGTCCAATAGCAAAATTTTTGGATATGCCTCAGTCTCCACTGTTCACTCTGAATTTGAATACACCTGAGAGTTGGATGGTAGAGTCTGTTAGGACGCCTTATGATCTTGATAATATTTATTTAGAAGAGGTAAGAATATCATTACTTCCAAATATCTAATCATGCATAAAACGTATTCATGATGTAGACTTTAACTGAATAGATTAAATTACAGTCTAGGGTGGGCCTCTGAGACACCAGTGTTCAGGTATGATGTGTTTTTTAAAATAATAGCTGTATTAAGATATAATTCATATACCATAAAATTTACACCTTTAAAGCGTGCAGTTCAGAGCTTTTAGTATATTCACAGAGTTGTGCAGCTATCACCACTTTTACAATTTAGAGTGTTTTTATCATCCCCAGAAGAAGCTCTATCTATACCTATTAGCAGTCACCCCCTATTCTCCCGGGCCCCTGGCAACTGCTAGTCTACTTTTTATCGTTTTGTCTAAATAGAATCATGTAATATGTCTTTTGTAACTGACTTCTTTCATGTAACAAATTGTTTTCAAGATTCATCCATGTCATAACACTAGTATTGGTGCTTCGTTCTTTTGTATTGCCAGATAATATTCCATTGTATGGATATTTTACACTTTATTCATTTACTTATGAGTGAACATTTGGGGTTTTTCTACTTTTTAGCTATTATGAATAAAGCTGTTATGATCATTGTGTACAAGTTTTTCTACTGATCCATGAATATTTAGTGCCTTTCTGTTTATTTAGTACTTTATTTTTTTTCTTCTTTCTCTTTCCAACCCGGTTTTTGTAACTATATACGGTCATTAACCACTACTGCAGTCAAGATGTGGAACATTTCCATCACCCCCCAGAAATTATTTTGTCCCCTTTGCAGGCAATCCCCGCCTCACTTCTGGCCTCAGGCGACAACTGATGTGTTTTCTGTCATGATAGTTTTGTCTTTTCTTAAGTTTCTTAAAGTATGATCATGTAGTATGTACATCCTTTTTGTCTACTTCATTCGCTTTGCAAAATGCATTTCAGATTTATCTATATTGTTGCTGAGTAAGTCTTCAAGTGATTTGATGTTGATGTTGCAGGTGGACAGCGTAGTGGCTGCTGAGTATGAGCTGGAGCACCTGTTACTGGAAGGCCATTGCTATGATGTCACCACAGGCCAACCACCCCGAGGACTACAGTTTACCTTAGGAACTGCAGCCCAGCCAGTCATCGTGGATACGATTGTCATGGCCAATCTGGTAATAATCAGATAGTGATGTAGTCACGTTAATTTGGGCGCTATGACTTATAATGGAATAATTAGTATTCTTAACCATAGAGTGAGGTTACAATTCATAATGGACTGAGTTTGGGCTATATACAAGTCAGTATGTTCAGCTAATTTATAGGTTAGAATCAATTTACCAAAAAAAAAAAAAAAACATGTTAGAATATTCTGCACTAACTAAGTTGGCCCCTGAATGGATTGCTCATGAATAACAGCCTGTTTCTTTGGAGGTTTGCAGCTTATTCACACATCACACATTGATTCTTCATTGAAGCACAGCTAAAGAGCAGACTTCTTGGCTTGATTGGCCTGTTTTGCTAGAGTTTTTAATGTGTGGGGTCTTTTTTGTAAGAGTTGCACTGATTTGTTTACTCTCTTACATTATAGGTGACTGATATTTCAGAAAAAAGAAGCAACTATCTCTCAGAAACAGCATTTTGATATTTTGCAGAGAGCTAAAATTAGACTTTTTTTCTTGTCATAGGGTTACTTTCAGCTAAAAGCCAACCCAGGAGCTTGGATTCTCAGACTTAGGAAGGGACGCTCTGAAGATATTTATAGAATCTACAGGTAGGATTAAACGATGCAGGTACATTTTTCTTTGACATTTTATTTTTATTTTTTAAATTTTAAAGATGTGTGTCACAATTCAGGGTTAGGTATACAAATGTTCATTATGCATGTACCCCTGTTGGTGAGTATAACTCCCCTCAGTTATGCTTCCACAGTTCGTCTGTTCTGTGTGCCCTGGCCTTCACCAGTCTTCCTCCTTCACCAGAGTTTGGTGCTCCCCTCTTTCTTACTGTCTAGGGCTCCTACCCGTCTGCTTCCCAGGTAGATCTTCTCAGTCTCTGGAGTCTCTGGAGTTGGTGAGGTGTCCCCTTCCCACTCCCCTCCGGCAGATTCCCACTACTGCGGATCCTTTTCTTATGGTATTACAATAATTGTTCGAGGTCCGCTTATAAGTGAGAACATGTGATACTCAGTTCTTTGTTTCTGTGTTAGGCCACTCAATATTATAGATTCTAATTTTTTTTTTTTTTGAGTTGGAGTCTCACTCTGTCACCCAGACTGGAGTGCAGTGGCCGCTCCCGGCCACCGCAGCCTCAACCTGCTAGGCTTCGGCAATCCTGCCGCCTCAGCTTTCCGAGTAGCTGGAACTATAGGCGCGCGCTGCCACGCCCGGCTCATTTTGATTTATTGTAGAGATGAGGTCTCGCCAAGTTGCCCAGGCGGGTCTCGAACCCACGAGCTCAGGCAATCCACTCACCTCGGCCTCCCAAAGGTGGGGGATTACAGGCTGAGCCACCGAGCCCAGCTAGATTCTAGCATTTTAAATCGACATTTTAAATAACATTTTAAATCAGCTCTAATTTTATTCATGTTAGCTAGGCAACATGAATTTAACTTGCAGCTGTATGTGTGATGAAACAGTGCTTTTCCAGGAAATTAAATATGGCAGAATTATTAGGGTAGAATTAAATAATAAGAGGTATAAATACTAATGAATATAGTCAAGCTTTATTCTTCACGTATTCCTTTGTGTTAACAATATCCTAGAATTAAATCATTGTGTCACGTGATAGAGACCATAGGTAGAAGAGAAATTTGAAGAAGGGAGGAGAGAAAGAACAGCCAAACTTTTTTTCCCAGAGAGCATGTGTATTTACCCTGAGTGATTTGCAGATACACAGTACTTGTAAGCTTTGGTCTTGAAGCCTTGCTGTTAGCACTGGTCTTCCTTGGTCTGATGATACAGAAGCACTCATAGAACATTCCATCAGCAATCAGGTTTTGCTTAAGGTTTGCTGACTGTACTTAATAGCTTATTGAAAAATTATGCTGCCCTTAAAAAAGTTTTGTATAAATTCTGCTTAACAGAATCTAAATTAGTTTTGAGCTGCGTGAAAAGACCTCCTGTCAGCTTATATAGGGGATGCTTTTCATTCGCGTTCATTTGGAGCACCCTCTGGTGTGTCCTTGCCTTAGCTGCATAGCATCTTATCTGACACAGGTCAAGCTGTGTGAATTCGTCCATAGTTCTTCCCCAGGAAATAGAAGGGTTTGTATTGTAATAATATCTTTAGCAGAAGATTTTCCTCCAAATCACATTTTCTTCATTTAGGCTTTACAAAATTTCAGTTATGCTTCCACAGTTCGTCTGTTCTGTGTGCCCTGGCCTTCACCAGTCTTCCTCCTTCACCAGAGTTTGGTGCTCCCCTCTTTCTTACTGTCTAGGGCTCCTACCCGTCTGCTTCCCAGGTAGATCTTCTCAGTCTCTGGAGTATCTCATATTTCAGGTTTCTCCACTGTCAGAATCTTACTTTGCCTGAGAACCCAGTTTTTGTTAGATAACAGCAAATGCTATGAGTTCATATTGTTAGCATGACTTTCTATGCCTTCAAATTTGGTGACTGGAAATTTTAGGCATTACTGTTGGTTAGTAGGGAAACATTAAGTTTAATTTTTCCTCTTCTGTTTCTGTGTGCCAGCAAATAGAGCTTGTTATTGTTCTTCCTATAGTATACCGATTGTTGCCTCCAGCCAGAAAGAGAGAGCAGATTCTTTTACAGCACTGTTTTACAGCTCTGTTCAGTAGGAGAGGACAAGTGATGTGGTTCCAGTGGTGGTTCAGGGGCCATGCTCCGTACTCCTTTATGAAGGCACTGTGCTTGGCTCAGACTGAATGCAGACGATTGCCTAGTGCTCACCATGTGCTGGCCATGTCTGGGTGCCTCTCACTGCGTGATACATAATTTAAAGGAGGACTCATGAAGGAAGTTGGGGCATGGACCTCGTGTGAAGATAGAGATTTTGACAGGTGCTTCTGTGCAACTCAAAGGGGCTTCCTTCAGGTTGTGAGGAGATGGCTTGTTCTGAAAACTCCTTTGTAAGAAAGAAGATGGACAGGTGATGGCAGGTGCTGTCAGTCCATGTGCTGCCTTTTGGGAATGATGACTGGTGATATCTGTCTTGCCTTTCTTTCACAGCCATGATGGTACCGACTCTCCTCCTGATGCTGATGAAGTTGTTATCGTCCTCAACAACTTCAAAAGCAAAATTATTAAAGTGAAGGTGAGTTTGGTCAAAGTAGCAACATTTTGGTATTCAGTAGCTGTCATGTAAACACACGTCTTGAAACCAGCTGAAGATTCTCTTTGGAATTTGCTTTAGTAATTATAGGAATGCTGCTTTAAGGAAAATGCTTTTGTAAATGTGAGTTTGTGGCTTTCTTCGACTGAGAGATTGCGCCTTTTGGGTAATCTCGGTGAGCAGTACAAGTCCCATCTTGTATAAAATGTTCTAATAGATGCTGTGTTGTTTATAGAGTTTGTAGTGTTATTGATTATTCTGTTCTCAGAATATTGGGGGAAATGCAATGAAAATTTCAAAGTCCTGTTTAACTTCTCACTTCTGCTTTTTATTCTCAGCGTTTTGAAGTTCTTAGTGCCTTAAATTCCAGTGAAATACACTATAGAATAAATAATAATTACATACAGTAAAACTTAAAATAGGGCACATGGTTGAGTAGAAAAACTAAGAGTCACTAAGCTCCAAAAAGACTCACCATTTGTGCTAGTGAGTTCTAGAGAACCGTCATGACACGAAATGTCTCATTTATGACAGCTAGAGCCCCGGCAGCCACAGTCTTCCCTAGAACTACCTGTCAGCTTTGTGAATCATGCTTCTGGTTTTGCTCAGATTGTATTTTCTACACAGTTGAGTTTGAGGGTTTTTTTGTGTTTTTGTAAGCTGAAAACAGTTATTGTCTAATTAGAAGAGGTTGCTCTCCTCAAATTCTGATATGAATATACTAGTGAAGATACTTCTGTTGAATACTTCCAGACTCTGGGTGGGGTTGTGCCTGCTTGTGGGAAGACTCGATTGGTAATTTCCCGTCGTTGACAGTACTCACAATCTGTACCCAGAGAAAGGCAGTTTTTATGCCTGATAGACCTACTGGGAGGAATAAGAGTTACACATACGATTGCAGGTTCAGAAGAAGGCAGACATGGTGAACGAAGACTTGCTGAGCGATGGAGCAAGTGAGAACGAATCTGGATTTTGGGACTCTTTCAAATGGTAAATTGGCATCATGAAAAAGTTGCATTTTAAAAGAAAAACTGAGATACAAGCGCCTTCCATTCTTCCTCTTCGAGTCTCATAATTCTGTCTGAGCCTTTCACATTCTGCGTTGCATAGCTGAGTCTCACACTGTAATTCAGCCTGGATGCGTATTTTCCACTTGATTAAAAGAGGTGATGACTCCTCATGGTGACGTTACTTCTGCTCCACACTTCTTGATTCTCATTGGATTCTGCCTGCTTTTTGGAGAGTTGGTTGGTAGTTGATTGGTTTACTTCCCATTGTTCAAATTGTGTTCTGTGGTCAAGCTGTGTTGAGTCTGGTCCTAAATCAACATGCTATCTTGGGGTGAGCATCCTTTTTTTATCCTGCAGGGTGGCTTTATCAGCCTGCTACCTCTTCCAGGGTGCAAGGGCTGCTTTGTGACTGCTTCTGCTGCATCTCACCCCTAGGGAAGGAATGGGAATGGGGAAGCCCATCTCTCTCCTTAAAGGGCTGTGAGTCTTTTCCAGCATTTCAAGTAGTCTTGTTTTTACCTTTATTGTTATAGGGGCTTTACGGGGGGACAGAAGACTGAGGAAGTGAAACAAGATAAAGATGACATCATTAATATATTCTCCGTTGCATCTGGTCATCTCTACGAAAGATTTCTTCGGTTAGTCTTCTTGCTTATTTCAGTATATGTGATTGAATTTGTCATAGTATTGTGTTTTAGAGGGAAGTGTTTTGTGGAGTTCTGTCCATTTTGCATCTTTGTATTTGAAGTACTCTGAAGATAGCTTGCCACAAGTGGCTGTATTTGTTTTTGTTGAGCTATGTGGTGAATGCCTCTATGTGAATATTATAAGGACATAGTCTTTGCAAAGTTATGGACCTTGTCCACATATTATAGATGGTGCTGTTTACCTGGCCACCAAGCATTGCTTAAAACCAGAAATTAGTAGGTTGAGAATAGAGACTAGAAGTAGAATGGAACGATGAACTACTTCACTGCCTTCTAAAGAGTCATAGGATTTTAGAGCCAGGAGAGATCTTAGTTCTTTTTTTTTTTTTTTGAGTTGGAGTCTCACTCTGTCACCAGACTGGAGTGTAGTGGCCACTCCCGGCCACCGCAGCCTTGACCTGGGCTCCAGTGATCCTTCCGCCTCAGCCTTCCAAGTAGCTGGAACTACAGGAGCGCGCTACCACGCCCGGCAAATTTTTTGGTTTATTGTCAAGATGAGGTCTCGCCAAGTTGCCCAGGTGGGTCTTGACCCCCCGGGCTCAGGCAATCCACTGACCTCAGCCTCCCAAAGTGCTGGGATGACAGGCTGAGCCACCGACCCCGGCCAGATCTTAGTTCTTATGCATCAGCACCTCTGTTTTCTAAGCCAACTGAGGCCCTGAATGTGAAGGGACTTGCCTGAGGTCCCACAGTCAGAACCAGGAGAGGCTCCGGCTTGAGCTGGTTGACGCAGTGGTCGCTAGCGGGGAAGGCACGCATGAGAGCCTTGTCACAGTCAGGGAGGCTCCGCTCTGAAGGTGCGCCTTTGCCTGGGGTCACTTTCCTGACTTTCGTAGTGCTATTCGCTTTCACTTTTTGCTGCAGAGCGAGTGCAGAAAGTAAAAATGTTGTTTTACTCATTCTTAGCTCTCCTGTTTCGCAGAAATGATATCTGACCCAAAATAGTGATGATAGTAGCCAGTGAATTTAATTAAGTTCCATGATTCAAAATTTGTTTTTGCTTGTGTTTCAAGTAGGGAATCCTGAGCCTGTAACTTGCCTGCCTCACCTTGCCCTTTTCTCCTCCCAGCAGGGCCTCTGCACAGGCTGCAGGAAGCCCTGAGTGTGCACGTTCCTCCCGGAGGCTGTCCCGGAGGCTGTGGGCGCTTGCTTGACAGGGGTTTTTCTTTTTTTTTTTTTGAGTTGGAGTCTCACTCTGTCGCCCAGACTGGAGTGCAGTGGCCGTTCGCGGCTACCGCAGCCTTGACCTGCTGGGCTCCGGCAATCCTTCCGCCTCAGCCTTCCGAGTAGCCGGAATTACAGGCATATGCTACCACACCAGGCTGGTTTTTTTATTTATTGTAGAGATGAGGTCTTGCTGCCCAGGCGGGTCTTGAACCCACGGGCTCAGGCAATCCACTCACCTCAGCCTCCCAAAGGTGCGGGATTACAGGCTGAGCCACCCAGCCCGGCTGACAGGGGTTTTTCAACATGATGTAGTCGCTTGCCACTGCTCCCAGGGTTCATGTGCACCATATGTAATATATCAACTCATGAAGCAGCTTATTTAAAGGGGTAGCCAAATTAAAACATTTGCCTCTCTCTATTGGTGAAGTATGTTTTTACAGGTGAGAAATGCCCCTGCTATTCTGTGATAATTTTATAAGTAGGAATAAGTACAGGTTTTAATTTTGCATCACTAAGAGTCTCTTTTTGTCTAATTGAGTCATCAGCTCTGTAGTAAAGAACATTTATTTAGCTGTGTTGTGATTGACTCTGCTTAATATTGTTGAGGTTAAAAAGCATTAGAAAATTACTGTTTCTTCTTGTTTGGCAGCATAATGATGTTATCAGTGCTGAAGAATACCAAGACTCCTGTGAAATTCTGGTTCTTGAAGAATTATTTGTCCCCCACATTTAAGGTTTGTTTCACAGGGAAAAGGAGAACACTCTATTAAGAAGATATTTCACAGTCTAAGATTTATGTATTACTTTTATTTTATCTGTATACTTTCACAAATTTTCTTTTTATTAGGATACCCTAACTTAATTGCATATTTTTGCTGTTGTTGATTATTCTTCCAGGTCTATTTGAGGGGGAAACAGTTATAAAACAAAACAAAATTATGACCTATTTGAAACATGTATAATGTAGGAGAGTTTCTTTTGTTTTTGTTAGAAGCCATGTTTGATGAGATTACATTCCCTTCCTCTGAAACATAGATGTCTTACTTTAATTTAGAAGGCACAGTGATGGTTTATACTAAGAAGAATGATTGGTTTTATCGTGAGCCTAGATGATGTGTGGATGTAATACGTCATTTGTACAAAACAAAACACATTTGGAATGTTTTCTGCATTACTTATCAGCCAATATTTGCCATCTAAGTTGATTTATCTGCATCTTTCTTTTCCATAAAATTTACTAAATACCCTTTTATTTTTGTGTGTCTGTGTTGGAGTCTCACTCTGTCTCCCAGGCTGGTGTGCAGTGGCACAATCACGGCTACTGCAGCCTCGACCTGCTGGCCTCAGGTGATATTTCTGCCTTAGCCTTCCAAGTACCTGGGATTACAGGCATGTGCCACTATGCCTGGCTAATTTTTTGATTTATTGTAGAGATGAGGTCTCACTATGTTGTACAGACTGGGCTTGAACTGGGCTTAGGCAGTCTTCTCACCTTGTCCTCCCAGAGTGCTGGGATTACAGGTGTGAGCCAACCCTTCTGGCCCCTAACTGACTTTTAATATATTCAGTAACACCTCTCCTAGATAAGTAATTCACTTCCAGACCCCTAAAGTACTTGTATTTAGAATCAGAAAGACTTAGCCGTTAATGGCAAAAAATTTGTCCAGAGTTTTGCCTTTGCTATCTTATTCCCTGGGTTAGACCTAGCCTTAAGAAAGACTTATAATTAAGCTCAATACATGTTTTACTGAAACCAAGTAAATCTTAGGTGCTTTAAAAACACACATAGAGATATAACTCTAAAATCCTTCTCTTAAAGATTTCTGTCATTTCATGTGGTGACCAGAAATCATAAAGAAATGGGGATTTGTCAAAGGTTTATAAGCATTATTTTATGTAGTCACAAGTGAGTTAGGGCCACATTTTTGGTTAGATTTTTTGTTTTGGTAAACGTCTTTTGCCTGTGCCATAATTACAGTAGTTGACTTAAATTATGAATGCAGTTTTCTTAATCAGAATAAATGATGTTTTTGTTCCTGGTGTCTCAAAATAGGAGTTTATACCTTACATGGCAAATGAATACAATTTCCAGTATGAGCTTGTTCAGTACAAATGGCCACGGTGGCTTCATCAGCAGACGGAAAAACAACGTATTATCTGGGGCTACAAGATACTCTTCCTGGATGTACTTTTCCCACTGGTTGTTGACAAATTCCTATTTGTGGATGCTGATCAGGTAAGCCCTTAAAGGCCCAGTTTTAATTGTTTGTATTAAAGGCAGCAGAGTGCTTATTTCTTTTTAAATAATACCTTTCTAGCTGTGAAAAAGTATATGCTCATCTTACACTTAGAAAATATTAGCCAGGCTCGGTGGCTCAGCCTGTAATCCCAGCGCTTTGGGAGGCTGAGGTGAGTGGATTGCCTGAGCCTGCGGGTTTGAGACCCGTCCGGGCAACTTGATGAGACCTCATCTCAATAATAAATTTTGATTTACAATAAATCAAAAATCAGCAGGGCGTGGTAGCACACCTGTAGTTCCAGCTACTTGGAAGGCTGAGGCAGAGGGATTGCCGGAACCCAGCAGGTCGAGGCTGCGGTGGCCAGGAGTGGCCACTGCACTCCAGTTTGGGCAATGGAGTGAGACTCCAACTCTAAAAAAAAAAAAAGATAAAAGAAAAAAGAAAATATGGGAAAGTATCACTCAGATGTGATCAGTTTTAAAATTTGCATTTAGTACATATTTTCATCTTTTTCTGTCTTTTTAACATAGTTGTGATATCTTGTATGTGGTTTTGTATCTTAACTCACTGAACAGGAAAAACTAAAAATTAGAAAATTAGGTTTAGCAGTATTTGCTGTCATCTCTAATTATCGGCCCACAAGATAGGCGTGATTGTCATGGGGGACAGACAAAGCTCAAGTGTGAGCTTGGCTTTGGTAATAGGGAACGCACCGAAAGGCACCCAGCTGTCGGGATTTGACTTAATGAAAGGAAACACGTTGTGATTTTAGCGCGTACAAACCGAAGCAGCATACGCACTTCCGCTCACAGCTGCCTGCCTCACCTCGAGCTGGTGGAAACCTGAGTCAGTGGCTTGACTGGTAGCGGCATGATGCATACAAAAGTCGTTTGGACAAGGCTTCTCCCGCTTTTCTTGAGATCCCTCCCTAGCCAGCTCAGCTTGAAACATTCTTTTGATCCCAACAGAGCCGCATTTAGTTCTCGTTGAGGGCCTAAGACGGTCAAGGCCTTATTCCACCAGTGTCCACATGTTCCCATGCATAATCCTCCCAACAGCCCTGTAAGATGGATCCAGTCATTATCTCTACTTTACAGGTGAAGAAACTGAGGCACAGAGCAGTGAAGCAGTCGAAATGCGTTTTATTTCCACTCCCTTAGAACCTGTGGAATACTGTGTGCCACACATGAGGCTAAGTGTCTTTCATGCTAGTAAGGGCAACCAGCCAGCAAGTGGAGAACCACAGAGCATCTCCTGGAGCTGCCCTCGCTGCCAGCCACCGAGCGGCCTTCTGTGCTGCCCTGGAGAGGCGCTCTGTGGCAAGGAAACTGCCTTGGCACCGACTGCGTGGTAACAGACGGCTTTGGTGTTCTCTTCTTCAGATTGTACGCACAGATCTCAAGGAGTTAAGGGATTTCAGCTTGGATGGTGCCCCTTACGGTTACACCCCTTTCTGTGACAGCCGGAGAGAAATGGATGGCTACAGGTTCTGGAAGTCGGGGTACTGGGCCAGCCATTTAGCTGGGCGAAAGTATCACATCAGGTACCTGGAGGGGAGCACCCTGGACATTGCCATGTGGGCTTCTTTTCTTTGAAATGGCTTTGTGTGACTGAAATTATGAATGGGCAATGCGTTAATGTGGTTCAGAGGTAAAAGTTTGTCTGGGTGTTGGCTCCCAGCACTCTGGGAAGCCGAGGCAGACGGTCGCTTGAGCCCAGGAGCACGAGATCAACCTGAGCGAAACTGCAGGACCTCGTCTCAGCAAGAGTTTTCAAAAATTAGCCAGGCGTGGTGGTATGCACCTGTATTCCTGGCTACGTGGAAGGCTGAGGAGGGAGAATTGCTTGAGCCCGGGAGTTTGAGGCTGTGGTGGTCAGTGCCCCTACACTCCAAGCCTGGGTGTCAGAGCGAGACCTCCAGCCAAAAAATTTAAGCAAATAAATTTAATAAAAACATATTTAAAATATACAGTAGAGCCGGGCTCGGTGGCTCAGCCTGTAATCCTGTGCCTTTGGGAGGCTGAGGTGAGTGAATTGCCTGAGCCCGCAGGTTCGAGACCCGCCTGGGCAACGAGACCTCATTGCTACAATAAATCAAAAAATAAGCTGGGCGTGGTAGTGCATGCCTGTAATTCCGGGTATTTGGAAGGCTGAGGCGGAAGGATCACTGGAGCCCTACAGGTCGAGGCTGTGGTGGCCGGGAGCAGCCACTGCACTCCAGTCTGGGTAACAGAGTGAGACTCCAACTCAAAAAAAAAAAAAATATACAGTAGAAAAAGACCTCAAGTCGAAAAATTTAAGTAAATAAATAATAAAATGTATTTAAAAATATACAGGCAAAAAAAAAAAAATCTCCCTAATCCTGTCTCTCTCCTGATCAATTCCAACCCCTACAACAACTAACCTCCCTGCTTTCTTTACTGTATTCTTCCAGAGTTTTTTATTCTTATATAAACAACTGTGAATGTATATTCTTTTTTACACAAAATATATCACCTATTTACACAGTTTTGTAACTCGCTTTTTTTTTCTTAGTTTAATTAAGTCCCATTTATTTATTTTTGTTTTAGTTGCATTTGCTTTTGGGGTTTAAGCCATAAATTTTTGCTAAGGTCAATGTCCAAAAGTGTTTTCCCTAGGTTTTCTTCTAGGATTTTTATGGTTTGGGGTCTGACATTTAAGTCTTTGATCCATCCTGAGTTAATTTTTTTTATATGAGAGAGGCAGGTGACTCGCTTTTTTAACTTAATGTCTTACGGGCCTTATCAGCATATAGTGGGACCTTACTTGTTTTTACAGCTGCATTTTATTTCAGTGTATCAGTGTGTTATTGATAGTCTTTTCCTATGACTTACAATGTTGTGGTGCGTAGGAACTTAAAAATGTTTAAACCTTTTTTTGTGATATGTGACATCCATAAAGAAGAGTACACAGAATAAAAATAGGCAAATACACATCAGTATATATCAAGGAATTATTACAAAGCAAAAACTCATATGCCATAACCCAATCCAAGAAATAGAGCATTATTAGCATCCCAGAAGCCACCTTTCATCACTAACAAAGGTATCTAGCATCTGACTTGTATGGTAGTCCCTCCATTTGCTTTTTTACAAAAATAGATTTACTACTTAAGCATGTGTTCTTAAACGCTACTTTAGTTTGCCTGTTTTCTTCTCCTCTAAATACATCATTTTGCATATTTCAGGTATGTTTGTAGAATAAATTCCTAGAAGTAGACCTCCTAGGTCAAACTGTGTGTATTTGTTGCATTTCTGATAAGCACCGCTTTATCTTCTCTGGGAGAATATGATTTGGAAGATGTGGAGGGTAGGGGCACCTGCAGAAAGTGGCACATACAAAGACAAGTGTTGAGATGTGGTGACTGCTGTTTCATACTTTATGTTTCTGGTCCAAAAGAACCTCAAGAACTGTAACACTGTGTGGTTTTTCCCCCTGTAACATTTGCGACATCAGGATATCTTTGATTAACTGTTGGTTACCCATTACTATAGCTTTTATTAGTGACTCTGCTACATTTGCTGAAAATCTTTCAGTAGAGATTTTTTCTTTTGGATGGCAGATAAATAAAGAACAGTGGCAAAATAAGCAAGTAGTGACAGAGTACGGGTTTTGCAATGACCTTCTTAGACATCTTTGAAGCAGCACATACTGACCTTTAGCTATTGTAGGGCTGTACCTTACGTTTTTGAAGAGAAGCCAGAATGTTTGGTGAGTAATCTGTTCCATTATCCAGTGGGATTGGTTTTTCTGTCATAATTCATGGTTGGTTGTAACAAATGGGTCTTCTTTATTCAGTGCACTGTATGTTGTGGATCTGAAGAAGTTTAGGAAAATAGCTGCTGGTGACAGACTCAGGGGACAGTACCAAGGTCTGAGTCAGGATCCTAACAGCCTTTCAAATCTTGATCAAGTAAGTGTCCATTTTTTATGGCTAACTTTCAGTGATGGGTATACAGCGTTATGTCAGAAAATGAAGTACTATTTATATCTTCAAATCTCTTTTCTCCAAGACAGTGTCATGTTTATCCATGGAGAGGGGTGTGTGTGTGTGTGTGTGTGTGTGTGTGTGTGTGTGTGTGTGTGTGTGTGTGAGAGAGAGAGAGAGAGAGAGAGAGAGAGAGAGAGAGAGAGATTGATTTTTGAGTTGGAGACTCACTCCTTCACCCACACTGGAGTGCAGCGGCATGCTTACGGCCACCCCATCGACCATTGAACCTGCTGGGCTCAGGCGATCAATCTTTCCACCTCAGCCTTCCATGTAGCCGAACTGCAGGCATGTGCTACTATGCCCCGCTAATTTTTATGATTTATTGTAGAGATGAGGTCTCACCAAGTTGCCTGGTCTGGTCTCGAACCCATGGGCTCAGACAGTCCTCTACCTTGGTCTCCCAAAATGCTGGGATTATAGGCTTGAGCCACCGCGCCTGGCTGTGTGTGTGAGATTTTTATCTGAAGTGAAGAAAAGGCATTTCTCGGTAGTGAAAAATGTCATAGACCTGATGTTGGTTGGTGAGAGGAATGGAAGAAGGATGCTGTCTCTCTGAACCATTACTGTGTCTTTTTATTTTGCACTCAAGTTAATCTGATAAATTTCTTTCTCTGTCTGATAGGATCAATTTGTTTTTCTCCTGTAGGAGCTAAATAGCTCCAGATACACAATGTAGAATATCATATCAGTTTCTTTTTTTTAAAAGTCAGAAACCATGGTGTGTTTCAAGAAGGTTAACTGAATCACTGTTTATTAATGCCAAGCATTTCTCAGAGGTGAGATTGTAGTTTAAGTGTTTTAGATACGTATTTCACATATTTTAAGAATTTTGTTTTGCTTAAGTGAGTTTAAAGATTTTTAAACCTTTATCGTGATATGACATTCATTAAAAATGCACAAAATAAAAATATGCAATTATATATGTATTCATATATATCAAGGAATTATTACAAAGCAAATGCCCATATGCCACAACATTATTGGCATCCCAGAAAACACCCTTCATCCCTAACAAAGGTATCTAGCATCCTGATTTTTATGGTAATCACTCCATTTGCTAAATAGATTTACCACTTAAGTGTGTGTTTTTTTTTTTTTTTCAGTTGGAATTTCACTGTGTTGCCCAGGCTGGATGCAGTGGCACGCTCCTGGCCGCCTCAGCCTTTCAAGTAGCCGGAACTAGAGGCACGCTCTACCACGCCCAGCTAAATTTTGATTTATTGTAGAGACGAGGTCTCGCCAAGTTGCCCGGGTGGTCTTGAACCTGTGGGCTCAGGCGATCCACTTGCCTTGGCCTCCCAAAGTGCTGGGATTACAGGCTGAGCCACTGAGCCCGGCCTAAGCATGTATTCTTAAACACTAGTTTAGTTTGCCTGTTTTCTTCTCCTCTATCTAAGTAGAATCATAAAAGATGTACTCTTGGCTGGATACGTTGGCTCACGCCTGTAATCCCAGCACTTTGGGAGGCGGAGGCGAGAGGATGGCCTGAGCCCACGGGTTCGAGACCAGCCTGGGCAACGTGGCAAGCCCTTGTCTCTACAACAAATGAAATAAATTAGCTGGGCATGGTGGTGCATGCCTATAGTTCCAGCTACTTGGAAGGTTGAAGCAGAAGGATCGCCTGAACCCAGCAGGTTGCGGCTGTGATGGGTGTGAGTGTGCCACTGTACTCCAGCCTGGGCAACAGAGTGAGACTTCAATACAAAAATAAGTAAAAAGTGTACTCTTTTTTTTTTTTTTTAGTCAGAGTAAGACTCTGACTAAAAAAATTAAAAATAAATACTCTCTTTTGTAAAATGCTTAAGGATTTGAATTCTTTGGATTTTTCTTGATTTATATCTTGTAAGCATTCTGTAGATAGGTAGGTAGGTAGGTAGGTAGATTATTAGAAAGAATATCTTTTGCTAGTTTTGTTAGTATACATCCTGGACTCAAAATATCACTAAGTATGATGTTTGCAAAATTTCCCACTTTTTCTATTAATGGTATCTTTCATAGTCCAGTTGGTCAGTATTTTTCTTCATGGAAAATAAGGTCATAAAGATGCTCTTTATGTGAGTTTTATTGTTTTGCCTTTTATATTCAGATCTATATTTCCACTGGAAATTTGTTTTATGTATGGTGTGAGATAGAGCTCAGCTGTCACTTTTCTCTGTGGGTATACAGTTGTTTCAGCTTTTTTTTTTGTAAACACAGCACCCTTCTCTGCATTGCCATCTTTGTCAGACATTTTGTCAGATTATATGCATGACTCTATTTTATTTCATTGGTCTGCTTGTCTATCTTCACACCTCATGTTACAATATCTAAATTACTAGCTTAGTAAGTCTTGATACCCAGTAAATCAAGTCCTCCCACCTTATTCTTCTTCAAGAGTGTCTTAGAGTATTCTCTTCTTTTGTTTTCTCATGTGTATTTTAGAGTCAGCTTGTCAGGTTCAGGAGGAAAACAAATCACTTGTTATGGTTTTATATTTGGGTTGTGTTTAATTTATTTCTATAGTATAGATAGTTTTCTTCAGATACCTTTCACATCTTTAGTTTTTTAAAAATGTTGATTAGTTTTTTAAAAATGTTGATTTCCTTTGTATATAAAATTGTGATTGTTTTTATTGTACTCAACTGCTTTGTTAATAAACTCACTAATTCTAATAATTTGTATATACTTTTGGATTTTCCCATATATAAGTCATCATCTAAAATAAATATCAACAGTTTTATTTTTTCTTTCCAATCTGAACATTTAAAAAAATTTATTTTTATTTCTTTATTTACTAGGACTTGTATATTGTTGAATAGAAATATTGGTAGTGAACATCCTTGACTCAAAGTATGTTTTCAGCATTTCACCACTGAGTATGATGTTTGCTGTAGACTTTTTTGTAGATACCTCTCATTCAGGTTAAGGAACTTTCTTGTATTTCTTGTTTACTCCTTTTAAAAATTCTCCATATACCCTTTTGATGTCCGCTTAGATGATGTGATGTTTCTCTTATTCTATTCTGTATAGTGAATTGTATACCTAAATGTAATTCCTAAATTACATACTATATAGTATATTTCAACTTAGTCATGATTTATTATTCTTCTTACATGTTGCTAGAGTCTGTGTGCCAGTATTTGTTTAAGATTTTTTTTCATTTATGTTTTGTGTGGCATTGGCTTGTAATATTCTTATCAGGTTGATGTCAAGGCTATGTCAACTTCATAAAATAGGTTGAGTTGTATTCTTTTTCATTGACCTGTGATTGGATTGTGTGAGATTGGCCTTATTTCTTAAATGTTTGGTAGCATTCACTAGAGTGAATTCTGGAGTTTTCATTGTGTTTAAATTATGAGTCCAAATAGTTTTAGGACTGTTGACATTTTCTTTTACTTTTATCAGCATTTTTGTTGAGTTGTATTTAACTTTTCTAACATATTGTCATTAACTTGTTTGTAGTGTCTTTTCATTATCTTTTTTCACTGAGATATAATTTACTTACAGTGATATGCTTATATTTTAAGTGTACTTTTTAATCAGTTTTGAAAAATTCACAACAAGAGCCACGGTATTTTCATCACACCTGTTATCTTTTTTTTTTTTTAAATCGGAGTCTCACTCTGTTACCCAGGATATATAGTGCAGCGGCATGCTCATGGCCACTGCAGCCTCAACCTGCTGGGTTCATGATGATCCTTCCACCTTAGCCTTCCAAGCAGCTGGAAGTACAGGCGTGCGCCACCACTACCACCATGCCCAGCTAATTTTTTGACTTACTGTAGACGTGCGTTCTTGCCATGTTGCCCAGGTTTGTCTTGAACCTGTGGGCTCAGGCAGTCCTTTCACCTCCGTTATCTTTTAAAGTCTGTGGGATCTGTACTGATATCCTGTTTTTTCTTAATGTATTCCTACATTGCTTATTTGTGCTTTTTTTTTGTTTCCTTGATCAGCCCCCCAGGAATTAATTAGTTCAATTAATCCTTTCAAAGAACTAGCTTTTAATGTTGGTCTTCTCTATATTTGTTTATTTTTTATTTCTGTTCTTTTTGTTTCTTTCCTTCTGGCTTCTTTTACTTGCCTTGTTGATTTTTTTGTCTAATTTTTTTGGGGGGGTGGAGAAAAGGGAGTGTTTAACTTCAATAACCAGATTATAGGAAGATGGGTTGGCATCACTGCCAAAAAGCCTGCTCCAAGCAACACAAATTCATTCCAGTGTTTATACCCCAAATTCATAGCCCTTCGCCCACCCCAGGTTTGAAGCCTACGTACAGTTGTAGCATGACTCAAGACTTACGCGGAAAATTGTTTATATGTGATCACTGACATGACACAACGTCTCCTGGTCAGCTGCCATTTTAGATAACATTTTGGAATTTGCAGTGTGTTCTTTTACAGTCTTTTTAGAGGAAGGGGCAGACAATTGCAATGTTTGGACAAAAGGGAAAGTCACAACATTTAAAATGAGAGCTTTAAATTGTTTTAAACATAATTGTAACAGTCTTTGATTCCCAGAACCCTGGCCTGTAATAGTCCGATGTCCTTGTATTCACAGGTGAAGGGGAAGTGGGCAGTGCCCTCTCCAAGCTTTCAGACACACTTCTGTCAGCCTTGGTCCGCTCTCTTAGTCATTAGGTGGGCTGGTTTGCTGGCTCTTTCTTCTTCAGCACCAGCAGTGGGGGTAAGAGTGGCCTTCCAGCCCAGTCAGGCAATGTGGTGCTAGGAGAGGAGAAGGGGATGGGTGAGAGGAGAGGAAAGAAAGAATGTGCACTTTTAGATTCAAATGGCTTTTATGTTTAGCCCAACTCAGCTACAAAGGAACATACATTTTTAAGACTTTTCTAAATGACTGTTCTTATGTAACCAAATTGGCCTCTTTTCAACCTGTAACAGAAGCATGTTGGGATGGATGCTTCCCCATCTGGGGATGTTCCTCATAGGGGGAAGAAAAGGCCAAGAAACAGACAGTGGACTTTTTTTTTTTTTGAGTTGGAGTCTCAGCCCATTTGATACAGATTTTTCAGATCAGCCTGGGCTTTGAGAGTGTCAGCTCAATGGGTCGGCCAGCCACGCCCCACAGAGGGTCGTCTTGGGGGCTGGTAAGCCTAGCCCCAGAAGTGTCAGCTCTAATGGGCTGGCCAGCCAAGCCCTTTGAGGATTGCGATTCGGTGGGCTGGCAAACCCAGCCCCTGGAGTATCTCAGCTTCGGAGTCTCGCCTTCTTCCAGCGGCGATCCTGGTGCCCCTGGCTCCGGTGGCTGGCAAGACAGCCCCTGGGGTGTATGGCTCTTCGGCTCCGGTGATCTTCTGCAGCTCTTCAGGGTCAAGGTTCTTGTCTCATGCCCAGAAAGAATGAGGGAGATGGACAGCTGGCAGTGAGAAAGCAGAATTCATTGAGATGACAGAGAAGCTCCCACAGTGGGAGGGGACCCGAAGGGGTTGCCCTTTAATTTCTTGATACAGATGTTCAGTGAATGATTTTCATCATCTCCAGTTTGGGCGTGTGAATTTTCAGATTCTCAGCAAGACTTGGGCTACATTCCACGTGTTTTGTATGCAGCGTCTCTTTATTGCTTATGTTTCTAGTTGCCCTGTGATTTCTTCTTTAGCTGACTTGATTTACTGTTTAGAAGTGATTCCGAATACACAAGGATTCTTGAGTTATATTTTTCTTACTGATTTCTAGCTTAGTTGCTCTCTGGTCAGAGGACATTCTCAGAGTATGATTTCAGGCCTTTGAAGTTTGTTGAGACTTGCTTTATGAGCCAAATGTGATCAGTTTGGGTAAATATTTCTTCTGTGTTTATATTCTATAAATACTAAATGTATTGTTTTTCTGTATATAACTATCAGGTCAGTTTTAGCCAAATGCTATTGCGTGTCTTTTTTTTTCTTCCTTCTTTTCTTCTTTTTATTAGTTACTAAGAGGACTATTAAAAAAGTCCTTTTCTGGGCCACGTGTGGGCTTGTAATCCCAGCACTTTGGGAGGTAGAGGCGAGAGGATTACCTGAGCCCAGGGGTTTGAGGCCAGCCTTGGCAGCTTGGTGAGACCTTGTCTCTACAACAAATCAAAAAATTAGCTGGGTGTGGTGGTACGTGCTTGTAGTTCCAGCTACTTGGAAGGCTGAGGCAGAAGGATCACCTGAGTCTAGCAAGTCAGGGCTATAGTGGCCACGAGTGTCCCACTGCATTCTAACCCGGGTGACAGAGTGAGACTCTAACTCAAAAAAAAATCCTTTTCTGTATTGTGAAATCTATCTCATCTTTGGTTCTGTCAAATTTTGTCTTACATATTTTGAGACAGTATCACTAATACCTACAAATTTAGGCATAGCTTATTTTTCATCCAGTGTGACAATCATTTAATTTGAATATAGTCCATTTATAGTTCATGTAATCACAAATAAGTTTGTTATTCCACTTGTTCTGTATCCCTTTATTGTTTTTACCTCTACTCTTTTTAGTCAGTTTCCTTCACATTGACCGAGAATTTTTAATAATTCCATTTTCCCTCCATTGACTTATATACTTGTTTACAGTTCTTCATCCTAGAAATAAGTATGCATTTCTGACTTTGCAAATTCTCATATTAATTGATATATTTTACCTGCCTAGCAGTCAGTGCAAAAACATCAGAACAGTGCTTCTCACATTTCAGCATGTCTGCAAGAATCACTGGGAGGCCTTATTCAAGCAGTACTCTCTGGGCCGCACTAGCAGATTCTGATCCAGCAGCTCTGCTAGACCGAAGGATTGCATTAGCTGGCTCTCCACGCATATCCACAGATCGCGTTTAAATGGTCAACACTGGTTAGTCCATGCTGCCTCATCCCATCCTTGATGGTTCATGGACGTGTATTGTAGGTCTCTGGATTCTGAACCCTGGAAGGTGTTACTATTCTTGTTTAGTACAGTCCATATCAATGTAGATTTACAGTTACATGTTTACCCTTTTTTTACTCTGATCTTCACTGCATATCCAGGCTTCCACATAGGGTCATTTTTCTTATGCTTCAAGAATGTCCTCTAATTTTCCTTAGTGTGAGTTCAACTCCTGTTTTCAGTTTTTGTTGAGGGAAATATTTTTATTTCACCTCTGTTGTTTTTTGTCATGGTAAAATACAAATCAAATGTACCATCTTAAACATTTTTAGGAGCCAGGCTCGGTGACTCAGCCTGTAATCCTGTGCCTTTGGGAGGCTGAGGTGAGTGGATTGCCTGAGTCTGCGGGTTCGAGACCCACCTGGGCAGTGAGACCTCATCTCTACAATAAATCAAAAAATCAGCCGGGCGTGGTAGCGCATGCCTGTAATTCCGGCTACTCGGAAGGCAGAGGTGGAAGGATCGCCGGAGCCCAGCAGGTGAGGCTGCGGTGGCCGGAAGCGGCCACTGCACTCCAGTCTGGGTGACAGAGTGAGACTCCAACTCAAAAAACAAAAAACAAAAAACAAAAAGCAAAAAAAAAACATTTTTAGGTATACGTTTCAGTGCCATTAGGTGTGTTTATATTGTGCAACTATCAGCACCATTTATCTCCAGAACTTTCTTTTTCACATCTAAAAATTCTGTACCATTACATATTAACTAACTCCCCTTGTTCTCTTCCTCCTATCCCTTGGTGTGCTCGCTTCTACTTTCTGTCTGTATGACTTTGCCTTTTCTAGGTACCTCATGTGATATTTGTCCTTTTGTGTCTGGCTTATTTCACTTCGCATCTTGTCCTCAAGGTTTGTCTGTGTTGTAGCATGCTAGAATTTCCTTCCTGCTGAGACTGAATATTATTCCATTGTATGCATATGCCACGTCTTGTTAATCCATTCATCTGTTGATGGCATTTGGTTTATTTCTGCCTTCTGACTGTTACGCATGAGCTGGGGCACAGTGTCGCCTGCCTATAATCCCAGCACCCTCGACAGGATGGTTGCTTGAGCCCAGGAGTTTGAGACCAGCCTGGGCAGCATCACCAGATTCTGTCTCTACAAAAATAAAAAAATTAGCCAAGCAGGGTGGTATACCCTGTAGTGCCAGCTACTCCGGAGGCTGAGGCAGAAGGGTCACCTGAGCCCAGGAGGTCAAGTCTGTGGTGAGCTGTGATCGTGCCACTGCACTCTCACCTGGGTGACAGTGAGATCTCGACTCAAGAAAAAGATGCGTGAATAGGTTCAGTGCACTGTCAGTAGTTCATAGTCATGAGACAAAGACATCCATAAAAATATTTGACAAATAGGTCAATATTTTAAAATACTACTGACATGAGATAAAGGAAAAAATAGAATGTTACACTTTACCATAGTTAATTTGGTAGATGATAAAAGAATAATGTTTAAAATGCTTCTCTGCAGAGCATGCTAAGCTTGGTATGCCATAGTTAATTTAGTAGATGATAAAAGAATAATGTTTAAAATGCTTCTCTGCAGAGCATGCTAAGCTGGGCACCCACAAGCACTCGGTGGCTGCCCAGCTTCTACGTGCAGCTTCTCTAGCAGGGCCCTCATTCAGGCCCACCTTCGGACCCCACGCCTCTGATCTGCCTGCTTCCTTGGGGCTTGTGCTGGCCGGAGTCTGGCCCATCTTCCTTCGTCTACTCTTGAAGCTTTCCTGCCTTTTGTATTCTTTCTGTTATCTTTTTGTTCAAGTTGTTTCTCACATGTTTATTTTCTGTAGTGTGTCAGGCATTGTTTTTGCAGAATTGTTTTTAGAAATATTTTGAGGTCAAGCAAAATGGTATCATCCAACTGAGTTTATGTTTATTTTTTAATTTTATGTATTTATTTTTTGAGTTGGAGTCTCACTCTGTCACCCAGACTGGAGTGCAGTGGCCACTCCCGGCCACCGCAGCCTTGACCTGCTGGGCTCTGGCGATCCTTCCGCCTCAGCCTTCCAAGTAGCTGGAACTACAGGCGTGTGCTACCACACCCGGCTAATTTTTGATTTATTGCAGAGATGAGGTCTCACCAAGTTGCCCAGGCAGGTTCTGAACCCACGGGCTCAGGCAATCCACTTACCTCGGCCTCCCAAAGCGCTGGGATTACAGGCTGAGCCACCGAGCCTGGCCTTATTATTATTATTTTTTTTGAGTTGGAGTCTCACTCTGTCACCCAGACTGGAGTGCAATGGCTGCTTCCGGCCGCTGCAGCCTTGACCCACTGGGCTCCAGCGATCCTTCCACCTCAGCCTTCCGAGTAGCCGGAATTACAGGCACGCACTACCGTGCTCGGCTGATTTTTTGATTTATTGTAGAGATGAGGTCTCGCTAAGTTGCCCAGGTGGGTCTTGAACCCGCGGGCTCAGGCAATCCACGCACCTCAGCCTTCCAGAGCACAGGATTACAGGCTGAGCCACTGAGCCCGGCTGTATGTTTATTTTTGTTAGGAACTTGGGCATACTGGCCATCCAGGAATTTTTAATCCTTGTTGAAGATTATTAATGGCTTGAAATCAAACTGCATTCTTTGTCATGTCTGTTTCTTTCTTCCTCTAAATCAGACTCCAACCCAAGCAAGGGTTCCATAAGAACTCCCCTCGCCCACCACAGATCTTACATACAAATGTTTGTTGTCTGAGGCCTGAGTGACTGTTGAAAGCCTCCGAAACCTCACCAAGCAGCTTATGACCCTGAGGGAAAATCTCCAGATTCCAGGGTTGTCTGTGGACCTCTGTTCTCCACTGACGCAGTGACTCTTTACTATCTTGGCTTCTCTCTGGTGCTTTCACAAGGTGTCTGTCTTTCATAATTTATTCAGCTTTTCTAGTTGTCCTTGGGAGGTGTGTTAGTCTCTTCTGCTTCATCCACCAATACTAAAAGTAGACTTCTACTCTTTTTCAAGCAGCATATAGAGTTGGAGTGGGTGTAGTAGTCTTGATTCAACTTTTCTACAGTAGTTTTGCAAGTTCTACAGTTTGTAAAAATGTAAGTGAAATTAAAATAAATTGAGATGAATACTTGATATCTTAATGTAGCTACTTTTATTTTTTTATTTTTGAGTTGGAGTCTCACTCTGTCATCCAGGCTGGAGTGCAGTGGCATGCTCACAGTCACTGCAGCCTCGACCTGCTGGGTTCAGGAGATCCTTCCGAGTAGCTGGAACTACAGGCACGCACCACCACACCCGGCTAATTTTTTGATGTTTTGTGGAGATGGGGACTCACCACTTTGCCCAGGCTGGCCTCCAACCTGTGGCCTCAGACAGTTCTCTCACCTCGGCCTTCCAAAGTGCTGGGGCTATAGGCCTGAGCCACTGCTCCTGGCTTGCTACTTTTAAATTTTAGTTTGTTGGGTTTTGTAAAGAGAACCATCATCTGTTTATTTTTATATCATCATGGGTCATTCTTTACAGGTATTGTAGTTAATGATTTCTGTACATTTTATTCTATCAGTGTTGTATTCCATGTAAGTATTAGCACGGTG
Source organism: Cephalopachus bancanus (assembly GCA_027257055.1). Lineage (NCBI taxonomy): Eukaryota > Metazoa > Chordata > Mammalia > Primates > Tarsiidae > Cephalopachus > Cephalopachus bancanus. The sequence continues at coordinate 1,761,865 of JAPVLO010000252.1, read as the reverse complement.
AAACATTTTATTGTGACAAACCTTCTTAAGGTATCCTGAGACAAACTTTAAAGCATGGAGTACATTTGGGTAGAAGAACGGTGTCCTCCATTTGAGAGCAGGTCTCAATAGACAGGGTGGATTCAGAGCTTCTTTGATAGAAAACTGCACAATGTAAGAACCACCCTGTATATTTAGTTGACTTTCAAAAGTCAGCAGGAGTATTTTTCTTAGAATTGCCCTCACAGAGTGAAGTTTAGATGCAGGCTCTTTGTGAATATTAAGCGAAAGCCTCTCAGTGGTTTATTATGGGTAGTTTGAAAAACAGCAGAAATGAATTCTTCATCTTTGCTAGGCCTTTTGGTGAGGGCCCTTGCAGTTCTAAACATTTGTGACTGACAAATGATACATAATGAGCAGCCAACATCATTGATTTACTTTGCCTTGTCTTAAATGTCCTGGGAATTAAGTACTTGATTTTCTTTACCAAACAGGATTTGCCCAATAACATGATTCATCAGGTGCCAATTAAATCCCTCCCTCAAGAATGGCTTTGGTGTGAAACATGGTGTGATGATGCCTCTAAGAAAAGGGCCAAAACCATCGATTTGGTAAGCTGTCTGGGCGCTCCTCTGCGTCTTCATCCAGCGAGATGTGTGACCGAGTAATGGTGAATACCAGGTTCTTATTTAGCCTTTCTCTGCCATCGGGTAGTTTGGAAACTGTGGAACATCTGACAGTGCTTTCCGCGTTCCCTTTTCTGCATGCAGTGGAAGCCTGGTCCCCTGGCACCTGATAGGATGTCTTCACAAGTCACACTGCTGAGTAACTACTGGGCTTCCCTTTCATCTCTGTGCCTTGTCATTTTCTAAGTGGGCTTTTCCTTGTTTCCCGTAGCCCCCTACAGCGTCTTTGTAGAATTGATACCACTTTATATAGCTCACTACTGTATTGCTTCTGGCAGCATATCATTTGGTTCCTCAGTATTGTTCTTTGGTCCAGGTGGAACTCGTAATCCCAGAACCTTTGAATTCTAAATAATGTACTCTTTCTTCAAGTCAGCAAAAACGTGTCCTTTTGGTTTTCACAGTGTAATAATCCAATGACCAAAGAACCCAAGCTGGAAGCAGCTGTGAGAATTGTCCCTGAGTGGCAGGACTATGATCAAGAGATCAAACAGCTACAGACCCGCTTTCAGAAGGAGAAAGAACGGGGAACGCTGTATAAGGATAAGACAGAAGAACCAAACCCAAAAGGTAAATGCAAACCTTTGACTTTAGGGAGGTACTTCTTTGTTCTTCTGACTTCTCTCTATTGGAAAAGCAAAAGAATAATGAATAAAGAGAAAAGAAAAAGCTCCCACTAACCCTTCTAGCTTCACATCAACCAGTGTGTAGTTTTCATTTTCCTTTTTTGGTTGGCCTTCTAAGCAGTATTTATTTTATTTCATTTCATTTCATTTCATTTATTTTTTATTTTTTTGAGTCGGAGTCTCACTCTGTCACCCAGGCTGCAGTGCAGTGACATGCTCATGGCCACCGCAGCCTCGACCTTCTGGGCTCAGGGGATCCTTCTGCCTCAGCCTTCCAAGAAACTGGAACTACAGGCATGCACCATCGTGCCTGGCTAATCTTTCTTTCTTGATTTATTGTAGAGGTGAGGTCTTGCCAAGTTGGCCAGGCTGGTCTCTAGCCCGTGGGCTCAGGCAATCTGCTCACCTCGGCCTCCCAAAGTGCTGGGATTATAGGTGTGAGCCACTGCACCTGGCTTAAACAGTATTTATTAATTCAACTACTATCCTTTTCTCTCCCCCTCCTTTTTCTTTAGGTGGGGGAGAAAGAGTGCTTTAATTGTGATTATTGTTGTTTAGGTTTATGAATTCTTTGATACATACCTATGCTAAACCTGACATTATTTAGGGGAGCACTTGTCAGATGCCTTGTTTTTGTTTGTTTGTTTGTTTTCTTTTGTTTTTTGAGTCAGAGTCTCACTCTGTTGCTCAGGCTAGAGTGCAGTGGCATGCTCACAGCCATGGCAGCTCCCACCTGCTGGACTCAGGTGATCCTCCTGCCTCAGCCCTCCAAGTAGCTGGAACCACAGCCATGTGCCACCATGCCCGGCTAATTTTTTTATTTATCGTACAGTTGAGGTCTCGCCATGTTGCTTGGGCTGGTCTGGAACTCCTGAGCTCAGGCAGTCCTCTCGCCTCCTCTGCCTCCCAAAGTGCTAGGATTACAGCGGTGAGCCGCTGTGCCTGGACTTTTTTTTTTCCCCTTGAATTTGTCAAGGCACAAGTGAATTAACACATTTAGATTAAGACAGAGTACTACTGACTTTAAAAAAGTATTTTTAAAAATAAACACTGGGGTGAGGTTGGAGTGTATTCAATTTAGTCTAAGAATAGGAAGGACTTTAGTCTCTAATGTTTTTTCTACTATGTGTCTATCCTGAATGCTAGCCACATGAAAAAAAATTCAGAATACAAAAGAGACTTTCAAAAAACTATTGACAAGCCCTGTTCTGGGTTTTTGTTTGGTTGGTTGGTTTTTTTACCTTTTTGTTTATTTATTTTTAAATTCCACATAGTAATTTTACTTATCTGTTGGGTATATAGTGATGTTTTGATACATACGTGAGCTCTGGATTTTAAATTTTATTCTGCCTTAGACCAGGTCCAAAACAAAACATGAATCTTTTTTTTTTTTTTCCAAGTTGGGGTCTTACTTTCTTGGGATCTCACTCTGTCACCTCCTGGGTGCAGGCAGTCCTTCCACCCCTCCCAAGTAGCTGGGACTGCAGGGGTGTGCCACCACTCCTGGCAAACTCTCGTGTTGTTGTTGTTGTTGTTGTTTTTGTAGAGACAAGGTCTTGCTGTGTTGTTTAGGCTGGTCTAGAACTCCTGGCCTTTCTACCTTGGCCTCCCAAAGTGCTAAGACTACAGGTGTAAATCACTGTGTCCAGCTAGAACATGAATCTTGAATGATTCAGATCATGGGTCTTGAGTAATTTATTTATATATTCTGAAGACTATTCCATGATATTAAATATCGCAGTAGAAGTTGCCATAAAAATAACTAATTCAAATTGAGTAAAGCCTCAAGGATTTCCATAGATAAGTGGGCAGAGAATGTGGAGCCACTGTTCAAATAAGAGGAAAACACAAATAATAAGTGAATTGAAGGAAACAGTAATTAAACAAAAATGGCCTATCATTAGTATCTGCAACATAGAAAAAAAATAAGACATTGATGATGCCATTTGTTGGGGAGATGGTAATGAAACTGTTTGGGTATACTTTGCTGAAGCTTTGTGTATTAGAACAACCCTTGTTAAAAAAGCAGTATACCTGTCATTAGGAGCCTTTAAAATGTTTATATCCCCAATAATTTCTCTCTTGAGGATTTCTCTTAAAGAAATAATTCAACAGAAGAAAAACATTATGTACATGAAGAAATTTGTTTTACCATTATTTACAAGCCAAAAACATTAAAAATGGTTAAACATCCAAGAAAGAACTTCACTGATATATAGAAAAATGTTTATGTGCTATTAAGTGAAAAAAGAAGAATCCTGACTAAAAATGCATATTTACTAGAAGTAAATATTGTAATTGTACTTATGAAACAATTCAAGTAGAGCGGGGTTTACAGGTAGTTTCAATTTTTTTTAAGTCTCCTTTATTTTGTTTTTGCTTTCAAAACATAATGCAAAAACACTAAACCAAAGTCCTAAAATTTCAATATAAGAGATAAAATGGAGACAGGGGGACAAATAATAGGTCACAGTGACAGGAAATTTTTTTTTTTTTTTTTTTTGAGTTGGAGTCGCACTCCGTCGCCCAGGCTGGAGTGCAGTGGAATGCTCACGGCCACCCCAGCATTGACCTGCTGGGTTCTGGTGATCCTGCCACCTCAGCCTTCCAAATAGCTGGAACTACAGGCGCGTGCTGCCATGCCCAGCTGATTTTTAAATTTTTATTTATTTATTTATTTTTGAGTGGAATCTCACTATTTCGCCCAGACTGGAGTGCAGTGGCCGCTCCCGGCCACCGCAGCCTCTACCTGCTGGGCTCCAGTGATCCTTCCGCCTCAGCCTTCCAAGTAGCTGGAACTACAGGCATGTGCTACCACGCCCGGCTAATTTTTTGATTTATTGTAGAGATGAGGTCTCATCAAGTTGCCCGTGCTGGTCTCGAACCCCTGGGCACAGGCAATCCACTCACCTCGGCCTCCCAGAGTGCTGAGATTACAGGTTGAGCCACCGAGCCTGGCCAGGAGATGTATTTTTATAGCTTGAGGATGATGTTTTATTTTTCATTGTTTTCCTTTTCCATAGGACCTCAGAAACGTGAAGAATTATGATCCCTGGAGGAAGATAAGAAATTACACCATTTGAAAAACAGTTTTTATATTAAATGCTAATTTTTTTCTGATCTGTCTATACAACTGCTGATAAACTGGCTGGGCAGGTGTGCCACACCATTTGGGTATGAGCATTGATTCTGACTTCCGCACACCAGTGGGTGCTGGATCTTTGGGCTTGAGGCGCTATTGGATTTGTACCTTGGAGGAAGACAAGTAGCTGATCTTTTGGGACTCTGAAGAGCAGTTTTCAAGCAGAGGGGGAGATGGCGGCGGCAGCTGGAAGACAATGCATCCTTTGGTGCCCGCCCAAGAGCACGCTCATGCTGCCCTGTCACAGAAGGCAGGTCGGCTGGAGCTGCTGTGTTCATCCTTACCTCAGTTACCTGCAGCCTGTGCTGCACTGCAGATCCCCTCTGCCCTGGGTCAGGGAGGCAGAAGCTTTGCCCAAGGCCCACACTCAAGGCTTATGTCAGTGTGCTCCTTGTGCCCTCACTGCCTTCTCTTTCCAAGCATTAGGTGCATCGTTTAATTGAACCTGACCAACAATCATGTGTCTTTAGGGCTGATTCGGTGCAGTGGCTACGTAAATTAGTTTGGAGCCAGGATGGGGTGGGCTGGGGAAATAGTCAGGAGTAGGAAGGCTCTGGGGTTTTGGGGAAGGAGAGGAAGACCAGAAATTGGCCAGTCTCTTTTTTAAACCATTAGTACCATCATGGCTGGTTTGAAAGAATGTGTTGTTCTTCCTCACCCAGCCCCGATGAACTTTCCGGGTAATTGTTTTGTAAAGTTTTTGTATTTGTGAAAATCTTTGCCTTTTCTTTCCACTTTCTAAGAAAATGTCTGTTGTCAATTTCCTTACTGGATACAGCCATACTAAACCCCTCTAGTGATCTGTCTCCAGGGGCCCAGGACTCCCTGGGGACAAGCAGAGTATTGATTGTTCTCTCCTACCTAGGTTGCTCTTCGGATCAGAGGACTCTGGGCTGGCCTTTTCTCTACAAAATGTTCTCAGATCTAAGACCAGGAAAGATCCTCATGACTTTGTGTACTAGGATCCCTTTTATTTTAGCACTGTGGGCTGCCTGTGCCCACACCAGTCCTGACGTCATACACAGGGGGTGCCAAAAAAGGGTGTGCACATTTTGAGTCTGAGGTTCACTCAAAAGATGGTGTTCCTTAGTCAAATGAATGCTGCATAACCGTGCAGTAGGCAGGACAGTCAGAGAAAATGGTGGAACCACGATTGAGTGAACATCATACTGCACATTGCTACTGTAATTTAACTCAAAAGGTAATACATAAATAATGTCTCTTAAAATGTGTATACATTTTTTTGGCACCCCCAGTAGCTGCATCATGAAGCTCTGTTAACCCTTAATCACTGCTTTGTGTGTTTTCACGTCTATAGCCCAGCATTGCACCCTTGGGAGCAGTCTTTGCCGATGAACAGACCATACTGGCGTTGTGTGTTGTTGGCCTGAGCGGCATGAGGCTCCCGTGTCCTGGCCCCGCCTCTGCCAGGCTGCAGGGCACAGTAGCATGGGCACTGACATGGCATGCAGGCCTTTTCTTCATATTTTGCCTGCTTTTAAAAAATCTGAGGATTATTTGGAAGGCTAAGGCGGAAGGGTCGCCTAAGCCCAGCAGGTCGAGACTGTAATGACTGTGAGTGTGCTACTGCACTCCCGCCTGGGTGGCAGAGTGAGACTCCAAATAAAAATAAAAAAAAAAATCTGAGGAAAGAGTACAAATTAACAGCTAAGCCCTCACCCTTCTGAGCCAGGTGGGTTTGTTTTTTGAGTAGGTGTCTCATTCTGTTGCCCAGGCTGGAGTGCAGTGGTGCACTCATGACCACTGCAGCCTCAGCCCGCTAGGCTCTGGCGATCCTTCCACCTCAGCCTTCCAAGTAGCTGGAACTACAGATGCGCCACCACACCTGGCTAATTTTTTGATTGATTGTAGAGACGAGGTCTCAAATCCCTAGACTCAGGCAATCCTCTCGTCTCCGCCTCCCAAATTCCTGGGATTACAGGCATGAGCCACCACGCCCGGCTTGAGCCAGGCTTAAAAAAAATAGTCACAAATATCAAGTAATTTATTTTTCCCATTTTCAGATACAGAAGTTAGCTTAGGAGCCTCCCAATCATTCTGACGGAGCTTTTTACTTTGCTTTTACAATTTTATTAGAAATTGGGAAGGATAGAGCTTGAGAGAGGAGTAGACCAATGAATTGTTCTAAAACAGAAGCTTGTTCAACATGGTTGCTGCCAAGAGGGCGCACATGACTTCCCTGGCCTGCGCCTGGACAGAACAGCTGAGGAGATGTGGTCAGTAGAACTAAAACACCTGTTCAGGTTTCATTTCACGTTTGGTTGAGCCTTCAGAAGAGCTGCTGCCACTGCTGTCTGCATCCGTGAGCAGAAGTGTGTGTTTTGCCAGTTTCTTGTCTTGGGAGGTTGAGCAGAAAATGCCCAAGTCCTGGGATGTGCTCTTTAGATGCTGGGTGCTGTGGCACCTGTCTCCATGCCTTTCACCCGAGTCTCTCATGCTTATTCTAAGGAGGGTGCAGAGAAAAGTGTGTCCTTTGTGGGGTGGGTGTGTCCCAGTGTCTCTCATCACCGGTTATCTGTCACCACCCTGATGTAAGTCTGATTAACATTGACAGTAATGCAAGACCCAGCTTGCTTCTGATATGGCCAGTTTCACTTTTTGGTTCATATGGCATAATCGCCTTTCAAAACCAACCAAAATGCTCCGGGAAGGTTACCACTAAATGTGGTCTTGGTCAGCTCTGTCTCGTGTCTCCACTCTAAGAAAGCATGCTGTGCCTGGAGGGATGGGTAAGAGATTTTTTCCCAAGAAGCAAGAATTGATTGTGCTGAATGTTTAAGCTTCTGGTAACTGTTCACAGCATCTTGTTCTTGCCATCATTTTTACATAGAGGATTTTTCTTCTCTCAATCATGCCATAATGGAAATTTTTGTTCTGAATAAGTGGAGATTAATAAGAAATGTGATGTGTCAAAATGACATGCAGCAACTTGCACTTGTTTTTATGTTCTGTGAACAGTGGCATTTAATGGAGCTCAAAGTCTATCATAGCCTGCTGTGAGGGCTTGCCATGGTCAGGGTCTCCTGCCTCCTATGTTTGGTTTTAAAAGTATACTAAATGCTTACCACATTGAGAGTGATGGCATGTTGGTTTTCCGTAAGAGCATTGAAGTTGGGAATCTGTCAAATGTTGCATGTCTGTTTTGTTTTTGTTTTTGAATTGGAGTCTCACTGTTTCACCCAGGCTGGATTGCAGGGGCGCGCTCACAGCCACCGTAGCCTCGACCTGCTGAGCTCTGGTGATCCTTCCACCTCAGCCTTCCAAGTAGCCAGAACTACAGCTGTATATCACCATACCCAGCTAATTTTTCTTGATTTATTGTAGAGATGAGGTCTCATCAAGTTGCCAGGGCTGGTCTTAAATCCCTGGGCTCAGACAGTCCTCTCACCTTGGCTTCCCAAAGTGCTGGGTTTCCAGGCATGTGCTGCGCCCAACCAAAAATGTTGCAGTTCTCATCGAACATAGAGATGTTTTCGTATCTACTAAGTGCATAGGCGTCAATGGTGAACGCAACTCTTGGGAGAGCATAGATTCCATATATTGTGTATATCAAGAAATATGTCCATAGATGGAGCTTAATGCTCTTGACTCTGACCCTCGTGTCCTGAACCTTGTCAAGGCTGTGCCTGAGCAAATGGCTTTCATCTGCCTTTGGGAACTGAGTGCTGGGTGGAGGCTGAGAGCTGGGGGGGTGGCCAGTTCTTGGAGGAGACAGCCCAGGCAATGGGGCAGAAGGAAGCTGGAGTTTCCTTGAGCCAGAATCCCACTCTGCTGACCGGTGATTCAGACAGTCAGGTACCACCCTCCTTGTGGCAAGTGTGAAGCAACTCCATTCCTCCCACCTCCCCTGTGAATATATTCCGATATTGGAAGCAATCCTTTTCTAAAATTGCCGTGCTTGATTTGGCCTGAAAAAGTAAAAGAAATAATTCAACTTGAGAGGGGCAAGGGAAAGTTACAAGGGAATGCCAGTGTTTTCCTGAATAGAGTGTTGGTACTGTGGCATCAGATTTCATGGAAGTGAAATGGATAGGTGAACCTGCCCATGGATGCTTTCCCTTGGTAACCAAAATGGGAAGTCAAAGTGGAGGGTACGCTATGTGCAGGTTACTTAAATATATATTTCATTGCTGGGTAATTTTGATAATCAGTTTTTCAAACACTTGATTTTATGGGGACCTTTTTGTGGAATCATTGGAGTTAATCAAGTTAAATATGACTTGCCATGTCTAGTTTGGTAGGGTAATATTTCTTAATTTAAATTCATGCTTTCTCTGCCTTGAGAAAACAAAGCAAGATCTTGAAGGGAAAGATCTTCATCAGAACTTTGGCAGTTGACTGATTGAATTCAAGCAAACTGGATGTCATTAACTCAGGTGGTTGTTGATATCTCAAAGTATCTGGAGTATACAGATTTCCCATTCATTACTTTGTCCTTCATTTGTCTGTAATACAGAAACACTTGAGGGGGCCATGAATCAGTGAATTGAGCAGAGGATCTTGCCCTCGGGGTGTCATTGAGTAGCAACAGTGAATAAAAACCACAAAACCAGCCTCACGTGGCTGCAGGCCCCCCAGGAGTAGTCCACAGTTAAACTGCATGGCCATGGTCGTGTTTTGAGCAAGAGGTCCTCTCCCGAGTATGTCTCAGATGCCTGTGACGCAGAGGCCCGATGTGGAGGGGAAGTGGGGCAGGAGTGGGGGTGTGGCACGAGGCCTCCGGGCTCCAACAGTGTTTGTGTTTGCCTTCCTTTTCACCACCAAGGTCTCCCGAGAAATGGTCATGGTTCCTCTTAACAGCTGCTGGGGAATGGTTGGCAGTCTGAGAACAAGTTTGTCAGGTACCATGTTTTCCAGTTTTTAAGGGAACTGTACTTCAGAGTCTTTGTGACATAATGTCCTGTCTTACTGTGATCCCACTCCATGTGCAGCCTCCCTTGCTGGAAGCATCATTGGGTTTACGTGTCTGCATCAGAAGGGAACTGAGAACGAACTTCCTGGTACTGCTCAACACAATAAACTTTTCCCTCTCTTATTTGAAACTGTCTGGTCCATCATTCAGCTTTTGTGTTTAGGAGGGCAGATTGATGGCGTGCAAAGCCCAGCCCCTCCCCTGGCAGAAGTTGCAAACTGGGCAGAGGAGGGAGGGCTTCCCTGGAACTGGGTTTTGGATGAGGCCAGTTCTTTGGACTCAGCATAGCACCCAGGAGTCCTGCTGGACCCCAGCCGCTGGGAGCTGCCCTACGCAGAGTCTGGCATCTGCTGGAGGGGAGCCCCAAAGCAGGAGGGCATCATGCGACAGCTGGGCCTAGTTGTCCCTGAGTTCTTAGGTGCCATGGACTTGGTTCCCCTGACCAGTTCTATGTGCCTACTTTGATGGGTATAAGTGGACGCAGTCCCCACTGTTCAGTTGGTGCTCACTGCACAGGGCAGCCTTCTTTGATGGAGGGAGGGGGAGCTGGTGTATGCGAGGGCACAACAGAGGGCATCTGAGGTGTAGGAGGCGGGACGGGGTGGTCAGGAAAAGCTGCTGCAAGGAGCCTGAAAAACAAGTGCCGGGTGTCCCAAGCTGGGTATGGCCGGAGTCACAGAGGCTGAAAATATTCGCCAAGATAGTTATGCAGTAAGAAAGGTAGATTTGGCTGGGCATGGTGGCTCATGCCTGTAATCCCAGCGCTTTGGGAGGCAGAGGCAAGAAGATCACCTGAGCCCAGGAGTTCAAGACCATCCTGGGCAACTTGGTGAGACCTTGTCTCTATAATAAATCAGCCAACCAAGTGTGGTGGTACATGCCTGTAGTCCTAGCTACCTGGAAGGCTGAGGCAGAAGGATCGCCGGAGCCCAGCAGATTGAGGCTTCGGTGGCCTTGAGCGTGCCACTGCACTCTAGCTTGGGCGACAGAGTCAGACTCTGACTCAAAAAAAAAGGTAAATTTATTAAACGGAAGATACGCTGTGAAGGGCAAAACAGGCCAAATGGCGGAGAGTGTCTGCAAAGAGGCAGGAGCTAGCAGGTGATTCTAAGAAAGGAGTCCAGCTAGCTTCTAAGGATCAGGTCTGCGAGTCAGGATTCCCGATCCAGAGACAATGGCCCCAATGGGATGGAACCCGAAGGCGTCATCGAGAGTAACTGGAATGAGACTTGACAGCTTTGATGACATGAACCTCTTGGAATCCCTCCTCCGTGGCATCTGTGCCGTGGTTTTGAGAAGCCCTCTGCCATCCAGCAGCGAGCCGTTCTTCCTTGTATCAAGGGTTACGATGTGATCGCTCCAGCCCGATCTGGGACTGGGAAGATGGCCACGTTTGCCATGTCGATTCTGCAGCAGATTGAATTAGATCTAAAGGCTACCCAGGCCTTGGTTCTAGCACCTACTCGAGAACTGACTCAACAGATACAGAAGGTGGTCATGGCACTAGGAGACTACATGGGTGCCTCCTGCCATGTCTGTATTGGGGGCACCAGTGTGCGTGCTGAGGCACAGAAGCTGCAAATGGAAGCGCCCCGCATCGTCGTGGGTACCCTGGCCGCGTGTTTGGCGTGCTTAACCAGAGATACCTGTCTCCAAAGTACATCAAGATGTTTGTAATGGACGAAGCCAATGAGATGTTAAGTTGTGGATTCAAGGACCAGATCTATGATGTATTCCAGAAGCTCAACAGCAAAACCCAGGTGGTTTTGCTGTCAGCTACAATGCCTTCTGATGTGCTTGAAGTGACTAAGAAGTTCCTGAGGGACCCCTTTCTTTCTTTTTTTTTTTTGAGTTGGAGTCTCACTCTGTCACCCAGACTGGAGTGCACCACCGCAGCCTCGACCTGCTGGGCTCCGGCGATCCTTCCGCCTCAGCCTTCCAAGGAGCTGGAGCTACAGGCGCGCTACCATGCCCGGCTGGGGACCCCTTTCTGATTCTTGTCAAGAAGGAAGCGATGACCCTCGAGGGTATCCACCAATTCTGTATCAACACAACGAGAGTGGAAGCTGGACACACTGTGTAACTTGTATGATACCCTGACCATCACCCAGGCGGTCATCTTCATCCATACCCGGAGGAAGGTTGATTGGCTCGCTGAGAAGATGCATGCCTGAGACTCCACTGTCTCTGCCAGGCATGGCGCTATGGACCCAAAGGCACGAGAGGTGATCATGAGGGGGTCTGCTCTAGTTCTAGCAGAGTACTGGTCACCACTGACCTGCTGGCCAGAGGCATTGATGTGTAGCAGGTTTCTCTAGTTATCAATTGTGACCTTCCTACCCACAGGGACACTATATCCACAGAATCGGTCGTGGTGGCCGGTTTGGCCGTAAGGGTGTGGCTGTGAATATGGTGACAAGAAGACGAGGACTCTTCGAGACACCGAGACCTTCTACAGCACCTCCATTGAGGAGACGCCCCTCAGTGTTGCTGACCTCACGTGAGAGGGGCTGTCTTGCCACCTAGCCCTAGCCAAGGCTCGGTCTTGAGGGCTGAGGAGCAGCAGGAGGCGGGAGGGAAGGGAGCCAGGGGATGGACATCTTGTCTTTTTTTTTTTCTTTGAATAAATGTCACTTTTTGAGGCAAAAGAAAGAAAGGAGTCCAGTGTGGGCCAACGGGAAATTGTCTTTGGAGTGATCTGTCCTAGGGAGTTTCCAGAGGTCTTTGACACAGCTGATTGCCAGCTAGTTTTTTGTTTCTTTAAGACAAGGTTAGTTAACAGCATCAGTTGACTGCCTTTTGTTTGTTGCAGAACAGGAACTAACAGTGAGTTGTTAGCCACTTTCTCTGCTGGCAACAGCAAATGTCTTGCAGCTGGCGATCCAGCCTTGGCAGCTTCTTGCTGTTACCAGTAAGCTTCTTAGTAGACTTTTATCTTGGGGTCCCTTTCCTGAAAATAGTTTACCAAATTTACTCAATTAATGCTGGCCTAATCAGGCCTCATGTTCCTGCACAGTAAGTAGGTGCTGTCCATGGGGGCTGAGGGCGACGGGGGAGAGGGAGGGGCTTGAACTGATAATGTATCTCATTGAGTGAGTTGCAAGTGAACCTGGGTGGCAAGGGTGTTGGCTGGGAGAGGCATGCCAAGGAGGGCAGAGTGTGATCCTGGGGGCACAAGAAAGCCCTGAGAGGTTTAAACTGGGTCTTTTCTTTTTCCTTTTTTTTTTTTTGGACTGAGTCTCACTCTGTCGCCCAGGCTGGAGTGCAGTGGCACAATCATGGCTCACTGCTGCCTCGACCTCTTGGGCTCTGGCGATCCTTCCACCTCAGCCTCCTGAGTAGCTGGGACTACAGGCATATGGCACCATACCTGGCTAATTTTTGTTAGGGAGATGAGGTCTCATTGTGTTGCCCAGCGTGATCTGGAACCTCGGGGCTCCAGCTGTCCTCTCACCTTGGCCTCCCAAAGTTCTGAGAGTGCCTGCATGAGCCACTGTGCCCAGCCAGGCTTCTTCTTATGATAGACTTTTTATTGGCGTCTGTAGCACATGCAGAAAAGTACACAAATACACACCTTGGTAGATTTCCACAAAGTGAAAGCTGTTGTGCAGCCATCACCTGGATAAAGACACAAGAGAAAGTTGGATTTGATTGTATTGGAAATGACGCTTGAACATCTGACTGTAGTCTGGCTTCCAGTGAGGGCAGGACAGTGTGTGTCAGACTCACCTGCTGTAGGTGTGCATGCTACTGGAATGTGCTGGATGAGGACAGAGAAAGGGTGGGGGGACTGGGCCATCAAAGGAAGAGAAACGTCCTGTAAGACCCGCATTTCAGCCACCATTCCTCCTGTGGCCCCGGGATGGAACAGAAAGCAGCAGTCCCACAAGGTGCAAGCTGAAGGGAGCATCCCAGAGAAGAGGAAGCCACAGAGCCCCAAAAGTGTGCCTTACAGGGGCCCTTCAAGTCCTTGACTAGCGTCTATATGGTGCATAAACAGGGCAGGGTTCCAAGAGGCCTAGCAGAAAGCAACACTTGGAAGGCTGGAGGGGCTGAACAGAGATGAAGCAGATGTCTGGTGCCGGGAGGAAAAGTTGGGGATTCATGTCCCACCAAGTTAATGGGGCTTGGTGGATATTTCAGCCTTTCCATTAAAAACCAGAAGGTTTCTAATGCCCTTACCAAATATATTTTGAGTTGGAGTCTCACTCTTTGGCCCAGGCTGCAGTGCTGTGGCTCCGGCGGTCCTTCCGCCTCAGCCTTCCAAGTAGCTGGAGCTGTGGGCCCTTCAATTTGCAACTGCTGATACTGCCCAAAATAACCACACCTGGCTTGCTTATTGGTTTATTATAGAGACGAGTTCTCACCAAGTTGCCCAGGCTGGTCTCGAATCCCTGAGCTTAGGCCTCAAGCCTCCCAAAGTGCTGGGATTACAAGCTTGAGCCACCGTGCCCGGCCTGTATAAAGTATATTTTTAATAAAGCTTGAAGCCGGGCTCGGTGCCTCAGCCTGTAATCCCGCGCCTTTGGGAGGCTGAGGTGAGTGGATTGCCTGAGCCCGCGGGTTCGAGACCCGCCTGGGCAGCGAGACCTCATCTCTACAATAAACCAAAAAATCAGCCGGGCGTGGTAGCGCATGCCTGTAATTCCGGCTACTTGGCGGGCTGAGGCAGAAGGACGCCGGAGCCCAGCAGGTCGAGGCTGCGGGGGCCGGGAGCGGCCACTGCACTCCAGTCTGGGCAACAGAGTGAGACTCCGACTCAAAAAAAAAAAAAAATAAAGCTTGAAGCAAAAACGTTGACAATCAGCAAAGCAGGGGACGGATGTGATGATCCTTGTTATACCTGAAAACTTGGCGAACACAGAAGAGTAAAATGAAAAATGCCAGAGATGACTGTGGAAACAGTTTTATGCAAGAGCCACCTTGTGTTAACCTCCAGCCGACCCACGCGTGGCCTGCCATTCATCGAACACCAACTGATCAGAACTGCCACGTTGCGATCCCTCAGGTACATGTGGGGAAGCAAAAAGAGGCCAGTTCACGTTTAAAAACAACCTGAAACCACTGACTCCTGGCAGACAGCTCTTCTGGGCCCCCGTGCAGTGCGCTCAGCAAACCTGTCCTCTGTTCTGATCTGATTTGGGTGTGAATTCTTTCACCGTCCGTGCCTCCGGACAGTTGCTACACATGGCAATTAATGCTATTCACATTTTCACATATTTGTTTATTTGTCCACACACACACATTTTATTTATTAAAGATATAGAACATATTGTATCCATCACTCTTTTGAGAACAGACGAACTTGTTCAGGGTGGTACGGCTGTGGATCTACTTTTTAAAATAGTGTTAGCAATTTTATACATGAATGGCATTGCATCTTTTAGGTTACTTTAAGCTGCACCTAGGAGGGCACCCTCCTTAAACTGGCATACTTAACAGGAACACATTTGACGCTTACACATCAGAGGCCAGAGTGAGGACAGTCTCCCAGTTGCACGATTTGGGTGTTCAAAGATGCTATTAAAGGTCCAGGTTCTTCCCGCCTCTCCACTGTGCCCTTCCGAGCATCAGTTCTGAACTAGATGGCTGCAGTGGCGTTTGGTGCGTCCTTGTCCGCGTGGTAGGAGAGCCTGGCTTCCCACAATGACTGCTGCATCTTTGGTGTGCTAAACAGAAGAGTGGGCAAGCCCCTCCTATTCCGGAACCAACCACTGGGTACCAACCCAGACTGTCCCTTGAGGTAAGGCGAATTTCCCCAGCCTCCCTGCTGCTCTTTCAAGGGGGCCAGTCAAGCAGGGAGTGCCTTTTAGCATATTTGTCACAGTGTCCATCGTGAAAGCTTAAAACGTCCAATAGTGCTTAAATATGTTAGGTCAGTGGGTCAGGGCTGTGGGTAAGATGCAAATAATTGCACAGAAATTAGATTGGGGAAAAAATAGTTTAATTAGAAAGTAGGTAAGGCCGGGCACAGTGGCTCACACCTCTGAACCCAGCACTTTGGGAGGCCAAGGCGAGAGGATTGCCTGAGCCTGTGGGTTTGAGACCAGCCTAGGCAACGTGGCGAGACCTCATGTCTACAATAAAAATCATGAAAACTTGGCCAGGCATGGCGACACGTGCCTGTGGTTCCAGCTACTTGGAAGGCTGAGACAGAAAGATTGCCTAAGCCTGGCAGGTCGAGGCTGTGGTGGCCACGAGCATGAGAGAGAGGGTGAATTCTCTTTTCAAGGGAGAAAAGAGGGCCAGGTGTATGCAGAAAATGTAGGGGCTCGTGTTTGAGACTGAATGCTTGTATGAGTGTTTTGGGGAGTGGGCAGGGCAGGCAAACGGGGGGTCAGCTACATAGAGGAGAAGGGCAGGTAAGCACGGGAACTGTCGTCACGGTGACAGGATGGCAATCTTGTGTTGTGTGGCTCACAAAGGGCTGATGACAACAGATTGGGCCAGCTTGGACCCTTATGGCAGGAAGACAGATACTTCTCATGAAAGTACTTCGTGATGGCAGGAAGACAGACCATGCTTGAGGGGTTGCAAGACAATTACCAGTAACTGCCCTCAGTAACCCCATTCTGTCCCCTGTTGATGATTACAGGGCAAGTTAAATGCTAAAAAAGCCAGGGCATGGTGGCTCACGCCTATAATCCCAGCACTTTGGGAGGCCACGGCAGGAGAATTGCTTGAGCCTAGGAGTTCCAGACCAGCCTGGGCAACAGAGCAAGACATCGACTCTACAAAAGAATCAAAACATTAGCTGGGCATGGTGGTGCACGCCTGTAATTCCAGCTCCTTGGAAGGCTGAGGCAGACGGATCACCTGAGCCCAGCAGGTCAAGGCTGCGGTGGCCGGGAGTGTGCCACTGCCCTCCAGCCTGGGCGACAGAGACTCCAGCTCAAAAAAAAAGAAAAAGCCAGATGAGCACAACAAAGCTTAAAATGGCTGCCCTTTGGCTGGAGTTGCTCCATTTTGGCTTGTCTCCCTCTCGATACAGCCATGGTAACCAGCTTGTGGGTGGCCATTCTGCTTCATCCAGAGGCGAACACTTCTCAGCTCTTTGCGCTGCTCCCCCCAGGGCCCCCCTCCCGGACAGGCTCCTCGAATGCCCTTTCTTGATGTCCATTATGGCAAAGGACGAGTCAGCTCCTCTCTAGCAACAAGTGCCTCCCCTCTTCTGCCTGTGTCATGTGAAGCAGCTATCATGGCCTAGAATCGCGTTCCAGACGTGTCGAGGCCCCAACTCCCTGTTGGGAGCCAGCCACTGAGCATTAGGGATCAGGAAGGGCCGTTGACCCCGAGACCACTAGGATGCGTTCGGGAGCTATTGACCCCATTTCCTCCCCCTTTCTACTCAGCACTAACCAGATTAAGCTCCGGTGAGCTCAAAACATAAAAACTCTGAGACCGGGATGAACACAAGCTAACTTTAGAAACTTATTGCTCCCTTTCTTCCACAAACTGCAGTTTTGGCTTTCGCACAACTTATAATTCAAACTCGGGTCACATCTAAGAGCCTTAGTATTGGTCACAGGCTTCTGGGTCATGATCTTAGGATTTATTGAAGTTGAATAAGGTGTAAACTGTAGAATATAGTTTTAGAAGACAGCCATTTTGTTGAAAGAATGCGGCTGGGTTACTTGCAGGTAGCCCACTGTGAACTTTGGACTGGGTCTCATTCCAAACATTCTGGGATGGGTCACTTTAGTTTGTAAAGTAAGTACTTAAGTCTCTATAGAATTGTTTAACTTGGTATTAGTTCAAAAAGGGTTTGTAGGCAGTACAAAAAGGGTTTAAAGGCAGTCATGGATTAAGGTTTCATGGATTAGGTTATGGGATTATACCTGAAAGAACATCTGGTGGGTGGGGAACGCCCCTCACACACCCGACTGTGTCTAAAAGACCCGTTGTAATTCCCAATAAACGGCTTCTGCACTAGACTGGGGTCCAGTCTCTCTCTCTCTCTTTCTTCTTCCCCCCAATCGCCAATGCCGTCTCCACCTTTAGGGTACCCTGAACCCCGCTGGAGCAGGTCTCCAGCAACTCCCCATGTGACGATGGGCAGAGACAGAGCCTTTGAGTAGGTAAGGCAGGACTGGGTGTGGTGGCTCACACCTGTAATCCCAGGAAGGCCACCTGAGGCCAGGCGTTCAAGACCCTAGCAACGGAGCTCTGCAACAGAGAAAAGAGATGAGCTGTGCACCTGTAATCCCGCTGGTCAGGAAGCTGAGGTGGAAGGATTACTTGATCCTAGGAGTTTGAGGAGTGGACTGTGATTGTGCCACCGCATTCCAGCCTGAGCAACAGAGCAAGACCCCAACTCTAAAAAATAAAAATAGAAAAGGAAGGAAAGAAAATCCTGCCTGCACCTTGTGAAAGGAGGTACCCATAGAAACCCAGAATGAACAGTTTTGTGTAGTTTTTTGCCTCAGCATAGCATTCTGCGCTTTGGCTGACATGGTTTGAATCTAGCACGGGTTAGACATAGATAGATAAATTTCCAATAGGCAGGCTTTACGAAGTGTTCAGACATTTCACTGCAGCCTGAGCTGTCAGCCTACCCCACTCCCTCGGCAAATCTCCGTCAGATGCAAGACAAGGACAGAGTCATAGAAATCATAATAAGACCCACCTTTTGGTCAAGGGGTTTGTGGACTGCAAATGTCTGACAAGACTTGCAGGAAAAACCTCCCCTTGTCTCCCATCTAGCCCACCACGTGACTAGTCCACCCATCTGCCTGCTGTCCATCCCCTGCCATCAGTGCCTGCGCTCACCTGCCCCTTCGTGAGGACATGGAGCAGACTGCCACCCAACCACCTTAATGACCTTCCCCCATCCAAGGGAAATGGTTCGAAGGACTCAACCACCAGCAGCTGTTGGCCATTGTCTTACTAGACTCTGGTGTGGCCATGTGCTCTTTGAGCTATGGCTGTCGCCATGTTTCCTGGCTTTGGCCCTCTTCCCTATCTTGGGGAGGCGCATCTCCTCTTTCTTTCTAATTGGCTTTTTAAGTAAACTATATATATATCTATATATATCTATATATCTATATATATATATATATATATATATATATATATATACACATACACACACACACACACTTTTTTTTTTTTGAGTTGAAGTCTCACTCTTGTCACCCAGGCCGAAATGCAGTGGCAAGACTATGGCCACCGCAGCCTCGACCTGCTGGGCTCCGGCGATCCTTCCACCTCAGCCTTCAAGTAGCTGGAACTACAGGCGCGCCCTACTACGGCCGGCTAATTTTTTTTTATTTATTGTAGAGATGAGGTCTTGCCAAGTTGCCCAGGTGGGTCTCGAACCCGCGGGCTCAGGCAATCCACTCACCTCAGCCTCCCAAGCGCGGGATTACAGGCTGAGACACCAAGCCCGGCTACTTGTTTTGTTTTAACTAGAGAGTTAACTCTGTTTCTCTTTCATGCCTAGACTTCTGTGTATCGATTTCCCCCAAGCAGTCTGACAGAAAGCGCCTGTCATTTTCCCCACTCCACACCTCAGACAGTCTGGGTGAGTGCTGTTTGCTCATGACTGCCCCGTCCTCAAGGGGCTCCATGGCTGGTGGGCTCGAGGCGGGCCCCCCCAGTCCTCAACACGTGCTTCCCTTGCCTCTGCCCTGGTGCAGCCCTGTGTCCAGATGCCACAGACCTCTCTCTCCGCCTCCCACCGCGTGTTGCCGAAGGACGTCCTTGCTGAGCAGGGCCGCGCGGAAGCGTTCTCACGGAAGTATTCTCACGGCCGTACATGCCTAAGCGTGTTTTGATTCCACCTGACATTGGATGGCATTTGGCTGGAAATGGAATTGAGACTGGGGGTAATTGTCATACATTATTGATTGTTCCTACTTTTTCACATCATAAATACTGCATTGAGTGCTAATTTTGAAAAAGCAGCTAAAGCTTTTCTCTAGGATACATTTCTAAAATGGGTCAAAAGAGTTGCACATTTTTAAGGTTTGAAAGTGTTGTGTGTTGCAAAATGCCTCCAGAACCAGCAGCATGTGAATACTTCAGGTTTCTGTTTGTTTCCATCAGCCCTGGATATCAGCACTTTTGCAAATCATTTGTTAGTTTGATGAGGAGGACGAGGTGTAGAGAGCTGGCCCTGCGACGGTGGGGGTGGGGGTGGGTTGGAGGGGCCGGGCAGGAGTTGCCAGCAGGTATGAGGCAGGACTCTGGGCCTCCTTTCGCCTTCCTGCCACCGTGGGGGCCACTTAGTGCTCTGCCTCTCATGGCTGGAGTTGCTGGGCAGGACTTCTGGAACCTTCCCAGGCCCAGGCGAGGGACCCCTGCCCTCTCCCAGGCTTGTTCCCAGCCCCAAGCTGCTTCCTGTGCTCCCTGCGACTAGGGTACAGCCTCACATGAAGGGGGAAAAACTAAGCTCTAAGCATGACTCAAAGGGGAATTCCCGGCAGGTGCAGTGGCTCAAACCTGTCATCCCAGCACTCTGGGAGGCTGGGGTGGCAGCTCGAGGCTGCGGGGGCCGGGAGCGGCCACAGCACTCCAGCCTGGGCGACAGAGGGAGGCTCCAGCCCCCCCAAAAAGGTACAATCTTTTTAAAAAGAGAGAGACTGCTGCCAAACTGGCTTCCAAAAATAACTCTACAGGTTTTCATTTCAGGGTCCAAGGCTTCCAATTTCCCTGCATTCTTACCAATACCCTTTCTGGCCAGTGTTAAAAATGTCAGCCATTCTAGCAGGTGTGTAGTGGTTTCTGATTGTGATTCAGTGGATTCTGAATCTGCATTTCTCCAGGACTGGTGTTGTTGAAAAACCCATGGGCTCCTTTGCCATGTGTATATCATCTTTGGTAAAGTGTCTGTTCAAATATTTTGCCCCCCTCCAATTTTTGAAAAATTGGGCCGTTTGTCTTATCATGTAGTAAGAGTTATACATGTAGTCTAGACCCAAGTCCTGTCCTTTGTTGAATATCTGTTTTGGAAATATTTCCTCTCTGTGACTTACTTTTTCATTTTTGTAACTTTTTTTGGGGTTTAGAAGTAAATTTCCTTTGAGTCAGAGTCTCACTCTGTCACACAGACTGGAGTGCAGTGTCATGCTCACAGCCACTGCAGCCTCGACCTGCTGAGCCCAGGTGATCCTTCCACCTCAGCCTTCCAAGTAGCTGGAACCACAGGCACGCGCCACCACGCCCGGCTAATTTTCTGATTTATTATAGAGACGAGGCCTCACCATGTTGCCCAGGCTGGTCTCGAAACTGTGGGCTCAGGCCGTCCCCTCACCTTGGCCTCCCAAAATGCTGGGATTCCAGGCTTGAGCCACCACACCTTGCTAAAAAAACTTTCTGAAATCTTGAATAACTGTAGAATCATATGAAGTACACAGAGTCCCATTCCCCTTTCCCCATCTTCCTCCAGTGGTGACCTCTTTCACAACCGCAGTACAATCGTGAACTCAGGAAGCTGGCACCTGCAACCCTGGTCACTGGACTACAGGCCTCATTCAGCTTTCATTCGTTTTGATAAGCACGTGTGTGTGTGCCTGTGTGTATGTGCAGTTCTGTGCAGCCTAATTTCGTGTGTAGATCTACGTGAGCACTGCCACCACAGTCAAGAGCCGGCGGTGTGTCATCGCCGCGAAGAGCCTTCCTTGTGCCCCGTTTACAAACACTCTCCTCCTGCATCCCTGCCCCGTCTGTCAGGAGCCATTTCTGTATAGCTTGATTATTTCTAAAACGTCCTCATACAGAAAATGCAACCCCACAGTACATGACCTTTCGATACTATCTCTTTGTCCACCAAGCATGAGTCCCTCAAGATCCAGCTAGGTCGCTGAGGGTGTCCACGGTTTGTTGCTTTGTGCTGCTGAGCTGTATTCCATCGTATGATGCGTCAGGGAGTGTTAAACCGTTCACCCATGGAAGGAGATCTTGGTGTTCAGTTGTTGAATATAAAGCTAGATGAACATTTGTGTACAGGTTTTGGTGTGAACATAAGTTTTCATTTCTTTGAGGAGAATGCTCAAGCGCGTAATTCCTGGGTTGTTTTATAAGCACATGTCTAGGTTTGTAGGAAGCCATCAAACTGTCTCCCAGGCTGATTGCCCTGTTTTCCAGTCCTACCAAACACACGAGAACTCCAGTTTCTTTGCTTCCTTGTCAGCATTTGGTGTTGTGACTATTTTTCATTAGAGTCATTCTGATAAATGTGTAGTGAAATCTCATTCTGGTTTTCATTTGCATCTTCCCAGCGGCCGATGGTGTTGGCCATCCTTCCATGCGCTTATTGTCCATCCGCATCTCTGTGTACTAGCCCGCTTTCTGTTGCTTATACCAGTGTAGGGGAGCCAAGGGGATATTTCACCCTCTAAAGGGTCGCTGGAAAATCACTGACAGGAGGCAGATTAATAAGAGAGAAGGCATACATGTTTCTTTTTTTTTTTTTTGAGTTGGAGTCTCACTCTGTCGCCCAGGCTGGAGTGCAGTGGCTGCTCCCGGCCACCGCAGCCTCAACCTGCTGGGCTCCGGTGATCCTTCTGCCTCAGCCTTCTGAGGAGCTGGAACTATAGGCACATGCTACCGCACCCGGCTAATTTTTTGATTTATTGTAGAGATGAGGTCTCGCCAAGTTGTCCAGGCGGGTCTTGAACCCGCAGGTTCAGGCAATCCACTCACCTCAGCGTCCCAAGGCGCGGGATTACAGGCTGAGCCACCGAGCCCGGCTCATACATGTTTCTTTAGCACGTGCACATAGGAGCCTTCGGAATGAAGACCCGATCTCCCAACGAGGTACAGAGGCTTAGATACCATTTTGAGATTATGGAAAAAAGGAGGGCTTCGTCCAGGCATGCTGTCACATGCCTGTAATCCCACACTTTGGAAGGCCAAGGAGGGAGGATTGCTTGGACCCAGGAGTTCGAGATCAGCCTGGGCAGCACGGAGAGGTGTTGTCTCTCAAAAGAAATGCAAAAAGTTAATCGAAAGTGGTTGATGCACACTTGTTGTCTCAGCTAAGGTGAAAGGATCGCCTGAGGCTGTGGTGAGCCATGACCATGCCGCTGCGCTCCAGCCGGAGCAACAGAGCGAGACCCTGACGTGAGAGAGAGACGGAGGGAGAGAGAAGGGGACAAGGGAAGAGATGGGAGGGAGGAGAAGGGAGACAAAAAGGGAGAGGGGGGCTGGATCCTGCCAAAGAGTGGTGGCAGGGAGGAGGGTCGAGGCTCGGCGAGCACAGGGGATCCTGTTAGGCAGATGAAGCCTTGCAGTCACCTCTTCAGAGGGAACAGAGGGTCAATGTCTCTTTTCAGATTTAACAGAAATTTCGTTTGAGTCAGTCTCACTCTGCCGCCCAGGCTGGAGAGCCGCGGCAGGCTCACAGCCCCCGCAGCCTCGACCTGCTGGGCTCCGGCGATCCTTCTGCCTCAGCCTTCTGAGGAGCCAGAACCACAGCATATGCCACCACGCCTGGCTACTATTTTGACTCATTGTAGAGATGAGGGCTCGCCACGTTGCTCAGGCTGGTCTTGAACCACTGAGCTCAGGCCATCCTCTCGCCTCGCCTCCCAAAGTGCTGGGATGACAGGCATGAGCCACCGTGCCGGGCCAGAATTTGTTTCTTACAGTTATGGAGGCTGAGAGGTTCAAGGCTGAGGGGCCATGTCTGGCTTCTTGCTGTTGGGGGATTTTTGTCTCTCAGTTCATGAGAGATACTAATCTATAGTTTTATATTTTCTAGTGCTGCCTTTGTCTGCTTTTGACTTCAAGACCTCATAAAATGAGTTTGGAATGTTCCCTACTCTTTTGCTTTCTGGAAGAGATTATATAAAATTGATTTTTAATTCTTTAACATTTGTGAGTGCTCTCTAGTGAAACCGAGGCAGGCATAGTTAACATAGTTTAGAAGTAGTTAGGAATGTTTTCTTCAGCAGGTCTAGATTAAAATACAGTAAGTGTTCAGACATCTTTCTTATCAGTATACGACCCTGACCACCTTGCAGGTTGGCATGTGGAACTACCACTACCGTAAGTCACAGACGCCGTGTTCTGCATGTTTGGTCACACTCCCAGCAGGGCCTCCAGAACGTGGGGTCAGGCCTGCGTGGCGTGTGGGTGTCTGGTGGGTGTCTGACGCCTCATGAAAGAGGCGAAGAATTGCATAGAAGTTTGATGAGAAAATACAGCTTATTTAAACACTAGATTAGAAAGAGAGAGAGAGAGGGAGGAGATTCACCGCCCCAAGGTAGGGGAGGGGGGCCACAGCTTAAAAATAACATGGCCTGGCCATGGCTCAAAGAGCACGTGGCCACACCATAGCTTCGCAAGGCCGTGGCAAGTGGCTCCTAGCGATGGAGCCCTTTCAGTCCTTCTCTCTGACCGGGAAGGGCCTTAAGGTGACCGGGCGGTGGTCTGCCCCTCGCCATCACAAAGGGGCAGGTAAGCGCAGGTACTGACGTCGGGGACGGACACCAGGCAGACAGCCGGGCTAGACACACAGGTGCTGCATGGTGGAGGGTCTGTCTGTGTCGTGAGGGTCACGAGGGCTGATCAGGCTAACTTGGGTCTCATGAGGGGAAGCAAAGACTCGAAGTAGAAAAGCTCATTCGTGTAAAGCGAGCGGGGGAGTTAGTTGTACAACAATTACTCGATAGCGACCGCTGAGAAACTGGTTCTGACCTCGGCTAGTGACTAGAGGGGACGTTCAGTGAACTGCTAGAAAGGCATGAGATTTAGGCAGTGGTAAAATGGCTGCTCACTGGGTGCATTCAATCTATGTCTTGTCCTTTCACTACGAAAAGCCCAAATCCCAGTTAGATAGTAACTTCGATTATTTAGAAGGTCCCTGTGAGGCAGGGGCTAGCTAACAGGTTAGACATAGGTAGATAAATTTCCTGTAGGCAGATTTTAGGAGGTGTTCAGACATTTTAAAAATTACATTTTAGCCAGGCTCGGTGGCTCAGCTCGTAATCCCGCGACTTTGGGAGGCTGAGGTGAGTGGATTGCCTGAGCCCGCGGGTTTAAGACCCGCCTAGGCAACTTGGCGAGACCTCATCTCTACAATAAATCAAAAAATGAAGCCGGGTTCGGTGGCTCAGCCTGTAATCCTGTGCCTTTGGGAGGCTGAGGTGAGTGGATTGCCTGAGCCTGTGGGTTCGAGACCCGCCTGGGCAGGTGAGACCTCATCTTTACAATAAATCAAAATGAGCCGGGTGTGGTAGCGCGCGCCTGTAGTTCCAGTTACCTGGAATGCTGAGGCGGCAGGATCGCCGGAGCCCAGCAGGTCGAGGCTGCGGTGGCCGGGAGCGGCCACTGCACTCCAGTCTGGGCGACAGAGTGAGACTCCAACTCAAAAAAAAAAAAAAAATTACATTTTACTTCAGGCCAAGCGGCAGCCTACCCCACCCCTTGGCAAATCCAAAGAAAACTCCATCAGACAAGACTAGGACAACCCAACCCTTCACTTTGAGTTTAGCATAATAATCACTGGGAATCTTTTGGAGACACAATCTGAACACAGGTATTTGGTACTGCACTGCTCAGGGTCCAAGTCGGTCCTCGAAGTGGGATGAACTTAAGTTCCTTTGAAGTTGTTTATGGCGGGCCTTTTTCCGAGACCTCTGAAGGAAGTGGGGCCACAGACATAGGGGCTCATAAGGAAATACGTTGTCCATTTGGGACAAATTTTAACCACGGTTCATATGCTTGCTTCCCCAAGGAACTTCCTGGGCCACGGAGAACCCAGACGTCCCTTCCACCCAGGGCAGCGAGTGCTGCTCAGGGGTTGGAGAGAGGGAGGCCCCGACCACCAGCTGCGAGAGAGGCGGAAGGGACCCTGTGACGGCCGACTCGTCACTCCTGCTGCATGGAAGCCCGCGGGCATCAAGCCTTGGATGCGCCATTCCCGAGTGAAACAGTATATGCCTGACAGAGAGACCCCGTTCCCAGACCAGAGCCACAGCCTCAGCGGACGGCAGAGCCGGTACAGGACTCAAAGCTGCTACTTAAGCAAACCAAATGATTCTGACTGTTCTTATTCTGTGGCTCTGTGCCGTAACTACCAACGGAACGGTGTCTTCAGAGTGGGCCTCCTCCTATGCGAGTACATTTATTTACTCAAAATGTTGGATCTGTGGGCAACTTCCAGTCTCAGGGGCCTCTGAGCTTCCCCGGTGGGTCTCGCCCCTCCTTGGGACTGGCTGGAAGCAGTTGGAGTGCACATTCAAGAGTGCAGAGTGGGGCCGGGCTTGGTGGCTCAGCCTGTCATCCCAGCACTTTGGGAGGCTGAGGTGAGTGGATTGCCTGAGCCTGCAGGTTCGAGACCCGCCTGGGCAACTTGGTGTGACCTCATCTCTACAATAAAAACAAACAAAAAAACAGAGTCAAGGTCTTATTGTTCTTAAGGATAGCAATTTCTTTGCCACCAATTGGACTCGGAGGCCAGGGGTATACTGGCAAGCTTCCAGTAGGACTTGGGGGATTTGTGGGACTAATTGATGGCCTTGGCTTTCCCCTGGATGGAGTGGTAGATGCACTCTGGGCTTTCCAAGGGCCCAAGGGCACAAATACAGCACTCTGCAAAAAGTGAACACAGCCACCTCGCCCTATCTGCACACTCGATGGACTAGATTCGCTTTCAATGGTACAAGTATGTCCTTTCTTTCTTTTTGCTCAATATAGGCTGGAAAGTGTGTCCCTCCACATCGAACCCTTAGCTAAGTTCACGCAGCAAGCCTTGAATGAAAGACTCTGATGCGTAAGTCAGTGCTGCAAAACCGAATGGCTTTGGATATTCTTACCGCGTCTCGGGAGGCACATGTGCCATTAACCTTACTGAGTGTTGCACCTTCATCCCAGATGAATCAGGGAACATCAAGGCAATGCTGAGCCAGATGAAAACCAGCATTGGCCGGGCATGGTGGCTCACATCTGTCATCCCAGCACTTTGGGAAATGGAGGCAGGGGATTGCCTGAACCCAGGGGTTCAAGACCTGCCTGGACAACATGGTGAGACCGTGTCTCTACAATAAATAAAAAAAAATAAGCCGGGTATGATATTGCACACCTGTACTTCTGGCTACTTGGAAGACTGAGGCAGAAGGATCATCTGAGCCCAGCAGGTCGAGGCTGCGGTGGCCGTGAGCAGAGTGCCACTGCACTGAGCCTGGGCAACACAGGGAGACTCTGACTCAAAATAAAAAAGAAAAACGAAAACCAGCATTAATGCTATAGGTGATACAGATGCTTACACTAGGAGGTGCTTGGAAAGGTCTCTGATTGGTTTTCCCACCTGTTTTCTTGGCCCCCATCAGGGTCACAGGGCCTCCTTTCAGGCATAGGGAAGTTCTTTTTGCCTACGCCTATAATAGCAGTATTAAAACACTTAGCCGTCACACTTTGTACCCAATGTGTTGCTAACATTCCTGCGCTCACAACTAAGCCTATAAAGCATGAAAGCAGCGGAGGGAAAGAACCATACGCATGGTTATGTGAAGGCAGCTTGACATAGCTACTCCCATGATAGATACCATGGCTTCAACTGACAGGGGGGAAGTGATACCAACACCTGCGAATTCTGTCCACATTACCACAGCTCCTAGAGAAGGGCTTGGCAAGGGCTCAAGAGCACCTGTACACTCCTGAACAACATTCCTGAGTGCTAACAAAGGTGCGCGTCCCCCATCTCCTAGGCACTCCCAATAAGAAACGTCTAAGGATCGTTCACTTCCCTGCAGACGGCCCAATAAGCTGAGAGAGAGATTCCTGAGCACGTTCTTTGATGCTGAGTGAGGCTGAGCACTTTTTCATGTGTCTGTTGGCTGCTTCTATGTCTTCTTCTGAGAAGTGTCTATTCACATCATTTGCCTACTTTTTTTTTTGAGTTGGAATCTCACTCTGTCGCCCAGGCCAGAGTGCCGTGGCACACTCACGGCCACCGTCGCCTCGACCTGCTGGGCTCCGGCGATCCTTCCGCCTCAGCCTTCCAAGTCGCTGGAACTGCAGTCGTGAGCCACACCACCACGCCCAGCTATTTTTTTCTTGATTTATCGTAGAGACGAGTTGCCCAGGCTGAGCGCAAACTGCTGGGCTCAGGCAATCCTCTTGCCTCCACCTCCCAAAGTGTTGGGATTATAGGTGTGAGCCACCGCGCCTGGCCTTGCCCACTTTTTAATAGGGTAATTTGTTTTTTCCTTTTTTTCCAGCATGTTTGAGTTCCTTGCAGAGCCTGGCTGTTAGGCCTGTGTCAGCTATACGGTTGGCAAATATTTTTCTCCATTCTGTGGACGGTCTCCCCGCTCTCTTGATGGCTTCTTGGCTTTGCAGAAGCCTTTCAGTTCGATGAGGGCCCGCTTGTCTGTCTCACCTTTTCTAGCACTGGCTTTTGGGGAGTTGATCAGGAATTGGTTTTCCTGTTCCGATTTCCCATGTTTTCTTCTAGGGTTCTTATAGTTTGAGATTTTATATTTAGGTCTTTGATTCACTTAGAGTTGAGTTTTTGTATGGTGATAGGTAGGGGTCCTGTTTCAAAGTTCTGCCCTTTTCCTTCTAATAACTTCTCTTTTTTTTGAGTTGGAGTCTTACTCTGTCGCCCAGGCTGGAGTGCAGTGGCCGCTCCCGGCCACCGCAGCCTCGACCTGCTGGGCTCCAGTGATTCTTCCGCCTCAGCCTTCCGAGTAGCTGGAACTGTAGGCGCATGCTACCGTGCCTGGCTAATTTTTTGATTTATTGTAGAGATGAGGTCTCGCCAAGCTGCCCAGGCGGGTCTCGAACCCGTGAGCTCAGGCAATCCACTCGCCTCGGCCTCCCAAAGTGCGAGATGACAGGCTGAGCCACTGAGCCTGGCCATAACTTCTTTCTCATACAATACCTTGGATTTGCTCTGAAATTCTTTGCTGTGGTGAAATCAAGAGCACATGACGCAGTGCACAGCATCCCACCCAATGTCCAAATGATTTGGGCATGGAGATCTCTCTTATGGACACCTTGAAAGTGTAGATGCAATTTATTAAATAACTGTAGGATTTATTCAGGTTATCTATTTCATCTTGGGTGTGTCTTGATAGTTTGTAGCTTTCTGGGAATTGGTGCAGTTCATCCAAGTTGTTGGACTTATGGGCATAGGGGTTTTCCAAAGGTGCCCTTCTCGTTCGTTTACGTATTTATTTATTTGCTTTTTGGAGTCAGAGTTTCACTCTGCCGCCCAGGCTGGAGGCAGGTCATAGCAGGGAGACATAGTCTGTGGATTTGTCCAAGTCTCCTTTCAGCTCAGTTTTTGCTGCATGTATTTTGAGGCTCTGTTGCTTGGCACATACATGTTTGGGATTGTTATGTCTTCCTGTTGAATAGAGTCTTTATCGTTGTGTAGCAGTCCACTTTGTTTCTAGCCGTTTTTTCCTCTGAAGCATGCTGTACGGGATTTTTTGTTTTTTGAGTCAGGGTCTCACTGTGTCACCCAGGCAGGAATGCAGTGGCATGATCACAGCTTACCACAGCATCAAACCTCCTGGGGTCAGGAGATCCTTCCACGTCAGCCTCCTGAGTAGCTGGGGTTGCAAACATGTCACCATGTCTGGCTAATTTTTTTATTTTCATTTTTTGTTGAGATGATGCCTCACTTTGTTGCTTGGGCTAGAGTGCAGTGGCCATGATTATGGCTCACCTTAGTCTCAAAATCCTGGGTTCAAGTGATCTTCCTGCCTCAGCCTGCTGAGTAGCTGGGACTAAAAGTGCACAACATCATGTCCAGCTAATTTTTTGATTTTTTTTTTTTTTTGTAGAGACAGTGTCTTGCTATTTTGTCTAGGCTAGGCACTCCTGATATTTTTAAAAATTATTCTTTTTTTTTTTGAATTGGAGTCTCACTCTGCCACCCAGGCTGGAGTGCAGTGGCATGTTCATGGTCACCCCAGCGTCGACCTGCTGGGCTCCTGCAATCCTTCTGACTTAGCCTTCCAAGTAGCTGGAAATACAGGCACACGCTACCACACCCTGGCTCATTTTTTTTTTTTTTTTGAGTTGGAGTCTCACTCTGTCGCCCAGACTGGAGTGCAGCGGCCGCTCCCGGCTACCACAGCCTTGCCTGCTGGGCTCCGGTGATCCTTCCGCCTCAGCCTTCCAAGTAGCCAGAATTACAGGCATGAGCTACCACGCCCAGCTGATTTTTTGATTTATTGTAGAGATGAGGTCTCGCTGCCCAGGCGGGTCTCGAGCCCACGGGCTCAGGCAATCCACTTACCTCAGCCTCCCAAAGGCGCGGGATTACAGGCTGAGCCACCGAGCCTGGCTTCGGCTAATTTTTAATTTACTGTAGAGATGAGGTCTCGCCAAGTTGCCCGGGCGGGTTTGAAACACGCGGGCTCAGGCAATCCACTTGCCTTGGCCTCCCAAAGTGCTGGAATGACAGGCTGAGCCACCGAGTTTGGCCCCTAATTATTCTTAAAGTGACATAAAGATGAATAAGGGAGCCAGGCTTGGAGGCTCAGCCTATAATCCCACGCCTTGGGAGGCTGAGGTGAATGGATTGCCTGAGCCCGCGGGTTCGCGACCCGCCTGGACAACTTGGTGAGACCTCATCTCTACAATAAATCAAAAATTAGCCGGGTGTGGTAGCATGCGCCTGTAGTTCCAGCTACTCGAAAGGCTGAGGCGGAAGGATCGCCGGAGCCCAGCAGGTCGAGGCTGCGGTGGCTGGGAGCGGCCACTGCACTCCAGTCTGGGTGACGGAGACTCCAACTAAAAAAAAAAGAGAGTTGGCTATTGCGACTAGTCATGACATCACCACTTCCTTCTCGACAACCACAGGAGGAGGAGAGGCTGCAGTTTTAATGATTTTTTAAAAAAAGTTAGAGTATGGTGCTATGGTTCGAATGTTCCCTCCATAACTCATGTCGAGATGTAACCCTCCATTGTGGCGGTATTGAGAAGTGGGGCCTTTAAGCAGCAATTGGCTCGTGAGGGTTCTGCCCCTGAGTGGATTAATGGATTACCATGGGAGAACTGGTGGCTTTGTACCGCGGAGGAGGAGAGATCTGAGCTAAGCCAGCTCGCAAACCCAGCCCCCCTGGAGCGTGACGCCCTGTGCTGCCTTGGGACTCTGCAGGGCTCCCCACCGGCAGGAAGGCCCCCCAGAGACGCCCCTTGGCCTGGGACTTCCCAGCCTCTGGAGCTGGAAGAAATAAGCTTCATTGCTTATGAATTGCCCAGTCTCAAGTATTCTGTTATACGCAGCAGAAAATGGGCTAAGACACATGATATGTCTTAACTTTCAACCTGCCTGTGCTGTTATGTGTGAAGTGAGTGTCTTGGAGACAGCATATAGTTGAGTTTTTTTAAATCCACACTGTCAATCTCTGTCTTGGTGTATTTAAACTGTTTGTGCTTAAAGCAATTACTGATATGCTGGGATTAAGCTGCCACGCATTACTCATTTTGTATTTGTTTCTTATTCCTCTGTTTCTCCTTTGTTGCCTTCCTGTGGATTACCTGAACACTGTAAACATTTTTTCTTGATGTATTCATCTAAAGATACTTTTTAAGCTTAGGTAAAGTCGTCCAACTAAAGTTTAATGGTTATGTGGCTTGGCCCCAAAGAGGTGATTATTATGTACTTATTCAGTGTTAGGGATCATCTGTATTTCAACATTTCCAATATTTGTTTGTTCTATTTCTTTTCCTCAGTTTTTTTTTTCTTGCTCTCCTCTGGGTTACTTAGACATTTTGGGGGGTGGTCTACATTATGATTTCCCTGTAGATTTTGTTTGAGTTGGAGTCTCACTCTGTCACTCAGACTGGAGTGCAATGGCATGCTCCTGGCCACCCCAGCCTCGAACTGCTGGGCTCCAGCGATCCTTCCACCTCAGCCTTCCAAGTAGCTGGAACTACAGGTGCACGCTACCATGCCCGGCTAAGATTTTTTTTTTTTTTTAGGATGTGTCTATGTGTACTTTTTATGTGTGGTTGCTCCAGTTATGATAATATACATATACAACTTATTGTACTGGTACTGACATTTTATTAGCACAAGTAAAATGCAAAAACTTTATTTCTGTTAAGGTTTTCTTACCCTCCCCACTTAAAAAATATAATTGTTGGTCAGGCACAGTGGCTCATGCCTCTAATCCCAGCACTTTGGGAGGCAGAGGCAAGAGGACTGCCTGAGCCCCGGGGGTTTGAGACCAGCCTGAGCAACTTGGTGAGACCTCATCTCTACAATAAATCAAAAAATTAGCTAGGCATTCCAAGTTCCATCTACTTGGAAGGCTGAGGCAGGACTGCTGGAGCCCAGTGGGGTGATGCTGGGGTGGCCGTGAGCGTGCCACTTTACTCCAGCCTGGGTGATAGAGTGAGACTCCAACTCAAAAAAAAATTGTCTTAAGTACACTCATTTGCTACATAATGATGTTCAGGTCAACAACGGACCACATAGGCTATGGTGGTACCATAAGGTTACAATGCCATGTTTTACTGTATTTCTTCTACGTTTGGGTATACAAATACTTGCCAACATGTTACCATTGCCTATTACATTCAATATGGTACAGTTGTTACACTCTATGATGTTTGCCTAACAACAAAATCACCTAACACTCATTTCTCAGAACGTATCCCTGTCATGAGGTGACACATAACTGTATTTCCTGTGTATGTATTGGGCGTCATCTTAGATCATGCTATAATTTTTGCCTCAGTCATCAAACATGACTTTAAAAGCTATAAGGGACAGGGCTTGGTGGCTCAGCCTATCATCCCAGAGCTTTGGGCGGCTGAGGCGAGTGGATTGCCTGTGTTCGTGGGTTCAAGACCAGCCCTGGCAACTTGGTGAGATATCATCTCTACAATAAATAAAAAAATTAGCTGGGTATGGCAGTGCGCACCTGTAGTTCTGGCTACTTGGAAGGCTGAGGCAGGATGGCCGGAGCCCAGCAGGCAGATGCTGGGGTGGCCGCGAGGGTGCTACTGCACTCCAGCCTGGGCGACAGAGTGAGACTCCAACTCAAAAAAATAAAATAAAAATAATAATAAAAGCCATAGCAAAGAGGATAGCTTATCAAATCCAACTTATGGAGCCCATCCAGTGAGTTTTACATTTTATCTATTAATTCTATAATTTCCATTGGTTCATTTCATGTCTATTTTCCATTGGGATTTTTCTATTTTCTTTTCTTTTTTTTTTTTTGAGTTGGAGTCTCACTCTGTCTCCCAGGCTGGAGTGCAGTGGCTGCTCCCGGCCACCGCAGCTTCGACCCGCTGGGCTCCAGCGATCCTTCCACCTCAGCCTTCCGAGTAGCTGGAACTACAGGTGCACGCTACCATGCCTAGCTAATTTTTTTTGATTTATTGTAGAGACGAGGTCCCGCCAAGTTGCCCGGGCAGGTCTCGAACCCGTGGGCTCAGGCAGTCCAGTCACCTCAGCCTCCCAAAGGCACGGGATTACAGGCTGAGCCACCGAGCCCGGCTCTATTTTCTTTTCATTTGTTTTGAGAATATTGGTAATTGCTCACTGAAGCGTTTTACCGATGGCTGCTTCAAAACCCTTGTCAGAGGAGTTGGCAACACACCTGAGGCACCTCGGTGTGGGCACCCCTTGATCGTCTTTTTTCCTGGCATCACAACCGATTTTTTATTGTATTCTGGACGTTGTGGATATTACGCATGAGACACTGGGCCCTATTTAAAGATCCCGTTGGGTGCTTGGCAGGCAGGCCCGCTGTCTAGGCGAGCACGCTCTTGCTGGCCTGCTTTTGTGGGCTGAGCTTCTGTGATCATTTGGCCTCTGAGTCCTTTCGGGGGTGTTCTGGTCAACTCGGTACGCTGTCCAAAGGCGGCTCTGAAAATCTGTGTTGGAAACTTTTGGGTGTATGAGTTGAGATCTGTGTGTGTGTGTGTGGACCGGTCAGCTGCCTGCTCTGAACGTCCTATTCGGGTTCAGAGAAGTCCTTTCTTGAATTCCCTGTTCTCCCAATCCCCTGCCATTTCCTGGCTCCAGGGAGGGGAGTAGAAGTCCAGTTGTCCCACCTGGTCTCCCATGATGCGCCCCACAGCGGAGGAAAGCCCTGCTCCGTGCTGCTGCTGGGGGTGGGCCAAGGCGCAGAAGCCCCACCAGGTGATGAGGCTGGCCCGGGTTTTCTGCAGCCCCTGCGTGGGAGCCCACGTTTGGAGCCCCACTCCACCTCTGCTGGTGCCAGGCCCGCGGGCGAGGAGGGCATCCACCCTGGGCCGCTTGCTGGTGCCGTGTGGGGAAGCCTTCCTGCCCGTTCTCCACGGGAGCATGTCGCCAGGGCAGGGACCGGCTGTCTCTGGGCTGCCTGGGTGTCTGCTGCTGTCAAGGAGCCAGGCTGCCTCCTCCTCCCCGTCCTCAGAGTCCTCCTGACTGCCAGTTGTGCCACGGCCAAGGCTTCAGTTGTGCCTTCTGAAGGCGGCGGGGGCGGGGGGGCGTTGTCTGTATCCTCTTGTCTGGAACTCTTGCTGCTTCTGTCAAAAGGTAGGCGCTTGCGATTTTGGTAGTCTCATTTACGGGTTTTTTCCTCGTACGATTTGTGCTCTTTGTGTCACTTTGAAGGCTTCTTGCCAGACCCAAAGTCACTGATTTAGCTTTTAACTGTGGTGTAGTAATTTGGGGGGTGTAGTAAATCACTCCCCAAACTAGCGGGTTAAAACAACTTATTTTTTTCGGTTTCCATAGGTCAGGAATGTGGGTGCAGCTGAACTGGGCAGCTTTGGCTTGGAGTCTCTCACGTGCTGCGGTCACCTGTCAGTTGTTGATGGGGCTGCAGATACCCTGAGGCATGATGAAATGAATATCTGTGTTCAAACTCAGGATTGAGGGCATGCCTTCTGATCTTTACTACAGGGACCTCTCCTCACACGTGATTGCTGTCTGCCCCTGGCCCTGGCGCATTCATGATAGGGCAGCTGAGAATAATGGGGTGGGGAGAGACAGAGGGAGGGAGAGAAGAGAGAGTGAGAGAGAGGAGAGAGAACCCTGAGCGAATACACAAGATGGAAGCCTCAGAGTTGTCACAGACGAATCTCAGACGTGATATCCCATCACTTCTGCCGTCTTCTCCTTGCTAGAAGTGAGTCACTAAATCCCTCACACACTCCGCAGAGGGGATTTAAACTCCACCTCTCAAAGGAAGGAGCGTCACATAATTTGTGCATATCTCTTTAAAACCACCACAGTCACTAAGTTTTCCTCCAGAAGTTTTCTAATTCTAGCTCTTATACTTACATCTTTGACCCATTTTCATGATCTGCCAGACTCTCTTTTATTTTTTAAATTTATTTTATTTTAAAGATGCGGGGTACAATTCAGGATTAGGTATACAGTTGGTCATTGTCCAGGTGAAGCTTGGGCCTCCCTTTGGTCCCCACTTTGCCTGGCTTGAGATCAGGTCTCCTTACTGATGCTATGTGGCCCCTGCATGGCCCTGCCCGGGCAGTTTCCGGAGACTGCCAATCCCTTTCTTACGGTACTGTGGTAAATGCTCAGGCTCCGCTTATAAGTGAGGCATGATCCATCTCAAGTTAATTTTTGCGTATGGTGTAAGGTTAAGGTCAGGGCTCATTTGCAGACGGCTGTTGGTTGAAAAGGCTGTCATTTTCTCCACTGAATTGCCTGGGCACCTTTGGTGGCAACTAATTTGGGGGTCTATTTCTGCACTATTTTGTTCCATTTATCTATATGTCTATCTTTATATCCATATCACACTGTCTTGATTTCTGCAGTTTTATTTATTTTATTTTATTTTTTTTTGAGTTGGAGTCTCACTCGGTCGCCCAGACTGGAGTGCAGCGTCCGCTCCCGGCCACCACAGCCTTGGCCTGCTGGGCTCCGGCGATCCTGCCGCCTCAGCCTTCCGAGTAGCCGGAATTACTGGCGCGCGCTACCATGCCCGGCTGAGTTTTTGATTTATTGTAGAGATGAGGTCTCGCCACCTTGCCCAGGCGGGTCTCGAACCCGCGGGCTCAGGCAATCCACTCACCTCAGCCTCCCAAAGGCGCGGGATTACAGGCTGAGCCACCGAGCCCGGCTCTGCAGTTTTAAAATAAGTCTTGAAATCCGGTAGTACGTCCTTTCTCAGAGTTTCTTGGGCTATGTGAGGCTCTTTGCACGTCCGCATTAATGTCAGGACCCCCTTGTCAATCTCACAGAAAAGCCTGCTGGGATTTCGACTAGGACGGCGTCGACCCTGAGGTCGGCTTCCCGACCCGGAATCTTGCAACGGAGGAGCGCAGGCCACGTCTCCGCGCACACGGGGCTTCTTTCCTCGTCTCCGCAGCGTCCCGGGGCTCCCAGTCGGGGTCGCGCGCATCTGCCGTCGGGGGGGGGCCGGGGGCGAGGGGCGGCGGGCGCTCGAGCGCAGAGGGCCCTTTGGAGACCTGGGCCGTGGAGAGGCCCCTCCGCTCCCCGGCCCAGGCAGGCCCAGCCACAGCCGGCGGGAGGTGCCGGCGGCCGAACGGACGAGCCAGCAGGCGGACGCCTCCCCGAGGCCAAGTCCACGGCTGCTCCTGCCGTCCCGGGCGGCCGGACCCTGGGGAAAGGGCTCCACGTGGGCACGGGTCGGCCGGGACCGAGGAGCCCCGACGGCGGGGCTCGGGTCCGCTCGCGGGGCCTCCCGGGCGCCGCGTCCACGGGGCCTCCCGGCGGGCCGCCTGCCTCCGGCCCGCCGGCTCCGCGCGAGGCGTCGTCGTGGGACCTCGGGGTGGACGCCGCCTGCACCCCACTCTCGACAGACGGGGAGACGGAGGCACAGGACCTCAGGCGCGCCTCGCGCGGCGGCGGCGGCGGGCCCCTCGACAGGCCAAACACTCAAACCCCGCCGCCGCCCATCTGCGCGGTGTCGGGTGCCACGTTTTAAGGGACGCATTCATGGCTGGGCCCGGGGGCGCTCCGGCGGCGCGGCGAGTGGGCGGCTCGAGACCCGCCCGGGCCGCGGGGCGAGGCCTCGCCCCCCCCCGCGTCGCAAAGCGAGCCGGGCGCGGCGGCGGCGCCGGGAGAGCGGCGGCCGGGGGCGCTCGGACACGCGCGATCAGGAGAGGCAGCTGCGTCGACGGCGGGATCGCCCTCGGGCGGCGAAGGGCATCTGGAGAGCGGCCGGCCAGTCTGAGGAGTCGCTTCGCCTCGCGG
Organism: Cephalopachus bancanus; assembly: GCA_027257055.1. Classification (NCBI taxonomy): domain Eukaryota; kingdom Metazoa; phylum Chordata; class Mammalia; order Primates; family Tarsiidae; genus Cephalopachus; species Cephalopachus bancanus. The sequence continues at coordinate 1,725,405 of JAPVLO010000252.1, read as the reverse complement.
GAGGGGGCCCAGGCAGGGCCCGGGGCGCGGGCGGACTCTCCGCGCGAGCTCGGACCGCGGTCGGCCGCAGGGCCCGCCCGGGCCGCAGAGCCGCTTCCGCCTCCTCCCGAAGCCCGGCTGGGCCGAATCCCGCTCCGGGCATGCGCGCCGCGGCGCTTCCCGGTTCCAGGCCCTCCTTCCGGTCCCCGCGGCCGCGCCGGAGGACGACGGCTTCGGGCGGGCGGTCCCCAGACGTCTGCGTCCCCTTCGGCCCGGCCGCTGGCCTTCCGCTGCGGGCGGCATCTCCCCCCGCCGCCCGGCTGGGCCGCCGCAGCCTCGCCTCGGCGCCCCTCCCGCCCGCCGTCCGAGGCGCCGGAACCGCGGGCGCGCGCCCCCACGCCGGCGCACTTCCGGCGGCGAGTCGCAGAGACGCGGGCTCGCCGCGGCCTCCCGAGCGCCGGGACGGCGCGCCCCGCCCCGCGCCGCCCCTCTCCTCCTGCCGCCGCCGTGCCGGGACGTCCCGCAGGGCCCCGCGGCGTCGCCCTGGCCGGGCGAGGCTGCGCCTCCGGGTCCGCGCGGCGCCCGCCGGGCTCCCGTCCCGCGCCCGGCCACCCGCCCGGCGCCCGGCGAGAGGCCCGGGCGGGCGGCGCGACGGGCGCCGCTGGCAGCGCGGAGGCGCGGAGCCCCCTGCCGGCACGGCGGGCGCTGCTGGCTGCCCCGGGCCTCCGCGTCGGGGCCGCCGCCCAGCCCCTTCCAGGCCGCCTGCGCCGAGGGGCCTGGGCCCGGCGGGGCTCACGAGGGACGGCAACAGGCGGCGGCCCGGGGACGGGCGCGGGCCCCGCAGGCCTGCGGCGCTGTCCGCGAGCCGCAGGCTTGGAAGGGCGAGATGGCGCGGCTCTCCGGCAGCTTCCACGTCCCACACCCCTGCTGCGCGCCTGGCCCTGGCGGGCTGGCGAGCGGGCGGACCGGCCCTGCGAGGCCGCACGTGCCGGACGCCCTGGGGACCCCCCAGACCCCGAGGGCCTCACGAGCGGTCTCCCCGCGTCGGAAGCCAACGCTTTCCCCGGGAGGGGCTCGGCAGCTCCTCGGGCAGCGGGACCGCCCCGGGCTGGGCGGCAGGAGGGGGCGCGCGCGGGCGGGGGCGGGCGCCCGGGCCGCCCGTGTCCTCTGCCTGGCCGCGAGCTCGCGCGGGCCCCCGGAGGTGCGGCCGGCCGGTGCGCTTCGGTGGGGCCGAGCTGCCGGGGGGCGGCCTCGGCGCGGGCGAGTGGGACCTGCAGCGGCCGGGGACAGCCCTGCGCGGCCGGAGCCCGCGCCCACCGCGGGGGAGCCCCGGCCCCACCGGGGCTGGACACGAGGCCCGCAGCTCTGTTCGGCCCGAGCCCGCCTGCGGCCGCCGGGGCAGGACCGGAGCGCGGCAGGCCGGCCTTGCGCGCGGACGGGGCCGCGGCCGGCGGTCACGGAGCCACGCCCCGTCCCCCGGGCCGGATGAGCAGGCCGGCGGTCCATGGCGTGGGGCGCTCCGCAGCCCGGAGGAGGCCCACCGAGCTGGCGTGGGGGAGCCCCCGCGGCTGACCCGGCGCGAATCGGAGGCAGAAGCGGGTGGGAAGCGGATGCCGCCCGGTGAGGCGACCCACCGAACCCTGGCACGAAGGAGCGACGCGGAGAACGGGCGGAGACGGACGGGCTGGCGGCGGTGCCCTCGCGGGCAGGTGGGGCTCCGCGGGTCTCCGCGCCCGCAGCCTGAGCAGCGGCAGAGGAGTGTGCGTGGCACGCGCCAGGACACGCGGTCATGCGGACGGGCGGTAGGCGGACGGGCCGGGGGCTGCACGTGCCAGCCCGACAGAGCCTCGGGGCCTCGGCTGAGCCCTGGCCCTAGCTCCTGGAGCCGCGGGCGCGGCTCAGCGCCGCCGGGGCCGCTCGGGCTGCAGCGTGGAGGCCTCCCCAGGGAGCGGGGGGCCGAGGGAGCCGGGGCGGCGAGCGTGGGGTGACGAGGCGCCGGCTCCTGGCCGTGCCCTGGCGCTAGACGGGGGCTGGCCGCGCAGCCCCTTAGCGCTTGGCCCCGCGTGGTCGTCCTGAGCTCAGGGTGGTGGCCGAGAAGCTCGGGGCGACGGGCAGCCGTGGCTGGAGGCGGCAGAGCCGTTCCACCCGAGGGAGGCCGGGGTGTGCGGGCGAGGGCCGGGTGGGCGGGCGCGTGCCGCAGGATGGCTTGCCAGTCGGCGCAGACGCGCAGGGGTCCGAGGAGCGCGGCAGCCCCTCTGGCAGGGGCTGGCCCTGGGTGGCCCCGGGGAGCCACAGAGCTGTGGCGAAGCTGTCCGGCTTGGGCGAGCCTCACCCGCCAACCCCTGACTCTCGAGCGCTGCCCTGTAAAGGACACAAGCGGCCACACGGATGAACTTGAGGCGGGGTTTTGCCACCCAAGCTGGTGGTTCCCGTGCCGCCGCTGCGGGTCGGTGCTGTGCGTCAGTCCACCTGCAGGTCCGGCGTTCTTCCCACTTCTGGACATTTTCTGATGTGTCACCAAAGTTGGAAAAAACGGTTCACCTTTGACAACATGCATCACTCACTACCTAGATTCAGCACTTCGCTTTTGCAAAATTGGATTCATCTGTATTTTCTTTCTTTTTTTTTTTTGAGTGGGAGTCTCACTCTGTCGCCCAGACTGGAGTGCAGTGGCTGCTACCGGCCCCCGCAGCCTCAACCGGCTGGGCTCCGCGATCCTTCCGCCTCAGCCTTCCAGGTAGCTGGAATTACAGGTGCACACTGCCACACCCGGCAAACTTTTTGATTTATTGTAGAGATGAGGTCTCGCCAAGTTGCCCGGGCGGGTCTCGAGCCACCGCAGCCTCGACCTGCTGGGCTCAGGCAATCCACTCACCTCAGCCTCCCAGGGCGCGGGATTACAGGCTGAGCCACTGAGCCTGGCTGATGTGTATTTTCTGACACAATCCCAGGGAACTGAGCAAGAACTATTGCCCTACAAATATCAGCTTTCCTCTAGCTGACTGGCTACAAAACGAGTGAAAATAAGATGCCATTCATTCGTGTCCACAGTGGGCTTATAACTTCCTTCTGCATGAATATTTAGGCTGAGGCGAGAGGACTGCCTGAGTCCAGGGGTTCAAGACCGGCCTGGGCAATTTGGTGAGACCGTGTCTCTACAATAAATAAGAAAATTAGCCAGCATGGTGGCGCATGCCTGTAGTTCCAGCTGCTTGGGAGGCTGAGGCGGAAGGGTTGCCGGAGCCCAGCAGGTCGAGGCTGCGGTGGCCGGGAGCATGCCATGCACTCTAGCGTGTGCGACAGAGTGAGACTCCAACTCAAAAAAAAAGGTGCAGCAGTTACTGTGGAGTGTTGGTCTCAGCACTTATATGACATTCCCAGGCCTTGATCTGAACCCCCATGGTGAGAGATGGAAAGACTATGCAAGTGGACGATGGCCGGGGCATGCATAAGAAACCCCAACCCACAGTCTGCAGCAAGGGCCGGGACACCAGTCTGTCACCTACAGGAACTGGCCGGGGAAGCCAGCCTGCTGTCTGTTAAGTCGGCCTTGCAGGAAGTCAGACCACCAACTCCTGTCAACAGTCTAGGAAGCTAACAGTGGCCTCCATAACAGTCGGCACCACGTGGCCAGGACTGGATTAACAAGGCCACTTCCATAGTTTTGCCCCCTCTTCTGACTTGGGACCCAGCAGAGAAAGCCCGTGCTTTCCCCCAAGCCATCCCACAGGACGCCCTCTCCCAGCCGACGCCTCCAGCCGCCCGTGGGGCAGCCTCCGTGGGGCACCCCGGCAGCCGTCCCTTCTTCCCTGCCACGTGCTCTCCCAGTCCTCTGCCTGCCTCAGGTCTCCGCCAGCCCCCTCGCGGCCCAGCACGCTCTGAGGCAACGGCCTTCGCTGTTCTCGTTTGGTTGGTCTTCGTTCATGTCCACAGTGGGCTTATAATTTCCTTCTGCATGAAACTTACTAAATCTACTCGAGTGCCAGGGGAAAAACGGTGGTCCCCACAATGGATCCAGAAGCCCAGAAGATGAGCAGATGCTATGGGCCGCCACTCCAGGGAAGCTTGACTGGGGACTGGGGCTCTAGGGAGACCCCCTGCCAGGCCAGGGGCCGGTGGAGCTGGAGCTGTGGGGTGAGGCGGGGCCCTGGGATGCCACCCGCACTTCCTTCCAGCCCACCCCATCGTCCAGAGCAGCCTCGGCCGTGTGGGCACTGTCTGGTGTGCTCAGGCAGACACAGCGAACACCAGAGATGGGTGGCTTCAGTGATAGGGTTCTGGAGGCTGGAAGTCCACGACGCAGGTGTGGGAGGCGTGGTTTCTTCTAAGGCCTCTCTTCTGGGCTTGTCGATGGCCGCCTTCCCACTGCCCTCACGGCCTTTCCTCTGCCCTGGTGTCTCTTTGTCCCCTTGTAAGGCCAGCCTCTCCCTTGTGACCTCATTTAACCTTAATTACCTCCTTAAAGGTCCCACCTCTGAATATAGTGACTTTCCAAACTATTGAGGGTAGGGCTTCACCATATAAAGTTTAGGAGGACAGAATTCTGTCTGTAACACCTGGTCAGGAACGTCTGTCCCAAGATGTCCAGGAGCCATCCCAGGTCTAGGGACTCGTCATGCACTGGTTTATTCTCTGCCACCCCCTAGTTGGCAGGTTGTCCCGCACCCCGGGGTGGCTGCTGTCTCTCTGGCCCTAGGGGAGGTGACATACTGTACAACAAGCATCCTCACCTTAAGTGACTGGTGGGCTTCCTAGCAATAGTGAACTCCAGGTGGTGGCATACTTTTGTGGGTAAGCATGTCTGGGCCTTTTGCATTTTCCAGGGAGGGGGGCAACAACATTCACTTGGTTCTCCGAGGGACAGTCGACACAGACTGTTGCTCTGGGTGGCTGGGAGCCTGGGTCTTGTCTGGGTGAAGGAGTGTGGCCACGAACCCTTTAGAATGCAGCGGGGCTGAGAGCAGAAGCTCTTGGCATGACTGTGGCGCCAAGATGTCCAGTTGCCTGGCTGCTGCACACATGGGCCTTTGAACGCCATTGTTTGGCCCGCACGATGATCCAGGGACCAGGCGGATGGCTGCTCTTTCTAATCGACCCGGGTCTCCGGGGAGGAAATGAACTCACAGAATCTACAGCCGGTCCAGGTCGTTCCACCAGGAGCCAACACCTCTGGCCCCTGACCCTAGACGTCCCACACCTCAGATTGCCTTGTGCTGGACAGAGCCAATGTGCTGCCTGAGCGGGCCACCAAGGTGTGCCATGAGAGGGAACGCATGAGTTCAATTTGACTTGCATTTCTCGAGCCTCTGTGCTGGTGCGTTTCTCCCCGAGGGTGAAGCTCGGCCACCTCGACCCTTGTGCTCACACTCTCATGCCGAGAGCGAGACACTGCTCTCAGCCTCGGCTGCCCACGCAGAGGCCAGGGTCAGACAGCGGAAACGAGGCTGCCGGGGCCTCCCAGTGTGTGCATCCCGACAGGGCAGTTCCACTTTTTACTGAGCTCGTTCGGGGATTCCGGTGGACAGTCAGAATGAAGAGCCACGGATTTAGAGAAAGCTTGGACACGGAAGGGAAAGCAAGAGTAGCTAGGGAACTTGCTAACGGGTCTTTCTCGAGAAGCCAGTCACGGCTAGGTTCAAAGTCCCGGACAGTGGAGGCTTACCCAAGACAGAAGTTGCCTTCTGTCCCATGTGAAAGAAGTCTGGAAGCAGACAGTCTCAGGGCTCGTGTTGTGTCTTCACAACGTCCCAGGCACCTGGGATCTTATGGCTTCTGTTCCTCAGGTCCCGCGAGCGTCTGAGACGGGTGCTTGTGCACCCGCCATCGTGTGTGTGTTTCAGGCAGCTTCTAGAAGAGAGGAAAGAAGGATGAAGGGCACACATGGCTGTTTAAAAGGTGGCTTTCTGGAAGTATGGAACACACATGCTTACGTTTCCTTGGCCAAAAAGCACTCACCATAAAACAAACAAAAATTAATAATTTAAGCCGGGCTCAGTGGCTCAGCCTGTAATCCTGCACCTTGGGAGGCTGAGGTGAGTGGATTGCCTGAGCCCGTGGGTTCGAGACCCGCCTGGGCAACCTGGGGAGACCTCATCTCTACAATAAATCAAAAATCAGCCGGGCGGGCGTGGTAGCGCGCGCCTGTAGTTCCAGCTCCTTGGAAGGCTGAGGCGAACGGATCGCTGGAGCCCAGCGGGCCGAGGCTGCGGTGGCCGGGAGCGGCCGCTGCACTCCAGTCTGGGCGATGCAGTGAGACTCCAACTCAAAAAAAAATAATAATTTAGACCTTCTCCAAACGGAAGGCTTTTCTTCGAGAGTGCGTGAGGACTGTGACTAGGCAAGCCGAAGGCTGGGAGAAGGTACTCAGAAAACGGCCGACCCAGGGCGCTTAACAAGAATCTGAAAGGCCTGCCGGCCGGTCCCTCGCGGGGGTGCGCAGAGTCGCGCGCGGGCGGGCCCTCCCGCGCCCGTGTCGTGACCGCTGGCAGGACGCCACGGGCCGGGGCCGGGCCCCTGCGGCCGCTTCGGGGTCGCCGCCCGCTCCTCGCCCGGGCCCGAGCCCGGCGGCGTGGGCAGCGGCGCTTCGGCGGGACCCTCCGGCGGGCTCGGCCTCCGTTCGTGGCCGGCCGTCGCGGGGCAGCAGCGGGACGCCGCGGCGGCCGGCGGGCGCCTTCCGCGAGCTCCGCCGCGTCGCCAGAAGAGCCGGCCGGCTCCGGCCCGGCGCGGCGCGGAAGGGGCCGGGCCGGGCCGCGCTCGTCGGGCCGCGCGGCCGGCGGGTCTCCCGCGCGCGAGGGCGGCGGCGCGGGCGGGAGAGCGAGCCCGACGCGCCGCGGCCGCCCGACGGGTGGGCCTGCGGGGGCCCTGCGCGTCCGCGGCGGGAGGGAGCGGGGACGCCGGCAGCCGGGCGAGACCCGCCCTCGGGGGAGCGCCCCGAGCCCCGCTGCGGGGGCGCCTCTGCAGCCCTTCGTCCTAGCCGAAGCTTCGCGTTCGTACACACTTCAGGGGCACGTGCGATGTTTGCCACGTGCCAGGCGCTGCACTGACCGAGTCAGGGCGCTGAGGATGTCCGTGACTTCGGGTCTTCGCCCTTCGATGCTTCGGGCGCGCTTCGAGCCCTCTCGTCTGGTTTCTTTTTGGGTCGGAGTCTCACTCAGCGGCCCAGGCTGGAGAGCAGTTCCTTGCTGGGCTCCGGTGATCCTTCCGCCTCAGCCTTCGGAAGAGCCGGAGTTACAGGCATGCTGCCACGCCCGGCTGAGTTTTGGTTTACTGTAGAGAGGAGGTCTGGCCGAGTTGCCCAGGCAGGTCTCGAATCTGACGCTCAGGCAATCCCCTCGCCTCGGCCTCCCCAAGCGTGGGATGACGGGCTGAGCCACCGAGCCGGCTAGCTGTTTTTAAAAACAAGATACACTGCTGTCACCTATAGTCAGCCTCCTCTGCTAATGGACTTTGAAACGTGTCGCTTCTGTCGAACGCTGCCCTTGACAACCTGCCTTCACCCCCCCCCTTCCCCTCATCTGGGGACAGAAGGCAGCAGCCCACGGTGGCTCTCCGGCCAGAAGGGAGAGAAAAAAGCCCAAGAGGCACTTGTGAAGTCCACGGGGCAGAGGGACGGGCCTGGGAAGAGACGGAGACCTAGTCACGGAAGAGCCTTTCCTCTCTCCCTCCCATTCCCACCACTTCACTCACCAAAGGCCAGGTCACAGCCGCTCCGGGACTCCGTCCACCATGTCCAGCTATCAAGGCGAAACACACAAGGCATGCCAAAGGGCAAGGAACACAGTTTGAGGAGCCAGAGTCTGTCTCAGAAGCCGATGCGGCAGGGATGTTGGAGTTATCAGACCAGGAATTGAAAGCAACTATGATTACTAAGCTAAGGGCTCTAGTAGATGCAGCAAACAACGTGCAGAAACAAGAGTGCTGTGAGCAGAGATGAAAGTTCTGAGAAAGAGTCAAAAAGAAATGCCAGAGTTAAAACGACAACACTGTAACAGAAATGAAAATGCCTTGATAAGCTCATTAGTAGACTGCACACAACTGGAGAAGAATCTCTGAGCTTAAGGATATGTCAGCAGAAACTTCCAAAACTGAAAAGCAAAGAGAACAAAGACTGGGAAAAAAACAAAACAAAACAGAACAGAAACAAACCTAAAGCAAACCAGATCAGAATATCCAAAGACTGTGGGACAGCTACAAAAGGGGCAACATAGTGTAATAAAAATTCAAGGAAGAGAAAATATTTGAAACAATAATGACAGAATTTCCCCAGATTAATGTCAGACATCAAACATACCCAGGAAGCTCAAGAACACCAGGTAGGATAAATGCCAAATCAAATCAAAACAAAAACTACAAAAAACAAAACCTACACTTAGGCATATCATTTTCAAACTGCAGAAAGTCAAAGAAAATTTTCTGAAAGAAGCTAGAGGAAATAAATGCCTTATCCATAAAGAACAAAGATAATAATTACATCTGCCTTCTCCTTAGAAATCATTCAAGCAAGAAGAGAGTGGAGTGAAATATTTAAAGTGTTCATAGAAAAAATCCTGCAACCTAAAATTTTGTACCTTGTGAAATTATCCTTCAAAAAAATGAAAGAAAAGACTTTCTCGGATAAACAAAAATTCAGAGAATATGTTGCCCTTAGAACTGCCTTGCAGAAATGTTAAAATAAATCTTCAGAGAGAAGGAAAATATAGGTTAGAAACTCAGATTTACAAAAAAAAAAACAACACAAAACAGTAAAGGAGTAAGGGACAATAAAATAAAAACATTTATTTTTCTTATGCTCAACTGATCTAACAGATGACAGCCACACACTGTATGATTACATGTGTAAATAAAAATGAATGACAGCAAGGATATAAGAGACAGGAGAGAGAAATTGGTATTATTTTGTTATAGAGTACTCACACTGCATGTGAAGTGATACAGTGTTATTTGAAGGTGGACTTGGACTAGTCGTGTGTATTGCTAACTCAAAGGTACTACTAACAAAGTAAAAAGGATATAGTTGGTATGCTAACAAAGGAAAAAATGGACCTGTATAAAATCTCAATTAAAACCACAATGGCAGAAAAAGAGTGGAAGGCAAAAACAAGAACAAAGAACAAGGGTGACTGAGAGAAAACAGCAACACATATGGCAAATATTAATCCAACTATATAAGTGTTCACTTCGAATGTCAGTGGTTTAAATGTAACAATTAAAATATAGAGACTGTCAGACTGGATCAAAAAACAAGACCCAGTTACCTGTTGTCTATAAGAAACTCACTTAAAATATAAAGACACAGATACATGAAAAATAGATGGGTGGTGAGGAAAATACCATGCTAATACTGATCAAAAGAGATTGGGATTAGCTCTGTTAACTTCAGATGGAGCAGACTTCAAAGTAAGGGAAGTTGTCACAAATACAGAAGGCCATTACACCATGATATTCTCTAATCCTTAATATGTATGCAACTAAAAACAGCAGAAACACTAGGCAAAAACTGATAGAACTGCAAGGAAAATTGATGAATCCACTAACATAGCTGGCTACTTTAACACCTTTTATCAGAAATGGACAGATATGGTGGCAGGAAGTAAGTAAAGATACAGTTGAACTCAATACCATCACCAATCACTGGATATGATGAACACCTATAGATTATTTTGTTCAACAACAGCAAAACACTCTGAAGCTCAAATGGAACATTTGCCAAGATGGTTACATTCCGGGCCATGAAACACTCCTGAACAAATTTAAAAGAGTAGAAATCATACAATGTCTGCTCTTAGGCCACGACAGAATTAAGCTACAAATCAATGACAGAAAGATAATGGAAAAATCCCCAAATACCCAGAGATCATTAAGCAACACCCTTCTTAAAAAACACGTGGACTAAAGAAAAAAAAAAACCTCAAGAGAAATTTAAAAATAAAATATGTTGAGCCAAATGAACATGAAAATACAACTTGTATTAGTCCACTTTTTGTTTAGTTCATTTTATTACTGGATACTACAGTATACAGTATACCCAGTATACTGGGTCACATATGAACAAAAAACTTATTTGGCTCAGTGTTCTGGGGGCTGGGAAGTCCAAGAGCATGGGTGCCGGCATCTGGTGAGGGCCTTCCTGAGGCATCATCCCATGGCAGAAGGTGGAAGGGCAAGGGAGGCCAAGAGTGAGAGAACAAGAGAGGGCCACACTTGCTTAGATAACAAATTCACTCCCACAATAATGACATTAATCCATTAATGAGAGCAGAGTCCTCATGATTTAGTCATCTCTGTCAGGCCCCACCTCCCAGCACCGTTCTATTGGGGATTAAGTTTCCAACACATAAACTTAGAGGGGCAAATTCAGACCATAGCACAACTTATCAAAAACTGTGGATGCAGTGAAATCAGTATGTAGAGGGAAATTTATAGCATCGAATACATTTATTAGAAAAGAAAAATCTAGCTGGGCTTGGTGGCTCAGCCTGTAATCCCGTGCCTTTGGGAGGCTGAGGTGAGTGGATTGCCTGAGCCTGCGGGTTCGAGACCCGCCTGGGCAGCGAGACCTCATCTCTGCAACAAATCAAAAAATCAGCCGGGCTTGGTGGTGCGTGCCTGTAATTCCGGCTACTTGGAAGGCTGAGGTGGAAGGATCACCGGAGCCCAGCGGGTTGAGGCTGCGGTGACTGGGAGCGGCCACTGCACTCCAGTCTGGGCGACGGAGTGAGACTCCGACTCAAAAAAAAAAAAAAAAGAAAAGAAAAAAAATCTAAAATAGGTAATCTAGGCCAGGCTCCGTGGCTCAGCCTGTAATCCCAGCACTTTGGGAGGCCGAGGTGAGTGGATTGCCTGAGCCCGCAGGTTCAAGACCTGCCTGGGCAACTTGGCGAGACCTCATCTCTACAATAAACCAAAAAAATTAGCCGGGCATGGTAGTGCGCGCCTGTAGTTCCTGCTGCTTGGAAGGCAGAGGTGGAAGGATCGCCAGAGCCCAGCGGGTCGAGGCTGCGGGGGCCGGGAGCGGCCACTGCACTCCAGTCTGGGCGACAGAGTGAGACTCCAACTCAAAAAAAAAAATAGGTAATCTAAATTTCCACAACTAGAGAAAGAAGAGCAAATTAATGACAAAGGAATCAGAAGAAAAGAAATAATAAGAATTAGAGCAGAAAGCAATGAAAGTGAAAATGGGAAATCCACAGAGAAAATCTATGAAAGCAAGTTGTTTTAAAAAAAGGTTAATAAAATCGCTAAGTCTTTAGCCAGGCTAACTAAAAAGAAAAGAGAGAGGGTGCAAATACTAATATTGGAATTGAAAGATCCTATGGACAGAAAGAGGGTGATAAGGAAGTGCCATGAACAACTCTATGCCCACAAATTTGATAGCCTAGAGGAAAGGGGCCAATTCCCTGAAAATAGACTGGCCGGATGTGGTGGCTCATGCCTGTAATCCCAGCACTTTGGGAGGTGGAGGTGAGAGGATTGCCTGAGCTCAGGAGTTTGAGACCAGCCTGAGCAACATGGTGAGACCTCATCTCTACAATAACAACAATACAAAAATTAGTTGGGTGTGGTGGTGCATGCCTGTGGTTCCAGCCACTTGGAAGGCTGAGGTGGTGGGATTGCCTGAGCCCAGCAGGTCGAGGCTACGGTGGCCATGAGCATGCCACTGCACTCCAGCCTGGGCGACAGAGTGAGATTATTACTCAAAAAAAAAAAAACAAAAACAAAAAATAGACGAGCTGAATAGGCCTGTATCTATTAGAGTAGTTGAATCAATAATTAATAATTTTCCAAAAGAGAAAGCAGAAAGCACCAGCCCAAGGAAGGTCCTAGTGGCAACTTATACCAGAAGTTTAAGGAAGAGATTATATGAATTATCTACCATCTCTTTCGGAGGATAGAAGCCGGCAGAAAGCTCTCTAACTCATTCTATGAGGTCAGGATCACCCTAATATCAAAATCAGACAAAGACGAAATAAGAAGCCGGGCTCGGTGGCTCAGCCTGTAATCCTGTGCCTTTGGGAGGCTGAGGTGAGTGGATAGCCTGAGCCTGCGGGTTCGTGACCCGCCTGGGCAACTTGGCGAGACCTCATCTCTACAATAAATAAAAAAATTAGCCAGGCGTGGTAGCGCGCACCTGTAGTTCCAGCTACTTGGAAGGCTGAGGTGGAAGGTTCACCGGAGCCCAGCGGGTTGAAACTGTGGTGCCTGGGAGCGGCCACTGCACTCCAGTCTGGGTGACAGAGCGAGACTCCAACTCAAAAAAAAAAAAAAAGACGAAATAAGAAAACTAAAAACCCATATCCCTCATGAACAAAGAGGCAAAATTCCTCAGCAAAATATGAGCAAGTCAGCCGGGCTCGGTGGCTCAGCCTGTGATCCCAGCACTTTGGGAGGCCAAGGTGAGTGGATTGCCTGAGCCTGCAGGTTCGTGACCTGCCTGGGCAACTTGGCGAGACCTCATCTCTACAATAAATCAAAAATTAGCCGGACATGGAGTGCACACCTGTAGTTCCAGCTACTTCGAAGGCTGAGGTGGCAGGATCGCTGGAGCCCAGCAGGTTGAGGTTGCAGTGGCCGGGAGCGGCCACTGTGCTCCAGTCTGGGCGACAGAGTGAGACTCCAACTCAGAGGAAAAAAAAATGAGCAAGTCAAATCCAACAATGCATAAAAGGAATTATGCAAGACCAACTGGGATTTATCCTAGGCATGCAAGGCTGGTTCCACATTTGAAAGCCAACTGATACAATCCATCCCATCAACAGGCTAAGAAACAAAAATCACATGATCATATCAATAGCTACAGAAAATACATTGAACAAAATACTGTTTATAGTAGATCTATCCCAAGTTGCCAAAACTTGGAAGCAACCAAGCTGTCCTTCAAGAAGTTAACAGACACGCAAAGGGTGATGCTTCTAGACAATGAAGCGTCATTTAGCACTACTCTGGTGGCGAACGCTGATAACAGAGGAGGCTGTAGTGGCAGGGAGTTATTTGAGCGGTCTCTGTACCCTCCTCTTAACTTTGCTGTGAGCCTGAAACTGCTCTAAAGAAAGAGTCTCAAAAAGAGCAAAGGGCCCAGGTCACAAAAGAAGACATCCAAACGGCCCGCAACACGTGAAAAAGCGCTCAACGTTGCAACTGAGGGGAGCAATACAAATGGAAAACTGCAATGAGTTTCCACTGTTCAACTAGAGCGATTAAAATGGAAGAGAACGGCGTCCATAAAGACTGGCGAGGACGTGGGACAGTGGACACTCGCGCACTGACTAGCAGGTAAAAGCACTTTGGAAAACTGGAAGTTTGCTATCAAGTTAAAATTCACTTTCATACGGCCCAGAAATTCCTCTCTTTAGTATTCACCCAAGAGTGACACAAACAAGCCGGGCTCGGTGGTTCAGCCTGTAATCCCGCGCCTTGGGAGGCTGAGGTGAGTGGATGGCCTGAGCCCGCGGGTTCAAGACGCGCCTGGGCAACTTGGCGAGACCTCCTTTCTACAATAAATCAAAAATTAGCTGGGCGTGGTAGCGCGCGCCTGTAGTTCCAGCTACTTGGAAGGCTGAGGCGGAAGGATCGCCGGAGCCCAGCAGGTCGAGGTGCGGCGGCCGGGAGCAGCCACTGCACTCCAGTCTGGGTGAGAGAGTGAGACTCCAACTTAAAAAAAAAAAAAAAAAAAGAGTGACACAAACATAGGCCCACATAAAGTGTTTCATAGCTCTTTATGTGTAGGCAAAACCTCTAAACAACCTTCTATTCAACGCCGGGGGCAGGCATAAACATGTGCTGGTACCTTCGTACGACACAGAGATACAAAGGGCAGAGGTCCCCTTGAATCCACGCCCTGGCCAGGCCCGGCTGGGATCTCGCAGCAGCGTCTTGGCAGGGAAAGCAGCCCTCCAAGGGAGCTGGAGACGGTGCAGCCTGCCAGCAGCCCCTTTTCCGGGGAGCCTGGACTCGGCCAGTCTGCCTCTGTGAGGGGTCACGTGCTACACACATAGTGTGTAACATGTGGCACGGGCAACACATGGGGCATATGATATGTCCCGCATAGGACACATAAAACACATACCATAAGTGGGATGTATACTGTATAGCGTGTGACACACAGAAGGCACAATATGTGCAGCAAGTAACATAAATGACTTACAGTGTGTACAGCACACAACACAGAGCAGTGCACGTGTATTGCAACACAGGTGGTATGTAACGTGTAGCATGTATTTAACACACAACCCATGTAACATAACAGCATGAACACACAACCCATGTAACATAACAGCATGCACACATGTACAGCATATAACATGTACACCACACAACACACACAGCATACATACATAACATGTCATACCTATGCACGCATAACATGCAACACACATGCTTATATGTACAGCAAGTAACGCACATCGCGCATCCCACATAGAACAGGTAACACAGGGGGCATGCACCACATGTAGCACATCACATGTGCAGCATGTAACAGATACGCTGCCTATGCTGTGTGGCACAGACGCCATGCTGAGACCCTCACCGAGGCGTGCCCTTCCACGCGCCACGTCTGCCCCGCTGGACTGGCCCAGGGTGGGAATGGCTCTTCCCGGTGGCACGACTGGGCATGCTTTACCCCACCCTGCGCCCTCTATCCTTTGTTTCCTCCCTGGGACAGGCCTTTTGCAGCGGGGAAGAGGAAGGGCCTTTTGCAGCGGGGCTGAGCGGAGAGCGGTCACCAGCAGCGCCTGGCGGCCTCACGGCCAGGCCCCCGGGCCAAGTGAGAAGGAGGCTTGCTGCCCTCCCTTCCCCCATCCCACCGTGGCTCTGTCAAGGGGAGAGGGGCGTCTGGTGGCTGCCCTGGGCCCGGGTGCCTCGGGCCGTGTCCCTGGGAGCAGGGCCCCAACTGCAAGCGGCTTGTTCGGGAGGCTGCCCCAGCAGTCCCAGTATGCAAATGGGGACGTGACCGCGGGTGCCGTGGCTCATGCCTCTGAACTTGAATCTCATCAAGCAGGTCCTACCAGGCCGCGGGGGTCCATTCCTCTCGGCAGCTATGACCTGCCACCTCCCCCGACCGATCGCACTCCCTCGGTTTACAGCAGACGCTGGTGCTCAGGACAGAGCGTGGGACCCACAAGCCGGAGGTGGAGGAGCTGGAGGAGCTGGAGGAGCTGGAGGGGGAGTGTCCACGCGGTGCCTGGGCTGGGCGGCCCAGGCCAGTAGATGGCCATGGTGAGCGTGGAAGGCAGCTGTTGGGCCTGGCCCCGGCGGTGGGTGGAGCCAGGGGCCCTTTCCTCCTGGCCCACTGGGAGGCAGTGAGGGCTGAGGAAGAGCCCAGACGGCTGCTTCTGGCTTGGTGCCCCCCCCACCGTGCGGCTGGTTCCTCCCAGACCTGATCCCATGGGACGGGGGCCCTGCCGTGGGCGAGCTGAGGCTCCACGGGGGAAGCCAACCCGCGGTGTGCAGCCCGTGGTGGCCTTCCAAGGAGAGGTTCCTCGCACGAGCTGGAAACAGAAGCAGAAAGGCTGAGGAGAGGGCGGATGGCGGCGCTGCGGCCCCTGCCGGACCGAGGGCACGGGGTGCTGTTCTCCTTGCCGGGGGAGTCAGACGCAGCACGTCAGGCGGGCTCCGGCCGGGGGTGTCTCGCCCAGCCAACGCTGGCTGCGGGAGCTGGCCCGAGCTGGGCTTTGTTGGCTGAAGGCGGGAGCCGCACGAACCTGACCCGGCCACTGTTGGTGTCCTCACCGCCGCTCTCTCAACGGCCACGTCTGAAGGGCCTTCTGAATGCAGCCTCCCTGAGATGACCCAAGAAATTTGGATGCCCGTCCCACGTTAAGAACAGGCAAGTTCCCAGCCGGGTGCGGTGGCTCACACCTTTAATCCCAGCACTTTGGGAGGCTGAGGCGAGATGATTGCCTGAGCCCAGGGGTTCGAGACCAGCCTGGGCAACAGGGCGAGACCTCATCTCTACATAGATTAAAAAATTGGCAGGGCATGGTGGCGCATGCCCGTAGTTTCAGCTCTTGGAAGGCTGAAGTGGAAGGATTGCCTGAACCCAGCAGGTCAAGGCTGCGGTGGCCATGAGTATGCCACTGCACTCCAGCCTAGGCGACAGAGTGAGATTCTGACTCAAAAATACACAAACAACAACAAAAAGAGAATAACCATGGCCCAAAGGGAGCTTGGTTAAAAATGGAAATCTTCTAGACAGGGAACTTAGGAACTTATGCCTCGGAAATATGGAATGCTGGAGCAGCTTCACTTTTCCCTCCTGCTAAGTCAAACCGAAATCCCTGGACGCTGTATATGCATGTTCTGAAGGGCAGAGAGGAGACAGACCAGCCAGCCACCTGGAGAACTAACGAAGAACATGGCGGTGAGCTCCTGGGTTTTCTTTTTCGTCTCTTGTGTCCGGGACTTGAGGAGAAGTAGCCAGCAACCCAGAAGTGCCCGTGGACATGGACAAAACAGCTCCGAGGAAGCCTACTGCCGGAACCCAGACCAGAAAAGGCATAGCCTCGCGGAACAGCACACTCTTTGGCAGGAACCACTCTACTCCAGCCAGACACCACAGCAAAGGTTGAGTGGAGATCCTAGTCTGTGACAAGGAACCCCCAGACCCTGGCTGGGGTGGTGTGGGGGAGGCCAAGCAGAGGGCCAGGCCTTCCATCCCTACTGGCCGGTTACAAGCCCCCTCCCAGGTTTCAGTGACAAGGAGCCTCCCACCTCTGAGGTCAAGGGCGGCGATGTGGGGAACCTCAGCTTCTCCCACACCCGCAAGTGATGAGATAGTGCCTCCCCTGTTTTCCTGCCAGAGCAGCACCAGTGAAAGCACACCGACACAGGAAGATTAACAAGAGCCCGAGTCTCTTAACACAGCAGGAAGAGTATCCAGATTTCAACAGAAAATCCTCATCACGAGCCAGGAAAAGCTCAGCCTGAATGAAAAAGTCGGCAGATGCCAACACCAAGACGACAGAAATGTTGGAGTTATTTGACAGATTATTTGGCAGTGTTTTTAAACGCAACCGCGATAAAAGTGCTTCAGCGAGTAATTATGAATACTCTCGAAACACATAAAAAAAATAGAATGTCAGTTGGGCTCGGTGGCTCAGCTTGTAATCCCGCGTCTTTGGGAGGCTGAGGTGAGTGGATTGCCTGAGCCCACGGGTTCGAGACCTGCCTGGGCAGCGAGACCTCATCTCTACAATAAATAAAAAATCAGCCGGGCGTGGTAGCGCGTGCCTGTAATTCCGGCTACTCGGAAGGCTGAGGCGGAAGGATCGCCGGAGCCCAGCAGGTCGAGGTGCGGTGGCCGGGAGCGGCCACTGCACTCCAGTCTGGGCGACAGAGTGAGACTCTAACTCAAAAAAAAAAAAAAAAAAAAAAAAAATAGAATGTCCCAGTAAAGGCATAGAAGCTATAAAGAAGGAACCCAATGAAAAATTTCGGAACTGAAAACACAATAATTAAAAAAAAAGGCTCAGTGGATGGTATCGACAGCAAACAGAAGGGGCAGAGGAAAGAACCTGGAGACTGGAAGCGAAATTATCCAGTCTGAACAACACAGAGAAAAAGCACATTTGAAACATGAACAGAGCCTTGGGGGACGATAGCAAGGTCTTACACTGATGGCATCCGCATTCTGGGAGGAAGAAGAAGGAGGGATGAGCTGGCAAAGGATGTGAAGAAGCAATGGTGGCAACATCTCACATTTGGCAAGAGAAGTAGTCCTGCATGTTCAAGAAGCTGAGTGAAGCTCACCAGGATAAGCACGGAGAAATCCATTCCAAGACACATAATTAAATTTCTGAAAACTAAAGACAAGAAAAAAATCTTAAGTAGCCAGAGAAAAACAAGACATGCCCTACAGAGGAAGAAAAAATTCAAATGACAATGGATTTCTCATCAGAAACCGTGGAGGCCAGTAGGAAGTGGCATAATATTTTTTGAGTGCTGAAAGAAAAGAACTGTTGGCTGGGCAAGGTGGCTCACGCCTGTAATCCCAGCAGTTTGGGAGGCTGAGGTGAGAGGATTGCCTGAGCCCGCGGGTTCGAGACCAGCTCAGACAACTTGGCGAGACCTTGTCTCCAAGATAAATCAAAAAATGAGCTGGGTGTGATAGCTTGCGCCTGTAGTTCCGGCTAAACTTGGAAGGCTGAGGCGGAAGGATTGCCAGAGCCCAGCAGGTCGAGGCTGCGGTGGCTGGGGGTGTGCCCCTGCACTCCAGCCTGGGTGACAGAGTGAGACTCCAATTCAACAACAACAATGAAAACCAAAAAAAAAAAAGAACTGTCAACCCACAAAACCTATATCCTCCCAAATGTCTTTCAGGAATGAACCAAGACCTCTTCAGATGAAGGAAAACCAAGAGACGTTATCACCAGCACACCTGCTCTAAAAGAATGGCTAAAGAAGGTCTCTACAGAGAAAGGAGACAATGAGAGAGACCCTGGGACACCAGAAGAAGAAAAAAATGGTAAGCAAAGATACGGAGACTGCAATAGGCTTTTCTTCTCTTCTCGAGTTTTCTAAACTGTATCCGATGATCGAAGCAAGTATTTGTGACACTGATGTGGTTCTAAGGATACTGTAGAAGAAATGTTTGTTAAGAAAATTATATTATAAATGGGGGAGGGAAAACAGACAGCACAAAGGGAGGCAAGCTTTCTGTCCTTTACTCAAACTGGTAAAATAACGACAAGAGCGGACTGAAAAACTATGTGGATACAACGTGATACTAGAGAGCCACACGCCAGAGATACACTCAAAAGCGTGACAGACTGAAAAAGTGGAATTCTAAAATAAACTCAACCAACCCACGAGGCAGAACAAAGAAAACAGAAAAATGGAAAAAGAGAACAAACAGAAAGCAAAATATAAGGTGTCAGACTTGAGCCCTACCTAACATATGAATAACTATACTAAGCATAAATGTAGTAAATACACCAATTAAAAGACACAGATTGGCAGAGTGGATTAACAAACACGCTCCCTGCCTCGATGCCGCCTGCTCTGTGCAGAGGGCCCTCACTTCAAACGCAACAATACAGGCAGGTTACAAGTAACAGGACAAAATAATGACAAATGATGCACAGGTGAATCCGAAGAAAGCAGGAGTGGCTATACGAGTGTCCGAAGGGGGCCTTCAGAGCAAAGACAACGTCCAGGGCGGGGAGGGACCATAGAGAACGCTAAAGGGGGTCAACACCCACCAAGACGGCGTTGTGGTTTGAGGTGTGTGTGCACCCGATGAGACCCACACTCAACTAAGAACAGAGAACCAGATCCACAGTTACAGCTAGAGACTTCAGTCACCCTCTCAACGATGGACAGAACAGTGAGCACTGGACAAGGACACACAAGACTTCAGCCACCGACAGGTTCGAGTGGCACGCATGAGACACGTCACCCACACCGGCAGGAGGCCCCTTCTTTTCTGCACCAAGAGAAACCACATCTTGGGCAACAGGACCAACCTCAGCACAATTAAAAGAACAGAAACATGCAGAGTGTGTTCTCTGACCACAACGGAATGAAACCAGAAATCAGGAACAGGATATCAGGAATATCCCCAAACATTTGGGAACTAAACAGCACCCTCTAAGTAATCATGGGTCCAAGAGGACATCTCAAATAAAACAAAAAAATACACGGAACTGAATGAAAATAAAAATCCAGCATAACAATTTGTAGAACACAGATAGAGCAGTGCTGAGAGGGAAATTTAGAGCAAGGAATGTTCCCACTAGGGAGGAGGAAAGGGTGCAGACCAACAATCTAAGCTCCCGCCCCAAGAATCCAGAAAATGGTAAGGTGAACCCAAAGCAAGGAGAAGGAAGGAAATGAAACTGCTAAGAGCAGAACTCAGTACCGCAGAAAGCAGAGAGGCGCCAGAACACCCAGTTGGGCTCCTGTGACTCTGTGAGCCCCGAGGAAGCTGGCAGAGCTTCCATGTGCAGAGAGGACAACAAAGATACGCTGGTCTGGAATGCAGCCTCTTCTGTTTTGTAAAACTCTGCACGAAAAGAATTACGGTTGTTTCAGAGAGACAGGGCCTTGCCGTGCTGCCCCGGCGGGAGTGTGGTGGCTTTTCCCAGGCTCATCCCACGACGGACCAGCGTGGGCATTCCGTCCTGCTCCACTTCCAGCCCGAAGCTGTTCATCCCCCCGAGGCAACCCAGTGGTCCCCTGCTTCAGGGAGGTCACCACATTGATGCCGCAAGTGCAGGCACCCGACCAACAGAGCGCGGCGCACTGCAGCCCCTCACTCCCGGGCTCAAGCGGTTCTCCTGCCTCAGCCTCCCGCGTAGCTGGGACCGCAGGCACGCGCCACCATGCCCAGGGAATTCAGTCTCCCGACGGGGACTTTTGCAAAGGAACGTTGGAGAAGAATTGCAGCCCTTTGGCTTCTGAGCTCTGCTGTTGAGGAAGGGGCGGACTGACAAATCCTGGGAGGTCGCTACAGCCCTGGCAGGCAGGTGGAGCCCTGGGGGCCTCCTCGCTTTGTCCTGCACCAAATACATCGCCCGTGGCAGAGCTCCAAAGCCAAGTCGCTGAGGCGAGACTTTGACACGTAGGTGTTCATGTGGCTAGCGGGGAAGGCGGCAGTTGCAGGCCTCAGGGACACCTGGATCCAGGGCCTCCAGCATCATTGGGGTGGCACCTTCGCTCCTCTGAGGTGTCCAAGGGGCTCCTGGTGCTGCCGGGAGGGGAAAGGGTGCCTTGCTCTCAGTGGGGCAGTCTTGGGGCAAGGATCTGATTGGGTCTCCCGGGTCGTGTGACCACTCATGGCCAGTCCTGGGCTGGGCGGCAAGGAGGTCCCCGAGGTGCTGGACAGACGCGCAGCAGCCTGTCCAGATGGCCCCAGGGGAATCCCCTCACCGAGGCGTGGTGCATGGTGGGCTGTGGCCCCAGTCCTGTCGCCCGATGGGACCCGCTCAGGAGGGCTCTGGTGAAGGGGCCATGGATGTGCGGGAAGGCTGGGCTCACCCTGGGGACAGGACTGTCCCCGTTGCTCTGGGATTCATCCAGCAACACACCGTGAAACAGCTCCTCGCAGCCCTTGACCCTCAGCGCCCCTGCCTCGAGGCTCAGGCCACGGAGAAGTCTCGTCCAGCTGGGGGCTGCCTGGCCTGGGAACTGCTGGGCCGGCTGCCGGCAGGGTCCCTTCCTGTTTTGGAGCCCAAAACCTGCTTGCTTGAGCCTCTGCGCTGTCACCCCGGAAGGCCCTATTTTACTTGGTTTTATTTTGAGATGCGTAAGCCCACATGGGAAAGCACAGAGGCGAACATTACTGCTCGTCTTTATTTATTTATGACTCCTTATATTCATTTGTTAGCTTATTCATGTTATAGAACCTTAAGATTTATAAATATTCATGTGCTGTAAACTGACATGTATTTCTCTCTACCAGTGTGTAAACGTACCCATCGCCGTCGCCCGGTCATGACCATCGCTGCTCTGTTACGTGTTCGCCTCGTCTCTCCTCAGAACGAGCGCCGTGTTGCAGATGAAGCCGATGTTCCCTTCTTCCTCCAGCCCGAGTCTCGCTCTGTCCCCATTTTGTGATTGGAAAAAAAATCATCGTCAGGACGTCTGCGTGTCTTCAGACACGGGGTCTCGGAGCTGCTCCAGGCCTTTGCTTTCTTTTCCAGATATTTGTGTTTTGAGTGGGGAGCTCATTCACCAGTTTCCAAATTCTCGAAAGCTTCCCTCTTGCTCCCTGCGTTGTGACACTTGGACGGGAGCGGCCAGGACCGGCAGGTGGGACCGCCGTCTCGGGGGTCGGGGGGGGCCTGCCTCGCTGCAGCCTCCAGCTGGCGGCTTCTCTGTAGCAACCTGATCTTCAGGGGCTGATCACGGGGGCTCCACCACTGTTAGGATTCGGGTTAGTCGGGAGTGGCAGAAGCCCCCAGCAACAGCGGCCTAAACAAGGTGCACACTTACTTTTCTCCGCCCTGGACAGAGCCTAGGGACACGCGGCGCGCAGCTGGTAGGGTGGTTCCGCAGTCGCTGGGGACGGTCTCGGGGCTGGACCCTCCGTGCCTCGACGTCGCGATCTCACAGGGCTGCTTCAGCTCCCGTCATCACAGCCTCATTCTGGCCAAGGGAGGAAGGGCCCGCTGCTTCTCCTCCGGGATTGTTTCCCAAAGCTGCAAGTGGCATTTCCTCTTGCCCCCTCTCTGTCAGAGGGCAGGGCGGGCCGTGTCTCACGGAAGGGCCGCGAGCTGCTCTCCCACCCCGAGGCTCCAGGCGAGCTCTCGAGGCGGCCTTCGAAGCGCAGCCACCTCCCGCACCGGGTGCCCCCCGAAGTGGAGCGGCTCTGGGCCCTCCCCGGCAGCGCCTCTCCACTCACCCCAGAGCCAGGCCCAGGCTGCACGAAGCTGCTTCCCGACAGTCGCGTGCAAGCCTGACAGGAGGCCTTTGTGGGCGGGAGCTCACTGCCCTGGAAGCCCTGGAAGCCCTTCTCGCAGCACCACGGACTCCTCAGCGCCCTTCCTGCGCCCCAGGCTTCGCCCCCAGGCACTCCCTGGAGAGGACACTACGAAAGCCTGCCACCACCTGGCGCACCCCAGGCTGGAATTCAGGCCCGTGACTTCTGGAGCTGGGTGGCACCGTTGGGAACAAAGACTTGTTGCTGAACCTGGGCTCGGGCTCCAGGCACCTCCCCAGGGTGCTGGAGGGGCTGGCGTGAAATGCTCGGCTTTTTGTTTGAGAAAGAACGGTGTTTCCCGAAGTCCCCAGCGTCCTCTCACCCTGGCCCCTACGGCAGTCACACAGAGCCGCTGAGGGGGACAGAGGTCAGGGCCGCGAGGCGGTCCCGTCTCGGGACAGCAAGAAGGGGCGGGGGCACAGAAGGAGGGCAGACACCGGGTCTCCGTGCTCCACGCCTGTGGCGTCTGCAGCGCCAGGCGGGAGAGGCAGGCCACGGGCCTGCTGGAACCCAGGAGCTGCCACGGAGGAGGGGTCGTGGGTTCAGGGAGCAGCTTCTGCCGGCGGGGAGGGGCACGACTGTATAGGTGTCTGCGGGACCGCTAGGGAGCTGGTGCTGGGGCGGGGGCCAGAGCAAGCCTCAGAGGACACACGTGGCCCCAGGCCAGGCCTCTGTGCCTTGCCTGGGTCACCAGGGTAGACTCAGGCGGGTGCCAGCCGCCCTGGACCCTCCTGGGGTGGAGCTGCTGAGGACAGAGGCTGGCGGTCCTGGCGGGGGGCTGGCGACCTTCTCGACAAGGCGATGGGGGACCTGGCAGGCAAGTGTGCCCGTGGCCCCGTGCCACCCAGGGAGAAGGGAAGCAGGGGACCCGGGGCGAGTGTCCCGTAGCAGGCTGGCTCAGACCAGGAGAGGCAGTTGCGGACGGACACACTTCAAAAGTGTCAGACACTTCAGGGGACAGGAGCTTCGTGGGG
This sequence comes from Cephalopachus bancanus, assembly GCA_027257055.1. Classification (NCBI taxonomy): domain Eukaryota; kingdom Metazoa; phylum Chordata; class Mammalia; order Primates; family Tarsiidae; genus Cephalopachus; species Cephalopachus bancanus. The sequence continues at coordinate 1,702,035 of JAPVLO010000252.1, read as the reverse complement.
ACGCGACAGCTCCTCCGAAAAGCAAATGTTTTGGGCGGGTCTGGGCAGGGTTGTGCAAACGCAGACCCGCTGTGGGTCTGCCCCAGGAGCCCAGGCCCCGAGGGCTGAGGCCAGGGCTGAGGAGGTCCAGGCCTGGGGGCTGAGCTGGGGACCTGCGGGAGGCGGCAGGCCTTGGGGCGGACGGAAGAGCAGGCAGGAGGGCGAGCCCCGGCTCTTGGGGCCTGGGAGCGGGTGGCACCGGCCAAGCGGGGACAGCAGAAGACGGGCATGGCCCTTCCAGGAAGAGAGACAGTCCCTGGTTCTGCCCACAGGAGAGGCTGGGCCCGCCACATGGTTTGGCTCTGCCGCGTTGGAGGCAGGGGTCTGACCCGGTGGCCGCAGACAGGGCCAGCACTGCTCTCACTGCTCTGGTGGCGGCTTGTCCATGCCAGGCTCAGAGACTGCCTCGGCGGGCCGCAGAGGGGCGGGAGTGGAGGCCCTGCCGGGCCTGGCTCCCAGTCACACCCCCCTCGCAGCTGGACTCTCAAGCAGCCCTTCCATTCCAGGGAAGGAGACGGGGCCCAGGCGGTCTGGCTGGAGTCCAGGCCCCGTCTGAAGACACGAAGGCTCCCCCGTGGCAGCAGCCCGCCGAGGGGGGCCTGGGCCCGGCGGCCCTGGGGGTTCGCCCTGGACCCAGAGGCGAGGCCTGCCGGGAGGCGGGCTGCCAGTCCTCTGGTGCCGGAGGTTCCCCAGTCAGGTGCGTGCTCCCAGCTGGGTCTGGGGCTTCTGCCCCCTAGAGGTTGGCTTTGCGAAGGGGACCAGGGACCCAGGCCAGCCCCCTTCAAGACACACCCAGGTGCGGGAGGAAGAGGGTGTGTCCCAGCCACGCTGAGGTGTCCCACCCACGCTGGGGCGTCCCGGCCCGGCAGGGTGTGAAGGCCAGCACTGGCCTGTGAAGGCCAGCACTGGCCTGGCAGCTCTGGGGTGAGGACCACAGGGAGCAGGCCCGCCTGGGGACAGAGTGGCAGGGGTCACGGCTGGGCTGCCAGGTGTGAAGCTGGGACGGCAGGGGTGGCGAGACAGAGCTGGGTGGCCCCAGTCACAAGTGGTGGTGCTGTTGTCTCAACCCGGAGACGCAGGGAGCAAGGCCGGACGCGAGCGTTCCCGGCAGGACAGGAGGGCAGGGGGCCCTGAGAGTGGGGCCTGACCTCACAGGGGCGCCTCCCCATGCAGGAGGGGCCAAGGCTGGGCTGGGCCTGGGCGCAGGCCGACTTCAGAGGGGCCTCACTCTCGACGGGTGCCGCCCCCGAGGCAGCTGGTGGGGAGGAGCCGGGCCTGCCCCCGGCCGGGGCACCGAGCCTGCACCTCAGGCGCTTCTGTCCCAGAGATGGGACAGGCTCCGACCCCCACGGAACTGGCACACACAGGGCTTCTCAGAGCCCGTGTGGGTCAAAGAAGTCAGTACTGTAACCCCAGCACTTTGAGAAACTGAGGCAGAAGGATCACTGGAGCTCAGGCGTTCAAGAGCAGCCTAGGCAACACAGTGAGACTGTACCCCCCCCCCCCAAAAAAAGACAGCTGGCCATGGTGGCACACGCCTGAAGTCCCAGGTACTCGGGAGGCTGAGGAGCGAGGATCGTCGGAGCCCAGGAGGTCAAGGCTGTGGTGAGCCACGACTGTGTCACTGCACTTCCGCCTGGGTGACAGAGTGAGACTCTGGCTAAAAAACCCAGACGCCCAAAGCTTAAGAAAGGGTGAGTGTGCGCGTGTGTGAAGGGACTGAGGATGTGGGTATGGGAAAGAAGGTGCAAGTTGAGGACCGGAGCCTGTGGGTGTCTGTGGGCTGTCGCTCCCCCTTGCCATCTGAAACCTTCCAAGATTTCAACGAAGCTGGGGGGAAAGAGGTCAGCGGGGGTGTGGCCAGCGGCATCAGCCTGGTCGCCAACTGGGGAGATGCTCCCCAGCACCGCCGCCACTGAGGCGCGGCGACTCCTGTGGTGACGCAGGCCCAGCTTGCCCTCGGGACACCGTGCTTCACGCTGCCCCTCACCGGGCCCCGTGCCTGTGGGAAGACCACGCAAGGCCGCGGAGCAGGGACTTGTGTGTGGGTCCCCTGGAGGAGGGGCGGCCACGCTCCCACAGACCACAGAACGGCAGCCGCTCCTTGTCAGGGTTTATTTCATCTGCTAACATTCATTCTTGACCTAGACAAAAACAATTAGATGGTTATGACTGGCTTTTCCATCACCAACGCACTGAATAACCAAAAGATTTCTTCTGACACTTTTTAAGGAAGCTATAAATAAATAAAGCTTTACGCGCTCCTGGGCAAAGTACACAGCTCCCGTCCCGAAGTCACAGACTTGCTGCTCGGACAGTTCCGCTGTCCCTGGCTCCCCCTCCAGGTGGGCATGTGCACAGGTCTGGGGGTCCTGGTGGCCAAGCACGTGTTGGGTCCACCCTGTCCTCTCAGCTCTGGGAGGGCAGAGTCCTCACAGTCTAGGAGATGCTGCAGGTGCAGGGAGCTGCGGCCCCCAAGCAGGTGGCCTGAGTGGGAAGTGCTGGGCAGACCCTCGGGGGTGAGGGCACTGCCAGCTGCCGCCGTCCTTGGGCACCTTGGCCCGGCACTGGCCTGAGGCGAGACTGCTTTCCAAACGCGGCGAGAGACCGAGACAAGACCCGTGCTTCCACGTGAGCTGGGACGGCGGGCATAAGTTAAAACATACTCCATTATGTACAAAACACATCCTCCGCCCGGGCCCGTGCACTCAGTATGCCCATGGCGAGGAAGGACTGTCTGAGCCAGGCCACCGGCCGGGTGCCCGCCTTCTGACAGGTGGCCACAGCACCTCTTGTGGCTTGTACAAGACCCAGCGCTCCCTGAACACATCCAGTCTTCCAGGAGCACACCCACCCCCAGGAAACGCGTCACAGCAGAGGCCCCCTGTGTCGACCTCGACCTCCCTTTGACAGAGCCGCTAAATCACCTTGAATTCACCTCCTGAGTGTGGTGCACCCACCCAGGGCGGGGCCCTGGGCCGGCACACCTAAGCATCTCCGGAGCTGCAGAAGACCCTGGTCTGCGGCCTGGGGTCAGAGACCCACACTCGCGGACGGCCTTCACTCTCATGGTGGGACGGGGTGTGGGGGTGGCCAAGTGAAGCCTGGGGCGGGACAGAGGCCCCTGCAGCATGTGCCCCAGCCAGCCCTGGCCAGGCGGCCCATGGAGCCCACCACTCTGCCCCCGAGGTGGCTGCAGCCTGAGCACACAGTTGCTCTCTGAGAGCACGAGGCTTGTTGTGGTAGGTGCGGCTCCCCAGAGGAGACACCCGCCTGGCCTCCGAGGACACACAGGGGACCAGAGCGGGTACAGGGCGAGTGTACCCAACGGACACGCGGCATGGCTTTCAGTAGGGACAGGGGCTGCCTGGGGAGGGGTTGAGAACAGAGCCTGAAAGGAGAGCGGCGGGAGGGCTGTGCGTCGGGCTACCAGGGAGGCCCCAGGGCCGCTTCCTCCATCCTCGCCGAGTGAAAGCCACGGGCCCTCCAGAGCCGCCGCGGCCCAGGGGCCGCTCAGGACGGGGCTCTGGCCCGGCCCCAGGGCAGGAAAGCTGTGGGAGCAGCGGTGGCTGAACCCTTGAGTCAACGCCCCCAGAACGGCGCTGGGGGCAGCCAGAGGGCGAGAGAACCGGCTGGGGCGTTTTCAGCCCCCGGCCCTTCCTGCCACTCTGCCCCCCCGGCTCTCCCGGGTCTGAGGGCCGCGGAGGAGCGCGGCCGCAGGGCTGCTTGGGCTTCCTGGCCCAAAGCAGGAAGCCGGACTGCGGGCTCCGGCTGGCCGCAGAGGGGCGTGGGGCTCCCGGGCCGACCCCGCCTTCGCTGCCTCGGACGGGGCGGCCCTGCCCGCGAAGCAGCCGGAGAGGCCCGCGGGAGCCGGTCGTGGCGGGTCGCGGCCGGCGCGGGGCGCACGGGCCGGCGCGGGGCGACGCCCGGCGGCCCGCCCGTCCGCAGGCCTCCGCCGCGGCGTCCGCACGAGCGCCGCCCCGCCCCGCCCCGCCCCGCCGCCCCTACCACTTCTCGAGGATGTGGCTCATGTAGTCCTCGGTGGGCGCGCGGCCCGGCTCCTCCGCGTCTCGCGCGCGCCGGCGCCGCCCGCGCGCGCGCCAGCAGGCGCTCCTCGCGGCTCCGCAGGCGCTGCTCGCGCCGCTCGCGCTGCCGCGTGTACTGGTAGCGCTGCTGGAACAGGTCCCGCGCGTAGTCGTAGAGCTGCACGTCCAGGTCGTTGAGCTCCTCGATGCGCCGGATGGTGTCCTCGGCCGCCTCCACGCCGCCGGCGCGCGTGCTGTTGTACTGCATGAAGGGCCGGATGAACTTGAGGCTGAACGTCCGCTCGAACAGGTACTGCGTCTTGCGCTGGAACTCCGTGAGGCCGAAGAAGGCCATGCCGCGCAGGTTCTTCTTGGCGCTCTCCAGCAGCAGCTGCGCGCGCCGGCCCTCGGGGACGAAGGACAGGTTGTAGCAGCCCACCAGGCTCAGGTCGGCCAGCATGCGCACCTGGCGGTTGTTGGCCAGGTTGTACGGGCAGGCCATGAACTCCTGCAGCGTGCAGCCCGACCAGTCCGTGCCCTCGTAGCAGGGCGGCAGCTCCTCGGGCGTGGGCGTGCGCCCGTCGCACATGTGCAGCGACGTCTTCCACGTGGCGCCGCGCTGCACGTGGCGCCACTCGCTCAGGTAGCGCGACACCGGGTCCCGCAGCAGCGTGATGTAGTAGAACTTCCTGCAAGAGAGGGCGGCGTGAGGGCGGGGCGGGCGGCTCTCCGAGCGGCGGCGGTGCGCCCCAGCGCCGGCTCCGGGAGGCAGGGCTGACCTCCCGCGGGCGCCGGAGCGGGCCCCGCCCGGCGGGACGGCCTTCGCCAGCCGTCCGCCGCACAGCCGCGGCCGCCGGAGGGCCCTCCGCGGGCAGCCAGGGCCGCCCAGTCCCGGGCCGCCCCAGGGTGCTGCCAAGGCCAGCGGGGACGGGCAGCCGCGGACCGTCCGGCCGGACCCCAGGGAGGTCAGGGCTCATCGCTCGGGTCAGCCCCGCTGGCGGTCTGTCCCTCAGGATGTGTAAAGGGAGAACCGACCGAGGACGGCCCACGCGCCAGGGGCCCAGGACGGCTTGCCTCCCTTCCAGGCGGGCTGTGGTGGCTGGCTTTGGGGGGCGTCGGGACACTGGACACGCGGGCAAGACCGGCGGAGGCCGCCAGAGGCCCCAGGCTGTGTGGGGTCTGCCCTGGAGGGAGCTGGAGTGCTCTGGGAGTGCCCCCGCCTGCTCCTGCACTCGGTGGGCGGGCGAGTCTCGGGCAAGGAGGGCCAGGCCGGGGCCAGGCAGCCTCAGACGTCCCCAGCGGGCAGGAGTCCATGGCTCCCCTGGGGGAGGCCGCCCCCACCCGCAGCAACCCCCAGGTGGCGACGGATACGCCCACATGGTGCCCACTCGCTTGGAAGCTGCCGAAGTCGGGGTCCCTCAGAGCATGGGGCAGCGCTCCTTCCTCCACGCCCCGCCCGGCCGCCCTCTCCTGCCTGCGCCTTCTCTGCACAGGCTGCGCGGTCAGGCGGTGGGTGGGGAGGGGCGGGGAGGGTCCCGCCTTCGGAGTGCTCCCCACCCCGGGGCGCTGAGTAGCCCAGCCCGGCGAGGCGAGTCAGGCACAGCCCGCCAGCTTCCTGCCCTTTCTGCCCTTCCGCTTCTCGAGCCTCATCCCCACGCCCTCCCAGGCCTCCGCCTTGGGACAGCTGCGGGGGACCCGCACCAGCACGGCAGGTGTGTGCGGTGAAGGACACGCTGCCCTCAGCCGTGCCGGCCCAGCTGCAACGCATCTTAGAACGGAATGGCCGGACGAAAACTGTGCCCTGCACACCTGACACGACATGGTGCCGCAGGGCGGACCGAGGCCCCCCGCCTTGGGGCCCACGCTGACCTCCACGGCTTCCTGCACGGGGCACGTGCCTGGGCGGATGTCCGCCCCAGCCACGTCTCCGGCTACTCCCCAGGGTGGTTGGCACTGGGTGGGTGTCCGGGTGGGGGACGCTGCGCCTTCTCTGCTCAAGACAGCGCCGTGCCCTGGGTCCCCGACCCCCTTCTGTTCCCAAGGGCCTGTGGTGGAGCAAAGGGCCGGCACTCTGGAACCTGCCCGTGGGGCCAGCAGCCAGAGGGGGTGGCTCCGCTCCCTGCTGCGGATGTGGTGACGAGCCACAGACGGGGTCTGTGCCAGGCCCGCGCCCCCTGCCCGCCAGCTCTTGCCTGGACTGTGCCGGAACCCCTGCCAGGTGCACACTTGCCGCTGCAGCCCCTCAGGATTCGAGGCACCACTCGCGCCCATGGCCCGGAGCCCTCCGGGGGCCTGCCTCCACTGCCCGCCCCCTCGCCGGCTCTGCAGACACAGCGCGCCCTGCGGCCCCAGGCGTGGGCCGGCCGTCCTGGCCCAGAGGCCCCAGTTCCGCCTCTCTCATATCCCGCGACCTTGCTGTTCTCTTACATCCACCACGTGCATCACCAGACACAGCAGCTGTCTGAGCTCTGGCCTGCCTGCCGCCTGGCAAAGGGGAAGCAAGGCACCAACCAGAGTTGGGCAGAGGCAGGGCGTGGAGGTGCAGAGGATGCCCCAGCTGTCCAGGCAAGTCTCTGCTGTGTTCTGGAAGGGTGGCCCACGGCTAGAAGAAGGAACAGCCTCCACACTCAGTAGTCCCCAGCCCTGCCCTCCAGCGCCCAGACACTCGCCACCGGGCTAGCCTGATCCCTGCTCCTGCACCCCCACAGGAAGCGAGCGAGTCCGTGCCCTAAAGCAAAGTCCTTCTTGCATCCTGGGACTCCACAAAGCTGGGGCTTTCTGCCTGTCACTCTCCAGCAGGTGCTCCAAGCTAGCCAACAAGGTTTCCAGAAAGAGGGGAGAGAAAAAAGGGAGATCACGAGAGAAACAACCAGAATTGGAGTACGTTCAGACCGAGATGGCTCACCAAGTGCCAGAAAGTGAGTGTGGGGAAAGGGCAGCTGGACTAATACTGGGCCCAGGATTTAAAAGTGGACCCTAGGAGAAGCACCTGGACAGAAAAAATAGTGTGCATGAAGAGGGTGCTTCTCCAGCGCAATCCACATGTTAGAAAGCAATGGAAAAATGTCTTCAAAAGGCAGAGGAAGAACGACTAATCTGATCTCATACCCAGCCAAACTATCAACCCAGTGTGGGGAGGAGACGGGGGATATCTTCAGACACACAAAGACTTAGGACATTTATCTTCTATGAACCATGTTGGGAAAATACTACAGTACGTATCTCTTTTAGTAAACAAGGGGAAAAAAAGGCTCAGGAGCCAGGAGCAAGAAGCTCCGGCCCACAGGGGATCCAGTATGTCAGAAGTACATCTCACTGGACCTGTTGGGAGACAGGGGTTCTAGGAAAAAAGGGGGACATGGACAGAATACCTGACATAACCAAGCACTTGGTGGAGAAAAGTAAATGGTGGAAGTGTGGCAGATTTTGGAACCATTTAGGAAAAAATGGTCTATGAAGATGAAAGACAAAGCAAGTGAAATAAAAAGACAAGGCAATCATTAATTCCAGGAAAAACAAAAAGCTATATAAAAAATGAAATGAAGTGTGCTACTGGCTTCAGAGGTGACCAATGATTTTGGAGGTGTCATAAGATGAAGAGTGATTGCTGATTTAATAAAAACATGAGTTTTGAGTCTACTCGGGGTATGGGTGGGGTAAGGACAAAAATGTGTGCGGGGCCAAGGATCCTTAAACTTCATCCATCAAAACACAGTAAGGAGATAATGTTTAAATCAAGAAATAACACAGCATGTTGTTTAGAAATACTGAGGTAAATACCTGAAGAACATCGAGAAGAGCTGCAAATTGGTCTTGGGGGGCTGGAAAGAAAGAGCAGATCTGCTGGCTTTTATCACATATGCCTACTGGAACTGTTTGGCTTTAAGCATGTCTATAAATTACTCAAAAAAAAAAAAGAGTAAAAGTAAACAATGGCCAAAAAAGCATATGGAAAGAGGCTGTACCGCGTTAGTCACTGAGGCAATGGCACGTGAAGCCACACGACGCCACCAGTGCAGTGGGCAGGCAAGTCTGGCAACAGCAAGCGTGGGCACAGACGCAGGGAGGCACAGACTCTCGCCAACTGCTCTCAGGATGTGGCGGGGCAGTCACTGCAGAGCTAGCTGGCTGGAGATGCACGCCACCTGAGCCCGAGTGCTGACTGGTGGTGTCTTGCCATCCAGGAGGGCCTTGGGGATGCGTCACCCCAGGGGCTCCCCTGCACTGCTGCCAACCCAGATGCAGGGTGCTGGGAACTCCGTCCAGTGTCCTGGCTGACAGATGATGCTCTTTCAGGTCGGCAAGCCTTCGGCACCGCCTGTGAGTGCAGCCCTAGGCCATGGTCCTGGCCCACGTGGTGCCCGCAGCATGCTGATCCCTGGGGCAGGTCTCTGTGGACACCTGCTGCATGTCACGCACAGGGGCAGACCCAGAGGCCTGGCAGCATTCAGCCCCAGTGGGGCACTTGCTGGCCACCCAAGGTGGCGGGAAGGCCCCGCCCACACGATCGGCTGCTCACCGTTACCATTTGGTCAGCGCCTGGACGGTTTGCAGGCAGTGGCTCTGGTGAACGGCCCCCCTGAGGTCCCCTGTCTGTGCAGCCACCAAGTCTGTCCCTGGCCTGCATCCTTGCCCCTTGCCGGTCCGTGTGCTCTGGCCAGGACTGCCCCGGTGGTGCCAGGGCAGCCCGCCACGGGCCACAAAGGGCGAGGAGCGACTGCGTAGCGGGCTTCTCTGCTTCCCTCAGTCACCTCTGCCCCGGCCAGAAGAGCAGCTGACCCGACCCAGGTGTGGGAGGGGCCTGTGCCGCCTGCCTTCCTGCAAGTGGTCAGGACACCGGGAGGGCGCCTGTTCGTGTGTCCAGGCCGCACAGACGTGGACAGCCTGGCGTCTCACTGGCGCCACTCAGGACCTGGGCAGAGGGGCTGCCGGGAAGGGGTTCTGGGGCTGAATCCACCAGGCGAACGGCCGAGCGCGGGCGGGAGGTCACGGTGGGAGGAAGGCGGGCTGCCAGAACCCCCTGGCCCGGCGCTCGGAAGGCCTGTGGATGGCTCCGAAGTGCTGCAGGGATGCTCGGCAAAGGACTCCCATGGGCCTTGCCCTGGGCCCTTCATGACAGCACTGAGGCCACGGCTCCTGGGCTTCCGGTGTGTCAGTGCAGCCGGGGGCGGGTGGGGAGCCTTCCTCCTGCTTCACAGAGGGGGCGCACCAGGCTGGGGGCGGGCACAGCTCTCGCTCGCTGGTGCCCTGGGCTGGGTGGGACTAACGAGGACAGGGAGGGGGTTGGGGGCTGCCCGGAGGGAGGGAAGCCAGGTGGCTTCCTGCAGGGTGGGGGGTCCAGCCAGTTGAGGCTGAGAGGCACAGGCAGGGCCAGGCCAAGGAGAGTCTTGCTCGTGGAAGACGGGTGACTGCTCGGAGTGCAAAATCCACACAATTTCAGAGATACAGCATGAAACCTCGGCAGCCTTCCACGCTGTGAGATAATTTTGGTCTACAAACCACTGTTTTCCTGACAGTCCACAGGGTTTATCGCCTGGATCACGCACTCTGGCATTTAGCTATGCTTGGGTGGATGCTTTCTGTGACCTTAAGCTGTTCTGACAATTTCGTAGGGCCTGGTGTAATGCACCCCACAGTCATGTAAGCTCCTGGAGGCCAGGGAAGGCGCTGTCTTCCTGGGCCCACACTACTGCAGGGAGTGGCCAGCTCTAAGGTCTGAAGAGTCTGAATTCTTAGGGGACACACCTAGCACTGGCCTGGAAACACATGGGGAATGCTGGGAGGATTTTCTCTGTGGCTGACTTCATGCTCCTTCCAAAGAGGAGGGTGGAGGCAGAGGACTGTGGAGGCCAGCCTCTGCCCTGTTGGCTGGGCACTGCGTCCCTTGCCTCCCACGGGCCACATGCATGGCTGGAGGAAGCATCACACTTTCACCTCCCTGCTCGGGAGTGTTGGTCTGATCCAAACTCATGCCTGCACTCCACACTCCCAACTCTCCCTTCCAAAGCCCCGGACCTCATCTAGGAACGAGTTTCAAATGTGGCTCGGGGAGCGTGGGAAGCCCAGAGTGGGAGAGACAGTGCCGATGCTGGGGCTTGGAAAGGGGCTGCCAGCTGCACGTGGGACCATCCTGTGCCCACAGTGGGACGCCACGGTCTGAGGACGCAGAGAAACACTCGCACCAGCCTGGGTAGGGACAACTACACTCTGTGAGCACGATTGTATGAGGAATACTTATGCTCAGAAAGCAGTACCTGGGACAGGAACGGACTAGGCAGTGGCTGTCTCATACAGCGAGGTGATGGATGTTTTCAGCATTTACTATAAGCATGTTCAAACCTACTGAAAAGCTGAAAGTTGAGCCCCAATGGGTGACTGCAACATTTTCTTTTTAATGTATTAGTTTTTTCTTGAGTTGGAGTCTCACTCCGTTGCCCAGGCTGGAGGGCAGTGGCACGCTCATGGCCACCCCAGTGTCAACCTGCTGGCTCCCGTGATCCTTCTGCCTTAGCCTTCCAAGTAGCTGGAGCTACAGGTGTGTGCTACCACACCTGACTAAATTTTGTTGGATTTATTGTACAGACAAGGTCTTGCCAATTTGCTTGGACTGGTCTCAAGTCCACGGGCTCAGGCAATCCACTCACCTCAGCCTCCCGATGTGCTGAGATGACAGGCTGGGCCACTGAGCCTGGCTAGTTATTTTTTTTTTTTGAGTAGGAGTCTCACTCTGTTGCCCAAGCTGGAGGGCAGCGGCACACTCCCAGCCACCGCAGCCTCAACCTGCTAGGCTCAGGGGATCCTCTGTCTCAGCCTTCCGAGTAGCTGGAACTACAGGCTTGCACCACCACGCCCGGCTAATTTTTCCTGATTTATTGTAGGGATGAGGTCTTGCCAGGTTGCCCGGGCTGGTCTCGAACCCATGGGCTCAGGCAATCCTATCACCTCGGCCTCCCAAAGTACTGGCAGTATAGGCGTGAGCCACAGCGCCCGGATATTTTCTTGATATATTTCTGTATTGCCTGTAACTATACTTCACACAAACAACATAATATGAACTATGACCCCAGAGGCAGATTCTCGCCGAAGCATAGCACAGACCACCAGCAGCTTCTGGACGCAGTAAGGAGGCATGGCTCCAGTGGCTGGGGTAGCCCAGAGTGCACGCAGGTGGAGGGCATATGCTCTTTCTCCCTGCACCTCTCTCGAAGGCTCACGGCAGAGAACCCGGGTAACCCTCACAGCCTCCACCACCCAGGTTGTCTGGGCACTTGCCTGGAGCAACCCACGCAGCTGGCCTTCAAGCGCCACCTCCTGGCCAGAGGTCAACAGCACAACCCATTGCATCTGCTATAATACCTCGCCTTTAGAGAAGGTCTGATCCCAGACCCCACCTAGTTCCCCTATCCGAGCCACTCTGGCTACTCAGGGCACTTGAGCCTGTGCAGATACTTAGCACAGAACTGCCACAGCTGGTAGTTGAGAAACTCATCACACCAAGGCTACATATAATGAAGGGAACCCTGCTGTGCCAACATCAGCCCCCTGCCAACCTCAAATAAGAAATGGTTTACCTAAATGTGAAGAAGCCAGAAAAGTAATTTTGATAATGTGAAAAAAAGCAGGGGTCTTCAACACTCCCAAAGACCACACCATCTCTTCAGCAATGGCCCCCAAACAAAATGAAATCTTTGACATTCCAGAGATAAAATTCAAAAGGTTGATTATAAAAGTGCTCAATTAGATTCAGGAGAAAGTTGAAAACCAACAGAATTAAAAAAAAAAAAAAAAAAAAAGGAAAAAACTATTCAGGACCCGAATGAAAAATTCTCCAAAGAGATAGACACCTTAAAAAAAGGTGAAATTCTGGAAATGAAAGAATCATTCAGGGGAGTACAAAATGCAGTGGAACGTTTTAACAGTAGGTTAGAACCAGTAGAAGAAAGGATCTCAGAACTTGAAGACAAAGCTTTTGAATTAACCCAATCGGACGACAATAAAGAAAGAAGAATCAAGAAAATGGAACAAAGTCTCCAAGAAATGTAGGATTATATAAAACACCCCAACCTAAAAATCATAGGTGTTCCTGAGGAAGAAAAGCAGCAGGTTTAGAAAACCTGTTGAGGGAATAATGAGGGAAACTCCCCAGGCCTTGCCAGAGATTTAAACAACTAGACACAGGAAGCCCAAAGACCCCTGGAAGACATACTGCAAGAAGGTCACCCCCAAGGCATACAGTCATCAGGTTGTACAAAGTTAACGTGAAAGAAAAAATTTTAAGAGTGATGAGACAAAAGCATAAAATAACTTACCAAAGGTGAATCTATGCCCATTGTCACCACTGCTATTCGACACAGTACTGGAAGTCCTAGCCAGAGCAGTCAGGCAAGAGTAAGGAATAAAGGATATCCAAATTGAAAAAGAAGAAATCAAATTATCTCTGTATGCTACAATATGATCTTATACCTAGAGAATCCTAAAGATTTCTCCAAAAGACTTCTGGACTTCACAAATGAATCTGGTAAAGTTTCAGAATACAAAATCAGTCAATACAAAGTCAATATAAATCAATAGCAATGATATACACCAAGAACACCCAAACTGAGAATCAAATAACTCAATTCCATTTACAACAGCAGTCAAAAAGCTAAAATACCTAGGAATATATTTTTTTCAAGGAGGTGAAAGATCTCTGCGAGGAGAACTATAAAATATTGATGCAAGAAATTGTAGAGGACACAGATGAGAAACATCCCATGTTCATGGATTAGAAGCATAAACAGAGTTATGATGATCATATTACCCAAAGTAAACTACAGAGCCAATGTAATCGCCATCAAACCACCACATCATTTTTCACAGAAATAGACAAAAAAAGTCCTATGGAACTCAAAGAGCTAGAGTAGCCAAAGCACTCGTAAGCCAACATTACCTGACTTCAAATTATACTTCAAGGCTGTATTCACCAAAACAGCATGGTACTGGCACAAGAGCAGATACATGGACCAGTGAAGAAGAATAGAGAATCCAGAAATAAACCCATATACCTATAACTAACTGACTTTGACAAAGCAGACAAAAACATACACTGGGAAAGGACACCCTATCCAACAAATGGTGCTGGGAAAATTGGATTGCTACAGGCAAAAAAAAAAAACCAACTTGACCCCTGTCTTTCCATCATATATAAAAATTAACTCCAGTTGGATTAAAGACTTGAATGTCAGACCTGAAGCCATAAAAATTCTAGAAGAAAACTTAGGAAAAAACTCTTCTTGACAGTGGCCTAGGCAACTGATTTATGGCTAAAACCCCAAAAGCAAATGCAACAAAAACAAAAACAAATAAGTAAGACAAACTAAAAACGCTCTTGTACAGCAAAAGAAATAACAGAGCAAATAGGCAACCTACAAAATGGGAGAAGATATTCACAAACTATACATCTGATAAAGGATGAATATCCAGAATCTACAAAGAACTTAAATTGGCAAAAAGGCAGTAAGTAACCTCATTAAAAAGTGGACAGGCTGGGTGCAGTGGCTCAAGCCTATAATCCCGGCACTTTGGGAGGCCGAGATGAGAGGATTGCCTGAGCCCACAGGCTTGAGACCCGCCTGGGCAACATGGTGAGATCTCGTCTCTGCAATACATAAAAAAATTAGCTGGACATGGTAGTGCATGCCTGTAGTTCTGGCTACTTGGAAGGCTGAGGCGGAAGGATTGCTGAGCTCAGCAGGTCGAGGGTGTGGTCGCCGGGAACATGCCACTGTCTTCCAGCCTGGGCGATAGAGCAAGGCTCCAACTCAAAAAAAAAAAAAAAAAAGTGGGCAAATGACATGAATAGACATCTCTCAAAAGAAGATGTACAAATGGCCAACAAACACGTGAAAAAACGAACATCATGAATCATCAAGGAAATGCAAACTAAAGCCAAATGAGATACCAGTCAGAATGGCCGTTATTAAAAAAAAAAATGCTGGTGTGGATACAGCGAAAGGGAACTTACACACTGTTGGTGGGAATGTAAACTAGCAACACCTCTATGGAAATTGGTGTGGAGATTTCTCAAGGAACTAAAAGTAGATCTGCCCTCTGACCCAGCCATCGTACTACTGGGAATCGTTCCGTCGCAGCACAATACACAGGCGCAAAGATGTGGCATCAACCTCAACGTCCACCAGCTGATCAGCGGATCATGGAAATACGGCACATGCGCACCATTGGATACTGTTCCACCAGTAAAAACGATGACATAATGTCTTCTGCAGCAACGTGGACGGAACTGGAGAATACCATCCCGAGTGAACGGAGACAGGAACAGAAAACCAAACTCTCCGTGTTCTCACTCGGAAGGGGGCGCTCTGCAAAGGTACAGAGAAAGTGGAGCAGAAGCCCCACTTTTTCGCGTGAAGAGAAAGAGCTGGGCTGCTGGTGTTGCCCGTGGCTGTCCCACCAGGCTGGCCTGCCTCTGCTGGTGATGGGCGTCAGGGACTCGGACGAGGTGGGGAAGCAGTGGAGGGACAAAAAGTCACCTACTGGGTACAACGTACAATGTGCACAGGTGGGAGTGGTAGGCACCTAAAGCCCAGACCTTTTGGCTACTATACAACACAACCATGTAACCGCAAACTGTCGGGACCCCAGAAGCTACCGAAGTAAAGAAAACAAATTCAGCCCCAGAAGAAATCACGTATATGAGATGATATGATGCAAAAGCCTGCATGGGACAGGGTGTGGGGTGCAAAGGGGCCACTTGTCCTTGAGACAGTGTTGGCGGCGCCCTCAGGTCACCGTAGGCCGTGCCTCCAACCCCCGGGGGTTCCCTGAACAAAGGGTCCAACCTACAAGTTTTCAGACTCAGATAAAGTGGATTTTCTGTTTACCAGTGCCAACAGGGATGCAGCTTTCTGATGGTGGGTGAGGACACCGTTACTTAGAGTCATTGTGACGTTACTTCTAAGTGGGTCACTGGAAGTCAACAAATGGTCCTTGGGGGAGTAGTTTCAATGCAGCAACCAGGATGCACAGCCACATCCTGGCTCCGAGGACTCTGTGAGCCCTTTCCACCACAGCAGTGGACTTTGGTCACCCCAGGCCTAGGGCTCTGCTCATGAGGACGGAGGCCGCCCATGGAGGCTGTATCCTGACGATGAGCTTTTAAACCGTACCCCAAGGGGTGTCTGGAATTCAGAGGGTGGCCCAGAGGAGCGTGGAGGTCTTGGAGCACCCAATGGTCGCGCTGCCTCTCGGGCCTGCTCTGGTTGCTGTTCCCACTCTGCAGGCTGGCAGACTCACGGCGCAGGGACGGGCCTCTGTGGCCTGGGTCCTTATCACAGGGAGGAAATGATGCCCTTCGGAGGCCACCAAGCCGGGCACCCATGGCATACAGTGCCTCCGTCACGCCCAACAGCGTGGTCTGTTGCCACTGCTGGCTGCCTTCCCACACCCAGTGGCCCCCAGTGCCCGGGCGCCAGGTGCCAACACCTGGCTCCTGACTAGTTCTTAGGAAAAACGAAAGTCTGAGTCTGGCCCCCAGTCCGTCCCACTGTAGGGCGGAAGCCGTCCAGCTCCCCGGTGGGGCTGGCGCCACCGCCCTCTCCTTCCTGGCAGGAAGGGCCCGTGGGCGCAGCTCTCCAGGCCTGCAAGTCCTGGCTGGCGGTCAGCCGTGTCAACTCCCTGTGAGCGCCCAGCTGCAGGCCGAGGCAGAGGGTGACGGGTGGGAGGATGGCCTGAAGGAGACACCAGCTTCCGGGAGGCACAAGCAAGCAGTACCACCTGAAAGCGGACAGCTGCCCCGTCGCCCGTTCGACACCTGCCGCTCGCCTCCCTGCACCAGGCCCAGTGCCTGCAGGGAGGCCCAGATCATCAAGCTCTGAACTGGCCGGGGAGCCCTTCTCCAAATGCAGCGCGGAAAACGCTGGTCTGGGCTGCCCTTCCCGGTAATGTCCGCAGAACAGCAGCTGCTGCTTTCTGATGAACCGAATCCGCTTGCAAAAACAGTCGGGTCCAGAGGGTGCTGTGTGGGCACGGGGAAGGCTGTCCTACCACCCTTCCCCCCAGAGCCTTCTTGCTTTGGTGCCCAGTCATCTTGGGCACTCGCGGACACCACGCGGGCACAGGCCTTGCTGCTGGCCCCACCCCAGGGCCTCTGGGCCTCAGGCGATCAGAAGTCCCTGGGGAGAGGCTCGCTGACTCCGCTTCCCCGCCAGGGGCCGCTTTCTCCACCTGGACTCGCTCAGCCCCCTTCAAAGTCCAGGACAGGCGAGGCCGCCCAAGCCTCAGGAAGCCCCACCTGCAGGCTGGGGCGAGCGTCCCACCTGGAGACGGAGAAGCTGATGCCCAGAGAGGACAGTGACTGGCCCCAGAAGCAAGAGCTGGGCCTGGAGCTGGGCCGGCAGAAGTTCGGCCTCAGCCCAGACCCCCGGGCACCAATCCCCCTGCAGGAAGGCGCTTCTGGGCCCAGGCACACCTCCTTGCCCCTCCCCTGCCACCCTGCCAGCAGACAGAGGCATCTGGATGCCGGGCAGCCCCGCAACTCTGCTGACCTCTTACAGAAGGGGGGAAGAGGGTCCCAGTAGTGCAGGGTGCTGCGTTTGTGGGCCCCTCCAGACAGGCTTAGGAAACAGCACAAAAAGTCCCCAGGAGGAAGAAGCCCAGGTGGTGAGGCTGTGTGACTAAGTTGGCCATCAGGATGTCTCTGGGACACCCTGCTGACCACTGTCCTGACTGCAGCCGGGGAGGCGGTGTTTGCTAACCCAAACCCTTTCCTTGAGAGCGTGGTGATTAGATGTGAGTCAGAGTGGCCCGCACCACACCCGGACCTGCAGAGAAGAGGCACCCGCACAGGCTGAGCCACCTGGAGCAGAAGCCACGATGGCCCCAGGGAGCCACGGACTTTGGTCTGACCTGGTGGCACCCAGCGGGCTCCCTCAGGCCTCCCAGACAGGCCCCTCTGGCCACACGCAGCCCCATCTGCACCCGCCGGCCCACACAGATGCTGGGACTGCGTGCTGAGGAGCTGAGACGACAGCTCAGCGAAGTCCTAGTGGCGCTGCTGTCTCCCGCTGGGAAGCCAGATGGGCAGAAATCCGAGGCCCGAGGGCGGGTCGGAGCAGGGAGCAGGAGGCGGGCAGGGCAGCCTGAGCCGCCTCGGTGCCTCTGGGGCGCCGCTGCAGCCCCTCGCCCTCCTGTCACACAGGCCAGTGCCCCGGTGGGAGCCCGGGATCCAAGGGGGTTGCCCAGGCCTCCCAAGGGCGCGCCAGCAGGCGGCCTGGCCCAGCAGCTCTAGGGTGCTCAGGGACACTGCCCAGCCCAGCGTGCCGGGCTCCGAGAAACATGGGCCGCGGCCTGACACAGGCCTCGCTGCTGGCCCCACCCCAGGGCCTCAGGCGATCGGAAGTCCCTGGGGAGAGGCTCGCTGACTCGTTCCCACCAGGGGCCGCCTTCCCCACCTGGTCTTGCCTGGCCCCCCTTCCAAGGCCACTCTCCGGCAGGTGGGAGCAGCCGTCCTGTCCAGCCAGTGTGCGGGCTCCAGGCCTACAGCGGAGTGTCTGGGTACACCACCCTCCGCGGCCACTTTCTGCGGAGAAATGGGGTCAGGGCTCTCCAGCTCCCTGCCGCCCAGAGATGGGGGAGGAGGAGGAGAAGGGGTGGTGTCTGCGGCGACCACCAAAGCTGCCCAGGAATCTCCACAGCGGGGGCACGTGGGCCTTTCTGAGACACCCATGCGTCCAACAGCTCAGGTGGCCTGGCAGGAGGAGCCCCGGTGGATCTGGCCTGGAGCTCAGCAGGGCTCACGCTACTGCCTCCCCACGGGCTGGGTTCTTCTGGGGCAGGGGCAGGCACCCTCGCCTGGGAGGAGCAATCCCAGAGACCCCCTTGGCAAGGAGCGTAAGCAGCAGGACCGGCACCTGTCCTTGTGAGAACACTCAGCGGTCGGCCACCAGCCGGGCCTGCCCATGCGTGTGCCTCCCGCAGCCTCGCCGCCTCCTGCTGCCGGCCAGCGGGGTGGGTCTTGGCTGGACTGCAGGAGCCTGGTGGGACGGACCCGGGAGGGTGCTGTGCCGGGAAGACCTCTGCTCCCTCTCAGCAGAGGCCCAGGGATCTCCCAGCTGCTCCTGAGTCCAGAAGCAACCTCTGCAGAAACACCACTCTCCTTGCAAGCCTGGGGCAGAGTGCCACCGGCGCTCGGAAGAGGAGAGATTTGGCCAGGAAAAAGGGGCCCCCAGGCTAAGTCCCATGTGGGAGGCCGAGAAAACCGAGGCTGGGGAGGCCCGCTTGCCTGCTGAGTGAGCCCAGACCCTCGTCCCCAGGGCAGCCCCGCAGCCTCACCTGGTCCAGCTTGTGAGCAGCAGCCTCCTGTCTGGCCCATGTTCCGGGCCTCCTGCTAGAGGCAGGCTTCCCGGCGGGCGCCACACCCACACCCTCGTGGCCAGGTCTGCAGGGGATGCTCAGGGCAGGCGGGGCACCCTTAGGCGTTCCTCTGTGGCGCTCCTGTGGCCCCGTGTCCAGGGCGGCTGACATGGGCCCTGGCCGCCCCCACAGGGGGCCCACGGCCCTCGGGGCCTCCCCCTCCTCCCTCCCTCCGCTGCCATCTCACCCCATCTCACACTCAGCCTTGCCCCAGGTCTCGGCCACCCACCCCACCTGCGCGAGACCAGCCCGCGCGGCGTACCCAGCCCAGGTGCCTCGGACACGTCAGCACCTGCCGCACGGACGAGGGGTGATGGTCTCTCTCTTCACAACCAAGCTCGTGCAGCCTCCGAGGGGTTGTGACCTCTCCAGGGCCACCCAGCTGGAACAGCGGACCACACGGTGGGTGCCCTCACCGAGCACCTGGGTCTAAACCAAACTCGGCTTTTCTGGACCTCAGCAACACCCCGCCAAGCGGCTCCTCCCGGCCGGCCCGAGGACACGTCCCTCCCCTCGGCTGGCAGGTAGCACGGCCTGGACCGCCCAGTCTCCAGGAAGCACAGGCAGCACACAGGAGACGCGCGTGGACGGCGCACCTACCGTGTGTGCTCAGGACCTGGGGCTGCCGTCCCACCCAGCCCCTGAGGACACAGGCCCCGTGAGGCCAGGGACGCTGCCTCCTGGCCCAGGGGGAGCTGGCATCCGGACTCAGGCCCTGCTGCCTTCGAATGTGGACATGAGGCAGACATGTGGACGGCTGGGGACAAGCACAGAGGTGGTGCCAGGGGCCACGGGCGAATGCAGTGGCTCTTTCTTTTGGGAAGCCTCTCTCCCCAGACACGGTGCTCCTCACCAGGCCGGCACAAAGCCCTGGCTGATGGAAATCGTGCCATGAACCTCGCCGGATTCTGGGGAAAGAGTAACCAGGGAGAGATGTGTCCCAAGCTCTCTGTGCTCTGTCCTTTCTCCCTGCAGTCCCCTGGCCAAGGTGTCTGGGGGAGACTCGTCCCATCTGCTGCGGAAGGCTCTGAGGGCCTCCCACCCCCAACCACACGTGCTCCTGGGGCTGGGCAGGAGGATTCCTGTGGGGCTTGTCTCAGTCGCCCCCCCCCCGCATCTCCACGCCCAGAGTTCTCTCAAGGCTGTGTCCTGCCTCTCAGCCAAGCTGATCACCTGGACGCCTGTTGCCTGGCCTGCTGCAGCCCGAAGGCAACAGCCGCCCTGTGCAGGGAAGGAGGAGAACGTGGGGGTAGGCAGACATGTGGGGAAGGGTGTCATGGTCCCAGTACACTGCCCAGCCCCCCACTCCGGGGCTGGCCTCTCCCCTGATCAGAGGCGGGACCCGCAGGATGGTGGCGAGGCCGGTGGTCGAACAAAGGGATGTGCCGCAGGCCCTCCGAGGACAGTGGGCCTGGGCTGGGGCTCTCGACCGAACGCTGGGGACCCGCCAGGCTCCCAGCAGCCAAGCCCGTCCGTGGCACCCTGCCCTGGCTGCCACCCGCCACTAACTCCTGCCTCGAGGTCCATGCACCGCTTCGGGCTGCCTGCTGGCTGCCCTCCGTCCTGGCTCTGGCCGATGCCCCTGCGGGCCTGGGCCTTCTCCACAGAGGGGAGCAGTGCTGGGCGCTGAGAGGCCCCCTCCTGCCCAGGTCAGCCCTGAGGTGGGTACCGTCCACCCAAGCAGCTCTGCCTGGGGCGGGAGCCGCGGGTGCAGCTGAGACAGGGAGCAAGCAGGCGGGTCCCAGGGCCAGGCTGGGGGCGGGTGGGGTTCCCGCTCTGTGGGCGGTCCCGGTGGGGTCCTCCGAGTCCCAGGCCTGCTCCTCCTCCTCCTTCAGGCCTTGGCTCAGTCCATCCTCACCCCCCAGCTCCCACCTGCAGTCTGGAGGAGGGACCTGACTCTTCCTCCTTGGCAGGCACTCCACGAGGCAGCTGCACAGGAAGCGGCAACCTCGCAGGCTCGCAGGGACCGTGCAGGAGTCCCACAGCGAACCGCCTGGAGGCCAGGCACTCACAAGTCCAGGAGGGACACAGGTGTTCCCAGGCACAGGGGTGGGAGGTGATCTGGGAGGCGCCCTCGCCTGCCTCAGGCCTCAGCTCCTGTTCTGTCCACTTGACCCTCCCAGGCAAGGGGGGTTAGCCGGGACCTGGGGGGCGCCCTCGCCTGGCCTCAGGCCTCAGCCCCGTTCCCCCATTCACAGGAGGCCCCGCTGTGTGCCTGTCCAAGAGGAAGAGCCAGGGCCCTGGTGGGGGTCAGGTCTGCAGGAGGCGGGCCTGGCAGGGGGATGGGCCGACTGCAGCCCAGCCCACGGAGGAGCCCGGGGAGGGGTCTCTGGGTCCCACAGCTGACTCTTCAGGCGTCCAGGAGGGAAGCGAGCCTGCGGTTTCAAGGACAGGCCGTTGTTCCACGTGGTGGGAAAATGAAAAGTCCGACCATGTTTCAAGACACCGAGGTGTTGAAAAAACACCAGGCAGCAACAAGCCCCATCGGCGCGGGCTCCGAAAACACTTCCGCAGTGCTCCCTCCCCGAAGTCTGCAGTGGGGCGCCCCCGCCCCACAAACACGGCCACCAAGTCTTAGGACAGGCAGGCTGCTGAGCCTTGAGATGCTTCGGCCCCTGCGAAGCTGTGCCCACCCAGACACAGAGGCACTGCCCAGGCACCTGGAGACCAGCACAGGGGGGTCCCCAAGGCGAGGGGCTCCTCTGAATGTATCCCAGAAGCCTGGAGCTCCCTACCTTCACTCCCCCTCCCCACCAGGGAGGGGAGAAGTAGCCAGGTGCAGGGTCCCTCACTGGGGAAGCCAGGCGCTTTTCCTCCAAAGCCCCCGGCCCGCACTGTCTCACAGGCCCTGACAAAGACGCACTTTGAGCTGGCAGCCGTGGACCTCTGACCAGGAGAGAGAGTTTGACGCAGGCCAGGCAGTCAAACTCACTCACCCTCTGGCCTTCAGGCTGTCCCAGGGAGCACCCTCGCCAACCATCAGTTGTCAGAGAGTCACTAGAGACTGTCTGCTGGAAGACTGAAAAGCCTCTCAGCCCGTTGGGGAACGGCAGTCTGACGCCTTTCCTTTCCTCTGGGACCTTCTGGTCCACTGGGAAGCGGCCCCGGCCAGCACTGTCAGTGTCTCTGGTCTTGGACACAGCCCACCAAGAGTCTCCAGGTGGAAGAGGAAGGAGAATGGGGGAAGAGGTCCTGGCTGGGAGCCCCATATGGGCCACCAAACTGCCGTGAGGCGGGCTAGATATGGTGTGGCTGGAGTTGCAGGGGTGGACGTGCTCACCACGACAGTTGCGAGTTAAGAAGGCAGATTCGCTACAGAAGAAACGCTGCGAAAGGCACAACGGACAGGGCGGCCGTGAGAGTGCCTGCTGTCTGCCACAAAGAGGCAGTGGCCCACGGCTCTTCCCAGTAGAGCTTTGACCCTCTCTTCCGCCAGGGTGAGTGTTAGGGGTCCATGCATCTGGGCTCCTGCCACGCAGATGAGACTGTTCCGATCGGCTGCTGTCTGACCTCTGCGGTAAGTCACTCACAGGCCAGCCAGAGGTTTCTGGCCTGGCTGGTCAGTTGAGGGCTTGTGAATCTTTGCCAGCCGCAGCGAACTGCTCTTTGCCACGGAGCCAGAACAGATGTTTTACAGCTGGCCGTTCCACCTGTAGGGCTCCTATAACCGCGTTCTAAGAGTTCCTCCTCAAAATAGCTCACCCAATTCGCCCAACTAATGCTGGCCTAACCAGGCCCCACGTTCCTCCACGTTAACCTTCAGGGGGGCATGCACTGCGGGGTGCCACGCAGGCCATGCCTCACCCCTGCCCAGGCACAGATGGGGATGCTCCCAGCTGGGAGCTGTGGTGCCCTCCTGGCCCCAGCTCACATGCTGGGCATGCTCTCTTTCTGATCGGGGCAGCCCCCCCCATGAAGGCAAAAGCTAGGCCCCTCACCCCTGACTGGCCATCGGAAGCAGTGCTCTGCCTGGGGGCCTCCCACGAGCAGGAGGGGCGAGAAGCATCTTGCCTCCCCTTGCCCTTCTGGCCTCCCAAGCTCTGGCCTGCTGCTCCAGCCAGGCTGCGAGGGCACCAGGGGCTGCTCAGTGGCCACGAAGGCTGCTCATTCGTATTTCACACCTGCCGGCCGGGCACGTGCTGGCTTCTCACACCAGCAGGCAAGATGCCACTTCTGCCTGAATGCACACACTCACGTCTTAGGGTCAAAGGAAGGTGGTGGTGCCCCCTCGTTTGCTGGGCGTGGAGCTGGGCAGCAGGGTGGCTGGACCGGGTGCTCACTAGTCTGGCCTAGGACCTGCCTCCAGAGCCTCGGTTTCCTCTCGTGCTGGCCCAGGGCTCTGGGCTCACGTCCAGAGCGCCGCCGGGTCTTGGTTGCCGGCTGCCCGGGGCTCAGAGTGTGCCTCTCCATGTCCTCACAGCCTGTAACCGCAGACCCCTGGCTGTCTGGGTCTGCAGAGGGCGACACGGAGGCCTGTGGGGGAGGCTGGAGGCGGGGATGGGGCCTGTCAGGGCAGCACACAGGCCTGGCTAGGGAACTGTCCCTGCCTGTGCGAAAGCGCTCAGGGCCTAACCTGAGGGTCAGCAGCGCCACGGCCATGGGGAAGCACAGCCCCCACGGACTGCAAGGACACCAGAGCCCGGTTCTGTGCACTGAGAGTAAAAGTTCCACCTCAAAGCTTGTGGACAGACCTGTTGCCAATTCTGAAAGACACAGAAGACAGGAGAGGCGGAGCAGAAATCCAACACATGCCGGGTACGGAGATGGCTTGTCCCCGGGCCTGGGGCCCTAGGTCACTTTTCCGAATCTTTCCTACTTTATACAACCAGGCCCGTACTACGACACAAAGAAACAAGCAAAAAGACAAGGTACGTGATCCAGTCCGACCTTCTCACATGAGGTCAGAGTCAGGGAGGCCCGGGAGGCTTGGGGCCGCCTCTGTCGCCTCTCAGGATGTCTCCCAGCCACAAGGCCACCAGCCTCCCTGGGGATCAGGAGGACCAGAGCTGACCCGAGGGCCACGGAGACCCCTCCAGGCTCAAACTGCTGCCCCACCGCTGAGGGATGGCCCCCTGCAGCGACCCCTTCTCCCAGGACCCTAGGCAAGACCTCCTGGTTCTCACGCGGCCCCAGGAGCCTCTCTACATGGAGGAAAGGCTGACATCTGCGCCCCACCTGACGAGCACAGAGGTGGCCAGGGAGAGATGGCCTTGCACGCTCTTGAACACAGAGCAACTCAAAGCCTGACCAGCACACTCCAGAAAGAAGCCACCCCGCACCCGAACTAACAGCAACGCCCCGCTCCTACTGTCTGTGGCCCTGCCGACCTGGCTCAGCAACCGGGGAAGGCGATTCCCCCAGTTGACACCCTGGAAGAGTTGTCGCCTGGACGGTGACCCTCCGTGCTGGGGGGTGGAGAATATGGACTCTTCATAGCCAGGAGCCCCCTGCCACGATAGGCCAGCCCAGCTCCCTCTCATGTTCTTCTTGGCCAGTGCCACCAAAGAAGTGTGTGCTGGTGGCTGGCGGGCATTTACCTGTTTTATCCCTACAACCCCCGGTGCGGTCACCCCTACGAGAGCCTCTGCAGATGGGCAAACCAAGGCTCAGGGTTTGCCATGCCAACCCCTTCCCACAGCCAGAGTCTCCCAGATACCAGAGAAGTGTCTGACTTCACAGGCCACATGCCGGGTGCGTGTCTGCTGCTGACCGACCCCACAGTCGCCGAGACCCCAAAAACGCTGGCACAGGCGCCCCCCGGAGCCAAGTGTGCTGCCACCAGTCCCAGGACACAGGTCTCCAACTTGCCAAGGTATCTGCCATTGAGCAGCTGTGTGGCCGTGACAAGCTCCCCCACACAGCAGATGCATCTGGCATCTGCTTCCTCCTTGCACAAGACGGACACGGTGCCTCCTAAAGTCCACACATGACACTCGGGAAGAGGAGGGGCCCGGCCCGGCCCGGCCCGGCCCAGGCTGGCCCGGCTCGACTCAGCCTTGCCTAGCCCGGCCCAGCCCAGCTTGACTCAGCTCAGCCCAGCCCAGCCCAGCTCAGCTCGGCCACAGCCCAGGCCCGCTCAGCCCGGCCCCGGTGGGGAGAAAAGGAGAGGAAACTTCCAGAACAGCTTACCTGCTCATGCCAAGCGCGAGTCGAAGGCACCAGGAGAACATGCAAGAGACAGAGAGAGAAAAGCCGTCAGTCAAATGATTTGTATCAGGTCTAACTATAGAAACCACAATAGCTCCATTACTTCAAAAAACAAAAACCAAAGCAGTAGTTAAAAACCTTCCTCTGAGTGTGAGGAATGCCCGCAGCTGACGCTCAGACGTTTCTGCCAAAAAGCAACACACACACAAATTTGAGTACACATGCCCTTAAACACGCACCCACAGACACATGCCCGTGCAGACACAGGCACAAGCACCAACACGCAGAATGCGAACAGGCCGTGGCGTGCGGGGAGGGACAAGGATCGTTTCACTGCTGTTTCAATGGTGTAAGTCTGGCAAAATAAAAAGTTAGGGGGAAATTCCAAGGAAAATGCCAGGTTCTTTCTTCCAAGATCCAGAAGAACAGATTACCCAATGGTGGGCAAACCCTTGCGGCAAGCGCTCACCTGAGGCCAACATAAGCCCGAAACCAAGAGTCCAACAGACATCCTCAGAGAGGAAAAGCCCAGCCTGGGGGACAGCCCTGCTGCGCTCGCCCTGGTCCCAGGGCAGATGCGGAAAATCCCACAAATCCAGCCTGACAGGGCCCGCGAGGTCCTGCCCTCTGACCACCTCTGTCGCTCTGGGCAGACCGGGACGGCTTCCTGCGAGAAAACCCACCCATGGGCCTCCCGTCCACAGACGACGGAGCTCCATCGATGGACCAAAGTCACATGTGTGCGCCTCACAGAAAGCCCAGGGAAGGAGGGATGAGGAGGGTGCCCCTCACTGGATCAAGTATCCCCAAACCCACAGCAAGCGCGGGCCTCATGCGGAAGGCGAGGCGTGCTCTCCCCGCAACCAGGACAGAGCCGCCCCTCCCTGTAGCGATTCTCCGCGCAGTAGGGTCTCCCTGACGCGATCCAACACGGGGAGCCAGGTGCAGGACTGCCTGGCAGGGCCCCGCCGGGCGCCATGTGCAGGCGCTCCCCGCTGGGTTTCACAGACGGAGCCCCCGCGTGGGTGGAGCTGCTTCCATGCACACTGCCCTTGCCTGGGCCCAGAGAGCCCAACGGGGCTGCAGGCTTGCTCTCAGCAGGGTGGAACCCCGGAGGTTGGGGCCTCAGCCCACATTCCCCCGAGCCGGCTTCCTGGTGGGCTCAGAAGGCCGAGGGGGATCCCCTGGCTGCATGAGCCGGACCGCCAGAGTCGCCCTGCCTCCGCTTCCTTGCTGCACCAGTCCTGCTGCCTTCCCACCTGTCCCCTCCTCCTCGGGAGGTCCTGGGCTGACCTTGAGGGGGCAACCCAGCAAGGACACAGCCAGCAGCTCCACCAGGAGCTGGGCATCCTGGGAGGTCTGGCCTAAGAGAAAGCCTGGGCTTTCCTGGGGGAGGAGAAGCTGGCAGGGGAGGCTGCACAGGGCAGCAGTGAGGAAGGTGAACCAGGGCTGGGGCTGGGAGAGGAGGCCGGTGGGTTCCGGGGCCTGTCCAGCTCCAGACCCTCCCGGGACCACAGGCGCCCCGGGTGAAGGGGGAGGGAGAAGGGACCCGTGCCGGGTGCCTGGGCCTGCCTGCTGACACGCGTCCTGACATGGGGCCCGAGCCTGGCTGGACACCAGCTCCAACTCGGACGGGCTCTCGGCTGTCTGAGTTAACTGGCTTTAACCGAGGCCAGGCTCCTAGGAGGACAGGTGGTCCCAGCCGCCTGGCCCAGCCTCCACCGAACATGTCCCCGGGGCAAGGACATCACACCAGCCCGGACACAACACAGCCCAGGGCTCGAGCCTAGCCCAGGAGAGGAGCAAGTGCCCCTCTCGGGAGTGGTGGCCCTCGCATCCCAGGAGGAGCCGCAGGGACCTGGCAGGGTCCTGGGAGAATGACGGAGGCCCGTGACCCGGCCTTGGGAGGTGGAAAGCCTCGCCAGGGGGCCGTGCACCGGTGTGAGTGGGCGGGGCGGCCCGGTGGGCTAGAGAGGCCCCAGGAGGCGGGGATGGTGCCCTGACGCCGAAGGAGCTGCACCCGAGACGGCGAGCCAGGGCCCGGGTTTGGGGTGCTCGGAAGCGGCAGGCCGGGGCACACGATGGGAGGGGGCGCCGTGACTCCTTGGGTCAGGCCGGCAGAGGACCGGAGGGCGGGAAGGGCTGGCAGGGGAGCTGCCGGCTGCCAGCTTCCTGCGGGAAAGGAGCAAGGCCCGCCCGGGAGGGCGCTGCAGGTGCAGGGTGCGAGGGGGGTGGCTGGGGCGCAGCCGGCCCACGCCTGCGCACGCCCTTGCCCTGGTCACTCCTGCTCCTCCTGCATGACGGGGACAAGCCCGCCCGCACCACAGGCTGTCCCTCTTGGGGCAGCCGTAACAGATGGGACCCAGAGAGGGGCCTGCCCTCCTGGCTCTGACGGGCGTGTGCATGGGTGTGTGCAGTGGGGTGCATGGGTGGCTGGAGGGGAGATGAGCGGGAGAGGCAGGGCAGGGCACCCGTGACGATGCCGGACTGCAGAGCGGGAAGTGCCTGGTGCCTCTGCCTCGGGCTGCAAGACCCACACTGCGGGGCACGGCCCCCTCGCCAGGCCCGGCGACAGGCTGAGCAGGCTTTTCGGCGGGGGGGTTGGCAGGGCCCTGGCAGCGGGCCCCAGCATCCTCTCCCCAGCCACTCACTGCGACTCCACGGGTACCACCTGGACACGCCTGCCACCTCCTACTCCAGGACGGGCCAACGAGAGCCACCCCTCGCGCCGACCTCTCCACCCTGGCCTGGCGCAGTGGCCCCGGGGCCCCGGCCCCTGTGCGGGAAGGCCGCCCCAGCCCTGGGCCTCCCGGCACCTCCGAGTGGTCGGTGGGTCGGGCGCCATCTGAGGACACTTCCCTCTCGGGACCGAGGCAGCAGCCCGTGTCACAAGCGCCGCTTGCAGCCCCGCCACTCCCGGCGGGCTCACCCTGCGTGACGTCAGGCCTTCGTGCCAGCCCGCGGGGAGGCGCTCCAGGGCGCCAAGCCCACCAGGATGTTTGCCGGCCTGGCCTCCCGCCGGTCTGGCCGTGTGCTCTCCAACGCCCGCCCCTCTCCACACTGCTCCCACCGCTGCTGCCCAAGAGCCAGAGACCGCCCTGGGCCTGGGGTCCTCGGCATGGCTGCCGGCCCCTCGCCCAATCTGTGGGTTCTGGCCCAGGGCCAGTGGAGCTGCTCCCCACTCAGCTCCCTCGCACGCTGGGCCTCCCTCCCTCCCGCTTTCGCTCAGGGCCGAGCCAAGCCTGGCCACGCGTGTTGCGGGGCCACGCTGACCAGGCAGCCCAAGGCGCCCGGAAGCCCCACTGCCGTGCTGGGGGCGTGGCTCCCAGGCAGGGCCCTCCCTGAGCCACGGGCACGCTGCCCATGGTGGTGCCTCTTGCCCTCTGGCCTGCCTCTGCCCGAGCTGCCTCCAGGGCCGGCATGAGCCTGGGCAGAGTGAGGACCCCGAGGACGGCGGAGGCTCTGGGGCCAGGAGTGAAGCTGACCAGCCAGTGACCACGACAGTCCCTCCATCAAGCCGAGAGCAAGACCAGTTAGCGGTGGTCACCGCGCTGGCTGCCACGCCCAGTAGGCGCTCTCCTCACACACACAGGGGGTGGCTCCGATTGGCCAGAAACCACGGCTGCTCCGAGGCTGCAGGAAGAACGGTCACTTGGGGCCTGGAGAAGGATGGTGCTGCGAGGCGGGGCTGGGACCAGGCACGGGGGTGGGCACACTGGCCCCCCTCATTCCCTCCTGGCAGGCCCCTCTGTGCCCCACCAGCAGTCCTGCCGTGGGTTCCTGTACCCACGAGCAGGCAGGGACACCCCTCCTAGCCTCTAACGGACCTTACGAGGGGGAAAACCACGGCGCCCAAACGGAGCCTGGAGGCTCAGCCAAAGGAAAGAGGCCTCTACCCCTTCAGGGGTCTGTGTGGCCCTTCCTGGAGGCAGGGGCTCTACCCACAAGCCCTGGCCTCAGCCCCTGGGAGAGCGGCAGGGGACAGTCCAGGGAGGAGGGAAAGGCCCTGTCCTCAGAGTCAAGGAGGCACAGAATCTTGGAGACTGCAGTGCTCAGTCTACAGCAGCCCAAGACCCAGGGGTCTGGAGCCATGTTATCCTGCACGGGGAGCCCTCGTAAATCCAGGGTCCCCAAGGCTGCGATGGGGTCTCTGCCAGGCCCATGGGGACAGGTGAGCAAAGAGAGGTCACCAGGGGCGGGAAGGCGAATCACCCCTACACTCGAGCACCTGTTTCTGGGCTGTCTGGGGGCCGAGGAAGGCAGGACTAGCCTCCGCGGGATGCCAGGGGTGGGGACCAGGCAAGCGCTCTGTGAGCGGGTCTTGGCCACGTGCGGCGCGGCCAGTCCCACGGCCGGAGGGTGGGCCCCAACCGTGGAACGACTGGCCATGCTGAGCCAGGCAGAAGCTGAACCAGCCCCGCTGGGCCTCCAGGGAGCATGGCCTGGCTGCAGGCTGGGTGAGGGGTGACACACCACGAACACTGCAAGGACACGGGGACACGGGAAGGTGCCCGCTCCGGGGCCCTGAGGCCGGTGGGCGGGACTCTGCGTCTCCTGGAGGTCAGCGGGGCAGGGGCTGCGCTCTCTGCTCTGCACCTGTCCCACCGGCCCAGGCCTGCTGCCGGGCACCTGCCTCGAACTCCACAAAGGCCTGTCTCTCGTCGCCAACTTCTGGGCCCAGGAACCTGAGCCCGGCCTTGGCAGACCCCTCCGGAGACCCTGCGTCACTCTTCTGTCGACATTCCCGCCATGGCCCCTCTGTGCTGTGCTCCGGGCTGCCCGCGGTCGGCCAGCAAGAGCTCGCTAGGTCTACTGCATCGGGGCACAGACGGGTGCAGGTGGGCTGCTGGCGAGGGCCCGGGAACCTGCCCCAGAGGTGCCAAGCCAGAGCAGGAAGCCGTGGCCCCACGAGGGAGAGCAGGCTCTCCTTGCTAGCGCCTGGACACTTTCGTTCTCCAGTGTTGCCGACCCTGGGTGGTGGAGCCAGCTGCCTTTGCCTATCTGTCCACTCAGGGCAGCCCGTCAGGGTCAAGAGGCCCCACTTGCCCTCAAGATGACGCCAGACGCAATGGATTGGTGGCCCAGCCAGGATGAAGCTGCTGTTGCCTTCCTACCTGGGAGCTGAGGCCACCCTGGGGACAGGTGCACTCCCTTACCCGGCAGGGCTGGGGGAAGCAGGCTGCTGGGCAGTGGAGAGGCCTCACCCCAAGGAAGAAGGCCGAGACCATGACCAGGAGGCCATAGGGAAGCTTAGGCTTTAGGGGCGCGTGCATGTGTGAGACACAGAAGGTCTCAGGCCACACACAGGCTCTGGGACTTCCCTGGCTTGGTCAAGGCACGGGATGTCAGTCTGGGTGGGCAGGCCTGGAGGCCTCTTGTTTCCTGAAATTCCTTCCTTCAGGGGCATTTGTGCTGATTTTCCACGGACGTGGCTTTGGCCTCCCTAGAGGGGCTCCAGGGAAACCAGAGAATACAGAGGGCAGTTGCTACGACACCCAAGGTCCACTTCGGCCCCCCTCCCCCTCCCGGTTCTCCTCTGTGGCACAGCGGGAGCACAGGGGCTGAAGCCAGGGGGTCTGGGTGTGCCCAGAGAGGCACCAGCAGCCGAGGGACCTGGGGCGGATCCGGCGCCCGCTGAGCTCTGGGCCTTTCCTCTGCAGGACAGATGGGGCTGCCTTGGACGCCCTGGGGCGACGCTGACTGAGGGCACAGCCAGCAGCCCCGACGCCTCCCCGGTGCCAGGCACACTCACACCTCCTGGCTCATCTGATCCTCACCTCGCCCCAGGGGAGAGGACACCATTCCTCCCCACTTACAGTAAGAGACAGTGGCACGATGAGGCGAAGGCTCTTGTCTAGGGCCACACAGCCAGGCCGCTGCCTGAGCATCTGCCTCTTGACTTCAGGCCCTGTGGCTAGCCTCCTAGCACATGCCTGGGACTCAAGAAGCGCTTGCAGACTAACACCAATCCTTCCCAAACTCTTCTAAGAAGTTGAAGCAGAGAGACCACTTCCTAACCCATTCTATGAGGCCAGCAATATTCTGATACCAGACAAAGTACTATAAGGAAAGAACACTATATCAACGTAACTTGTGAATACTGATGCAAATATTTTCAACAAAATATGTGCAAACTGAATTTAATAGCATATTGAAAGGATTCCAGGTCGTGACCAAGTGGAACTTATCCCTGAAATGCAAGAATGGTTCAACATGTGAAAATCAATCAGTTTACTACCCCACACAAGGAAAAAGAACATATGATCATCTCAATCCATACAGAAAAATCATTTGACACAATTCAACACACTTTCATGATAAAAACATTCAGCAAACTAAGAACAGAAGGAAACTACCTCAACACAATAAAGACCGTTGCTATGAACTTAATATGTGTTCCTGCTCCCCCACCCCTACCAAACTCACATGTGGAAGCCCTAAACACCCTAATGTGATGGCATTAGGAGGTGGGGCCTTTGGGAGGTAATTAGATCATGAGGGTGGAGCCCTCATGAATGGGATCAGTGTCCTCATAAGAGGAGACATAAGAGAGAAAATCTTTCTCTCTTGGCCATGAGAGGAAACACACAGGGTATAAGCCAGGAAAAGTGCCTTTGCCAGGCACCACGTGTGCTGACCCCTTCCTCTTGGGGTCCTCGGTTTTGAGAACTTTAAGAAATGAATGTTTATTGTTTAAGCCACCCAGTCCGCAGTATTTGTTACAGTAGCTGAGCTAAGGCAGCCATATATGAAAAACCTACAATTAGCATCTTCAGTGGTAGAAACAAAAAAGCTTTTCCTCTAAAATGAGGAACAAGCAAAGATGACCACTTTTGCCACTGCTCTTCAGCACAGTACCCGAAGACCTAGCTTGAGCAATCAGGCAAGAGAAAGAAACAGAAGGCATTCAAATTGGAAAGGAAAAATGAAAGTTATCTCTCTTCACAGATGATATACTCATATATGTAGAAAACCCTAGAGAATCCACACACAAAAAAACCCCTGCTAAAGTTAATAACTTAACTTAGCAATGTCATAAGATATAATTTTTTTTGTAGCTGGAGCCTCACTCTGTTGCCCAGGCTGGAGTGCAGTGGCATGCTCATGGCCATCCCAGTGTCAACCTGCTGGGCTCCAATGATCCTTCAGCCTCAACCTTCCATGTAGCTAGAACTATAGGCATGTTACCACACCTATAGGCATGTTACCACACCCAGCTAATTTTTGACTTATTGTAGAGATGAGGTCTTGCCTAGTTTGCCTGGGCTGGTCGGTATCGAACCTGTGTGCTCAGGCAACCCACTCCCCTTGGCTTCCCAAAGTGCCAGGATTAGGCTGAGCCACCAAGCCCAGCCCAGACACAAAGTATTAAAAAATTAGTTGTATCTCTGTACACTAGCACTGAACACGCTGAAAAGGAAATCAACAAAACAATTCCACTTACAATAGCACCAAAAATAAAATACTTAGGAGGAGACTTAACCAAGGAGATGAAAGAGTTATATACTGAAAATTACAGTACATTAACGAAAAAAATTAAAGACAACATCAACACATGGAAAATTGCAGACATACAGACCCATGAACAACAGCCACGCAACAAACTGTCACATATCTGGCCAAATGGTGCCAAGACCATCCAACAGGGAAAGGACCGTCTTCTCCCCAAATGGTGCTGGGAAAACCGGATGTCTAAATGCAAAAGAATGCAGCTGGACTTTTCTGTCACACGATACAAAAAAATTAACCCCAAAATGGATCACCCCTCTAAAAGAGCTAAAACCATAAAAGTCTTGTAACACAGAGGAAAAGCTTTATGATACTATATTTGGCAATGATTTCCTGAACATGACAACAAAACACAGACAGCAACAAAAGAGTAGATAAACTGAGCTTAAAGTCAAAATTAGAAACTTTTGTGCATCAAAGAACAGCATCAACAGAGTGAAAAGGCAACCCACGGGAGAAAGTATTTGCAAATCATGTATCTGATAAGAGACTAATAGTCAGAATATATAAAAAAACTACAACTTAAGAAAAAACAGAACAACCCAATCAGATATGGGCAAAGACCTTGAACAGACATTTACCCAAAGAAGACATACAAGTGGCCAATGAACACATAAAAGATATTCAAAAGCACAACATTAGGGAAATGCAAATCAATGCCACAATGAGATACCACTTCACACCCACTAGAATGGCTATTATAAAAAAAAAACCCAGGAAATAGGAAATGTTAGCAAGGATGTGGAGAAACTGGAACCAGTGTGTGCCCCTGGTGGGAAGGTAAAAGAGTACAGCTGCTGTGGAAAACAGTATGACGGCTTCCCAAAAAATGAGACCTAGAATTGCCATATGACCCAGCAATTCTTCTTTTAGGTACATGCCCACAACAACTGAATACAGGGACTTGAACAAATATTTGCACACCCACAGTCACTGCAGCATCATTCACTACAGCAAGAAGTGGAAGCAACCCAAGAGTCCACTGACTGGTAAGACTGGATAAGCCAGATGTGGTCTCTGTCTGCAATGGGGTATACCCCTCAGCCTTAAGGAGGAAGGAAATTCTAACATGGCTGCAACACAGATGAACCTCGAAGCCATTAAGCTAAGTGAAACAAGTCAGTCACAAAGACAACAGTCATGTGTTTCCACTCATATGACAGGCACTTGGACAAGTCAGATTCACAAAATCAGAGAGGAGGTTGGGGGATGTGGGGGTCGGAGGAGGCAGTGTGCAATGGGGGCGGAGTTTCAGTCTGGGAAGATGGCAACGTCCTGGAGATAGAGGGTGGCAGTGGTGGCATGACAGAGAGAATGTGCTCAACGCCAGCGAACTACACTTTTTTTTTTGAGTCGGGGTCTCCCTCTGTTGCTCAGACTGGAGTGCAGTGGCACAAAATAACGGCCCACCATAGCCTTGACCTCCTGGGCTCAGGCAGTCCTCCCACTTATCCTCCTGAGTAGCTGGGACCCCAGGTGCGCACCATCATACCAGGCCTTCCACACTGTGCTGGCTACGGCGAGGTCACACAGAGTGGCCCTCCCAACATGCCCGCTGCTGTCCCTGTCATCAGCTGGGGCATCATTCTCTTGGGAGGGCAGGAGGGAGGAACGGGAGCCCCAAGGACATGTCGTCTGAGGAGTCCGCGCTTTTGGGCACTTGGACACACGCAGTGACCGGCACCCAAGAGCTCACAGAGCCCAGCTTTCCCACCCTCTGTGAGCAGCAGGGGTCCCCAGGGGCGGCACAGCCCCAGCCGCCACTGTGTGGGGCAGGGGTCCCCGGGATGTGCAGCTCCGTCACCCCTCTGTGAGGGCAGGGGTCTGCAGGGCTGCGTGCTCCAGGCTGCCCTCCCTGTCTCTGCCACGACAGCAGACCTTCTGTGAAACATTTCCTCTGACAGCCTGGGCTGACTCTGTGGGCTTCAGAGGGCTCAGGACGGAGGAGTGGCCCTGCCATAGAGCCCTTAAAGACACTAACGGGAAGGCGTTTCAAACAGGAGGAGGCGTTCCAAAGTGCCAACCACTTGTAAGGGAAAAAGCAGTTCTCGTTCCAGCATGTTTCTGAGTCACTGCTGGCTCCGAGGAAGGAGCTGCTGCTGGGGCCTGTGTATGCGTGAGAGAGTGCGTGTCTGTGTGTGTGTGTGCCCTGTGCCGCCCCTGCCAGCTCTGGGAGTCTCCCAGCCTCCAGCCCTCAGGCCATGCGTGTACAGGTTGGAGGTCCGCGCCAGCCCAGCCCCGACAGATCTCTGAGGCACAGAGACCAGGGTTGCCTCCATCCTTGGGGCTCACCGGATAGGCAGTGGGGCTGATGCACCGTGGGGGACACCACGCCACCTGCGCCTGCGGGAACAGCTCACAGAGGCCCCAGTCCAGCCTGAGGGGAGGACAGGCAGAGGGCTGGGCTCTGCAGGGTGCCTGCTGGAACCAGTCTGGACGACAGAGGGATGGGGGCCCCCAGGAAGAAGAGTCCGAGGCCTGCAGGCACACTGGCTGCAGGAGGATGGCTCTGCTGGGCCTGGCCCTCTGTGTGGCTCTGCCCCCTCCAGCCACACTGCCCTCCAGGGCAAGCAGGAAGAGACCCACACAAATGCCAGCGGCTGCCAAGACCACCCTGCCCACATTCCCCCATTAGGGCCGGCACACACGGCGGGGGACACCCGGCCAGCCAGTCCGGCAGGGTAGGCATTTGCTTCCTGCTGACTGTCTTGCCAACGCCCTTCTGCTCTGTGATGCCCAGCATGCCCACTAGAGGGGCCATCAGGCGGGTGTCCCAAGTCGAATGGCCGAGGCTCCCCTTCGGGAAAGCCTAGGTGCTTGCCCTGCTCACAGCTCAGGTCCCACCTCAAAGGCCACGGCGGTGGTTAATTCGGCATGTCGCCTGACTGGGTCAGGGCATGCCCAGGTAGCTGGCAAAGCCTCACTTCTGGGTGTGCCCTGAAGTGTTTCTGGAAGAGACCGGCGCTTGGACTGGGGACCGAGAAAGGAAGACACGCCCTCACCAACGTAGGCACCACCCCATTAGCTAAGGGCCCAGACAGAACAGAAGGGAGGAGGCGGGCAAAGCTCTCCTCTGGAGCTGGGTACCCTCCTTCTCTGAACTCATTTCCCTCTGGCCTCCGACTGCAAGTGACACCATCAGCCCTCCAGGGTCCGAGGCCTTTGACCTTGGACAGAGTTTGGTCGCAGCCTTCTTGGCTCTTCAGCCCGTAGACGGCAGGTGGTGGGACGTGCTAACCTCCACGATCACATCAGCCGGTGCCCCTCATAAATCCTCTCATCTGCCCATACATATCCTATGAGTTTCGTCTCTGGCGAACCCTCCTGCGGCCCCCCAGGATGCTGCTGGCCACGCCAACCCTCTCAGTGTGCCTGAGCCTTCAGAAGCTCAGTCTCCCTCTGGGCTGGGTACTTCCAGGAACAGAGATGGCACGTGGGACAGGCCTGGTGAGAAAGGACCTTGAGTCTCTTGGAACAGGGACCGCTGCTGTTCCAAGTGTGTGTGCGCCGAGTCCCAAAGAGGGCTGAGATGTCTGTCTCTGGCTAGGAGGCAGGGGGACAAGTGCCTGCCAGCCTGCAAAGCCTCAGCACTCCCGGGGCATGCCGACTGAGGAATCCAGAGAGACCCCCGGACTGACCTGTGCAAACCCTGGTCCTGCCGACCTGGCCAGTGACCTCCACCAGGCGCCAGCCTGAACCTCACCCTGGTGCTGGGAAGACACAAAGGCACCTGCACCCCAAGGACAGCGGCCGAGGGCGGCAGGGCACGCACTCCAGCGTCAGCCCCGGGCGCTGGCTCACTGGGACCCCGGGAGTACCCGGCACTTCCTGGCAGCCAGAGGCTTTAGGCGCCTGTGTCAGTGACCACGTGGCTGGGGCGGGGTGCAGTGCCGGGGGCTGGCGCTGCCAGGTGGTGGGTGACCGAGCACCCACACACATCCGAACCAGGGCCCCAGGTCTCCCTGTCGAGTGGGGTGGCTCCCGTGGCGTGTGGAGAGCACGGGTCCGTGTGTTGCCGGCAGCAGCTTCGAGTGCCTCCCAAGCCAGGCCCCCATCCTCTGCCAGCCCCTCCTCCGCCGGCCTGTGCTCCCTTCGGACCCACCTGCTGAGACTGGGGCTTGCTCCGCCCCAGAACGGCCCACACCAACCCACGGCCTGCCTTTTACCCGCTTGGCTGAAGCCCGGCCGCCTCCTATTTGATAGCAACGATGCTCTCCCTGGGCGTGCTGCCAGACCAGCTTCCAGGAAGGCGAGAGCAAGCCTCTCCTCACAGGGGAGGCGCTGCGCTGACACAGGTTCAGGAGACGGCCCTCCGAGGCCATGCCTGGACTTGTGTGAGCAAAGCTGCCCGCCCAGACCTGCTCACTGCCCACCTTCCCGCAAGGAGGAAACTGAGGCAGGAGCAAGGCCCGAGGAGTCCCGTGCCCGAGCCTGGAGTTGGGGAGGGCGGGCAGAGGAAGGACGCTGCGGCCTCGCTGCTGAGGCCCCGGCTCCCCGGGCAGGGCTCAAGTCGCCCTCCGTCCTGGGCTGCCTCTCCGGGGGACATGCCTGGGAGGGCCCCTTCTTCCAGGTGGCACCAGAACCCACTGAGCTCCCTAGGAGACCATCTGTGCGGCTTCCCCTCATCCACCTGTCCTGGATCCCTTGGGGGAGCTGGCACCCAGACCCAAAGACTTGGCAGTTTCGGGCCAGGCGGCCACACACAGCTGGGCCCCGAGGAGGGCGGACCAGGGTCCCTGGGGACCTCCCCCAGGGCCCGACAGCATCCTGGGCTCCTGGGCAGGCCTCTCACCGAGCAGCCTCGTCACCTTTCCACAGATGGCAGTGGGGGGGCACAGGCCCCATGCCCCACTGACTCTGAGGTCCCCCTCGCCCCAGGCAGGGGTCTTTCTGCTCCTTGTCCCTGGGGAGGGGGGCAGGGAAAGCCCTGGAGGCACAGGCCTGCGTGGAAATCCCAGCCCACCACATGAGACCTTAGTGACAAGTTATTTAGTTCGCCGGACTTCAGTGTACTCGCCTGCAAATCAGGCTTGGATGTGGAAGGCCTGAATGGAGTGAGGGTGGCAGTCGGTCCCAGCCCCTTTGTGCTCCCAGACCGAGCTCCAGGGGCAGGACACCCGCCTGCCTGGCTCCCTTGTGGGCCGCCGTCACCCCACACGACAGCGCCGACCCCAGGTCCGCCCTCCGCTGGCTGTGGTCTGGCTGGAGGACTCGGGACCCGCTGCAAAGCTTTCACTGCCCAGGACTGCAGACCAGCACTCCCCAGAAACACAGTCCCTGACCCACGCTGCTGGGAGGACACCCCACCCAGCCGCTTGCCACAGTGACGCACACGAACCTCGATGCTTGCGGGTCCCTATTTCCCAAGGACACCAAGTCTCCAGGGAGGCAAACATCTACCGTGAGCCTTCAAAGCTTGTGACTCAGAGGGCAGAGGTCCCCTCGCCGCCTCTGGGCTGCGACATGGCCGTCTGCGCCGGCAAGCCCTGCTTCCGCAGGGGCGTTCCAGCTCTCAGGTGGCTGGTGGGCCGTTCCCTCTCAAGCCAGTGGGGCAGTCTCAGAGCTAACGCGGTCAACTGGGCCCCGGGCCAAGTGTGTGTGTGGGGGATGCATTCCAAGGCTGGGAGGAGGGGCCGCCATCCCACACTCCTCTCCTGGGGCTGCTGGAAGCTTCCTCCGCAGAGCGGGCCCTGCAGGGGCAGCCCGGGGTGTTGCAGCCAGCACTGCCGAGGAGCGCTGGGGACCGAGGGCCCTGACAGCATCACCATTGTCACAGGAGGTGGTCCGGGCACCGGCACGCTGTCCCACTCCTCGGCCAAGCCGGGGGGCAACCCAGGCGGGCCTCCCTCTGGGAAGGAGGAGCTGGTGACCAGGGCTTTGGCTTCAGCGGCAAGATCCGGTCTTTCCCCCCAGTTTCACAGAGACTCCGGTAAACGGGCCAATGGCAGGATGGCCCTGCAGGAAGACTGGCCTGCCTGTCTGGCCTCTCTGGGCTCAGTGTGTGCCGGGCCACACTGGGCACTGCTGGGGCCTCAGAAAGGCCCTGAGATGTGTGTGCCGCGGGAAGGATGGCGGTCAGCAGCCATCCGTCCACCACTCAGCCTCCCGAGGCCCTGGCTGCACCCCCACCAGCAGGGTCCTGGGTGAGTGGGCGCACCCCTTCCCTGCACGTGCACTGGCCGGGGGACGGGGCACGCCTGGGTCAGCGTGGCCCCACCCAGTGGGCACCAGGAGACACGGGCCGAGACCCACAGGGCAGAAGGGAGGAGAGACCCGTGCACACGCCGCCCGCAGAACCTGGCTCCAGGGCCTGTGAAGAGCCCTAACGGACCACCCTGAATGGGACAAACAACTCTGCAGGGGAAAACACGGGCCAGAGATGCAAATGGGCACCCGAAGGAGCCCTCAGGCCCCATCAACGCAGTAAGACACCCTCTCACCGCCAGGGAACATGGGCTAAGACCACAGAGCAAAAGACAGCATCCCGGCCAAACAATGCAGACCACTGTTTGGGCCTGTGGGGGAAGAATCATCCGGGCCTAGGGGCAGGCACTATCAGCTCCTGGTTTACAGGCTGGAACACCAAGATACAGGAGTCACCGAGCTTGTGAGAGGCAAAGCCAGGATCTGACCCAGCTGGACCGGCTCAGAGTCCGGCCCCTCTTTGAATCTGCTACCACCTGGTATGGTCCAGGACAGATACCGGCCACCCCCTCCAGATCTCCCATCTGCCTAGGGATGTTTCACTTCCAGCTGGCTGTTGTATCTCTAGGTCACGCCACCCACAGAACCTCTGCCCTGTGTACTACGGAGGGTGAAGGACAGAGTAGAGCCCACCGGGATGACCCCGCTGGGCTGTGGCCTCCCAGCTCACCACGAGGCAGACTACGGCGTGTGGTTCAGAGCGCTCCCAGACAAACCAGCGGGAGCAGGGCCTGGGCTGGGTCAGGCTGAAATGACCCCAGAGCCTGGACGTCTGATACAGCCTCTGAGGAGTGACCACGGCCTGGACCCGGACAAGGACCAGGCCTCCCACCAGGGGGCCCTGTCCCGGGGAGACACAACCATGACCAGCGGGGTGGCCAGCCGGCCACTGACCTCTGTGGGCCCCTGGGCTTTGTTAGCAAGCAGCTGGAGAGTCGCAGACCTCTCCGGACAACGGCTGACGTGCTCTGATGCCCCGTCGGGCCTTTCAGCGCTCCTCGGGCAAACACCCTGCGGCAGCGGCGCCGGTCACGTGCGGGCCTCAAAGACAGGCCAGGTGCAGGCCGTCGGGAGCCGCCTGACTAAAGCTCCATGCAGAGCTGAAGCCTGCCACGGCGGCCAGCCTCGCCACGGTGCATGGACAGAAGCCGAGAGCCCCGCCACAGATGGGGAACTGGTGAATGCTAAGGGTCACGAGTGGCCGTGGCTCCCGTTAAGGCAGGGACACCACAGGGGGGCGCAGGAGCCACGAAGCCACAGGGGATCCCGGATACCAGGCCCAGTTCTGCCACGGAACCATGCGGGAGGCTGACAGCCCCAGAGAGAGATGGGGAAACGGGCTCATCCAGATGCTTGCCTGGGCCCGTGAGAGCCCCTGGCTCCAGCCACAAGGTCGGAGGGAGAGGCTGCTCAGGGCTCCTCTCCTCCCTGGATTCACGGAAGAAACCCAGCCCCCACACGCCCAGGGCCTGCGCAGGCAGAGTCCCGGGTGTTGCCCGCCTCAGAGCTGCATCTGCTGAGGAGCCAAGAGCTCGTGAGGGGCCCGGTGCACTGGGGGTGCCACCTGCCACCCCACAGGCAGCCCTCGGAGAGCTCGGGGCAGACCCAGGGTGCACGGCTGAACAGACGAACGACTGGCTGGTGGGGCCTCCAGCGGGCCCAGCTGCCCTGGAGGGAGCCTCAGGCAGAGGCGTGAGCCGGCGGGGGACAGGGAGTGCATCCGGCACCACAGTGGGCGCTGACCAGGACCTGGCTGCGGCGACGGGTCTCCTGGGGCGGCCCGAGGGGAGAGGAGCTGCCCGGCTGGCTTCGACTTCCCCAGCTGGAATGGGCCCCGCCCCACGCCAAGGCGGGGCAGGACACGAGCGGCCTGGTGGCTGGTCATCCCCCTCCATCCAGCCGGCCTCAGGTGTCCTCTAACAGTGGCTACGGGCAGTCAGGAGGCCTGGGGTCAGCGTTTTGGCTCTTGTGTCGGCATGCACGCCACATTTTTCCAAGGTGACAGCCCCTCTAAGCTGGGGGGGGACTCAGGACAATGATATACCACGAAGGGGGCACCGTGCCCCGAGAGGAACAGAGAGGTCAGGCCACGCCAGACCACCAGAATGTGGCAGGCCCAGGACACCCACCCCAGGCCTCCGCCGGCCCCTCTCCACTCACGCTGTCCCGTCCCCACTGCCCCCTCCTGCGCCCCCTCGTCCCTGAGGCCGGCTGCGGGTCTCAGATGATGCGTCTGAAACCTAACTGTGGTTCTGGAGTGCCGCTTCCTGTCTGTACTCCCACTCACCCTGCAAAACCCTGCACGTGCGTGGGGGGAGGCTTCGCCATCGCCAGGTGCTGCAGGCCACACCTCTTGCTGCCACATGCTCCGTCACCGTGGGCCTGGCACCATAGCTGGGGAAGGGTCCTATCCCTGGAGCTCAGGGCTTTCTGTCCGCGTAACACCCACCCCCACGGCCCCTGGACAGACAATGTAACCTCGACAGGAAGAGCCCACTGGGTTCCCGAGAAGGCAAGAACACACGTCCGAGGAGACCAGTGCCTTCTGTAAGCACACGGGACCTCGAATGCAGATGCCGCGAGCGGGGCCCAGTGTGGGCCTCAAGGACCAGGAGGGAGGCGCCACCGCAGCAGGCGGTCAGGGAGGGGCCCCCCCACCGCTCCCGGACTGCACCGCACCGCCCTCTGGCGGGGGGCCTCCTCTCGCCCCACAGGCTGCCGTCCACTGACTTCTCCCCCAGTCACGGCTTCCCGTGTTCTTCCCTCTCCACGCCCAACGACCCGCCTCACGCCCTGGCCAGGCGAGGGTCGAGCCCCCCACGGCCCTCGCAGCTGCCCTGGCCTGCTTGTGGTCGGGCCTGGAGCCGCCTGCCGTCTCCCACCCGTGGGAGGGGCTGGGGAGGGCATGGAGGGGAAGCTGAGGGATGGGGGACCTCGGGGCTCCTGGCCTCCCCCCCGCCCCAGGCAGAGTGTGGACACAGGCCAGCCCAGGCCTCCCGCACCCACAGATACTCAGCGCTGCCCCCCCACGGGCCCTCCTCCCTGCTGGCGTGGCGTGGGTGGCTCCTGGCCTAGAGGACCACCTGAGCCCACGCCAGCCGCACGGGCAGGCGGCAGGAGGTGCCGGCCCCACGGCACCAGGAGCCACGTGTGCCCTGGGCCGTCTCTGCGAGCCCAAAGCCTGCGGCCCGGCCTTTGCCCCGCTGCACCTGGGTGATGGCACGGGTGTTTCCCAGTAGGCCGCAAGCCCAGGCCTGCATGAGCAACGGACGGCCTGCCCAGGTCCTGGGTCCAGCGGGGACTGTTCTCGCCCCCAGACGGCCTTCCCACTTGGGCTGGGCGGCGGCAGGGGAGGGGCGAGGCACACGGCCTCCAGGACGGCAGACATCCAGTGCCCGCTCCTGCTCGGGGACTCGGCAAGGCCCTCGCCTGCTCTGAGCCTCGACTTCCTCGCACAGGAAGAGGGCCGTCTCCACACGCCCGCCTCGGGGGGTCGGAGGCCCCAGACCAGGACCGACTCACACCCCCAGCTCAGTCCCGCGCGCCGCAGCCTCTGTGCCGCCCCAGGCTCCGGGTGCTGCCCCCCAGGGGTGGGAGGAACCTTGGGTGGGGCGCAGCCACTCGCCCTCCCTGCAGCGACAGGCCACCCAAGGGCGCGCTGGCTGAGCGGCCCTCGGCCACGGAAAGCCAAAGGCGGGCGCTCTTTTGCTGGACTAGAAAGTCAGCTTCTTAAAGCCCCCAGCAATATTCAAAACCGACATGCGTGCTGCCCAGCTGGGCACTGAAACACCACAGGTGGGCAGAGAAGGTGGGGGCCCGCTAGAAGTGACTTAACACTTGCATCAAGAGCACTAACGCGCTTAAGCGGCTCCGCTCAGAAATTCCCCTCCTCGGGACTTCCGGAAGAAATCCGAGGAATGCAAAATACTTGCACACCGGGACGTGCCCGGCGCACGCCTCTCAGGAGCACACCCTGGCACCCCGCACACCCAGCTGGAGAGCCAGCCAGGGGCTGGGCACAGCTGCAGCCGTTCAGACACTAAGTTTCTGACGACAAGAACCACCACTGAAGGCGCACCTCATGCGATGGCGCCAAGTCCCATGGAAAAGCCACACGTGGGAATGGAAAGGCTTTCTTTCCTCTCCCCGCTCCTCTCCCAACCACCGTCAGCACAAGGAGAGGGGGTTGGGAAGGAAGCCCTCATGGCTGCGCAGCGCTGAGGAAACCTGGCCCCTCCTCTCCACCACTGGACACCAGAGGCCTCGCACCGCCGGCCACTTTGGCGGCCTGACCCCCACTGAGAAAGAAACCTGGATTCCAGATGGGCACGGGCTCCCTGGGGAGGGCGCTCAGCTCCAGGGGCAGACCCATCCCCAGGACAGAGCTGGTCGCACGGCAGCGGGGGGCAGGGCGTGGCTCGACGGCCCACGCCCTGCCGTGAGGTGCCTCAGACAAGAAGCTGCGGCTCACACGCTTGCGTGGCACGGCGCAGACGCTCTCCCGAGTCAGAGAACCGCCGAGAATGACTCGGGTGGTAAACCACTCGAAGGAAGTCTGCCCTCTCACAGGTCTGCTTAGAAAGGACGGTATTTCTTGTTTTGTTTCCAATGAAACTCAAGCTCAGAAGGCCTTGGCCGCAAATTCCCCTCGTCTCGAGCAAAGGCCCACCTGGTAGTCTGGGTCGTGCTGACACCCCCACCGGGTCCCCAGGTCCCGTCTGTGGGCCCAGTCACATGCTCTGGGTGGCATCTGTCCTTGTGGCAGCAGAGCGGGTCTTGTCCCTTGATGTCTAAGAAGAGATTACGAAGGCGAGCTGGACATCACCATGGACCACAGAAACGGCTGGCCCAGAAACGCTGATCCAAGCCCGCCCCACCCGGGCCAGCCCACCGCGAAGCCCCCGGCGGCTCTCTGGGAACGGAGCGGCGCTCAAGGCCGACGCTGTGAGCCAGACTCACAGGGCAGGAGGGACAGAGCCCAGAGCCCAGACCTTGCCCGGGCTGCGGGACCAGGAGGAAAGCATTTTCACTGGTGCCAAAGCGAAGGCAGTGCCCACTCGGCACCGGGCCACGGCCAGGGTCGATGCTCTGTGGAGGTGCCAGGGAGGCAGACGGAAGAATGGCCAGGGCACCCAAGGCAACAAGGAAGCCTAGGACAGCCAGGGGTGGGCGGCTTCCTGGAGGAAGGGGCATCCTGGAGGAAGGGGCAGAGGCTGAAGGGAGGGGGGCTCGGCAGACCATGGGGGCGGGGCTGAGGGGCTGCACAGGCCAGCACCAAGCCGGTTTCTGGAGCCTGGGAGGCGTTGGGATCACAGAGGGAGGAGAAGGGCGCTAAGTGGGCACTCGCGGACTCGGGGCGCCTCGATCCCACCCCTCCTGCGAGGAAGCGCGGTCTGCAGGGCTCAGTCGCCGGGTCGGGAGCCCACCGAGGGCGCCAGCAGGGCCCCTGCTGCAGAGATGGGCGCCGAGTCCAGGGCCCCAGCCAAGGCGGCCCAGCGACCGCACTTGGACCCAAGCCCCCTCCGTGGCCCAAGTGAAGCTGCACAACCTCAGGGACAGCTCCAGGGCGGCCGGCTGAGACCTGGCTGTGGCCCTTGTGCTGCCCTCAGGCAGACGGGAGAGGAAGGAGAGGTGTCCCGGCTCCAGGAGGACCCTCCACGCCCCAAGGCAGACCCCTGGCAACGGGCGCCACCTGGCAGCTGCTGGGGACAGCCACACCTCCCCCGGGCAGTCTCGTAAGCACCCGGCCACACGCAGAGGAGGACGCAGGACCCAGCAGGGACCTGCCGGTGCCCCCCTCCCCCCTTGCTCCTCTCTACCGGCCACCAGAAGGTCCAGGGAGACAAGGAGAACCCACCCGTCACCACTTGCCACTTGAGCATGCCCAGCTCGGAGCAGTCAGGCTGGCAGTCAGGAGAGCCCCCCTTCCAAGCACCTCAGGCCCACCCCCCAGGCCCTGGAACCCGGCGGACGCCAGGACGAGGCCAGAGGCGCTGGATGGAGAGGTTCCAGGGCTCCCAGGTGGGGAGGCAGGACACGGAGAGGAGAGACGGCGGGTGCCGGACCCCAAGGGCCTGTCAGGGCAGCACCAGAGCCAGGCTCCCCCCTCTGTTCACGGGCCAGACGGCTGCTCCAGCGCCCACAGGGTCCCAGGAAGGGCGAGATGGAGGGCGAGGGTCAGCACCAGGCATCCGCCGGGGCCAGGCCCTGCTCGTGTCCAGGGAGTTGCTGGGCTCCTGGGGGCAGGCCACACTGACGACCACGGCAGGCGCCTCGGCCGGGGCAGCCCTCGGCAGGTGGACCTCAACCCGGAGTGGCGAGACGCACAACGCCAAGACTGCCTTGGCCTCCTGAGGAAG
The DNA here is from genome assembly GCA_027257055.1 of Cephalopachus bancanus. Lineage (NCBI taxonomy): Eukaryota > Metazoa > Chordata > Mammalia > Primates > Tarsiidae > Cephalopachus > Cephalopachus bancanus. Next base: position 1,657,343 of record JAPVLO010000252.1, on the reverse strand, counting down.
CTCATAAAGAAGCAACTGACCCAGTGCCTGGGACAGAAGCGAAGGGGGAGGGGGGAGAAGGGGAGCGGGAGGGCAGGGTGCTGTCGGCTGCTGGTGGGCGGCAGGGGGCCCTGGGGGCCTGGAAGCCCCTCCCCCACGGCGAGTACGCTGAGACGGCAGTTTCTGGCCGAGGCAGCTGTGTTCTCCTCTCCGGGGCCGGGGGAGCTGGGCTTCCCTCCGGCAGCCCTGGGGCTTGCCGCCTCAGTCTCATCTGGTACCCCCGCTTCCAGCTAGGGGGGGCCGCGGGGAAGGGAGCCCAGGGGCCCTTCACCTCGGGGATGCACGGGGACGCAAGGCTGCAGGAGGAGCGTTCTGGTTGCCAAGCAGAGGCCGCCTCTGCTGAGTAAGTGGGTGTCCAGGGCTCTTGGCAGCCTGAGGGTCTGCCCACTCCCCTTGGCAGACAGGACAGGGGCCTGCTCCTCGCCCCGAAGGCAGGGGGCGCCCTCCTAGCCCTGTTGGGGCCAGTCACTGCCGAGCTCCGGGAGCCGGCTCCGGTTAGCCGAAGGGCAGGCGGTTGTGGCTGCAGCCTCCAGCCCAGCTCAGGCCAGCAGAGTGGTCGGACCGTGGGGAGTGGGGTGGGGAGTCCCCGCTGCAGGAATGTGCGTCCGTGCAGGGCAGACCAAGTGCTGGGTCGGAAGCAATGCTTCAAGGGCTGGAGACAGGCAGCTCCGCGACCACCAAGTGTGGGACACGGCCCAAAGGACCCAGAGCGTCACCCCTGAGGCTGGGAGCTACCGTGTGCTTGCAGGGAACACACACACATGCGCACGCACGCGCACACACACAGCCAAGGTGGGAGAATCCCCCCAACTCTAGGACCCCGGTGTTCGGAGACGGACCCAAGGCTGTGCATGCGGCAGCAGCAGCGCAGACTACGCTGGGACCCAGGCTGGCCGGACCCTAGAGATTCCCCCGACACTCCTGAGTGTGCAGTTTCCCGACTCCAGCGGTGGCCAGCCCACCCACTTCAGCCCAGACTCGCACTGTCTTCACATTCGCCCCGAGACCAGTGTGGAAGAGGAACAACAGGCAGGAAGACCCGCTCCGGCCCTCAGCCCTGACCGCACGGGAGGAAGGCCCGCAAGAGAGCCCGGCCGGAGAGTGGGCGCCCACACGGCGCAGGAGAACACCCCCAACTTCAACGGCTGGAGACCCAGGGAGGGTCAGGGTGCGTCACAAACTGCTTCCAGGAGCGCTGCCTTGGCACACCACCCGGCCTCCCAGAGCCTTGGGGGGACACGGGCCCTCAGAGAAGGCGTCGGGCGGCAGAGGTGTCCTCCACCGCTCACTGCTTCCGACCTGGCTGGCGGGTCACTGGGCAGACGGCACCCCCATCAGCAAGCTTTTGTTCCTCCTTCAAGACAAGCCTGTACCTGGAAGGGTTCGCAGGCAGACGGGGGAGCACAGGCAGCACTGCCTCCTCCCCGCCCCCAGCCCCAGGTCACACAGGGCCTTTGTTCGACCTGCACACACCGGCGGGCAGAGCCAGCTCCCTTCCCCGCAGCCCCTCCCGACTCCCCGCGGGCAGGCTGGCGGGCACCCCAGGGCTAGGGCACCCCAGGTGCAGGGGGAGCGGCACCGCGCTGCTCACTTCCACTCCTGGCAGCAGCGCGCCCGCGGGCGCAGACACCCCGGGCGGGCTCCGCACACCCGGAGCCCGCTTCCCCGCCCGCGGACCCACGGGGCCGCCCCGGGCGCAGGGGCGCAGACACCCCGGGCGGGCTCCGCACTCCCGGAGCCCGCTTCCCCGCCCGTCCGCGGACCCTCGGGGCTGCCCGGGCGGGCCGGATCTCGCGGCGCCCGCGGCGGCGGCCCGGCCGGGGGCGGGGCGGGGGCGAGGGCGAGGGCAGAGGCGACGGCCGGCGTCGGGGCGCAGCCGCGCGAGCCGCCGGCGCTCACCTGGGCGTGCGCAGCGCGGCGGGGTCGCGGCGGTCCAGCACGCCGGGCACGCAGTTGGTGAGCTCGGTCCAGTCGGCGTGCAGCCCGCAGCTCCAGCCGGTGGAGAAGCGGGAGAAGAGCCAGGTCTCGCGGCGGTTGGGCCGGTAGCAGGTGCACTTCTTCTGGCCGGGCCGGCAGTCGCAGGGCACCTCGAGCCGCACGTTCTGCACCAGGTGGCGGCCGAAGGTGGTGCCGCCCGTCTTCTGGATGTGCAGGAAGACGATCACGTCGTCGCCCTTCATGTCGAAGCGCAGCGCGCGCTCCAGCTCGCGCACCGGGAAGTAGTACTTCCTCTCGTAGTGCGGGTCGGGCGTGGGGAACAGGTCCAGGTCGTCGGGCGGCGCGCGGCCGGGCGCGCCCAGGCTCAGCCCCGGGCCCGCGTACTGGTACAGGATGAGCATGAAGCACGCCGAGCCAGCCACCACCAGCACGAACCTGCTGGCGCGCTCAACCATGGTCCCGCCGGCGCGCCGCCGCGGCATGTGTCACCATCGCCGGGCGCGGGCGGGCCTGGCGGGCGCAGCTGCCGCCGCCGCCGCCGCGCTCCGGCCCGGCCCGGCCGCCCGGCGCCCGGCCGCCCGCCGCGGCGCGGCCCGGCCCCGCGCGGCGCCCCGGCCGCCCGCCCGGCTGCGCTCGGCCCGCTCGGCCCGCCCGGCCCGGCCCGCGCGCGCCCGCCGCCCCGCTCCGCGCCGCGCCGCGCGGAGGACGCTCTGCCCGCCCCGCCGCCGCCGCCGCGTCTCCGCAGTCCGCGCCCCGCCCCCGCCCCGCCCCCGCCGCGCCGCTTGCCGTCGCCGCCCGCGCCGGCCCTCGGCCCCGCCCCCGGGCTCGCGCCGCGCTCCCCCGCCCCGGAGGAGCGGCCTGAGCCCCGCGCGGCGCCCGGGCGTCCCGCGCGCCGGCGCGGCGGCGCTTTCCGGGCCGAGCCGGCCCGCGCGACCGGCGCCCGCGCGGCTTCGGGCCCGCCTGCGGAGGCTGCGCCCCGGCGGAGGCGCACACGGGCGCGGCGCGTGTGCCCCCGGGCTCGCTGCAGCCCCTCGAAAAGTCGTGAGGAGCGAGTCCGTGGCAAACACGACGCGCGCCCGCGAGCGCGGCTGCGCGGCGCCCCGCAGCCCGGGGGTCCTGCCCGGGGCTGCCCGGCCGGCCGCCCCCGCCGCCCACACCCGCCCGCCGGGCCGCCTGCGGGCCCCGCACGGGCCGTGGCCGCCCGGCCTGGGGCGGCCTCCCGGGCACACCCGCCCAGCCCGCGGACGCGGGTTGCACCCGTCGGAGGGCAGGACGTGGGCTGGGGGGAGGTGGCCTGCCGCGTCCCAGCGGGGCGGGACGCTCGTTGGGCCAGTGTGGACGTAGGCCTCGGCGGCCTCGGCGAGGGAGTCGCCTGCCAGGCCCGGGTTCGAGCACTCACGTCGAGGCCTGCCAGGACGGGGGCCCTGGTTTGCATTCCTCAGGAGCCTGGAAGCATCGCCTGGCGGCCGGGGTGGACGTGTGGCGACTGTGTCCGTTGTGCCCCAATAAAGCCGCTAACGTGTAACGTCGCGCCAGAAAGCTGTCCTGGAAGCAAGCCCAGAGACCGGGAAAACGCACGACACCCCGAAACGCAACTCCGGAGTCTGCGACTTCCGGAGGGGGCAGAAGGGCCACCTGCTAGGGACAGGTGGGCGGGGTCTTCGACGCCACACAGGGCAGCCCGGAGTGCGCGCGCCGGCAGGGAGGCCTAGGCCCCCGAGGCCTGCTCCTCCCGTAGGCCGCTTCTGAGCCGCAGGTCTGGGGAGGCCTGCGGGCAGCTCGGGGGCGCTGCGTGGCTGTCGCCCACCAACTGGGACACAGGTGGGCACCGCAGAGGGCGGATCCGCAGCGGCGGCCTGCCTGCCACGTGACCCTGCCCGTGGCTGAGGCTGTGCGGCGTTCGCGCAAGGCGGCCCTGGGTCTGCCCCAGATGCCCGACCATCGGCCTCTCCCCGGGGCGAGTCTCACTAGGGCTGCTCTTTGTGGAGCACTGTTTGGGGAGACCTACTGAAGGCGTGCCATCCCCCATCCCATCAGCAGGTCCGCGGGGCGGCGGCGTCGGCCGGGGCGCCCATTTTACAGAGGAGAGACCCCGGCCCCCCGTAGTGAGTCCACGGCGCGAGTGGGGAAGCCGAGGCCCAGTGGGCGGCTGTCTCTCCGAAAGGAGCCGGAACAGCCGGACCCACGGGCCCGCGTCTCCGAGAGGAGCTGCTGACCCAGCTTCACTCCTGCCATTATGGTGACGAGGGAACCGCCTACTTCGCCCGGCAGCCTCTCCTTCCAGAATGCTCTTAGGAAGAAGGAAGTCTTCCCTGCGGGCTGCAAGGCGTTCCTGCCTTCCACCCTCACGCGAGCCCCGCGTGTGCACCCGAGACCCCAGGGCTGCAGGCGGGTCTCCAGGGCCTCTAGTCAAGCCGAGCCCCTCCCGAGCGGGCGCCGGTGGGACGAGCTCTGCCTTCTTGGCGGGCTCTGCCACGGCGTCCCCGCCTGAGAAGTGGGCAGAAACGCCCACGAAGGGGTGGGCCCCGGAGGCCGCGGGCGCGCCCTCTGCCGCGGTTCCTCTCCCTGGCCGGTCACAGCCCGCGGACTGCGCGTGGACTGCGGCGGCTGGACGTCTGCGGGCCGCCCCGCCTGCGTGTTCGGAGTTCGGGGAGAGCCGGAGCCCGCGGCCCCGCGGAGGTCTTTGCCGCCCGCCGAGCCACTCCACCGGTCTCCAGCGCACGGCCCTGACCTCGTCTCGGAGAAGGCAAGAGCAGGGCCAGGGCAGGCTGCGACGAAGCCTGAGCGCGAGCCGTGTCTTCCGGGCCCGGGACGGCGCGAGGCGAGGAAGGCTTCGGCTTCGGGCGCGACTCTCTTTCCCTGCCCCCCGCGCGCCTCGGAGTGCGAGAACCAGGAGATCAACCGCGCGCCGCCCCTCCCGGCCCGCCTCCCGGCGCGCAGTCCCGCGGGCGGCCGCGCGGGGGCAGCACCGCCGCCCGGCCCGCCTCGCGCCCCGCGGGGACGCGGCCACGTGGGGCCTTCCGCGCCGGCGCCCGCGCCCTCGGCCGCTCGCCGCCCGCGGGCGCTCCCCGGGGGCGGGGGCGGGCGGCGCGTGCGTGGCCGGGGCCGCCGGCTCCCCGCGGCGCGGCGGCGCGGGCTTGGTCGGCGGCGCGGCGGGCCCGGCGTGGCCGGCGAGGTGCCCGCGCCCCGGGGCCGCCCGACCCCGCCGCCTCGGGCCCTGCCTTTCCGCGCGGCCCCGCCCAGCGGCCCCGCCGCCTCCTGCGAGGAGCCCGCCGGCCGTCCCACAGCGAGCTGTCGGGGCGGCCCCGCAGCGCCGCCGGGCGCCCCTTCCTCCAGCCGGCGCGGCGGCCGGGCCCCGGGGACTCGCGGCCTCTGCGGGCAGGACTCGGCCGAGGGCCCCGGGCGACCCCGCTGCCTGCCGCGGCCCCCTCCCCGCGCGCTGGACGGGCCGGGGTCGCCTGCCGGTGAGGAGGGGCTGCGCCCTGCGCTCGGCCACCTCCCCTCCCGCCCGCCCTCGGTCCCTCCTGCGGGGCGCCACGCCCGGCGTCGCTGCGGGAAGAGGCGGGCGCCGCGCGTGGGCGTCCTCGGGAGGGAGACGCGTGGCCCCGCGTCCCCCGGCCCCGTGGCCGTGGGCCGGGCGCGGGCCTGGCGCGACCGGCGGCCTCTCCCCGGCCTCGGGGCCTCTCGGGCCCGGGGGCCCGCGGGCCTGTGGCCGTGGGCCGCGCGTGGCCCTCGCACGCCCCTCCCCCGCGGGGCCCGGCGGCCTGTCCCGGCCTGTGCGCACGCGTGGCCGCTGGCGGGCGGAGGGCGGGCGCGGGCGCGTGGGCACGGCCACGTGGCGGCGGGGCTCTCCCGCCCGAGCGGGCTGTGGGCCGGTCCTGCCCCGAGGCTGCCCCAGGCTCCGTGGACTTCCGCGGGGGCGCGGGCCTGTGGACAGCGTGGCGGCCCCGCCAGCGTCGTTTCCTCTGCCCAGGAAGGCCCGAACCGCCGGCTTGGGGGGCCCGCCGCGAGGGCCGCGGGCCTGGGAAGGGCCGCGGGCGGGAGTGGTCCCTGGGGTCTGGGGGCTGGGCTCCTTGGGGGTGTGTAGACGCGCCAGCCCCACGACCGAGGGGTGCTCCCTGCCTCTCCCCACCGGCTCCCTGGAGCCACTTGGGCCGGGGCTGGGGGTGGCGGCTTCTGCCGCGGGCCCTGGAGCCAGGGAGGGGTGGCAGTGGTCAGCGCCCGCCCCCAGCCTGGACTCTCCGTGGGGTCTTGTGACCAGGTCCCACTTGTGCTTCCCGAACAGGTGGGTGGGTCCGCTCCCCCTCTGTCTGCGGAGGTCACCAGGCCCGGCGCCCTGGGCAGCCAGCCAGCCAGCCCTTCCCTCCCCTGGCCCGTGCCTCTTTTTGGGAGTCAGGGTCTCACTCTCAGCCTTTCAAGGAGCTGGCCGGCGAGCGCCGCCTTGCCCGGCTACTTTTCTGACTTACGGGAGAGGTGCGGTCTTGCCTTGTTGCCCAGGCTGGTCTTGAACTCGCGGGCTCAGCAATCTCTCGCCTGGCCCTCCCGAAGTGCTGGGATTAGGGGCTTGAGCCTGGGTGCCCGGCGGCCCTGTTCTGTTCACCCTGATTGGTCGCCACTGCTCCAAAGAGACATTTGACTTTTCCGAGGGAAGCTCCTTCCAGGGCCTCCGGGGTCAGGGCTGGTGGGGGCACAGAGGTGGACAGAACGCCTGGCTTACGGGGAGGGACTTGCTTGCCGGTGGGAAGGGGCCCACCTGTCCGAGGCCAGCCTCAGGACGGCCCCCTGTCAGCCCGTGGCCACCTCTCATGACCACCTTCCTTTTGGCTCGGTAGCCACGTTCTCGCGGTAGCAATTGTTCCCTTCTCTCCGCCCTCCCTCAGGAGGAGGTTCTGGAAGCCACACACTTGGGGAGGTGACCCTGGCTCGCGCGGCCACCACACCCCCTGGATCTTTGGGCCGCAAGGCCGGGGACACGTGGGTGTCGGGCGCACCGGGCTGAAGGCTTGGGCTGGGGACAGGCCCCGCCAGGAGGCGGACAGCAGGCAGGCAGTTTCTGTCCGCAGCCGGGAGGTGCGGGCTGGGGCTCGCAGGGCCTCGCCCTGGCTGTGCCCGTGACACCAGCAGCCCCGTGGTGAGGCGGGACGTGGAGCCCCTGTCGCACGACTCACCCAAGCCCCGGAGCAGGGGTGGGGAGGCCGCCGCCCGCAGTGCCACTGCGCGGGTGAGGCCGAGAGGTCGCCCTCGCGTGTGGGGCTGGGGAGGGGGCTGCACTGCTGAGGCCGAGGCGTCCGTGTCTGCGCTGGGGGCTGTCTCCGAGCCTGGGCCAGCCGGGCAGGCGAGGCCTCCTGGCGGGTGTTTGGCCGTCTTTGGCTTTTTGGGTGGCGGCTCGGGACATGCCTCAGGCGGTCGCTGGCGGCCCGCCTGGGCTGCGGGCCTCACCCGTGCAAACGCGGCCAAACAGCGTCGCCGGGGGCCGGGGGGCCGCGTTCACAGCCCAGCGGTGTCTAACGAGCCGCGTGGCCCACGGCAGCGACTTAGCCTCTCTGCGCCTCGGAGTCCTGGTCGGTAGCGCGAGGATGGCGACGGGGCCCGTTTCTCAGGGTGCTTGTGAGGACGCGCGCGCCCGTGTGCGAAGGAAAGGCTCCCGGAGCGTGCGTCCACCAGCCAGTCGGCTCCTGCTCCAGCCTCCCCTGCGCGGTTATCCAGTGCTCGGCCCCGACGGCGCCGTGCCGCCTGCTCTCGGGTGGGGCGGCGGAGGCGGGCGAGGGACCGCGGCGGGGCCCAGGCGGAGAGCCGAGGCCCGGGCCCTCCGCACCCCGCGCCTGGCTGCCAGCCCCGGGAAGACGAGCTCCGGGTCGGGGCAGAGCCCAGCCCCAGCCGCCCCAGGCCGGGCCGGCTCTCGCTGCCCGGCGGGCTGGGGCCCCCGCGCCCCGGCCTGCGGCGTGTGCTTTCCGGCGCCCGGGCCTCGCCCCGCGCGGCCTCCGCCCCTTCGTGCGGGAGGCCGCTTCGTGCCGCGCGCGGCTGCGCCGTCGGGGCTGCGTCCGCCGCCCGGACGCCTCTCCTGGGTGCCTCGGGCCGCGCGGGCTCGTGCGAGCGCTCGGCTTCAGACTGCCAGGGCCAGGCCGGCGGCTGAGGGCGGCCGTCGAGAGACGAAGACTTTCTCAGCCGCCTGTCTCGGCGTTTCCGGATGGAGGCGGGCGCGCTCCGGCGCGGGGCGTCGCGCGGCGCGCGGTCCCTGGGGCGCCTCGGATGTGCCCGAAGGCGGGCCCGCGGGGCAGGCGTGGCCGTGCTGGGCAGGGGCTGCCGAGGCGGGCCTCCCAGCGGCCTGGCTTCTGGCGGCAGAGCGCGAGTCCAGAGCCCCCAGGCCGCGCGGGCGGCAGGACTCGCCTGGGTCTGGGCGGGGGCGGCGTGGCCGCAGGGACCCGCGGGCCGTCTCCATGGCAGCCGGGTCCGGGCGCGTAAGGCAGAGTCCCGCCGGCGGGCCGCCCGCTGCACGGGGGGCCAGGCCCAGGCCCAGGCCCAGGCCCAGGCCCAGGGCCGGCCGCCTCCCACGCGTCGTGCCCCCTCCTGCTCGGGGGCCCTGGACTCCTCCCGAGTCGGAACTCTGAACACGTCTCCTTGGGCCGGCGCGCGGAGTCCCAGTGCCCACGCGAGGGCGTGGGGCTGCTCCCGGTCGGGGCGAGTCAGGCCCTCGCGATGACGGCCCTCCGCCCGGCGGGCTGGCGGCTGCGGGTGCACGCGTGAGCCCGGTGGGCGGGACGGCTGCCGCGGAGGGGTGCCCGAAGCACCCCAGGTCCCTCAGACCCAGACCCTAAAGGTGCTCCGGCGCACGGAGAGAGGAGCGGAACAGAACCAGAAGAACCCAGAAGCCAGGTGTTCGCAGGGCGGGCTTCGACCGCTGCCCTTCCGCGGGCTGGCTGCGCAGACGCGGGCCTGTCCTTACCCGGGACCCTGCTCGGCCACGGAAAGGAAGGGACTGTCCTTCACGCTCGGCGGAGCTGGGGGGAGGCGGCGAGGGAGAGGGTCGCACGGCGAACGGCGCCACTTACCTGCCGTTCCTGAAACGACAGACCTCCGAGCGTGGACGGCAGATTCCGGTCGCCGGCACGGGGCGTGCGAGGTTTGACGAGGGCCCCAGCGGCCTTGTGCCGACGAGCTGTTCTCGTCCTGGCCGCGGTGGGCACACGAACCCACACGCGACAGGGTCGTGCGGAATCGGGGACACACACTCAAGGAGAACGAGCGAAACGGGGCAGCTGGCTGAGGCCGCCGACCCCCTGGGCGCTCCCGGCCCGCCTTGCCGCGGGGGGCAGCCGGCGAAGGGAGTCGTCCTTCACCCGGGAGCTGTGGGCCCGGGCCGCCTCTTGTGGGCGGCCTGGGCCCCGGGTGGGCGAGGAGACCGGCAGCCAGGGCGACAACTCCGGCCCCTCCTGCTGGGACGGGCGTGGCGTTCGGGGCTCGGCTCCGCTCTGGCGGCAGCCGGTCCTCTCCTTTCGTCGCCAGGAGCTGGGCTCAGGGGGCATCGCGGGCTGAAGCATGCCCCGTTTCTGGGGGTCTTATTTTTTTAGTTTTGGATTCAGGAGGTACATGTGCGTGTCGGTTTCTGGGACATTAATAGGTTTTGGTAATTATTTTGTCATCGCTGGAAACATTTGAAATACAGGGAAGTAGAAAACTGTTGTAAAGGAAAAATGACAGCCGCCTCTAATTTAATTATCTAGAATTAACTGCTGATGATGTTTTTGCTTCTTTCTGGTCTCTATTCTTTTTAAAAAAATTTTTATTTTAAAGATGTGGGGTACAATTCAGAGTTAGGTATACAAATGGCCACGGTACAGGTAAAGTTTGGGCTTCACTTTTTACCTTTTGCATGTTAATGTAGCAGTTGAGAGCAGAGCGTATGTATAGTGTCGGCTCCTTTCTCTTAATACTATTTTTTCTCAAATGTTTGCAAATTATTAAGAACGATTTCATAAACAAAACACTTGACTACTTCATACACTTTAAGCTTTTTGCATTTCATTTTTTTGTTTCGATTGCTCATTTGTACTCATTTAAAATAATGCTGTGATGAACAGTCTTGTGCATGAGTTGTCTGCATTTCGTGTTGTTTTCTTAGGATAGCTTATTAAAGAAGCATTTGCTGGGCCAAGTGGGGGAGTGGAGGGAGGGGAGAAGCCACTTGAAAAGTCTTCATTCACAATGCCAAATTCCCTTCCAGGACAGTGGTACCAGTGCGGTTTCCCAGAAGGAGTATTTGACAATCACAGCTGGGCTGTGTCACTCCTCTTAAAGCACCGGAGATGATCATTTCTTAAATCTTTTTGAACTGGAAAACAGTGAACAATCTCAAACATTCTAAAAGGGTTTCCTATTGTAGAATTGGTTTCCTCAGAATCTTATTCATGACATTTATAACCACTAATGTCTCCGCCAGAATAAAGGGGTTTTAGGACGTGAGGCTTATAATAAGCTGTTTCTCCCTCAACCCCCAGGCACGCGGTCTGCAGAAAGACAGACAGCAAGAAGGGATGGATTATGCTTCTAACTCTTTTCTTAGTACTAAAATATATTTGTATCTATATCATCTATTTCTGTAGCTATCATCTATCTGTGTGTATAAATTTCAACTGGCTAATGTTCACTATTGACCAGAAGGTAAAAAGGTTATACTCATTTAGCACAATCTTTCTAAATGATAAAAACACGAAAAGTTATGAATTCACCTTTTAAAAAAAATTGTGAGTCAGATTCACCCAGGCTGGAGTGCAGCGGCACCATCATGGGTACTGTACCTTGACTCCTGGGCTCAGGCCATCCCTCCGCCTTTGTCTTCCAAGTAGCTGGTACTACAGGCACATGCCACCGCTGGCTGAGTTTTTGAAATCGTTGTAGAGATGAGGTCTCCCCATGTTGCCTAGGCTGGTCTCGAACTCTTGGACTCAGGCGGTCCTCTCATCTTGGTCTCCCAGAGTGCTGGGATTACAGGCATGAGCCACAGCACCTGGCCATGAATTTTCCTTTGATTGCAACTTTGGTTGCCTCCAAGAAGTGCCCTCTTATCATCTCATAGGCTTCTCTTCTTGCTGTTTTCTCGGCTTGCTGTGCCACTGTTCACCTTGACTTTGTTTTCTTCATTTCCCTGAGACTCAATTTTAGAAGCATTTTTCCTGATCATTTGAGGATGTCTCTTATTACTAGTACATCAGTAGACTCTGAAAGCAATATTTCTAGGTTATATAAGTAATACCTGGCAAATTGCAAAAAAACCCTAAGAATATAATTAATTAAAAAGATAAAAATGACCACAATCCTGCAACCCAGCAACACTACTGGTACTATTTTGATATTTGTGATTTCAGGCTTTTTCCGTGTACACAAGTGTCTGTGAATAAACATTTTAGCAAGAATGGAATCATAGTGCACTTATTCTGTAACTGATTTTTTCATCTTTTCTTGTCAAGATATGTGTGTCTTTGTTCTTAATGGATATATAGAATTCCATTTTATGAATATACCACAATTTAAATAGTCATGGATGTTGAACCTTTAGCTTGTTTCCCGTTGTAAATAGTGCTGTAATTAACATTCTCGTGCGTACATCTTTGCGTACTCATCTGATGAGCACATCAACATAAATTCAGGAAATTTGAATGCTGGAGTCAAAGGATGTGTGTGGTTTAGGCCTTTGATGAATATAGTCAAGGTGTCCTTCATGAAGGGTTGGCAGTTAATGCTTCCGTCAACAGTGTCCGAGAGTGCCCGTTTTCAGGAATAAAAGACCTTTGGCTGCAGCGTATGTGCTCCCCCAACTCACTCAGTTTCTGGCAGGATGGTTGCCCGTCTCTTCGCCGAGTGTATCTAGAATGTTCTCTAGACAACTTTGCCCTTGCTGCTCCCCCCTGCCGGAATTACTTTTCCCCCAAGACATCCTGATGGCCACCCCCTGACGTTCTTCTTGTGTCCGTGCAGATGCCATCTTACTAGAATCGCCTCCCCTGCTCGTCTTATGTGAAAAAGCAGCAACGGTGCCTCCATCACCCCGCCTCCCTGGCGTTTCCTTGTCTTTCTCCCTCACACCCGTTGCCTTGTCTCTCCCCACACTAGAATGGGAGTCTTAAGGGCAAACGCTGTCAAGTCACTTCTGTTTCCAGGTTCCGGGGATACATATGACTCCCCCATGTATACGTGGCTCAACAAATATTTGCTGAATAAGGGATTTTATTCTTCTCAAACTTCATTGTTAGGTCAACAGGTGAAAAGTGGTATCTTGTGGTGGTCTCAATTTGCAATCATTTAATTACTCATTAAAATGACTTGCTCCCACTATTTTTGGCCATTTTTAAAAATCCCTTTGCAAATAGCTCATCCCTTTCCTTGACTCATCTTTCCTTTTTCTTTTCTTTTTGAAAGCAGGATTTATGAAGAGGACAGAAAAGCTCCCACAGTGGGAGGGAACCCCAGGGGGTTGCCCGACTCATCTTTCTTTCGGCATGCTTATCTATTTATCCCTTTTTTAAAATTTTGAGTAAGAGTCCCGCTCTGTGGACCAGGCTGGAGAGCAGTGGCACGTACACTCCCGGCCACCGCAGCCTCGACCTGCTGGGCGATCCTTCCGCCTCAGCTTTCCAAGTAGCTGGAACTACAGGTGTGCGCTACCATGTCTGGCTGATTTTTTGATTTATGGTAGAGACGAGGTCTCACCAAGTTGCGTGGGCTGGTCTTGAACCTGTGGGCTCAGACAATCCACTCACCTCAGCCTCCCAAAATGCTGGGATGACAGGCTGAGCCACCGAGCCTAGGCATATTTATTCTTTTTTTTTTTTTTTTGAGTTGGAGTCTCACTCTGTCACCCATACTGGAGTGCAGTGGCTGCTCCCGGCTACCGCAGCCTCGACCCGCTGGGCTCCGGCAATCCTTCCGCCTCAGCCTTCCCAGTAGCCAGAACTACAGGCATGCACTACCACGCCCGGCTGATTTTTTGATTTATTGTAGAGATGAGGTCTCGCTGCCCAGGTGGGTCTCGAACCCGTGGGCTCAGTCAATCCACTCACCTCAACCTCCCAAAGGCGCAGGATTGCAGGCTGAGCCACCGAGCCTGGCTGGCATATTTATTCTTAATAGTTCTTTAAATATTAATGGAATTAACCCTCTGTCATAATTTCTCACAGATTTTCATTTGCCTTTTAATTCTTTTTTTTTTTCCATGTACAGGGTCTAGTTTTCTGTCTAGTTAAATCCATCAATTTGCTTTATGTTTTCTTATCTTGGTGTCTTGTTTGGGCTATTTCTTCACATCTCAAGACTATATGAAGGGCATTTTTATATTCTTTTATTTTCTCTATTGTATTTTTTTAGTATTTAAAATTGCAATCCATTTGGAATTTATTTTGTTATAATATATAAGATAGAGGTAACCTTTAAAAAACTGTGAGTCAGTTTTCTCAATAACATTTATTACTTCACCCTAGCAATGAGAACAAGTGGATAAACTGTAAAAAAAAGCATAGTTAAAAAAATCCCATCAGAGAGCTGAGGTTATCAAGAAACTTAAATGTACTAAATTTCAGAAAGTAGAGTAAGCCTGTGACCACTTGGTAGACTGGGAAGGAAATAAAAAAATATGCTGTAGGGGAAAGGGAAACAGCCAGCATTTTAATGAACATTTTGTGGTCACGTGTGGGCTGGCAGGAAAGGTTGGTATCCTGAGAAGCCCAATCACAAAGGGAGTCTGCATTCATCTGCCAACTAAAGTTTTACTAAAGCCCAGACTTAGCTCAGATCTCTGCAATAAAGGCTTTACAAAAGAAAGGGAATGTCTTTTACTGGGTGTGAATATTATTAACTTCAGTAAAAGTCTGGTATATTAAAAAAAAAAGTGGTGAGGCACACAAAACACCAAATTGTGGCCCATGGTCAAGAGGAGAAATCATCCATAGAAGAAGACCCAGAGATAGTCCAGATGTTGGAATTATCTGACAGAGATTTTAATATAGCTATAATACACATGTAAAAGGATCCGCCAGAAAAAGGTAGACGTGTGTAAGTATATGGGAATATTTCAGCAGTGACACGGAAACTATAACAGAACCAAGTGCACATTTTATGAATGAAAAATACTTTATCAGAAATGCAAGATTTGTTTGCTGAGTTCATCAGCAGGCTGGAAATAACAGAAGGAACAATCAGTGAACTTGAACACAGCTTGAGAGAAATTATTCAAACTGCAACACAAAGAAAAAAAGGATGTAACAAAACAAAAGAGAGTGTCCAAGATTTCTGGGAAGCTATCAGATGATCCAATATGTGTGTAAGTGGAGCACTAGAAGGCAAGGAGAGAGGATGGGGAGATGCATTTAGCAGAGAATTTAACCAGACTGATGGCAGAAACCCCTAAATTCAAGGATCTCAGTGAATTCCAGGTGGGATAAACACAAGTACAGCAACACCTAGGCATGCCATTTTTGAATTGTTGAAACCCAGGGATAAAGATAAAATTGCACAAGCAGCCAGAGGGGGAAAAGATACATTATATACACAGGAATAAAGGCAATAGAGTGAGGTAATCTTTCATTAGAATCAATGGAGGGCAGATGACAGTGGAACGATATTAAATTTTGAGTAAAAACAGCAAAAACAAAAACCTTTTCCATCAAGAAACTTCCATTCAGAAAAACTGTCTTTGAAATTGAAGGCAAATAGAGATTTTTTAGACAAAGACTGAGAGATAATTTATATAAAGCAGATCTACACTTCCAGAAATGCTAAGAGAAGGTCTATGCTGGAGATAAATGGTATCAGATGAAATCTCACCTCTGCAAGAAGAACAAATAGCATCAGAAAGGATAGGGTTACACATCTCTATCTATATGTCTATATCTGTATTATATATCCATGAATATCGACTAAGGCAAAAATAATGACAAGGAATTGTGGGAGTTATAGAATATATAGAAATAAAATGTATGAAAACAAGAGAACAAAAGATGAGTTGGGGGGGTAAATGAAATATATTGCTCTAAGTGTCTTATAAAATGTGTAATCTAGATAGCAACTATAGCATGCCCAAACTGTGCTTTGAGAAAAATGACATATAGCCAATTTTTTTCATCAACATTATAATGAAACAAAGTTAAACAAAATGATACTCTTTGAGAATCTGCTGTGTATTATTTTGCTTAAAGCTGCAGTTTCTAAGAACTTATTAACAACTTTAAGTGAGAACTTATGTACTAAAAGTAACGTAAAAAATCTATATCTAAAAATCCAATGTAATACATTAAAACACTAAAACTAAAGAAGTCAAGAAAAGAGAAGCAGAGGAACAAAACAAATGTGGCAAACAGAAAACACACCAAGATGGTAGACCCAAACCAAAGCATAACAGTAGCTACATTAAGTGTAAATGAAATAAAATCTCCAATTGAAAGGGGGAGATCACCAGATTGGATAAAAGAAGCAAGATTCAAGTATGTTGTTTACAAGAAACAACTTTAAATATAAAGAAAGGTTGAAAGTAAAAGAGTGGAAAACACCAGGCAATCACTAAGCATAAGAAAGATAGGGTGGCTATGTCAGCATCTGAAGATGTTGCCTTCAGCATAAAGACATAAAAGCCAAAAAGAACATTTCATAAATATGATATGCCAGTTCATCAAGAAGATACAATAACCCTAAATATGTATGTATTTAATGAAAGAGCTTCAAAATACACGAAACAAGACCAGTGCAGTGGCTCATGTCTGTAATCCCAGCACTTTGAGAGACTGAGACCAGAGGGTTGCTGGAGCCTAGGGGTTTAAGGCCAGCCTGGGCAACTTAGCAAGTCCTTGTTTCTACAATAAATCAAAAAATTAGCTGAGGCAGTGACCTGTGCCTCTGGTTCCAGCTATAATACTTGGAAGGCTGAAGTGGAAGGATTGCCTGAGCCCAGCAGTCCAGGCTGCGGTAGCCGTGATCATATGACTGCATGTCAGATTGGGCAAGACAGTGATGAGACTCTGACTCACAAAACAAACAAACAAACAAACAAACAAAACTTTGGGGCTTTGGAGAATGCTATATTTATGAAGAAGAGGGAGTATAATGTAGCTTGAGATGAATAGGACTAGAATAGGAGAGTGTGGTTCTAGAGGCCAAGGGAAGTATGTTTTAAAGAGGAATTACTACTGGTCATTAAGCTAAAAAAATTCATGAAACAAAAGCTAACAGAACTAAAGGGAAAAACTGACAAATCCTTTATCATAGTTAGAGATTTACTATTCTCTGAGTAACAGATAAAATTATCAGACAAAACCAGTAAGGTTGCAAAATATTTAAACAACCTTAACAAACAACTTGACTTTAATTGACATTTTTGAACACGATATCCAACAATAGTAGAATACTTATTCTTTTAGGTGCACATAGAACATTCATTGAGAGACCTTATACCACAAAATAAGTTTCAATACATTTAAAAGAATTTGAATTTATATAGAATCTGTTCTCTGACCATCACAACATTATTAAAAGAGAAATCAATGACAAAAAGCTATCTATAAAATCCATACATATTTGGAAATTAAACAGTACACTTCGGTATAACCTATGAGTCAGTATGAAATCATAAAATAATTTAGAAATACATTTACTTGAATAATGTTGAAAATATACCGTATCAGAATTTGTGAGGTGCAGCTAAAGCAGCGTTTAGAGGAAACTTTATAGACTTAAACTCTTATATTAGAAAAAAAAGATTCAAATTCATGGATCCAAGCTTTTACATTAAGAATCCAGAAAAATAAAAATAAGTTAAACCCAAGATAGAAATAAGAGTGAAAAATAATTAACTAGAAAACATTAGAGAAAATCTATGAAACCAGTAACTGACTGGGCATGGTGTCTCGCACCTATAATTCCAGAACTTTGGGAGGCAGAGGAGGGAGGATTGCTTGAGGCCAGGAGTTTAAGACCAGCTTGGGCAACATAGTGAGATCCCATCTCTACAAAATATTTTAAAAAATTAGCTGAGCATGGTGGCATATGCCTGTAGTCCTAGGTACCTGGGAGGAGGTGGGAGGATTGCTTAAGCCTTGGAGTTGGAGGTTGCAGTGAGCACTCCAGCCTGGATGGCAGAGTGAGACTCTGTCTCAAAAAAAAAAAAAAAAAAAGCAAGCCGGGCTCGGTGGTTCAGCCTGTAATCCCACGCTTTAGGAGGCTGAGGTGAGTGGATTGTCTGAGCCCGTGGGTTCCAGACCCACCTGGGCAACTTGGCGAGACCGCATCTCTACAATAAATCAAAAAAATTATCCGGGCGTGGTAGTGTGTGCCTGTAGTTCCAGCCACTTTGAAGGCTGAGGCGGAAGGATCGCCGGAGCCCAGCAGGTCGAGACTGCGGTGGCCGGGAGCAGCCACTGCACTCCAGTCTGGGCGACAGAGTGAGACTCCAACTCAAAAAAAAAAGGCAAGAAACCAATAATGGATTATTTGAAAATATTAATAAAACATCCTAGAAAGACTAATAAATAAAAGTAGAGAAAATTGTAAATTATCAGCATCAGGAATTAGAGAAGTGCCGTTACCTCAGATCATAAAGACAAGAAAATAAGAGGACATTATGAATGACTTAACTCTGGCTCATGGTGGCTTAAAAAAAAAGAAGAAAAGAAATCTAAACAACTCTATGTCTATTAAAGATATTACACTTATAATAAAAAGCCTTTCTATAGGGCAACTCCAGGCCAAATGGCTTCTCCAGAAAATTCTATCAAACATTTAAAGAAAAAATAATACCAATTTTGTAAAACTGGAGGAGACAGAAGAGGAAGGAATACTTTTCAACGCCTTTCATAATCTAGCATAATTCTGATACGAAAACCTGACCGGGAAGGTATAGCCTAATTATAAACTATTATTTCTTGTAAGCATACATATGCAAAAATCCTTAACAGAATATTAGCAAGTCGAACCTAGTAATCCATAGAATAATATATAATGACCACATTGGACTTATACCAGGGATAAAGAGTTTATCTAATATTCCAAAATAAATTATCTCCCATACGGGCGAGACTGAAGGAGAGGAATCATATCATTATTTCGGTAAATATTGAAATATTTTCAATGTGTCATATTTTCAATAAATACACAAAGAGCAATCCACTCACCTCAGCCTCCCAAAGCGCGGGATTACAGGCTGAGCCACCGAGCCCGGCTATTCACCTATTTTAACCTAGTCCTGAAGCATCAGTAATATATACAAAAATAAACTTAACCCCCACAAAAAATAATTCAAGATGGATCATTGATCTAAATGTAAACTTAGAAGTCGAAATCACTAAGAAGAAAATATAGCAGAATATTTGTGAATTTGCGGAATATGAAGACACCAACCAAATTAGCACAAGAGCGTTACCCATAAATAAAAAAATAAAAACTGGTCATCATCACAGCAACATTTCTACTCATCGAATGATACAATTAAGAAAATGAGCAAGCAACCCGCAGATGAGGAGATAGTACTTACAATGATAAATAGTCCATATTCATAAAATGTGTAGAATTTCTAACATTACAAGTAATAAAGTAATAAAGAGGCAGATGATGACCTCTGAGACTCACAGACGTTTCACAAAAGGAGACATGTAAGTGGCCGAGAAACTCATGGAAACATGCTCAACTTTATTGTTCGACAGATGAAAAAAATTGAAATCACAATGAATTACCCTTATATCCATATTAGAGTGGCCAAAATTAGAACAACTGAAAATATGAGATATTGTTGGGAGCACCTGGAACTCCCGCACCTTGTTGGTGGGCAGATAAAATTGTTGAACCACTTTGGAGAACGTGCTGGCAGTTCCTTATAAAGCGAAACACACACCTGCCCCAGGACCCAGCAATTCGACTTCGGTATTTACCCGAGTCCTCAGAAAGGCTCATACATGAATGTGGGTTATTCACATAACCTTACGCTGAAACATCCCAAACCCAGTAGTAGGTGAATGAATTAAACAATGTTTGATGTAGTCAAACAACAGCATGCTACTTATCAATAAAGCAGAATCAATTATTGATACACACAGCTATGTGGTTGAATCACACAATTATTATGCTGGGTGAAATAAACCAGACACAGAAGTACTCAACAGTGTGTTCCTATTTATACACATTTCTAGGACAAGCAAAACAAATCTCTGGTAATAGAAACCAGAACAGCGGTTAATTCTGTATGTGTGTGAGGTGTCAACAGGGAAATGTATGAGGAAGATTTCTGGGGTGATGGAAATATTCTAGATCTCGATTTGGGTGTTTGTGACTGTCAAAATTCATTGAACTGAGCAGTAGAGATCTGTGCATTTTGTTGTATGTACATTACACATCAGTTTATACATACAGATACAAAGAACAGTACTAGGGAGGGAAATTTATATCTAGATATTTATTTTTATTGCTGTTGTAAATGTAATACTTGTTTCTATTATATTTTCTCACTGGTCCAAGCAATTTTTTTAGTCAGTCTATCAAACTTTTAATAAATAATTCCCATTGAACTTCCTTGATGTCAAAACTTAACAAAGCCAGCAAATACACAACACTGTAGAACAAGTTCCTTTCGAGTACAAATGTAAAGACACTAAATAGTAGAAAATTAAATTTGATAACACTGCACCATGACAAAATAGAATTTATTTCATGAATACCGGGAGAAGACACACAAGCAAAGCTTTGGGCTGGTCGTGGCGGCTCATGCCTATAACCCTAGTGCTTTGGGAGGCTGAGGTGGGAGGATTGCTTGAGGCCAGGAGTGCAGACCAACCTGGGCAACAGATCAAGACCCCATCTCTACAAAAGCAAAAAACCCCGAAGCTTTGGAAAGACCATGGCACAGGGCAGGAGGGAGATGGCTGAACACGCTGAGGTGTGTCTTGACTGGCCCAGATGTCAGCGCCGTGGGGGAGTGCCTTTCTGTTCGCTTGGCCTCCTTACACACAGCAGAGCAGTGCCCGGTGTGGAGTGGATGCTCACCGAGCCCTGATGGAGTGGAGGAATGAAGCCACCACGCACATGGAATCTCGGCGGCCTGTCCTCCTGCAGACTCCTCTGCACAGCCAGGCACCACCCTGCCTCATCGATTCCTTTTTAGAAACCCTCTTTGTAGCAGCCAGCAGCGTCGGAGCTCTTGCCCTGGGCCAGGCCCTGCTGCGGGGTTTTGTGTGGTTTAGCTCATGAACTCCACAGAGCCACCTGCCAGGCGGGCGCCATCCCCGTTGCCGCTCCTGCCCCTGCATTTGGGAGGTGGGGATAAGCCTTCACGGTGAGGGATGTTGCGGTCATGCACCCGCTGGCTTCCTTTTCACTGCTGGAGGCGTTGAGTGGCAGCCCCAGCCGCTGAGCAGACGCCCTGGAAACACCCTGGCTGGGAGAACACAGGGACACGCACCCGAGTGCCTTAGATAGGCAGGAGAGGAGAGGGACGGAAGCTGCGCTATGAGCCTGGGTGTGTGGTGGACGTGGCGCTCACTGCTCGGCCACTTGCCTGGGTGACAGTTGGCCTCACAAGCGCCTCAGGTGGTGCAATGTGCACCAGTCCCGGTTTCCAGAGGCCTGCGGTGCAGTTGGTGACGACAGTGCCATCGTAGCGTGCTGGCCTGGGACCATGCTGGCCCTTGGTGGCTTTGGATAGGGATGTGGGCTCTGGACGGCTGAGGACCTGGGTGTGAGGGGAGCCGCGGAGTCACAGGAAGTGGGTGCCCACTTCCGGCCTCCTCAGGCCACTCTGCTCAGCCCCAGAGCCTGCCTGCCGGTGGGCGCCAGGATCCATGTTGGCAAGCTTGTGACCACAGCCCACCCAGCTCGTGTGCGCCCCTCTGCTTCCGCTGTAGGGACAGAGCTGGAGGCATCAGGGACACAAGGCTTCCAAGGCCCGAGAGGGGTCGCACCGTGTCTCCCCGTGCAGGAAAGCAGCAGCCTGGCTTGACAGGGGTTCCGCCCCTCCTAGCTGTGTGGACTCGGTCGAGTCACTTCACCTCCGTCTGCCTCAGCTTCCTCCTTGGCAACTGGGGATCACAATAATAATACTAGCTACCGATGTTGGCGCCTTCTGTGTGCCCGGCGCTGTTCTAAATGTGTCCACAAATACTTTACGTGGGAAGGAATGTCACTCACACCGTTGTACGCCTAAGGAAACCGAGAAGTCAGGTGCCCTGGCCAAGGTCATCCAGATAAGCCGTGCCAGGACTGTCTGTGTGGCCTGTGCTGCGGCGGCCGTCTGGGAGACCCTCCTGCAGGGCGGGTCGGGGTGGGAAGGACAGGCAGGCCCGCTCTGTGGAGAGAGGGCAGGCTGCCGAGGGAGTGAGGCTGGCCGTGGGGGAGGGTGTTCTCATCTCCTCCGCCATGCCCACGGGCGCCAGAGGCACTGCACCAGGCTGCTTTTTCTAGGCCAATCCCTTCAGGCCCCTGGCCCATGGCCCGTGCACCTGA
This sequence comes from Cephalopachus bancanus, assembly GCA_027257055.1. Classification (NCBI taxonomy): domain Eukaryota; kingdom Metazoa; phylum Chordata; class Mammalia; order Primates; family Tarsiidae; genus Cephalopachus; species Cephalopachus bancanus. The sequence continues at coordinate 1,635,902 of JAPVLO010000252.1, read as the reverse complement.
GGGCCTCACCAGAGACCCACCCCACCCAGGGAACCCGGTCTCCCCTTTCTGCCACGCCAGGTCCCTGTGTCCTCGCGGCCTCTGTTCCTCTCTGGCCTCACTGCCCTCCCATTCTCCTCCTGTGGCTGCCGCTGCATCTCTTGCCCCTCCCGCTGCAGGCAGAGCCCTTGTGCCCGTCAGCCCCGGCCCCACCCAGACTCCGAGTTCCCCAGGCTTCCAGCTGGAGGCCGTAGCCACATGCAGCGGGTTTGCAGCGCTGTCGGTTGCTGGAAGTAAATCGGACTCCTCACCAACGGGAATATCAGAACATTTTATGTTGAAAGTGGAAATAGTAAGGGTTTGGACTGTCAGTGGATCCAAAGTCCGAAAGTGGTCATGTCTTTTCTAACACAGCCTTTTTACATTCCCAGCAAGTAAACTTTTCTTCTCGAACTTCAACTCACTCTGTCCTGCCTGGGGGGGCTTGTTCTGGGCCTTGTCAAACATCGAGCTGCTGCTCAGTGACCCAGTGGCTCATCCCTTGTTTCTGGGCATCGCGAAACAGCTGTGGGTTTCCTGGCCAAATTTCACCGAGGGCTGTGGGCTGGACACGAGGTAGTGTGGACAGCTAGCTGATCCCAGCACAAGGGACGCTACAGGCTAGCTTCCAGAACTTTCTCATGGTGGTTTTCAAAGTCATCCCCAGAACCATCAAAAGCTTGACTTTGACCTGCTTCTGATAGAAACTGTGACAAGTCTGAAGTCTTAACTGCTTTTTTTTAAAAAAAAAAACCACCCAAATTTCTTGCTTTCAAATAAGAACAGCTTTATGAGCTAATAACCGACAGTGGACTTCTAACCAGAATTTTTTTCTTTAGGCCTTTCTGTAACGACTGAATACATATCACACGTGGTTGGTGCTTGAATAGCGATGGTGAACGTGATCGAAAAGGGTGCTTTTTAAAGCTGGCTAAATGTCACCCCCTGCTGTTTTACTTTTCACAGCACTTTCTCCTTCTCTGGTAAGCCCCTCAACTAGCTCTCAGTCAAGGAAGTTCCTGTCGCACCCCTGTTGCCACACTGGAACCTTCCAGAAAGAAGTGTCCTCAAGTGAAGGAGGGGGGCGTCTTCAAGAGTCAGCGAGGGCGTGGCAGGTGCAGGGGGTGAGGATGGCCGGTGTCTCCCAGGCCTCAGCCTCCTGTGCCAGGTGTCACGGAGGCCCAGCGCCGGAGCTCCCAACTTTGTGCCAGCCCTGGGGTGGCCGAGGGCACCACAGACTCACCGCTTCGGGCCGAGGGGCACTGTGGACGCGAACTCTTCTGCAGGGATGATCGTGATGGGGGGGGTGGCGAAGACGGTGAGGATGGGGGTGGCGGTGGAGATGGTGGCGGTGGTGGCGTTCATAGTGGCGACGACAGGGATGGTGCGCCTGGCGGTGGAGGTGACGGCGGTGGTGATGGTGTTGGGGATGGCAGTGAGGGCGGTGATGGCGATGTGATAGTCCTGTTGGGGTGGAGACGGTGGTGGTGGTGGTGGTGGTGGAGACGACGGTGGCGATGTTGGTGGTGACAGTGTGGACGGTGACGGTGGCGATGTTGGTGGTGATGATGGGGTGATGGTAGTGGTGGTGGTGGTGGTGGTTATAGTGGTCGTGATGGCGGTGGTGGTGGTGGTGGTGATAGTGGTCGTGATGGCGGTGGTGATGGTGGTGGTGGTGCGCGTGGTAGTGGTGGCAGCTTTGACAGGCAGGGACCGATGTCGCTGGCTCTTCATCCTCCTTTCTTTTCTCCCCTCCTCTCTCACAGTCACGTGATATCTGGAGTGACAGCAGCCATCTGAAACCATGAGGCATCGAGGATGACAGTAAAAAACAATTTACAAAGAGAGACTGGGTACAGAGATGCGAGCCTGGGCCCCAGATGCCACAGGTGAGCAGTTATCCAGTGCCAGCAGATGCCACCTCTGAACTTGTGTTTCTTCAAAATAACAATTTCTGCTTGTTTTAGCCGTTGCTTTCAGTTACGTTTTCTGTCGCTTGTGGCCAAACACAATACTGGCAGGCGAGTCCTCCTGGGACACAAGAAATGCCCGATAGCAGCATGTATGTCCATCGATGTTTTGTCTGAGAACGTGTCCCTCTCTTTTGCATAACATTCAGTTCTTTTTTTTTTACAGTTTCCATTTCTTTATTCATGTGTTTAATAATTTTAGACATTTTATGACGCTCACTGGACAATTCCATTGTATGACTTACTCGGTGGCTCAGTTCCTCGATTTGCTGTTTCTTTTGACTCTTGCTCTGGAGACTCGCTTCTTTGGCTGTTTTGTGACCTTGACGAATGAGCTCACGTGGGCTTGGGATTTATCTGTGGGCCTTCTTTGTGGCCTGCGTTGAGAGGATGGCGTTTCCTTCTGTCGGGTGTCCGTGGAGTGTTACCAGCCCAGGAATATTTTTCATGTTAATTTCTTGGTTGGTGCTATACCTAGGCTGTGGTACATTGAGCCCTGAACCTTAAACCCTAAACCATGTGGACGATGCTTGCAGAGCCTAAAAATCTGTAGCAAACGTGTATCTTTTTCTTTAGAGCTCCAGCTGCAACACACTCGCTCTGTGTCAGGGTGGAATCGCTCTTTTACCAGGTGTGGAGCTTCCTGGGGGCCACCTTCGGCGGGGATCTCCGACGCTGCTCCCCATTCCGACCCTGCCCCCCATTCCGACCCGGCCCAGGGTCTCCTGTGTGTGTGCAGCTCTAAACCCCAGCTCAGGAGGCACAAACAGACCCCGACCTCTGCCTACGCCAGGCACCTGCAATTCCCACACCTACTCGGCTTACTGGCTTCCATGTTGCTCTCCCTTTTGGGCCCCGGTACTTGCCCTCATTTCTCTTTGAACCCGGCTATGCCTTTGCTTGGATATCTATGCTAGTTTGTCCAGCATTGGGCACAAGTGCAAGTCAGGCTAGTCGGGCACAGAGCTCTCAACACTGCTATTTGCAGCCGCCCCGCACCCTCCCCCAGGGGTCAGAACCAGAGTATCCTCAGGGAGATAAGGGAAAGACTAGCTCCTGAGGGCCTGGCTGGGCCTGAAGTTTTCTTTTTTCATTTTCTTCTTTCTGAGTCGGAGTCTCACTCTGTCGCCCAGGCTGGAATGTGGTGGCATGCTCATGGCCACCGCAGCCTCAGCCTTCCAAGTAGCCACGCCCGGCTCATTTTTTGATTTATTGTAGAGACGAGGAAGCTCCAAGTTGCCCAGGCTGGTCTTGAACTCTTGGGCTCAGGCAGTCCTCTCACCTCAGCCTCCCAAAGTGCTAGGATTATAGACATGAGCCACGGCGTCTGGCTGGGCCTGATTTTTTCACTGATTTATCTCAGCACTAGCTGAATTCATGACATGTAGTAAGCGCTCAGCAATTTCATGGTTGAACTTAGTATTAGGAGTTGGTAATTTAACTGCTGCCTTGCTAATTTAACTGTGCCTTACTAAGCTGTGTTACAATTGTTTGGTACGAAAATATTTGATAAAGTAGGAAAATGTTCTTGACATATTTTTCATTAAAAAAAAAACAAGAAAAGCAATGTAGGTTGCCTGACAGCTATGTACAGTACAAATTCTAGTTGGAAAAGTTGAAATAGTGCAAGAAAAATATATGAGAAGGGTACATACAAAGATATTAAAAGAGGATATATTTGGAGTGAGATTATAGATAATTTTTGTTTTTTCTTTACACTTTTTAAGTTTTCTAAGCTTTTAAAAATAGACAATATATGTGTGGCTTGTTTCCAAGAAGGCAGACAGGGCAACTAATACCAAAGAGGGACTGTCCTGGGGCTGGGTCACCTTCAGAGCTATCTGTCCTGGGAAGATCTGGCTTCCCCTTTGCCAGCTACACAGCTACTCCCAGTGAGAAAGTTCCAGCACCTTACTTTATACATCTCTGCGCTGGGAATTGGGGCTTATGTAGGAAACAATCAAAAAAGAAACAACAAGAGCTATATTAACAATAATAAACACATAGAAGAACAACAATAATAGTAATAGTTAACACATATAAAGTCTACTATGTGTCAAGCACATATATATTCATTCATATGTATTAGTTAATTAATTCACATAGATTATCCCCATTTTATAGATGAGAAGAGTGAGGCAAACACATGTTATAATACAGCATTTGTCTCAAAAGGATACTGTTCTCAAATATGTTATTGTATCAGTTAGGATGGGCTAGCATTTACTGCTGTAACAAACATCCCCCAAATCTTTGCAACTCAAAGCGGCACATGTCTCTCTGACACCACATGGCCATCGTGCATCAGCTGGAGGTTCACCTCCCTGCCGAGCTGACAACCCCGGGCTCCATCGCTTTGTCTCAGCTATTGCCAAGGCAAGACAAAAGACTATTCTGGGACTGTTGTGAACAGGCTCTTAGGATTTTCCCCCGGAAGTGACACAAGTTGCTTCTGCTCACTGGCCAAAGTGAGTTACATGGTCGTAGCCAGCTCCCAGAGGCTGGAAGCAGGACCTCCTCTGACAGAATATGTGGAAAGCAGCAGGAGTGACTACCACGGACATCTAAGTTGATCCTCATAAAATCTTAAATTCCGTTTCAGGTCGGAGTGGCAAGGTTCTAATGAGAGTGAAGGGGTCCAGCCAGAAAGGAGGAGGCGCCTGGCCCCACGGCCTGGGTTCAAGGCCTTAGGACAGCCGCAGAGCTCTAGACGGTCCCAGCGCCTGAACGAGCCTGAGATGGACCCCAGCACCTCATGCCTGCGTTCTTGCCCCTGTGTCTCACACAGCCCAAGAAGGTCCTTAGTGCTCCTGTGGCAGGGCCAGGACTTGCTCGAGTGAAGGGGCCATGACGTGCCGCAACTCAGAGGGATGCGAGCGCTTAGTCACGTGACAGACAGAGACGCTTCCGCTGCCCTCTCCGGCTGCGTGAGTTGGGCGCACCCCCAGCCCTCAGGACTCAGTCTCCTTATCCCACTTTGTTTTGAGTCGGAGTCTCACTGTTGCCCCGGCTGGAGTGCAGCTGCCGCTCACGGGTGCCACGGTATGGACCTTGGCCTGCTGGGCTCAGACGATCCTTCTGCCTCTGCCTTCCAAGTGGCTGGGACTACAGGCGTGCACCACCATGCTCAGCTGATTTTTTTGTTCCTTGCAGAGATGAGGTCTTGCCAGGTTGCCCAGGCTGGTCCTCATCCCGCTTTTAAGGGCTGTCTGATGACAGAATCAGACAAGCAAGTGCCTGGCATCAGTAAGCACTCACAGAGCATCCGCTTTCTCTTTGCCTCAGAGGCAATTAGTTTGATTACGCATCCCTGTTTTCTCACCTGTATAAATGGGGTTATAGTGGCCACACTTCTGTCAGGCTGGTTGTATGAGCTGATAGAAATGCGTGCGTTTTAAAAAGCTAAAAGCATTTAGAGAATGCAAACCTAAAGTGTGCTCATGATAAATCTAAACACTGAGCTTTAGAAAGTGTGTCTTAATCAGCGAGTCTGCCGTGCTTGAAGCGGGAGCCACGTTGGGCTGGTATCCTCACCCCCAGCACAGAATCCAGGCTGGAGGGATCCCCAGCTGGCACAGGCCAGGGGGTTCCCCGACTGACCCGAGGGCTGTTCACCCCATGGTGAGCACCGTCTGACAACAGCTCTCCGGGCCTAGTCTCCACATTCCCACAGGAGAGCACACAGGAAAGTGCCACCGGCCAGGAGAGGGGCCGCCTGGGGGGCGGGGGCGGGAGGCAGCCGCGGGATGGGGGTGGGGGGTGCGGCTGGTGGATTTGGGCTGGCCACCCTTGGCCTTGCTCTGCCCGTTCTGCAGGGAGCCGTGGGGCAGTGGGGGCCCAGGCCCTGCCGAGCCTGCTCCGTGGGTGCCGAGCGGTCTCCCTCTGCCCGGCAACTGCCGGGGTGCTGCTCTCCCAGGGAGCGGGATGGCCAGCTGGGCCCTACCAAGGCCCCTCCCGCCCCTCGCAGGGTCTGCACGCTGGCTGGGTGGTCGCCTCTGGCTGGAACAGTGAGGCTTGGGGGCCTTCGAGAGAGGAGCCCGCGCTGCCCAAACCCCTCCTCTGTTAGTGCCGCCTGGGCTGTGAGGGTGGGTGGAGACTGGGGGGCAGGGTGGGCTCTGGGCGTGTGTGAACCTCTCTGCAGAGGGCGGGTCCCCCGAAGCTCCTCGCCTTCTGTGGCGGGCGGCCTCAGCCCTCAGGTGGGGGACTTCGGGCTCAGAGAAACACCTCCGGCCAAGCGAACATGTGGCCGGACTCGGAGGAAGGGGAGGGCCAGTCGATTAACTCCCAGCCATGCCCACTGTCCCTGCGGCCGCATCCCTTCCTCGCCCCGCTGCCCTGAGGTGGGGGGCCTGGAAACCCCAGCTGCGGGCAAGGAGACTGGAGCTTGGGGGCACTGCCCAGGTCACAGCTGCAGGCCCTGGGGCCGCATGCCTGTCGTAAGCCGGCTGGGCTCCCGTGTCTGGACCTGCAGGGCCGACCTGGCGCTCCAGGGGACATCAGGCTGGTCTGAAACTGCTGGTGAGAGGATGTCTCTCCAACAATGGCCTGGCTTTCTTGGGGAAGGCTACCGATCGCCCATCCCACGAACCTGGGCCCATCCCTTCCTCAGAATCCCAGGTCCCTCCTGCTGGCCTGTCCCAGCTCCTCCAGGGTGCAAGGTTTTTCCTGTGGTGGGACCAGGTGTGGGTGAGTGGCGGAACAGGGATGGCAGCTTAAGATTCTGCGTTAGCAGCCGGGCTCGGTGGCTCAGCCTGTAATCCCGCGCCTTTGGGAGGCTGAGGTGAGTGGATTGCCTGAGCCCGCAGGTTCGAGACCTGCCTGGGCAGCGAGACCCCATCTCTACAATAAATCAAAAAAAATCAGCCGGTCGTGGTAGCGCATGCCTGTAATTCCAGCCACTCGGAAGGCTGAGGCGGAAGGATCGCCGGAGCCCAGCAGGTCGAGGCTGCGTTGGCCGGGAGCGGCCACTGCACTCCAGTCTGGGCGACAGAGTGAGACTCCAACTCAAAAAAAAAAAAAAAAAAGATTCTGCGTTAGCTGGTTTGTTCATGTGTTCATGCCTTCACTTATCCATCCAGCGTGGTTTTGGGAGCGTCTGCTGTGCTCTGAGACGCTGGTGCAGAAGGTCACAGCCGTTCCCCACGGAGGGCCCGGTCTGGTGGCAGTGGTGGGGAGGGCCAGTGCTCAGCGGCTCTTAGCAGGAGCAGGGGCTCTGTGACGGGGCTGAGCGGTGAGGCTGCCCAGGAGGTGGGATGGGGCTTGGGGCTCTGGCCTGGCCTGGGGGCGGCTGGTGGGCGGAGGGGGGGGAAGGAAGCACCTCCCGGCCCAGGCGGGGGCTGGGGGTCCAGGTGGGGCAGGCCAGGGCCACACGCGAGCACGGGACGGAGCCTCGTGGCAGGGAGGGAGAGGGATGAGTGGCCAGCCAGGCTGGCGGGCACAGATCCATGGCAGAGTGGCCGGGGGCAAGGCTTTGGCCGGACTGCAGTGAGGACAGACCCAGGGTGTGGCCAGCCAGGGCGGGGCTGGCTGCGTGGGAGGCCTGCCTCCTACCCGTCCCTGCCTCTGCTGAGGCCGGCACACCCCTGGGCCAGGGGTCTCCGTGCGCACGAGGCACTCCGTGAGGAGGGGGCTCCTTGAGAAGCCGGCCCTGAGAGCCTCAGAAGACCAGGGCGCTGCCCCGCTTGGGACACCCCCTTGCCCTCCAAGTGAGAAAGATCGTCCCACTGCTTCACAGACCTCCCTCCGTCGTGTGGCACGGTGCAGGCGGCGCTCCCTGTGGGTGGGGTGGGGTCTGCACGAGCTGAGAGGCTGGGTCTGCTCCAGAGGAAGCACCCTGCGCCTTCTCCCCTGCGGCAGTTCCACTGGCTGGCAGCCCTGGGAGCGTGGGGATCTCGCGGGCCTCACTGCAGAGCCCGTCTCTTGATCCGTCCTGGAGCGCAGGGTCCCTCGCAGAGAGAGGGCCCAGGCAGGCTTTTTTCTCAGGGCCTCTCTGAGGGATGATGCTTCAGGCAAGCCTAGCGTGACAGGAGGAGCAGCAGAGAGCAGTCTAGAAGCTCTTCCAGCAGGGAGTGGCCAGCGCAAAGGCCCTGGGGCACACAGGTGGCATGCAGACGGAGACGCCTGGAGGGAAGGGAGTGTGGCCAGAGAGGTGGGCAGGCCCCAGGGACCTCCTGGGCCTCCGAGCAGTCCGGTTGTGTCCCATGCCCGAGGGGAGGCCATGAGAGGATTCGAGCAGAACAGTGACTGCTGTCCTATCCCATGCTGGTGTATCTTTTCTCGGAAAGGCTTCCGCTGGCTGGTGTGGAAGCTCGATGGGGTGGGGGAGGGGTGACAAGGATGGAACCGGGGCTCGTGGCTCTCCAGGCGGGCGTGGGTCTGGCCCGGGCGCGCAGCTCCCGCTGGCTCCGCACACTCGGCGGGCATCTGTCCACGGTGGGTCTGGGCCCCTCCGTCCGCAGCGTGTCAGTGGGCTGCCGACCCACGCCCTGTGGCCTCTCCGCCTACCCCAGGCCGGGCCCTGTGCGGGGCACGGGCCCCAAGCCCTGCCCCCGGCTGGCCTGTGGGGAACGCTGTGTGCTTTGAGGACCAGAGGGCCCCTCACGAGGGCCAGGGTCAGAGCCGGAAAAGAAGCCAAGCCTGGGTGGCCGAGGCCCAAGCCCCTGGGGCCGCGCTGCCGCTGCTGAACCGCGGCCTCTTTCCTTGGCATTTTAATCCACTCTTCACCACAAGCCTTGTGGCAGATAGAGGGGCGAAAGTTAAAGGCCTTCCGGAAGTTTTTGGAGGCCCAGCGAGCATGCCCGAGGCAGGGCTGGCCAAACAGGGGCTGGACTAGAGGCGCCTGCCCCTGGCTCCTCCCGGCCCCAAGTCCCTTATGAGGCACGGAGAGTTCCAGACGTGTGGCCTCTGCAGGGCCAGGCTTCTCCCACACGCCCTAGATCCGGCCCACACACGCCCACGTGGGCACACACACACCCGCCCGTCCTGACCCTCCCACACGCGCTGGCTCCCACGCCCACCCACGCCCCGCATGCCATCCTGCGTCATGCAGGTTCTGTTTTCTGAGCGCGGGTCCCCACCGCCAGCCGCCACCCCAGCTGCAGGCATCTGCCTGGACGTGGCAGCGCTCGTTCCCGGAGTCTGCTCCTCTGTGCCTGGCTTGGCCGCGGCAGGCGGCGAGGCTTTGCACTGCGGAGGCAAAGGGAGAATTTTCCCCACTTGAACCAGGTCCAAGCCATTGTCTGCAGACGCAGCCCCAGGGCCACCGCAGTTTTCACAGAGGGTGCCTTGCCAAGAAAAAGAGGCGCCTCTGCCAGCCGCCGAGGGGAGGAGACATTCCAGGGGCCTGGCTCCCGTGGGCCTCCCGTGAGGACTCCTGCCTGAGTCGCTGGGAAGGGAGGGAGGGAGGGCCGGGGTCAGATGGGCTGGGCTGCTGGGGCGAGCGGCTGGTGGGGCGGGCCTCCTGCCCCGGGTGGGCACACCTCCCTCTTCACGCTGGGGCTCCCTGGGTCCTGGCCCAGCGGGGGAGACGTGCTGCTCCCGACCGGCTGGGCCTTGTTCCTTCTCTTCTTTCTTTCTCCAAGGAATTGTTTTGGCTTTGTGAGCAGGCAGGCTGTCCCCATGGCTTGCTTGAATGCCCTTCACGGCCACAGGCTCCCCGGGAGGGGGCCTCTTCCCCGCCCTCCGCCCAGCCTTCCTCCCTAGACGGCCGGAATCACATGTTTCTTGCATGTCCTTCCGGAGGCGGTCTGCACGTGCAGGCAAACGTGTGCGTAAACTCCTCTTTCCCTCGTCCTCAGGGGACAGAAGCTCGCGCCGCTCATCCCTCGCGTGGCCTTCTTCACTCAGCAGGGGGCTAGCGGTGACCACTCTGTGTCAGCCTGTGAGGAAACTCCCTAGTGAATTTTGGAGCATGGCTCGTGGCGGGGCTGCGTTCCAGCTCGCTGCACCAGGAATGCATCCAGTTGCTCAAGACGCCTCCGTTCCCGTGCTGTGCCCAGGCCCAGAGGAGGCTGCGGTCATCGCGTCTCACGGAAAAGCAAGGCTTGCTGTGGGGCGTCGACCCTGCTGACGCCGTGTGAAGGACTCCCTGCCTCTCATGTGGCCAGGATCCGGCCAGGCACACCCAGAATGGGAAATGGCGCTGGTGGAGATTGGGGACTGTCTGCCCCCACTCTCCCAAGAGCAGCTGTTGGGGTCATGCCGAAGGGTGAGGATGTACACAGGTTGCACAAACTGCAGTTTTAAACATAAGGTACGTGTGGAACGCCCTCCTTCTTGACCCGTCTGCCCCTGTGGGGTGGAGGCTGTCCCCCTGCCTCTCTGTGCCTGGCTCTGCGTGGTGTGCTGAGTCCAGGCTGGTATCACGTTGCCTGCGCAGTCCACGGTGATAGCGCCCCCACCACGTTCGGACGACTCATCCCACACCCTGTCCCTCTCCAACAAAGTTACCAGGCTTCTGGGGACCATTTCAGCACCTCTTGTCTCCTTCGGGGAAAACCAGCCGTCATGGAGCTCAATTCAAGTGCTCTTTCCATTTTCTGAAGCCCAGGAAAGGGAGGAAACCAAGGTTTAATGAGCATCTCCTCTGTGCCAGAGTGAAGGGACAATGGGCTGAATTACAGGGCAACGTCCGTGGTAAACTGGTGCTCAAGAATCATGCCGTGAAGTCCGACGCAACTGTTGAAAGTGGGCAGCAAGCGGGACACGAGTTTCTTGGAGGCCAAGCAGGCCAGCCCCAACACCGCGGACGTGTGCGTTCTTGAGTGATGGCAAAGCTGGCCAAGCCGTAGGAAAGGAAGGGCTTTTTAATCAACAGCGCTGTGTTTGTTGGGAAAAAGAGCAAAATAACCCTCAGACCTTGACCCCTACCTCACACCCTCCACAGAAACTCAGCTTCAGGTGGATTCTGATGTGAACGGGAAAGGCAAAACAAGGTTGAAGATATGACAGGTGTCATCCGTGGGGGTTCAGCCCGAGAAACGTGCCTGTGGATGGGCTGCACAGTGGTGAGCTTGGCTAAGCAGATCTGAAGTCCTGTGGGCCGGCAGGCAGTGGCTGTATGGCTCAGGGAACGCCTCACCCCTTTTTAGCAGGCCTTTCAATTCACTGAGCCAGGCCCATGCAGGATAATCTCCTTTTAAAATATTTTTAAGGCGAGTCGGGTGCAGTCGCGAGCAAGGAGTTCGCCCTGTAACTGACTGTGAGCAAGAATCTCCCTCTGGATGACGTGAAGGTCAACTGTCCTGGGACTGGGATCCCCTCACAAAATCCCTTGCGGCTGCCCGAAGGCCAGGGCTCACGTGAGGGACTGGCGGAGGCGTGTGCGGCTCAGAGTGCCACGGCTTCCCTCCGCCGTCTGGCTGTCACGAGGGGACAGCTCTCGTTACCCATTCCAACCCCGCAGCCCCCAGCGGCAAGCACGCCAGGAAGGGCACTCTGGGGGAGCCGGCCGACACACCAGAAAGCCTTCCCAAGAAGAAAAGCACGTTTGACTTTGAAACGGGGAGACACTTCTTAGGCAGGACATAAAAAGCACAGCCCATAAAGAAAAAGACCGGTAAGTTGGGCTACGCTAAAATTAAGGAAGTCTGTTCATCCGAGACACCATTAAGAGTGCACAAAAGGAAGCTAAGAGTGGGAGAATGCATTTGCAGCCTATGCAACTGACAAGGGATTGCATCCAGAATATATAAAACACTCTTATGAATCAACGAGGAAAACAATGCCACGGGAGGTTGTGCAGGAGACTTGGAGAGGCACTTTGTGAAAGAGCTGATCTTCGCGGGCAGCAGACTGGAAAAAGTGGAAAGTGCTTAACCTTGTTTAACCAGAGAAGTGGGAATTAAAGCCGCCTGAGATACCAGTGGTGGTTTAAAAATACGTCCACATTCTTTGGTACTCCTTTCTTCAGTAGGTGGAAATCGATTCCCTTTCCTTTGAGCGTGGGCTGGACCTGAGGAACTCGCATGTGAGGAGTGGGTTTGGCAAGAGGAGGGAGGTGCCCCTGGCGGCACCGGGTCATGAGGCCACGTGTCCTGTCTCGCTCTCTCCCCTCAGATCATTGCTGGGACGTCTGATGCCACGGCACGAGCACGGTGGGGCAGCGCTGCCCAGAAGCACATGTGGTGAGAAACTGGGGCTGCCGCGTCAAACGATCGTGCCATCCTGGAAGTGGATCCTCGGCCCTGGTCAAGCCTACAGGTGGCTGCAGCCCTGGCTGACATCTGGACTGAAACCTCGCAAGGAACCAGAACCATCCAGGAAAGCCACTCTCGGCTTCCTGACCCACAGAAGCCTTGAGCTGATGAGTGTATGTTGGTTTTTTTTTTTTTTGAGTTGGAATCTCACTCCTTCGCCCAGACTGGAGTGCAGTGGCCGCTTCCGGCCACTGCAGCCTCAACCCGCTGGGCTCCAGCGATCTTTCCACCTCAGCCTTCCAAGGAGCCGGAACTACAGGTGCACGCTACCACGCCCTGCTGATTTTTGAGTGTGTGTTGTTTTAAGCCACCTTGTCTTGAGGGTGAATTGCCATGCAGCACCAGGTAACTAAGACACCTTTAGGTCAGTGGCTCAGGCCTGTAATCCCAGCACTTTGGGGGTTCGAGACCAGCCTGGGCAACTTGGTGAGACCTCGTCGCTACAATAAATCAAAAAATTAGCTGGGTGTGGTAGCACGTGCCTGTAGTTCCAGCTTCCTGGAAGGCTGAGGTGGAAGGATTGCCGGAGCCCAGCAGGTCGAGGCTGCAGTGGCCGGGAGCGTGCCGCTGCACTCCAGCCTGGGTGACAGAGTGAGACTCCGACTCAAAAAAAAAAAAAAAAAAAACCGGGCTCGGTGGCTCAGCCTGTAATCCCGCGCCTTTGGGAGGCTGAGGTGAGTGGATTGCCTGAGCCCGTGGGTTCGAGACCCGCCTAGGCAGCGAGACCTCATCTCTACAATAAATAAAAAAAAAATCAGCCTGGCGTGGTAGCGCATGCCTGTAATTCCGGCTACTTGGAAGGCTGAGGCGGAAGAATCGCTGGAGCCTAGCAGGTCAAGGCTGCGGTGGCCGGGAGCGGCCACTGCACTCCAGTCTGGGTGACAGAGTGAGATTCCAACTCAAAAAAAAAAAAAAAAAAGACACCTCTGCTCACCAGCAAGCACGGATGAGGAGGTAGAGTAGTTGGAATTCTCCCACACTGCTGGTTGGGGCAGAAGTCGGTACAACCATTTCAGAAAACAATCTGGTGTCGTTTCTGTTATTTTCTAAATAACTGCGGGCACCCAATTCCAGTGACCCGTCCCCAAGGACCCAGCAATCCCACCTAAGGGAATACGCCAAGAGAAAGGTGTGTGTGTCTATGCGCACATCAGGCTACACATGCAGAATAATCACGGCATTGTTTGTAATTTCCCCAAGCAGAAAATGGACCAAAATTCTATTCACAGTTCGCTCCTGCCATGGAATAGCGTAAACCCTGAACATGAGTGCGTTAGGGTCATACACAGTCACAGGAACAGGTCTCCGAAGCACAGTCTGAGTGGAGAAAACCTGGCACAGAAGAGAAAGCGTTGGATCATCCTAGTTAAGCCAAGTGTCCTCTGGGAGGCGGAGGGCCCCGGGGAGTCGGCTACGTGCTGGCTGCACGCTACTACACTAGCTGCGCGTTTTTGTTTTGTGCCTTTTTCTGTGGGATTATATACTTTAACAAAGATTTAAAAAATGCAGCCCAGTTGTGCAACACCAAACGCCGCAGTCCCTTGGGTCTGTCTTAAGAGCAGCCCATCCTGGTGTGAATTTTGTGGACACTGTGTCGCCAGGGCCAGATCACACAGTCGGCCCACGGCTGTCTGGTGGATGCGGCTTCCTGGAGTCCATGGAATGTGTGCTCCTTGGCTAATTCTCCATGAAAATATTGCTTTGGTTTAGCTGGAGAACAGAGCGCCTGAGGCTATATTCCCTGGTGAGCGTCTGAAGTCCTGTTCCTCAGCTTGGCCGACTCTAGGCTGACTGCTATGGCTTGAATATGTGTCCCTTCCAAAACTCATGTTGAAATGCAATCCCCATGGGGCAGTATTGAGAGGTGGGGCCTTTAAGATGTGATTAATTATGAGGGCTTTGCAGAGCAATGAGGATTGTTTTTAAAATTGAGATATTCACATACCATAAGAGTCACCATTTTAAAGTACACAGTTGAGTGGTTTTCAGTATAGTCATTCCTAGAGTTATGTAACCGTTACCAGTGATCATAGACCATTTCATTTCCGCCCTACCCCAAAGAACCCCTGTACCCATTCGCAGGAACTCCCCATTCCTTTTTCTCTCCAGCCTCTGGCAACCATGAGCCTACTTTCTCTTCCTTTGGACTTGTCTATTCTTCATGCCTCATATAAGACGGAAGCTTTCCATGTCTGGCTTATTCTACTTAGCATCAAGTTCTCAAGGTTAATTTGTGTCATAGCAAGTATCAGCATTTCATTCCTTTGTATTGTTAAATAATATTCCACTGTGTGGATATACCCCATTTTGTTTATCCATTCATCAGTTGATGGGCATTTGGGTTGCTTCCACTTCTTGACTATTATGAATAATGGTGCTATGATCATTTGTGTACCAATTTTTGTGCAGATACGTTTTCATTTGTCTTGGGTATATAGCTAGGAGCAGCATTGCTTGGCCAAATGGTAACTCTATGTTTAGCTTTTGAAGAACTGCCCGATTGTTTCCCACAGAGGCTGCGCCATTTTACATTCCCAGCAGGAGCCCACGAAGATTCCAGTTTCTCCTCATCCTCACGACACTTGTTATTTTCTGTCTATTTGAGCAGAGCCATCCTAGTGACTGTGAAGTGATATTTCCCTGGGTGTTGGCTGCATTTTCCTAATGACTAGAGATGCTGAACGTCACTCAGTGTGTCCATTGGCCGTTTGTACATCTTCTTTGGAGAAATGTTTATGAAAACCCTCTGCCCATCTTAAAATTAGGCTATTTGTCTTTTTATATTTTAGATATAGACTCTTATCAGTTATATGAATTCAATTTTTTTTTTTTGCATTCTGTGGGTCGTCTTTTCACTTTCTTAATAGTGTTCTTTGATGTTTTCAATTCTGATGAAGTCCAATGTATATATTTTCTCTCTGGTTGCTTGTGCTTCAGGTGGTATGTCTAAGAAACCACTGTCTACAAGCCATGGAGTTTCATTTACCTGTTCTTTGAAGAGTTCTATAGCTTTAGCTCTAACCTTTAGACTCTTATTTATTTTGAGTTAATTTTTTGTACATGGCGTGAGGTAAGGCTCCAAATTAATTATTTTGCACGTGGACATTTGGTTGCCCTGATATATGTTAGATTGCCTCGGCATCCTCAATTGCCCACAGGTGCATAGGCCTTTTTCTGAACGCTCAATGCTATTACATCGATCTATGTGTATGTCCATGCATCGGTGCCACATGGTCTTGGTTACTGTAGCTTTGCAGTGAGTTTTGAAATTGAGAAGTGTGAGTCCTCCAAATCTGTCTTTCCCTTTCAAGCTCACTTTGACTATTCTGAGTTCCTTGCATTCTCATATGAATTTTAGAATCAGCTTGCTCATTTCTGTGAATAAGGCCAATGCAATTCTGATAGAAATTGCACTGAATCTGTAGATGGATTTGGGGAGTGCCGATGTCTTACCAACATCAAGTCTTCCGATTCATGAACACAAGTTGCCTTTCTGTTTACTCAGCCTTCTTTATTTTTCTTTCAACAGTGTTTCGTAGTTTTCAATGAACAAGTTTCAGACTTTTGCTAACCTTGTTTATAAGTATTTTATATGTTTTTAAAGGACTTTTCCCTTTGCAGTTGTTCTTGTAGTCATGTTGCCATATTTGTTTTGCTGTACGAACTCAAGCTCCTCTTACTAAGGATGATAGGAAAAAAGCATGCGTATTTTTGTAGGGACCTGGTGGTCCCTGCCACCTTGTTCCCTGTAAGCGATGGTCAAGAAACCTGGCTTCATTTCTCTGTGGCTCTTCCGCCTGTGCTCAACCCTCCGGCTAGCCTCGCCCCAGGCTGACCTCGGTCTGACGGCGGCAGGGCTGCCGCGGTTCCCGGCCTGGCCTCTTCACAGTGACATGACCGAGGCGGGAGGGAGCACCTGTGTGCTAGAATTCCTGGCACAGCGTCCTGAGACTCACTCTGATGGATCCTCTTAGGTCACGTGCTCACACCTGACCCGCTGCCGGGGCCCAGTGGATGGAACGCGCCGTATTGGCGCCTCACCTCCTAGAGCTGGGCAGCCCGAGGTGCTGGCCCTCTGTGTCCTCACGCTCCTGGTGCTCTCTGGCCTTGGGGTAGGAGGCCTAGCCGTGCATGGGGGCATCATCGGACGCCATGCTCATCCTCTCTCCTAGCTGTCAAACCCGTGGGCTGAGAGCTGTGGCTTCAGTGGGCCCCTGAGCCTGCCTTTGCCCGGACAGGAATCTCGCTGTCCCTCTCACTGCCCCAGGGTTCGATTTGGGTGACACAAGCATGGATGGCCGTGTCTTCCTTTACCCAGTAAGTACAATATGTGTGCCAGTCGAGGACCTGTTTTTTCTATCTTCCTGCTCTCGTAGAGGTGTATTT
Organism: Cephalopachus bancanus; assembly: GCA_027257055.1. NCBI lineage: Eukaryota > Metazoa > Chordata > Mammalia > Primates > Tarsiidae > Cephalopachus > Cephalopachus bancanus. The sequence continues at coordinate 1,619,332 of JAPVLO010000252.1, read as the reverse complement.
GTGTCCTTTCTGAGATTCTTGGGTTCTCACACTCGACCTCAGGTTTTGACAGCTGAGGACTGTGGGGTCAGGCAGGCCTGCAGATCCTGGCCCCACAGTTCACCAGCTGGGCAGCCTTGGGCACATTACTGACCCTTTGTGAGTCTTTGTTTTCTTAACTTTGACGTATCTGTTGGGGGAAGGTTCTCCCCGTCTTGCAGGGTTGGGAGATTGAAACAGGATGATGTGTGTAGAAGGAACCAGATACGTTTAAGTCTGAGCATACGGGGTGACGGTGACCAAGATGAAGGTGACGCCGTGTCAGACATGCCGTGTGCCTGTTCGCTCTGCACCCGAAGGCTGCGGACGCCCCTCTTCAAGAAGCCCTTTCCTCACGACCCCGCTGCTGACTTGGCGTGGGCAAATGAAAACACAACTTTTGACGACTGGTCCCTGAAACCTGCGGGGCCAAGGGCCTGGGACACCCAGGAAGGGAGGTGGCTGCAGAGGTGGGCCCTCGACTCTGCTTCCCCTTCGTGTGGTTGCACGTCTTCTTTGGGCGCCTCCTGCCTGCCATGGGGGAGGATGGCATTGGCAGCACGGCTCCCAGCTCCTCTCTCCCCAGCCTGGCATCCCACAAGGACACCGTTCCGGAAGGCCTGGGAAAATGAGGAGAAGCGCACGCCCAGCAGGCTGGGTCACGTCCATCCCAGAGTTGCCAGAAGTGAGGGCGGGAGAGCTTTCTGGGCAGACCCAAATACTGGCCGCCGCAGAGCTTGTGAGACCCACCGGGGCCAGGTTGTGGGTCTCTGGGACAGGCTCCTCTGGCAGCGTGGAGTTTCTAGCTGGGGGTGAAGGCCGTGTGCCCAGCGGCCGTGCTCCACACAGGGTGCTCTCAGGGCGTGCGGGCGTGGCCTCCTTGGTTCTCTGTTAGTCGTGCTGTGCTTTGGGCACCCAGGGGTCCTGCCTCCCGACCTAGAGGCTGTCCACCTCTCCGCCGTCGCCGCTTCCCACCCACAGGCACTCTGTGCAGGGACGCGAGCGATGCTTTCTCTCTCTGTCATGTGAGGCTGCAGCGAGAGGGCGGCTGTCTGAAGTCCGGGAAGCAGGCCTCACCAAGCTCTGAGTCTGCCAGCACCTGGATTTTGGACTCCCAGCCTCCAGAAATGTGTGAAATGGGCATCTGCTGAATCAGCGCCCCGTCTGATCTTGACGGGCCCGACGTGCCTGCATCACAGAGGCACTTTGATAAGGGTGGAGAGGATGGTGGTGGCCGCTGTGACCTGTGGAGACACACTGCAAAGAGGACTGTTGAAACCTGCCTGTGCAGGTGTCCTGGGCGGGGCGGGGGGAGGCTGCCGCTGGAAACCGCAGGGTTGTGCATATGTGGGGAGTGGGCCTCCCGTGGCGTGGCTGGTGGAGGCATTGCTGCGACTCCGGCCTCCCCAGGCAGGAAGAGCACTGAAGGCGACCAGGGTAGAGCCAGGTGCCTCTGACCGTCTGGCGCGGCAATGGGACCTGCGCTTCCTGCGAGCCCAGAGGGCCCCACAGAGCATGGCTGGCCTGGCGCTGCACTGGGGCTTCCCTGGACAGCCGGACTCCGGCAGGCAGGGAGTCTTGCCTTGGGGCTTCCTCGTGAGGACGGCCTGCACTGAGTGCTTGCAGGGCCCCCGGCACCGCAGCCCTCATCCTTCCCAGCCATGAGGGGGGATACTTAGAGAGGAGGGAGACACAGCTAGCCTCCAGCTCATGGTGGCCTTCTCTTCCCGACTAGATCTTTGCACTTGGAAGTGCCCGAGGAGAGGCTGGACAATGGCTGCAGGCTGTGATGGGAGGAAAATAAAACCGTCTGTGTTGGAACCGCTGAGATACGGTTCCTAGGTAAGCTCACCCGGCACATGCCTACCCTCCCGCCTCCTCTAGGCTAGGCGGGGCTAGGCAGAAGCCGCTGGAAGGATGTCCATGATCCCTCCTGCCTGCCCTGCCTGGATCCTGCCTGCCAGACCTGTCTGCCATCGGCGTCGGCCTCCCCTGTCTGCCTCCCCTGTCTGCAGTCCCCCGTCTTCGGTCCCGTGTCTGCCGTCCCTGTTCTGTGTCCCCTGCCTGCCATCCTGTGCCTGCTGTGCCCCCACTGCTGTCCCCCGACGGCTCTCCCCAGCCCACGTAGTCCTCTGTCTGCCAGCCCCTCTCTGCCCTTGAGGGTCATGGCCCTCGGGTGGGTCTCCCGGGGCTCATCAGTCGGCAGTGACCCAGCTCCGTGCCCGTCTTGGAGCGAGCCAGCCCCGTGAGGCAGGCAGGTAGCCCTGGGGGTGTGCAGAGGAGCTCTGCAGCCTGGGCTGGGGGTGGGGCAGAAGTTCCACGCGTCTCTGGAGTCTGGGGCCTGGGCTTTCTTTCCCGGACCACCCCGAGCCCAGCTCACTCCCTCACTCCAGGGAGGCCAGGGGAGCAGGCAGAGGCCTGAGATGGGGCACATTTCTGGAATTCCAAGCATGCCTGTGTCCCTTCCAGGCCCAGCTCTGGGTGGAGCTGTGCAGAGTGGCTGGTTCCCGGCTCCCCTCCGTCCGGCCTCAGGGGCCCGGGGGCGGGGTCTTTCCAGAAGGCCTTTCAAAGGCAGCCGCGAAGCACGCTCCATCCTGCGGGGTGCTCCCAGCCCCGCTTCCCCACCTCTCAGGGACCCAGCATGGATGGGGAGGCTTTTCTGGGGCGGGCGGTCCTAGAAAAAAGCCACCGAAAGTGATGTCACTCAATCTGGGGACTGACACGTCATAGAAGACGCTTTTAAAGGAGATTTATTTGGGATGTCGAAACATTACATACATCAACGTTAAAAACATACTGAGATATTAAAAGAAAAAACTTAAAATTAAAAAAGCTCTATTTTACCTTATTCTTAAATTTTGGTGCATTAACAAAGACGAGGGGTGCATGTGTGTAAGACGTGCGTGACAAAGTGGTAACGCAGTCCTTAATTAATGTGTTAAAGGGATAACTGGACCTCTGGCTTGGGATATGAGCTTAGAAACGGTCACTTTTCAAAAGAAAACTCTGCGGCTCCTCACTTTTCCTGGGCAGCCTGGTGGTGCCCTGGGGTTGCGCCCTGCTGGTGCCCCTCCCTCTGGGCCTGTGCCCCCCTTATTGGTAGGGGGTTCCCCCTCTTCAGCTCGTCACCCACCCACCCACCCCGCTGACCCTTTGCAAGGACTTGTGGCGTGAGGGCAGCAACAACTTTCCTTGACTTTTCCATCTCCCAGCAAAGCCTCGGCAGCGTGTGCCTTGCTGAGACGGGCAGGGAGAGACGTTGGGGCCAGGACACCCCTGCAGGGGGCAGCTCCCACGAGGCCCCTGGTGAGAGAGGGTTTTTCTGAAACGTGGCCTCGGCTTTCCCACCCATGTATGGGGGAGCGGGTGATGGAGGCTTGGGGGGAGAGGGCCCTGGGCTTCTCTAGGACCCCACACTCTCCGTCCTTCTGTGCCTGGGCCAGGCCAGCGCCGCTGGAATGCCACCCTGGGAGACCTCTTTCTCCTCCTCCCTCCAGGCCCAGCCAGGGAGCTGGGGTCTCTTGTGGCCCGGGCCCTGCTTGAATGTGTGCTGTCTGTGGCCCTGCCCCGGGTGGCTCCCTCAGTGTGGGAACTCTGACGTCCCTCCAGCAATCACGATGGCTCACCAGGTGCAAGGGCTGCGCTTCAGCTCGGGATGGCTCCGTGAGGAGGTTCCAGAGCGCACATGGGACGGGCGACACCGCTGTGCCAATTCTGCGAATCAGATCTGCTGCGGGAATGGCGGTGTGGGAGGGCCGAAGGTCCCCTCCCATATTCATGCCTTGCGTGATCCCCTCTTTCTGAATGTGGGTTGGGCTCAGTGACTCCCTTCTAACGAACCGACGCTGGCAGAGGGTGGGACGTGGCTTTTGAGACGAGACCGCGAGAGGGCTGTGGCTTCTGCCTCGAGTGCTTCCTTTCCCTCTCCCCGGATCCCTCGCCATGGGGGACATGCCACGAAACAGCCCCTTGGAGGAGCCCACACAGCACGGGCCCGGCCTGCCAGGACCGCGTGGGGGAGTAGGGGCAGGCCCCGTCTGTCTCCAGATGAGATGGTGGCCCCAGCTGACAGCCTGACTCATCCCCACGAGCAACCGGGGAGAGGCCCAGCGGAGCTCAGTCCAGGTTCCTGACCTGTGGAAACTGCAGGGAAACACGCGCGTGCTGTTTCCAGCTGCTGATTAATGAGTCCTTTGTCGCACAGCAAGAGATAACAGGTGGTTTTGCTGTAGAAAGCGCCTCGAGCCCACGGCACACACAGGTGCCATTTCATCACCTGCTTTTCCGGAGTCTGCTTGCCCCGTGGCTCCAGATAGCCTCTGGGTTACAGTGACAACAGTTAGCTGTTGTCTGAAAGAAGAGTAGAGGGAGGAAAGAAGGAAGCCTCGTTTCGGTGGAAAGGATTCTGTTTCGGGAAGGAGGTGTTTTTACTGAGTTCCCAGTTCTCTACCAACTGGGCACCACCTTGAGCTGGGAAGGGCTGGGGACACAGAGGCGGCTTAGGGGACACCCTGGGCTGGGGGATCCCATTGAGAGGTGGACCCTGCAGTAAGACAGAGAGACGAGGGTGAGCGTCCTGCAGAGGGAGTTTGGGGGGGGCCAGGGCGGGGGTAGTTGCCCCGAGGAGGAATGACCACTGGCGTGCGGGGAGAGAGTAGGACCCTCAGCAGGCCATTGAGCTGTGTACACTGGGAACACGTGTCATGGCTCCAATTACTCAGCCACAGCATAAACCCTGTGATGTTTCTGTCAAAACAGAAAAGGAAGACACGGCAAGTACGCCGAGGTGCGATGGCGGGGCCATGCTGGCGACCACCACGCTGGGGTGGAGATCAGGGTGCTGTGTCTCCACCCAGCCCACCTCCCGTGTCTGTCCTGGTGGCTGGGTGGGCAGACACGGCACCGGCAACGTCAGGGCCCAGCCATGCCTGTGGCGTCGCCAGTCCACCCGGAGCGCTTTGGGGCTGGACTGACCGGCGGCCTCAGAGTCCTTCTTGACACATGGTTCCAAGCTCTCATCAGCCCGCTGCAGACTCAAGCCGGTTTTTCTCTTGTGAAAGCAGGAGGCTGCTCAAGCCTGGGCAGGGTCTTCCCTCCTCGGGTCCTCCAGCCCTAGGGCTCTGTCCGGCATGGAGACGCTGGTGAAGGGCAGTTTGGCGGGCTGAGCCCTTGTGTCACGCAGTGAGGACAACTGTCTTGCTATGACGCTTGGCAGGTGGACTCTAAAGTGAGGGCGAGGGAGCGGCTGTTCACTGTGATGGCTGCTTCAAGCACGGGGACACAGGGAGGGCTGGAGTCCTCGCTGCAGCAGAATATAGTCACACTCGTAGCGATACCCACGGACACAGGGGTGCTTCCCTCAAGCCAGATCCTGCCTCAGCACCTTCTTGTTTGCTCCACTAAACAGGACGATTCCCCGCTGGATGTCAGGAAGTGGAGGCACAGAGAGGTGAGGGAACTTGCCAAGGCTCTGCAGGGGGAAAGGTGTTGGGTGGGGAGCCCGTGCCTGCCTCCTCCCGGGTCACCAGGGCCTGTTCAGGCTCCCAGACTTTTCTGGCCGGAACGGGTGCTGTGGCTGGCCCGAACCGGCCCAGACCAGACTGTCTGGACTTGCAGGGAGGAGGGAGGCGGGGTCAGGGTGGGAGCGGGCAGGGCTGCCGCAGATCCGGGCAGCCAGCCTGGGTGGGTGTCCCAGCGGCGACAGGCCTCTCCGGGGAGGTTTGTGCCTGTCTCGGCAGAGCATTGTTCTCCGCGAGCAGGGCTTTGCATGTGGGATCTGGGAAACCGCCACGTCCAGGCTCCCTGCGGCCCGCCCCGTCCTCGGCATGGGGGAACCATGCTTATGAACAGAACAAGACAGAACAAAGCAATCTCGTCGTCTCCTCACCTCCCTGGTTTCAAAAGCAAGACACACTCTGCAGAGATGGGAAAACACAGAAGAGAATGGACAGTAAGCCCGCTGGCCAGTGGCGACGTGGGGCAAGCCTGGCACGCAGGCACTCCCCGCGAGTGACCTCTGTGACCCAGCCGGTGGGGCCGACCGTGGGAAAAGGCTGCTGGGGGGGCCGCCATTGTTCCGCCGCCCTCCTACCCCGTAAATCCTTCTCAGCCAGAGCCTGGAGTGCTCCGTGGGAAGATGGGTGGGAACACCAAGCCTGTCGGCCGCCCCTGCCCCTGCACGCTTGCGACTGTTTCCGGCCGCCGGGGTGCCGCAAAGCCAGGTCGTTCGTGCTCTGAGGAGGAGCGACGCAGAAAGTCCGGGTCACCCTCAAGGTGACACGCAAGGTCGGGGACGGGCAGAGGCCCCAGCCTGGCTGATCCGCCGGGTGGGCGGTGTCTGCATATGAAACGTTTGTCTTCTTGAGGTCCAGACGGTCCCTCTGGGCACAGAGGGACGCCCCGCAAACATGGGTGGCACGGGAGCCACCACTCCAGACAGCCACGCCTCGCCCGGCCTCCTGCCTCCTGCTGGCGCCGCCGCCGTTTTGGGAGAACCTCCCAGAATTTCAGGGAATGAACATTCGAACGCTGAAGGTGCCCGGCCCTCCCTTCGCCTCTCTCTGGGAAGAGGCTGGCATCCGCAGGCCCATCAAGGGGGTGGCTGGTGTCTGAGGGCGGGCGGTGTCTTCCGAGCCAGGTCTGCCTGATTTCTGGGACTGGCTGCCAGCCACTTCCTAACCCTATGGGCTTGAACAGGTCGCTTCTCTCTCTGAGCCTCACCCTTCTCACCTGCAACATGGGAATCCTGCCACGGCCGTGCTGCTTTTGTACTGGGAGCCTCCGTGCCCGCTCAGGAAGGCGCAGGGCCTCTGTCCAGGCGGGCTACTGTCCTGGGAGCTGTAATCGTAGCTCCGCATCTGATGTGCAAACACAGGGCCTCGCCGTGCCCTCAGCCATGCTGTCGCACAGGAGTTCTCAATCCTGCTGGACGGAGGAGAGGACACACCTCCGAGAGTCAGAGGGTCCTGCCTGAGAGACCACGGTCAAGCTCGAACCGGAGGCTGGCCACCCCAAGCCCTCACCTCCAGCTCCCTCCCAATTTCCTCTCTGCACCTGACCGTGGCTGGCCTCCAAGGCGCCCCACCCCCCGGGGCTCCTCTTCTTGTCACCTGCACGGGAGTGCTGGGCTCACCAGTCTCCTGACCTGGCAAGCAGACTGGTGGTGCAGGGGCATGAAGAAGTGTCCCCCTCCCTGTGCAGCAGCCGGGGGCCGCCCACACCCATCTCTTGGGACGGCCCCGTGGTCACAGCATGGCATGGCTGCCTCGCATCAGCTCACTGACCTTCTGTGTTCTGCCTGGCCCCTGTCCTTGGACCGTGCCCTCGCCTGTCTCAGAACTCTCAGCTGGCCCGCCAGACAGAGGCTCCCATGCGGGGGGGGCGCCCGCCCTGCTCCTCCGTGGAAGCGCCGGACTCGCCCTTGTGGGCCTGCTGCTCCCCTCTCTCCGCCACGGCTTTTCATACTAGCTGCGATGGTTCCAGGAGGCGTGTTGGTCAGGACACATCAGCCTCTGGGAAGGGTGCAGTTCTTTGGGGCCCACACCACAGGGTAAGGCCCAGGGGCCGTGGCGCCCACGTGTCCTGGCTGTGGCATCCTTCCTGCGACATCTGAGGCCGCCCACAGGACTGGCGGAGAGTGTGGATGCCAGAAAACTCCCCCAGGAGCCTGGTGGGCCAGGGCTGCAGACAAGATCACAGCCTGGCGGGCCTGGAGACCCAGAGACTTCCGTGTCCTGCCCAATGGGCTCCCTCCCTGGCCTCTGGCCACATGGGCTGCAGGTCCTCATGAGGAGAGGACGCCTCTGCTCTCGGGCCCTGCATCTTCCCAGATGTCTTGAGCACATGCATTTCCGGTTACCTCTTGGGATACATTTGGTGAGAAACGACAGATACGTGTGCTAGTCCTGAGGCGTGACAGTGACGGAAACGCACCTGTCCGCGTGCTGTCGAGCATGGCTGCTTCCCTCCGATTGTCACAGGCACAAGAAGCCACTGGGGACCGTGGGGGTGTTGGGCACGTCAGATCCGAATCTGAAACTCGCCTCCCCTGCACACTGCCCATGCGGCCTTGGAAGGCTCGCAGCTGCCCAGCTCTCGGTGCGTCCAGCTGAAAAGTGAGTCCACAGAAGGTTCAGAGCATCCTTGAGGAGCAAGCGCTGAGACCGCCGCACTTCCCTGTTTTTCCGGCGCCCTCCTGCACAAGGAACGCGCTTCTGGCCTGCACGTACTCTGGGAACAGAGAGCGCCCAGGGCACGTCGAGATGCGAACGCTGGGTGGCTCATGTGGTGTTTGCCGCCCAAGCGTTTGCAGCTACCCTACAGCAGGGGCATCAGCCCAGCCTCAGGGACGTCCCTGCCTCAAGGCAATGTAGCCTCTGTCGGTTGCGGGAGGGCCGTGCCTCGCTCCAGGGCTCCTGGTCTGCCGGGGCTGCCCTCCAGCTGCCCGAGGTGGCGGTCCTGGAGGGCCTGCGTGTGTCTGAGCTGGCCGTGTGCTCAGGTGAGCACTCTGTCTGATGTTCGCAGACAGCTGCACCCAGGAACGAGACAAAGCACTGCCTCTGCCCGTCTTTCTGGGCGCTGCTCCCGGGGCCCAGTCCCCATTGCCGGCCTACTCCCTGCTATCCTTCAGCTCCTGGTGGGCCCGTGGCAGCTGGCCTCCTAGGACACCTCCTCCCAGCCATTGCTCTGCCCCTCGGGGCTGGGCTTGTCTGGCCTGGGCTGTAAATCACCCACATCCAGTAGTTCTGTGGAAATGTACGAACTCCTCTTTTGGCTGTGAATACAACTCCTTTTCTCTTCCTCTGGAACCGCGAGGTTGGCGGGCTTCGCCAGGCTTCATTAATTCCCGGGATGTCAGCAGAACCTGTGGGGATAAGTGACGACTCCAGATGGAGATGAAAAATGGGAGAAGGCTGCCAGGCCGTGCTTGACGGGAGGTGGGGCGCAGCGGACCCGGGAGGAGAGGGCTGCCCTCGTGCCCGGCGTCGGAGCCGGGCCCACACGGAGAGGGGCCAGCCCCTCCCGCCACTCCCGACCGGCGTCCTGGCGCAGGAACCCCTCAGCGCTTCCGCCCCGCCCTGAGCGGTTTGTTTGGTGTGTCTGTCTGGAGACGGAGAGAAAGGAGGGCCGTGGGCGAGACACGGCGGTGGGCTTGCAGCCGCCATGTGGTCCCTGCCCGTGCTGCACACCGTTTTCCCTCTGCAGATGGAATTGGGAGAGCCCAGGAGGGGAGAGCCGTGGCCCTCATCTCTCTCTAGGGGCCTGGTAGGAAAGGAAGCCACCGGAATGGCTCCCATTCCCGGCTGTCCCCTTGCTGCACCGCCGGAATTGTCACCTGCACAGGTTCTTCTGTCCCTGCCTTGTCTCCTGTTCTGGGGGTCCCTGCCAAGCAAGGGCGGGGGTGGCTTTTCCGCTCTTGACTTTGCCCCGAAGGCTCGCAGTCGCTTGGGGGATGCTTTTCGGAGCCGACACGAGGCCTGACTCGAGCCCGCTGCCCTCACCGCCACCCACCGAGGGCCGCCCGGACTCCTTCGGCTTCAGAGGGCGGCCCTCCCGCACGGCCCTGCCCTCTGCGTGGGGCTGGCTGTTCGGCGCCTCCTCGGGACCCGCCCGGGCACAGGCCTTTCTGCAGCCAAGTCCCACTCTCCAGGACCGCCTCCTAGGCTGGGCTCCTGCAGCCCTCCACGGTGGCCACGGGGTGTGTCTCGAGCTTCAGCAGCAGCAGTCTTCTCCTCCCGGCTAAAGCCGCTGTGGCTCCCCGTTGCCCTCTGGCTAGAGCCTGTGTCTCTTCCCAGCACAGGTCTTGGCCTTCCCCGCTCCCTCGGTCCCCCCATTCCTTCTGCTCCAGTCAAGCACTCTGTGGGGTTCGGTGACCTGGGGAGACTGTTCTCTTCGCAGCCTTTGGCTCTCCCTGCCCCTCTTTCTGGAACTCTCTAATCTAATTTACAGAGCTCATCCCGGGGCTGCCTGCTCTCAGAATCCTCTCCCGGTCCTCCCAGCAGGCCGTTGCCCGTCCTTTGCACCCAGCTGCGTCCACATAGACTCTGCCCTGCACCTGGGCTGTGTCGGTGCATTTCTTCACTAGCTAATCTGTCCCTCCACAGGGCTCTGAGCTCCTGTAGGTGTCCTGGTGCCCTGGAGCACATCGAGGGCCTGACAGCACGCTCGCTGGACGTGTGGGTGTCCCGGCTTCCCGTTCGCGTGGGCTCCATCCGGGTCCAGCAGAGCCCAGGTGGTGCCTGGCCTGCCCTTCCAGTGGGGCAGCTCTGCGGCAGGACTGCGGGGGGTGGGGTGGGGGGTGGGGAGGGCGGCCGCAGGGTGGGCGGAAGCTCTTAGCCTCGACATGCACAGGGAATATTTGTGGCTGCCTTGGCCTTGCGTGGCAAGGAATTGTAAGGAGAGGAATTGTAAGTATGTGTGCTGTGCAAACACCGATTATGCTCCAGCTCGCTGGCGGAGGGGGCTGCTGGAGTCGGCGTGCGGCCCCCCTCTCCGGCCCGCGCTCTGACCGGCCCAGGCGGCAGTCTGTCTTCCCGGAGACGCTGGGCCCCTGCGACGGGCCAGGCCCACCTGGGCTTCGGCAGCTGTGCCCACCCCAGCCCCTGCAGGAAATCCCATGCACTTGGGCCCCGTGAGGGGGAGGTGTCCTACAGTTAGGCATGGCGAGACCGCGGTTTGCCCCTCGCCCTGTGCGGTCCAGCCTGGGGACCGTCCCTCGGACCATACCACACCAGCTCACGGGAAGCCGCCCTCAGAGCAGGGCCACGCCACCCCCGTGCTAAGGCGGGCCCTGGGAGGGTGGGTCGAGGGGCTCTGAGCCCTGCCGGACCCTGCCCCTGTGGCGCACTGCTGGTCCTCCGGGCTGGACGGGCAGGAAGAGGGCACCTGCTTCCTGTGCCGGGGGCGGGGCAGGCAGGTGGGAGGCAGGTGGGACGCAGGTGGGCAGGTGAGGCAGGCGTGTGTGGCTCCTGGGCCAGCCTGCCAGGGGCACGTGGGACAGCTGGTGCTGAAGGTGGCAGGAAAACGGCAGGCTTTCCGTTTCAGCTCAGCTTTCCCGTCTGAAAGACCAGGCCTCTGCTTCTGTTGGCTGTGCGGGCTCCTCCCTGCACCCCAGACCCCCGCACCCATTCCCCCGCCCCGTGGAGCTCAGGGCGTCACTCTGGCTCAGGGCCTCCCAGGCCCGGGAGGGCCCGTAAATCAATCATGGCGGAGTGCTCTCTGTCTTGAGGAATTTGGAGGAAAAACAGATGGTTGTAGCTGGGCGACATTTACTTTGCTGTCTGTCAATATTTGAGAGGTTTTATGACTTTGCAGTGCCAGGTTTGAGAATAAATTAAACGGCTAATGGAAATATTAGAATGGAATTAATTTAACTAAACAAATAAAACGGGAGAGTCAGTACCATTCGTTTAGAAGTTACTAAATGTACTTTCAAAACGGAGCCCCAGGGCAGGGCGTTATTCCTTAGCCCCCGGGCAGGAACTCAGCCAGCCAGACTTCACCCGCGCTCTTGGGGACTAGGGCCTGGCCGGCAGGCAGCAGCCAGGCAGGCCTGGACAAGCCCGCCTGGAAGCTTCCAGCCTTGCAGGGGTGAGAGATGTGAGGCCCACAGCTCCACCCTGTGCTTCCGACAGGAACCGGCCAAGCACATGCCGGGGCTGGGAGGTGCTCCGGAGAGACTGGACTGCACCCGCCGCTTCCTGAGCACTTGTTTAGGGAAGCAAAGAAGAGCTGCCCTCGACCTGCCCTCAAGGAGCTCACGGTTTGGGGGGGAAGCAGAGACGCTAACAGGTGGCAGGTGAGATGCTCCGAGGTGGCTCAGGGTGCGCCAGGGAAGCGTGAGCCGTTTTTTGTTTGTCTGTTACATGTTAGTTTGGTGCCCATTTTGATGCTCTGGGATAAATAGGAAAGCAATTCTTTGGCCCCACCGTTTGCCAGAAACTCCACCGTGAGAGAGCCTTTTCTTGGACCGGAGCGTTGCCCTCGGTGTGTCTTTTGCCATGCAAGGTGGGGAGGCCCCGATGCCCCCACCCAAATGCTCTCCTGGGAAACAGAGAGGCGGGCCCTCGAGGCTGCAGTTCTCAAGAGGAGGAGGAGCCGACGGGGAGGTGGCAGTCCAGGGTGTGGGAGAGAGCCGGCCTTTGTTGAGGACAGTCCAGGGAGGCTTTGGGTCACACGCACACAGCTCTGCCCAGGCTGTGGAGCTGGGCAGGGCCTGGTGGTGCTTCAGCTCTTGACCCATGGTGACGAGGACCCCTGGGAGGGCCTGCCGGGAGGGAAGGTGTGGGAGCAGGGAGCCCTGCTGGCCTGGGCCAGGAGGCACAGTGGGCTCCCAGGATCGACCTTGAACAATCCCAGAGGGGCTTGGCCTTCCTGTGTCCCCAGCACATGGCTACCCCACTGGACGGCTGTCGGACTGGGAAACAGTCTGGAGCAGCCTCGCCGTGGGCCTGCAGGTGCCTTCCTCCTGGGCAGACCTCTTCCCCTCTGGTGGTGGCTTAGGGCCTGGCTGGGCGAGGGGTCCGGGGTTTCCAGCGTGGCCTTGGCCCTCAGGCTTTGGCTCTGCTGACGCGGTCTGCTTCTGCTGCTCGAACAGAACAACAGACCCTGGGAAATTTATGAACAACAGACATTTATTTTTCGAGGTCCCGGAAGCCGGGAAGTCTGAGATCAGGGCACCGGCGGATTCGACGTCTGGTGAGGGCTGCTCACTGGTCCCGCGTGGGCCCTGGCGCTGCGTCCTCGGAAGGGGAGGTGCGCGGTGTCCTCCCACGGCCGAAGGTGGGAGGAGGTGGAGCCCGGTGGCCTCGTTACTTGGTCTCATCGCCAGCACCTGCGTTTAGGAGGGGAGGCGCGCCAACCACGGTGTCTGCCAACCTCGATCTGTTCCGACGGCATGCATGCAGCGGTCCCCTTGTTCTGGGCCTGCCTCTGGCCCCGGAGCTCCTTGCTCCTTGAAGACCTCCACAGCGCTGGCCCGCCACACTCACACGTGCACCTGTATCTGCTGCCACACAGCCTCCACGAGGCCGGATGCCTGCTCCCCCTCGCCACCCGCGCTCGGGCTGGCCATTGGCAGAGGCGTGTCCCAAGCCTCTGGGCAACACGGGGCCAGCAGGCTCCCCACCTGAGCCCCTGTCGACTTCAGCAGGCCACGTCTGGAGTCCCTGCTCCCCCACTGCTCTGGACACTCTGCTCTTCCGCATCTGAGAGGCCACTGCTACTTGCAAGTCTCCAGGAGCCACGAGCCTCCGTCTGCCTGGGTCCTGGCAGGAAGCTACAGGCCTCGGGTCAGCGCATCCTCCCTCACTCAATGGCTCCTTTGACACAGCACCCCTAGGTCCAGCCTGCACACGCCCTCAGCGTCTGTGGGAGGAGCTGGCCTTGCAGCTCTCTGGGACACAGGCCAGCACCTTCCTGACAGCCGTGCCCGGTGTGATGCTGGCTGCAGGAGGGGGAGGGGCACATCTGCAGGGGTGGCCTCTCCTCGGGCGCCTGCCTCTCTAGAGGCCCCCCAGGGGATGGGTGGACACTGTCTCCTCAAAGGGGAGTGGCCTGCTGCCCTCCCCTCTCAGCAGACCCACATCCCGCAGGTCCCGTCTCTGCACCCAGGGACCCTGGACTTGGCGTGGAGGACCTGCCAGTGCAGGAGTCCCAGCACTTCTGCGCGTGGTGCGAGGACAGTCAGGTCCTGAGCTCGATCTTCAGTGGCCGTTCTTGGCCGCCAACCAGAGTGTTGCAGAGGCCTTGAGCTTCCGTATTTGCCTTGAAGGGGTCATCAATCACTCTGAGCCTGTCACTGTCCTTTGGTGGATCAGTGACCTCGGCCAGTGCCATCCAACTCCCGGGTCCTACATGCCTGCCCAGGCTGCTGTGCCCTCCTCTGCAGGTTTCCCGGACGGGCTCTCCAAGGGACGCGACTTGCCCTCGACGCTGGGACAGCGCTTGGCTCCCCGTCCTCTGCCTCCCCCAGCAGTTGGTCCCTGTTGTGAGAGAGCCAGCTTCGAGCCCACCCTAGGGTCTGCCAACCAGGTTTGCTGCCGGGGCTGACTGGGCTGAGGTGGGTCCCTGGAAGCAGATTCTCAAGAGGCAGAGAAGGAGCAGACAGGCAGGTGGCAGTCTGGGATGTGGAGGAGCACTGGCCTTTGTGGGGCACAGTCCAGGGAGTCTTGGGGTCACACTCACACAGCTCTGCCCAGACAGGAGCTGGGGAGCTGCAGGGGGTGATTTCAGGAGGCGGGTGCAGGGGAGCAGGTGGCGGGGATGGGCAGGGGAGGCGCCGCGAGGTGAGCCTGAGACGCCAACTCACCCCAGGGCAATCTGGGCCGTCCTCACGGAGATGGGGGTCGAGCCTCGGCCCCCTCAGTCAGTCACGGACCTGCAGACCAGCTCTGGAAGTGGTGCGAGCCCAGGCAAGGAGAAGGAAGGGTCTTCTTGCCGGTCGCTGCGGCGGGGGCGTAAGGTGTGGGCAGGTGACGGCCCCTTGCTCCAGGGGAGGGCAGGCCAGACAGCAGAGGGGAGGGGGCTTGCAGGGAGCCGCCTCACGCCCTGAGGCTGGTGGGGCGCCCCGCACACTGCGTGGAGGCCTTGGCCTGATCTCGGCTTCGGGGATAGCCCGGCTCTTCCTTCCGTCTCCCCTTGCGCTCCTCTCTCCACACCACACTCCGGGAAGGAGAGGCAGAGCCAGACTGCCCCGGCCGGAGGACCTCAAGGTCTTCGCTGTGCTTCAGAAGGCAGTCGTGGTGGGTTTAAAGCTGTAAACGGTGGCTCAGCCTGTAATCTGTAGTTCCCGCTACTTGGAAGGCTGAGGCGGAAGGATCGCCGGAGCCCAGCAGGTCGAGGCTGCGGTGGCCGGGAGCGGCCACTGCACTCCAGTCTGGGCGACAGAGCGAGACTCCAACTCAAAAAAACCCCAAAAACCTGTAAACGAAGCAGCCTGAGCTCTCCCCGCCCTCCCACTTACCTGCCTATCATCCACTCCTCGGTCCTCCATCTGTCCTGTGGACATTTCTGTGGCCAGGGAGACCGGTGCTCTGGAGAGGAGAGACTGAGCATCCGTGGCCTGGCCCTGGCCGTGGACAGCTACTCTCCCTTCCCTGGGCCGGACCCCACCCGGCCGTGGGGGGAGTAGGGCTCCGGCTGTTGTTACATCGAGAGGGATATATTTTCAAAAGAGGCCATAGAGAACTTAATTTGCCGTGTGGTCGGAATGAGCAGAGAGCACGTCCCACCAGCCTTGAAGGGCTCGAGGCGGATGGGGCCTTGCTCTCTGCCTCAGGCCTGCCCTCGGTTCAAGCCGCCGTCGGCGCCTGTGGACAGGCTGCGGCTGGGCGGGAGCCACACGGCACAGTGCCCCATCAGAGGAGACGTTTGCCTCTGGCGGCTGCAGGGGGTGATGGGGCCGGGGAGACGTTCTCCTTGCAGCCAGCCATGCCTCCTGGGCCTGTGGGAGGTCTGGCTCGAGGCCCACTCTCGGGGGGTGGGACGGATGTCACCAGAGGGGCCAGGGCCCTGGAGAGGGGCTCTCACTGGGTCACCCAGCCTCGCTGCGTTCCTGCTTGGGTCTTGCCCCCAGACAGCCGGTGGGGAAGAGGGTGTGGCGAGGAGCGGGGCACACATTTTAGGGAGCCTCGGTCTGCGTCCTTGAGACCCGTCTCGACAGCACTTTGAAAGCTGCGTGATGCTCCACCGGCGAGGCTCTGTCAGGCACTGCCTGCTTCCTCCTGCTGGGGTGCCGGCCGCGGCGAGGCTCGAGAGCCGTTCCCTCCTGGACACGGCCCCTGGTGCGCGTGCCCGTGCCTGGCGCCCCCCGTGCATCCTGGGCGTGGGTGTCAGCCTCCTGGCGTCCCGGGCAGGTGGGCAGCTCCCGTCCTTGCTCCGTCCCACCCACTCGCTCCTGGCAGGACGGCGAGGGCAGCCGTCCGAGAGGCCCCATCCTGCAGTCCTGCCCACCCAGCCCAGTCTGTCACGGTGGAGAGCCTGGTCATGTCTTGGTGGGGCAGGGCTCCCTGGGGAGGGGTTCTGTGCGCCTCAGAGCCTTGGTGGGGGCACGGTGACCCCATGCACGGTGAGGTGACATTGCAGACAGCAGGGACCCCTGTCTGTCCGGGGGGCGCCGGCCCCGCCACCACCTGCTTCCTGGATCCCAGCCTGGAGCTTCTGCTTTTTCTCTGGAACCGTCTGGGCCTCCTCTTCGCCTCAACAGGGTTCTGAGATCGGCGGAGAGTCTGGCTGGCGTTGGGGACCCCGGCGGGCTGCTGACGCCTCGGGGCGAGTGTGCCGCGGGGCCCCCTTGGGGTGTGTCCTCACGTCACCAGACAGTCCAGTTTGGCCTTTCACTGACTATGTCTGACATCCTCGAGGCTCTGAGCTCACTGGCTCCTCCTGGGAGCCCCAGACACAGAGGACAGCTCCTGTTGGAAACGACCAGCTAGTGGGAGGAGCAGCGGCAGCGCTGGGGAGCCCTGCTGGGCTGCCACCACCCTGAGCTCGATCCTGTGTGGTGGGCTCCCACAGTCCCCCCCAGGGGCCAGTCGTCTTCCCCACTTCGCGTGAGGGGCCAAGCCCAGAGAGGCCGAGGAACTGCCATGGGCTGCAGGCACAGCTGCTTGCCATGGAGTTGAGATTTAAAGGGCTCCCTGACGCTGCCCAGGGACTGGCCACCCTCCTCCCGAGCGTGACCTGGGCTGGGCCGGCGTTCCGGCAGGGCTCCGCCTCGCGTTACCTGTGCTCCTGGGCGTGCTACTTGGCCTTCCTGTGCCTCAGTTTCATCAGGGACGTGGGTGGTTGCTTGCGGGAGCTAGTGCCGTGAGGTGTCTCCAGCGGCACCCGGTGCCTCCCGCACTCAGCCCCTGCTAACAAGTTTGTCCTCCTGCGGCCGCCCTGGAGACCCAGAACCACAGGGCACTGTCTTCGGCCGGCAGAAAGGCTGATGCCGTGTTGAACCCCCGACAGCTGAACATGCAGGGGAGGAAAGCCAGGTCCCCAGCTGCCGGATGAGGGTCTGGCCACACCTGTGTGGAGCTTCAGGCTGGGGCTCTGTGGATGGTGGAGGTGGGGAGGGGCGTCCTGGGGGGCCTGTGGTCAGAGCTGAGCCTTGACTCGCCACGTGGGTGGGGCGCTGCCATTCCAGGCTGGAGGGTCACTCTCGCCTTGGCAGTGCCCTCGATTGTCTCTCAAAAATGTGTTACTTGCTCTGCTAAATTAAACATTTATCATGCAATCCTTCAAATGGTGCATTTTCTCCCTTCGAAAAAAATTTTGTTTAAAATACGCAGTTGACAGGGTCTACGGTGTTTTGTTGGGGCTGCCCAAGCAGCCTGGTCTGGAGTTTTAATCTCTGCAAGGACACCTCAGAGTCCTAGAGTTTGCAAGCGTGCTGTCAAGACCTGGGAGCTAGCGCTGCCGGCGGACTGGGCAGGTGTGGCAGGGTGGGCGTGGCCATCGCTCCCTGGCCCCGGCCCATCTGTAGTCTGTCCATCTTCCTTGCTTTCATTCGTTCCACCCCCAGGAAGGGGGCCTTTCTTTCTCCCTTGCCCAGCGTGTCAGAGCCTTCCCAGGATCCGTGCTCCTGCCCTTCACAAAGCAGTTCCCAGCAACCCAGTCCCCGGGTCTCTTCCGCAGGGTCGGCGGCTTCCCTGGACAGCTCCTTGCTGGCCCAGGCTGCTGAGGAAGCCCAGTTGAAAGCCTCCCGTGGGGCCTCAAGCATCCCTGGCGGAAACCCTGGGGGTTCTGCTGGGGACCGGGTGGATGTGGTGGAGGTTGCCCTGTGGAAGCATGTCCTGTCTTCATTTCCTGGGTTTGTCTGGCATTGTGTGTGTGTGTGGGAAAATCCCGCTGGACACAATCGTGGGCTGTTATGTGGGGCCTTGGGGCTGGGGGCGAATTTCCTTTCGGCTGGTCCAAGCCCTGCTGGAGTTTATGAGCCTGGGACTAAAAGCTGAATCCAAATGAAAGCGAGGAATTTATTCCTGGCAAAAATACGCTTTCCTCTTCCGTGAGAAAAGAGTACTAAAGTGACTTACAGGAGGTTAAAAAAGAGCTTTGGGGATGTTAAAAATTCTTGCAAAAACATGTTTTTAATGATTTCAGGGTAAATTAATAAGAAACAAATGCATGGTATTTTCTTACGAAGTTAAAATAAAAGTGAGAAGGGTCCGTGGGGAAATGGCCTGTGGGGGTTTCCCCTTTCCTCTGCAGCAGAGGTGTCTTGCCTAGCCGGAGTCAAGTCTGCTGGGTTCTGGCGGGGCCCGCGGGCACTCCTGTCCTCTCCCAGACACTTGCTGCGCGAGTGCTGAGGTCCCCTTCTCCACTGGATGGGGGGCTCCCCTGCGGTCCTTGCCCCTCCGGCCAGACTGTGCTGCGAGTCCCAGCCCAGGCCAGCTCAGGCCAGGCAGGACCCCGGACTCGCGGAGATGGGCTGGCCCCGCTGGTGTCCTCAGGGAACTCACACAGGAGTTGCTTCCCAGGGAGACGCGCGCTCTGCAAAGGCCCGAGCTTTAGAACGGGCCTTGAGCAACCGGCGAGGTGCCTTCCCAGGCAGACGTCACTCTGGCGAGCCGGAAATTGGCGACACTCCTGAGACGTTTCCCTCTGTGCCTGACGGGGCTTGACATTCACCCGCTTTCCTGAGGATGGGACCTCAGTGTGGTGCTCCCTCCTTCTGAGACCTCCTCCGGCTCCTCCTCATGGGGTTTGAGTCCCACGGGGAGGTCAGCCTCTAGCCTGGTCCTTCCTGTACCTGCCACCCTTTGAGTTCCCTGATCCGTGTTGAGTGCAGTTTACCTTGAAAGGGAGACCCGAGAGGCTCCCCACGCAGACTTCACACCTGATCGGCAGTCGGCAAAGGGATTTGCTCAGGACTTTGGACAAGCGTGGACATTTTGTTTTACAAGGCTGGGTTTGCAGGAGAAAGACTTCCACCGTGAGGAAGGCAGCCGTGGCCTCCCAGAAACACCAGGTGTCCTGTCTCTGGCTGTGACCCCGGCTGGGTTACCAACCTTGTCAGAGTCATCATACAACCCACCTTGCAGGTTTAGTGTCAAAGTCAGTGAGATCATGTGTAGCAGGCCTGCTGGAAGTGGTAATTCTTGCAGTATACCCCAGGGCCATGAGATAGTTAGGATGGCGGTAGGTAGAGTAAACTGGTACTGGCTTGTTGATCTGGGTGCAGGCTGTCGCAAGGCTTTTCCAGGCAGACATACTACCGTGTGGTACTTTCGCCTTAAACCAGAACTCACGGCAGGGAGGGGCGTGTGTGGGGAAGGCGCACGCCCGGCCCTTGGGCGGCAGCGTGGCCTGTGGTTAGGGTGCATGTCTGGGCCGCACGTGCATTTTCCTCCTCTTGAGCGGTACAGATCCCTGACCACCCCGCCCAGCTTGTGCGTGACTGACGACCAGAATGTGTCTTGTCTGACGGTTTGAATGTGCTGGTCTCGTGGGGGAACCAGAGGCATTGCCATCGCACGACGCCTGAACCACGTTGCTCCTGTGGCTTCACCGGCATTCACTGGTCCCCTTCAGGACGCTTCTGAGGAAGCAGCCCTTTCTCAACAGGCTCAGGGAGAGGCTCTAGGAGGAGCGGGAGGGGCAAGCTGCATTCAGCATGGATCGGGGAGCTCAAGGGGTGGCAGGTACAGGAAGGACCAGGCCGGATCGAGGCTGACACACGTGTGGGACTCAGCCCCATGAGGAGGAGCTGGGGGGTCTCCGGGGGAGGGAGGGACACACTGAGCCCCCACCCTCAGGAGAGAGGGCGGTGCCAAGCCCGGCAGGCACAGAGCTCTTCTGCGTGCTTGCAAAAGCTTTGCTCATCTGTCTGCTTTTCCTTCATTCACAATGTTTGTCTTCTTGCGCTTTAGTGGCAGCTATTTCGCTCTGCTTTTCGTCCTATGGTGGCTTCAGCTGGCTGTGTGGAAGGCATTCCTGGACGCTGCCCTCCAACTTGGGTCCTGGCTGCTGTCTGGGATGCCCGTGTGCAACTCTTTAAGCTCCAGGTGACGGCATCTGCGCCACAACCAGCACTTTGGTTCCACCTCTTGTCTACCCCCAAGTCAGTGTTATTACACCGACTTGCAGGATCGTGCTACGTATCCAAGCCATGCCTGAAGAGGCTTCAGACTTCTTACCTGTTTCTTTGCTTCCCATTGCTGCTTGAGTCCATGCACGCCTTCCAGGTAGTTTTCTTCTTAAGGTTTTCTTCAGTGTTCTTTTGCTGAGCACCTGTGAGTGGCAAACTCTTGCAATCCATTGCGAGTGGATAGACATCTTCTCTCAGCACCTTGGAAACAGTATTCACTTGTCCTCTGGTCCCTGTTGTCACCACTATTCAATCCTTGTGACTCTGGAGGTAATCTGTTTTTTTCCCTCCCTGGAGGCTTTTAAGACTGTAGCTTTGGCTGGGCGCGGTGGCTCAAGCCTGTCATCCCAGCACTTTGGGAGGCCGAAGCGAGAGGATTACCTGAGCTCAGGGGTTCGAGACCTGCCTGGGCAACTTGATGGGACCTCTTCTCTACAATAAATCAAAAAATTAGCTGGGTGTGGTGGTGCGTGCCTGTAGTTCCAGCTACTTGGAAGGCTGCGGCAGAAGGATCGCCTGAGCCCAGCAGGTTGAGGCTGTGGTGGCAGTGAGCATGCCACTGTCCTCCAGCCTGGGCGACAGAGTAAGACTCCAACTCAAAAAAAAAAAAAAAAAATAACTGGGCGTGGTGGCACACACCTGTACTTCCAGCTCAGCGGAAGGCTGAGCTGGAAGGATCACCTGAGCCCAGCAGGTTGAGCCTGCGGTGGCCATGAACATGCCACTACATTCCAGCCTGGGTGACAGAGTGAGACTCTGACTCAAACAAAAAAAAAAAGAAAAAGACCGTAGCGTTGTATTTTGGTTCTATCATACTATTTGATGTGTCTATAGTGAGTTTATTTTTATTTACTCTGCTTGAGAGTCTGCAACTTATGGATATGTGGATTAATATTATTTTGGAATATTCTCAGCTGTCATGCCTTCACATACTGCTTCTCTCTCATTTGCTCTATCTTCTCTTTCTGGAGTTCCGGTCAACTTATAAGTGACATTTTCTCATTCAAGTCCCATGTCTCTGATTCTCTTTACCCTCTCTGTCATAATTTCTTTTTCTTTTTTGCTACTTCAGTTCTGACTCCATATCCTCTCCCTTCAGTTGTTTTCAATCTATTGAGTTTCCAGTTTCAGTGCCTTTTCTTCTTACTTTCAGATATTTTAATGCATATTTTTTTCAAATGGATACATTCTTTTTAAAAAATATCTTTTTCTGGTTGTACATTCCTTTGTCTCTAATAATTTTAAACAGATTTATTTTATAATCACTATCAGATTATTGTATGGTCTGCACCTCTTGAGTTAATACTTCTGTTTGTGGTATCTGCTGACTCTCACTTATGGCAGATTATTTTTATTGTGCGTTTCGTAATTTTCATTGTGTGCTTATCTCCACAGTAACTGTGTCACTGAGAATCTCTTATGGACTTAGTGGAGGTCCAGTCCCTCTAGATTTAGTTTTTGTCTTTGCCTGGTGCCTCGGTGATATCACTGGCTTGCAACTTAATTTTTATGTTAATTTTTTTTTTTTTTTTTGAGTGGGAGTCTCACTCTGTTGCCCAGACTGGAGGGCAGCGGCCGCTCCCGGCCCCCGCAGCCTCGACCCGCTGGGCTCCAGCGATCCTTCCGCCTCAGCCTTCCGAGTAGCCAGAATTACAGGCGCGCGCTACCACGCCCGGCTGATTTTTTTTTTTGATTGATTGCAGAGAGGAGGTCTCGCTGCCCAGGCGGGTCTCGAACCCGCGGGCTCAGGCCGTCCACTCACCTCAGCCTCCCGCAGGCGCGGGGCGGTAGGCCGAGCCACCGAGCCCGGCTTTTGTGTTAATTCTTTAGGTGAGTGGTTTGTAGAGCACGAGGGCCATGAGACTTTTAAAATCTGAATCTGTCCCGAGAGACCCAGAAGAGACAGGCTTCCCAGTTGCTGTCCTGTGCCCGTGGGCGGACGCTCCCCCGCCTCCCCTCCCCTGGGTCTGCAGCCCTGCAAGGGATCAACTGCACCCCCCTCCCGGGCGGCACTGGCCTTCCGTTTCCGCCTGCACCTTCACCCTCTGCTGTCCTGGTCAAGGCTGCCCCACCGCGTCCATTTGCTTTCCTGTTTCTGATCTAACCCAGCTCCGTCCTGTAAGTGTGTGTGTCCCAATGACTCTTCTATCTTTGCGCATCCTGTATGCAACAGACGAAGTTAACAAGCATCCACCGTGTCCTGGAACTTGGAGTCGCAGCCCTCGTCCGGCTGGCTCCTTCTAACATGTGGATCGCCCCCGCCCTGGGGATCGGGACCCCAGTTTCCTTCTCGTTTGCCTCTGAGGTGACCCCGGGCTTGCTCCCTTCTCAGGCCTCAGCAGGAGCCGTGAGAGAAAAAAGATTCTGGTCACACCGCGCGCCTCTTCGTACAACCGCGTGTCTTCCTCTGACCTGTGTTCTTCGGTTTGGAAGCGGCCTCACAGAACTCGGCCTAGCCCCTGACTAGGTTCCCTGTGCTTTTCAAGACATCATCATTCCACTGTTGGTGCAGGCCCTTCCCGGGCTTCGAATAGGGCTATTTCCCGATAAGCCCTTCGTGAGCGGGACCGATCACAGTTGAACATGCATTTAATACCCCCAAACTACTGAACATCACAGCTTAGCCTAGGCCACATTAAGCATTCTCAGAACAGTCACATTAACCCACAGCTGAGTGGAATCACTCACAGCACAGTCCACTGCACAGTTGTTTCCCCGCGGGACGGCGTGGCTGACAGAGCTGGGGCTGCCCAGCCTGGGAGAGCATCCTCCTGCTTCCTTCTGGAGGGGTATCACTTTCGCACCCTGCAAAGTTGAAAAATGGTAAGTCAGACTGCTGGAAGCCGGGGTCCGTCTATACAAGAGTGGTGTGGAGCCACAGAGATGTGCTGGTTAGTAAGAAATCCCCGTCACGGAGAGGAAAGGGCCGTCGGCCAGCTCTCGAGGCTCTTGGAAGGAAGGCTTGGGCTGGCGAATGGCTCTCACCTCAGCCCTTTGCAATCCAGAAGAACCTGGGAGCCTGGAACCCAACATTTCATTGACTTCTGGCTTTTGTTCTCCCTGTGGAAGGCAGAGCACTGTGCCTGAAAGGTCGAAACTGGTGGGAACCATGTGCTGACTCAGAGACAAACCCACGGTGCCAAGGCTGGGCTGCTGAGGAACGGCCAGGGGCGGGCCCGGTGACATGGGACCTGCGCCAGGAGTGGAGCCAGGAGACACCGTGACCTAAGGCTGTGACCTAGCTGTGTGACTTGGAAACTCCCCCTTAGCTTCTCTGAGCCCTGTGCGCTCCTCTGTCAGGGAGGTTTCATAATACCTGCAGGGTTGTGTCCAGAGTCAAATAAGTCTGCACAAGGAAGGGGCTTTTCTGGACCGGCTTTGAGCATTAAAAAGTGTAAGGGACTACAGAGTAACCTGTCTTCATCTGAGGAACATTGTTTTGAACAGAAAGGCCTTCAGGAAAGGAGTGAGCTCCCACGTGACTCTGGCTCTGCGGTGGCGATTCCCCAGTGCCCAGCGCTCCTGGCCTTGAGGGTTTCTGCCTTTTCTGTGGGGGAGGCTTCGAAGGGGCTTAATTTCAGTCGTCCACGTAGCCAAGGTGTATCAGATATGTTCTAATGAAGGCAGACAGATAAGCAATCCCTTCTTCCCGCTGCTGGGAGGCAGGTGTGGCGGGGTCTGATGGTCGGGAGAAGGCAGCTCCAGGGTCAGCAGACACCAGCGGGCCCTCCAGTTCCATCCCTCTGACATTGGGGTCACAGTCTTGTAGGGAATCCAGCTTGGTTCTCCTGCTTTCGGAGAGGAAGCTTGCCTGTCAATGAGAGCAAGACCCTGGCTCTGGGTTTGAGTGCCTCAGAGGAGCACCTTTGCTGCAAAAGGAACTGCAAAAGCAAAGAATCCTTTTACACAAACTGCTAGTTTATTACCTTGCTAAAGGTTTTGGTTGGAAATGTGTCTTTTAGCTTCCGGAATATTCCAAAGCCGGGCCCTCTGCGCGTTGGAGCTGCTAGATGAAGAGCTCCTGCAGAGCCAGAGGTGCCCAGGGCGTTTGCTGGCACCCTGTTAGTCCGTGCATCCGTGCTCCTGTCTCCTGGGGCCAGGCCATGGGACAGGACTCGAGAGCTAGGGGTTGGGCTCCCAGCCCCACCCTCCTCCTGCCCTGGGACCTGGCACACAGGCTGCGCTCTGCAGCCTCTGAAACCATGGGATTAAAATGCCAGACACAGAGGGTGCCTCAGTGCCTGAACACGGCACCCAGTGAAAGAATGCGGAAGTTATTCCTGCTGTAAATAACTGACTCTAGCCAGTTTCCCGGGTGGGGCTGAGCACTGGAGGTTGCGAGCCACGAGCCATTCTACAGGAAGGAAGGAAGGATCACCGGCTCACAGGGCGGCGAAGGGTCTGCCAGGGCTGGGCTCAGGCTTCTCCGTGCAAATGCCCAGCTGCCTCCAGCAGGTGGGATGGAAGCCACCCCTGGGGGCGGGGCAGGCTCTGAGGCTTACTGTTCGCCCCGGTGCGCTCCCCATGCTTATTTCCTGCTCCATTTCGAGAGGTTTGCACAGCTGGCTAAGTTCTGGCCTGTTTCTCTCTTGGGTAGGAAGCACAGCGTCTCCTGCCAAGCAGTCTTACGGCTGCATGTTAAACACTTGAAACTCACTGGTGTTTTACTGGGGCCAGGCGACTCATTTGCTTAGCAAACAGTCATGGTGAAAAAGAAGACGGGGGTGGTGGCTCATGCCTGTTATCCCAGCACTTTGGGAGGCTGAAGCGAGAGGATTGCTTGAACCCAGGGGCTCGAGACCAGCCTGGGCAACTTGGCGAGACCTCGTCTCTACGGTAAATCCAAAAATTAGCCGGGCACGGTGGCGTGTGCCTGTAGTTTGCACTACTTGGAAGGTGGAGGTGGAAGCATCACCTGAGCCCAGAAGGTTGAGGCTGGGGTGGCCGTGAGTGTGCGACTGTACTTCTGCCTGGGCGATAGAGTGAGACTCTGACTCAAACCCCCCGAAAAACTAAAAACAAAACAGTCATGGCTTAAAGAGAGAGAGAGAGAGAGAGAGAGAGAGAGAGAGAGAGAGAGAGAGAGAGAGAGAGACAGAGAGAGAGAGAGAGAGAGAGAGAGAGCGAGAGAGAGAGAGAGAGCCTGGAGGCACTGTGTCCATGAAGTCATCCTTGTTTGCCTGCCAGGATGGGAGAGCCGCAGACAGCCCCATCCCTGAGTAAGAGCATTGAAAAGCAGTGACAGCACCAAGTGGAGGTGTTGACCAGCTTCCCCAGTCCCTCGTGTTCCAGCACTGCCCGAGGAGGGATGGACACAGCAGGGCTCTGCACTCTTGCCGTTTGTTCTTTCAGGGGGTGAACCGCAGATCCAGATGGACCTCGGGGAGGGAGGAAGGCGAGGAGGCAGCGACAGGGCAGCACCGTGACCTCGGCTGGCTCTCTCGTGTGCTGACGGTGGACATCTTTCGTGTGCTTGGCATCTGGGGAGCCCCTTCCATGAAACGTTTCTTCATGCTTTTTGCCCGTGTTCCAATTGGGTTGTTTATTTTCACTGCTGAGTTTCAGAAATATATTTTTGTATATACGAAGTTTGATAAATTACACATAAGTACATACATTTTATAAACTTTCATAAGTTTTATAAATCTTACATAGCACATTCTCTACATATTCTAGAAAACAAGTCATTGATCAGCTATGTGGTTTGCAAATGCTTTCTCCCAGTCAAGTTTGTCTTTTTATCCGCTTGACAGAGTGGAAGTTTTAAATTTTGATGCAGTCCAATTTATCGAGATTTCTCTTTCATGGGTCCGGCTTTTGATGTCATGTCTAGGAAAAGCTCACCAAGCCCTAGGTTCTGAAAGTTTTCTCCTATGCTTTCTTCTAAAAGTTTTATAGTTTTGCATTTAAATTCATTTTGAGTTAATTTCTGTGGGTGTGAAGTTTAGGTCGAGGCCTGTTTTTCTTCTTGCCTGTGGATATATAATTACTCCAGCACCGTTTGTGGAAAAGACCATCATCCTTCCTCCGCTTTGCCCCTTTGTCCAGAATCAGCTGGCCCATACATGTGAGGGCCTATTTCCGATCTCTCTGTTCTGTTCCACTGATTTATGAGTCTGTCTCTCTGCCCAAGCCACATGGTCTTGATTCCTGTAGTTATATAAGTCTTAAAATTGGGTAGAGTAAGGCCTCCCACTTTATTCTTCTTTTCAAAATTGCTTTAGTTATCCTGGTTCCTTTGCCTTTCCATATGCATTTTGGAATAGTTTTGCCTGCATCTTCAAAAATTCTTGCTGGGATTTGGTAGTTGCATTACAAATCATTTTGGGGGTAATTGGTATCTTTACCAAATTGAGTCTTTCAATCCATGAACACTGTATGTCTCTCCATTGATTTAGATTTCTTGCACCAGCATTTTGTAGCTTTTGGCTACAAGTCAAGTACATGTTTTATTAGATTCATATGTACTTCACTATTATTTGCAGAGTTGTAAATGGTATTGATTTTTATTTTTGGTTTCCACAGGGTCATTGCTAGTGTATAGAAATATAGTTGATTTTTACATGTTGTTCTTGTATCCCACAAATTTGCTGAAATCACTTACTAGTTCTAGATGTTTTGTAGATTCTTTAAGCTCTTCTACATAATGTCATCTGCAAATAGTTTTATTTCTTGCCTTCAGACATGCATTTCCTTCCTTCCTTCCTTCCTCCTTCCTTCCTTCCTGCCTGCCTTGTTGTACTGAATAGAACTCCCAGTACAATGGTGAAAAGCAGTAGAGAGACGCCATCCGTGTCCGGTTCCAATCATACAGGAGAAACATTGTCATTCATCATTAAGTCAAACGTTAATTACAGAATATTTTTGTAGTTTCAAGTTGGGGAAGATCCCCTCTATTCAAATTTTTTTTTTTTGAGTTGGAGTCTCACTCTGTCACCCAGGCTGGAGTGCAGTGGCACGCTCATGGCCACCCCAGCGTCGACTTACTGGGCTCTGGTGATCCTTCTGCCTCAGCCTTCCAAGTAACTAGAACTACAGATGTGCACTACCACGCCTGACTAATTTTTGATATACTGTAGAGACGAGGTCTCACCAAGTTGCCTGGGCTGGGCTCAAACCTGCGGGCTCAGGCAATCCACTAGCTTTGGTCTCCCAAAGTGCTGGGATTGCAGGCTGAACCACTGAGCCTGGCCAAGAGTTTTTATTTTGAATGGGTTTAGATTTTGACAAGTGTTTTGTGTGCATCAGTCAATATATGATCATGCGAGTTTTCTTCGTTAGTCTGTTAATATGGGTGGATTACACTGGTTGATTTTCAAATTTGCACAAGTCTTGCTGCCCTGGAATGAACCCCACTTGGTCATGATGTAGAATTTTTTTTATCATTGCTGAGTCCTATTAGGTAATATTACGTTAAGGACTTTTGCATTTGTACTCAGGAATATTGGACTGTAGTTTTCTTTCTTTGTACTTTTTTTGTCTTGTTTTGTTATCAGGGTAATGGTGACTTTATAGAATGAATTGAGAAATGTTCCTTGCTCTTCTGTTTTCTGAAAAAGTGTGTAGAATTGGCATTAATTCTTCTTTAAGTGTTTGGTAGAATTCTCCAGTGAAGCCATCTGGGCCTGAAGATTTCTTTTTTGGGAATTTTAAAATTACAAATTCAATTTTTATAAGAGTTACAGAGTTATTCAAATGATCTGCTTCATATTGAGTGAGTTGCAGTAGTTTTTACTTTTTGAGGAAGTGGTCTGTTTTGTCTATGTTGCAAATTCATGCATGGAGAGTTATTCATGGCTTCTTTGACTAAACTTCTGATGTTTGCAGGTTCTATCCCCTGTGGCGGCAGCATCCCCATTTTGGTAATTGGCACCTTTTCTCTTTTTCTTTGTCAGTCTTGAGAGAGGGTTGTCAATTTTATTGATTTCTTTTTTCAAATAACTGACTTTTGTTTCATTGATTTGCTCTGTTTTCTGTTTTCAATTTCATTGATTTCTGCTTGCCTTTAAAATTTCCTTATTTTTGCTTGTTTGTGGTTTATTTTGCTCTTCTTTTTTTAGTTTCTTAAGATGAGAGCATAGTTTATTGGTTTGAATCGTTTCTTCTTTTCTAATGTAGGCATTTAATGCTATAAATTCCAAAATCTGCCAGTGTTGACATTTCTCCAGTTTGAAGTTGGGAAAACTTTCCTCCGTCTATGCCTCTTTACCTTCCTCCACTTAGAGTAAAATTGTCTTGAAAGTTTTCTCTACCTGCAATGAGAAACACGTCAGACAATGATATAATTATTGCTCCAGTCATCAAACAAAATTTAGGAAACTCAAGAGCTGTTTCTGTATTCCTTTTTCTGTTGCTCTTTTTTCCTGATATTCTTTTTTTAAAAAAATTCTTTTCCTGATATTCTCACTCTGTTGCCCAAGCTGGAGGGCAGCGGGACACTCACGGCCACCCCAGCATCGACCTGCTGGACTCTGCGATCCTTCCGCCTCAGCCTTCCAAGTAGCTGGAACTACAGGTTCGCGCTACCATGCCCGGCTAATTTTTGGTTTATTGTAGAGACGAGGTCTCGCCAAGTTGCCTGGGCTTGTCTCGAACTCGCGGGCTCAGGCCATTCACTCCCCTCGGCCTCCCAAAGTACTGGGATGACAGGCTGAGCCACTGAGTCTGGCCTTTTCCTGATATTCTAAGATTCCTTTTAAAATTTTTCTTCGGTTTCAAGAATTTCCCCAAATCTGTTCTTTAGGGTAGATCTGTGGGCACAAATTCTCTTGATTTTCCTGAAAGCTGGGTATTGGATTCTGGTTGGCATTCTATTCTTTCAGGTCTTAAAACATGCTGCGCTACCTCTTTGTGGTTCCGGTGGTTTCCGAGAAGAAGTCTGCTGCCATTTCTCTCTTGAAGCTTTCAATATTTTTTATTTGCCTTTCGTTTTCAGAAGTCTGATTATGTGTACACGGCATGGTTTCTTGGGCTTATCCTGACTGGGGTTGCTCAGCTTCTTGAGTGCGTAGGTTTATGCCTGTTGCCAAAGTTGTGGCGATTTCAGCCACTGTTTATCTGGATGCCCTTCGGTCCCACCCTCCTTCTGCTCCTTCTTTTGGAGGCAGACGGCACGAGCGTTAGGTGCTTTGCTGTTACGGTCCCCCAGATCCCGGAGCGCTCATTTCTTCCAGGCTGTCATCTTCCTACTGCCAAGGTCGGTCGATTACTGTTCTCTCTTCAAGTCTGCTGAGTCTTCCTTTTCCTCTGCATCCTGCTTTTCCTTATCCTTTGAGGTTTTTATTTCGATGGTTGTATTTTTTAGGTCTAAAATTTCCATTTGGTTCCTTTTTAGATATTCTATTTGTTTTTGCTGAGATTTTCTGTTTTTTCATTTCAGATGTGTTCATAGTTGCATTTTTGTAGCCTCATTATAACTTTCTTTTAGTCATGGCTGCTTTAAAATCTCTGTCAGATAATTCTAACATGTGTTGACTGTCTTTTCTCATTCAAGGTGAAATTTTCTGGGGTCTTGTATAATGAGTGATTTTTCATTTGAACTGTGGGCATTGTGGGTATTATAGGACTCTGTGTTTTACTTAAGTCTCTGTCTTAGTAGGCCTCCTGTGACCCGCACTCCCGGGGAAGGAGGGTCCAGGCCTGCTGCTGTCTGATGGGGGTGGACTCCAGGTTCTACGTTTGGCCTCCATGGACACCCTAGGTAGGGAGGATGCCGGCCATTGCTGAAAAAGGGTAGGATGGGCACCTCTTTACTGCTTCCTGTGTGGACTCCTCTGACACGATAGACTGAAGGTCACCTCGTCACTGCTGGGTGGTAGTGAGCCCCAGCTTCCACCAGGGCCTCCTCTGACACCACTCCAACATGGAAGGGAGAGGTGCCTTGTTATCACCAGGTGAGACTAGACACACCCAGGATCCCACACGGACTCCAGTCACACCACGAGCAGGGAGGAGACTTTTTCCGATAGGTGGGGACAAAGCTTTGCTCATGCGAGTGGGTCACAGTCTTGCCTCTTTGGTTGGAATAGGGCAATTGCAGTTCAGAATTCCCTGTCTTGCTAGGCTGCTCCTCTCCTGGTCCTTTGGCTAGAGAAGGCTGCTTTTTCTTAGGACTTTGCTCAACTATGCCTGTTGATACTTCCAGGTTATAGCTTTTCCAGCACCCAAGCTGGATTATATGTGACTAAAAACAAGCCCTGGGAACACATCACCATATTGTTCCT
The DNA here is from genome assembly GCA_027257055.1 of Cephalopachus bancanus. Lineage (NCBI taxonomy): Eukaryota > Metazoa > Chordata > Mammalia > Primates > Tarsiidae > Cephalopachus > Cephalopachus bancanus. Next base: position 1,589,014 of record JAPVLO010000252.1, on the reverse strand, counting down.
TGAGGCCCTTAGATGGACAGCCTTTTTTCCACCTTCCAGAATCTTCTATATTTGCTTTACATACAATGCCTAAGGTTTTTAGCTGTGCTTTGCAGGAGGGAGAAATGTATTTACTCCGTCTTGTCCAGAACTAGAAAATGCAGGTGGGTTTTGGAGCCATGCACGAGGGAACTCTTTTGGGGGTGGGTGGGAGAACTCAACCAGGAGGTGAATATGCTGACCTAAGTCGGGCAGAATGCCTCCCCTCCCCCTCACTACCAGGCACGGGGCGCCCTGGAGGCAGATGTGGCTTGTGTACTCTCCCAGAACATGGAGGACCTCCTCGGGGTTTGGGAGGAGAGGACTGGTCTCTGGCTATAGCACTTGGGCTTGTCTAGCTCATCGTCCTCAACTCCTACAGAGTTTGCCCTTTTTGGTGGCCCAAGATTGAGATGATCACACCCTCTCCTCTGCTGTCTGCACCTGTCCTTGCACTGTTGTGTTTGTTGTGACTACCTCACTCTTTCTCTATATGGGCACCCACCCTGGGGACACTCTGGGGTCCTTGTCACATGGACATTTTATGACTCTTTATTTCCCCAAGCTCAGCCTTGGGTTTGGTCTGTTGTTCATGAGTGTTGAGCTGAGCTGGGTGGAGCTGGACTGGCTTGGGGAGGTCCGGGAGATGTGGCTGGTATGAAGGACCACTGCCCCTGGGGACCAAGCTTTGGAGGCTCAGGGCTGGGAAGGGTGTGTGTGCAGGGTCCATTGGTTCCCAACTGTGACCTGTGGGATCGCTCAAACCCTCAAATAGTAAAGATCTACAGGAGGCTTTTCTTGGGGTCAGGGCAGCTAATGCTTCCGGGTTATTTCACACCCAAGTCTCAGATTCTAAATGGAAAGAACAGAGTTCAAGATTAAAGTTAAAAAAATGAAAGATTATCCACTGTTTGAACTACCTGGGGGATTTGCATATTCAGCCCTTCTCAGAGGAATTCAGAGGATTATCAGGGAGAACTCAAGATTATTCAGATTTTGGAAAATGTTAAAAAAAGTTTTATTAGACAGTTATGTTTATAAATCAGGGGCTGCGATTGGCATGGAAGTGGGGAGGGAGGGTCGGATAGGATGGCTCCTTTCACCAGACAAGGTTGAGCAGGAGGCCTGGAAGGCACGGTCTGCCTTTCTCCCCTGAGTTCTGCTGTGTGACCTTGGGTGATTTCCTGTCTTCTCTGGGCCTTGGTTTCTTCATTGGTTGTCTGATGCAGTTGGACTCGGAGCTCAAACCTAATGCTCGGGAAACCTTAAAGCTAAGTCTCCTAAATTTTGAAGCATCTTCCTGTGAACACCAGAATCAAGTCTAAACTCTAGACGTGCTCCTGAATGTGCCCTCTTTCTGTTCCACTCCCTCTGTTTTCCCCATTTTGCTGGGTTCTTCAGTCACACTTGTGATGCCTGAAACGCGCCCAGCTCTGCCACTCCTTGACCTGGCCCAGGCTGTTCCAGGGCTAGGGCACCAGCCCCAGCTTGCCACCTTGTTCACTCTGGCTTATTGCTCAGATTGTGGAGGCTCTTCCTCTGCCAGGAAGCCTTTCCTGACCTTCCCTCTGCCTGCTGCTGCTCAGTCCTCTAGGCTTCCCTCTGCCCTGCCCTCACTCCATGCTGTTGCAACTCATCCTTTGTTCTTGGTCCGGGGGCGTCTTACCATGGGGAGAACTGTGTTTGGTCACCTTCGAATGCCCTCTGCCTAGCACGGGCTGGCTGGGGCGAGGGTCAGTGTTGAACTGAGCTGAAGGTAAGAGCTGATCATTGCTGTAGTGTGTGCGTGCGTGCGTGTGTGTGTGTGTGTGTGTGCGTGCGCGCGCGCGTGGGGAGTGCTGACCATTGGGAACTGGACTGGGGTGAGGAGGTGGTCAGATGCTTCCTTGTCGGCATCCCCAGACATTGTCTTAGGACATGTCCACTTATTTAAAATGAATTAGCCTAATGCGATGCTTCTCTGTTGCCAAAACCTTTTGAATGGACGGTAGTGCACTATCTCGCTCTTTGGAGGCGGCTAGGACTAGGGTGACCGCTTGTTCTGGTGTGTCTGGAGCGTTCCTGGTTTTGGCACCGCAGGTCCCGTGTCCCGGGAATCCCCTCAGTCCCAGACGAATCCTGACCGCTAGTGCCCCTGACCACTAGTGGCCCTGCGGTACGAGTTCCTCTTTCCTTCTCCCCTCAGCGCCAAGCTGGCTGGGTGGAGCCGTGGGGTCTGCTGGAGGAAGGTGGCTCCCGCGGTGGCTGTGCTGGGGGCTCTGGAAAAACTCCCGCGCACCCTTCTGTCCAGCAGCCCCTCCCTGCTGGAAAGTCCCCGCCTGCCTCCTGCCTCCCAGCGAGAGTGGCACTGGGCACTGGTGTGGCCAGCTCCCTGCCACTTTTGTCAGGTGATTGCAAGCAACTTAGTGAACTCCAGGAGCCTCAGTCTCCTCATACGGAACACGGGCAAGACAGTCCCAAATAGATGGATGGGAGTTTTCAGAGTGATCACCCGAACAAAGCCGCTGGGGGCCAGCCCATGGCTGCCCTTTCCTTGCTGGACTCTGGCGTGGCCACGTGCTCTTGGAGCTGTGACTGTCGCCGAGCTTCCTGGCTTCGGCCCCCTTGCCTACCCTGGGGAGGCAAATCTCTTCATGCTCTCTCTCTCTAGTTTACTTTCTGAGTGAACTATATTCTCTGATTTAAATAAATAAAGCCGCTGGGGTGAGATGGGCGTGGCAAGAGTTTCTACCACTCACGAGGCACAGCGTGACCTATGTACTGTGGTTTTACCCCACATAGCAGTCTTAGGGGTTGGCACTAATATGGTTCCCATTTGCCATCGGTGTCAGGGCTGAGCCGTTGTGCTGATCCTCAGAGGCAGGTGTCTCTTCCAACGGGGCCCGTCTGCAGGCGCAGGGTGGTGCCCAGGCATGTGGAGGGCACACGGCTCCCGGGCGTGATCCAGGGTCAGGCTGCCGCCCTCCTTCCCCTCGAGCCAGGCTTCTCCACAGCCACGGGACCAATGCACGGGGCACGTGGGTTTGATGATCCTCTGGTCTGGAGCAGCGAGAAGAGCCAGCAAGGCCAGCCGCCCCCCGGTGCCCATCCCACGTTGCCCAAGGCTTCGTCAGAGTTGGGAGGGATCAAGGGACCCAGCAGTGTGATCTGGGCAGAATCACTGATTCCCTTGTTCATGCCTGCATGCATTAATTCGTGGCAGGTTTGCTCACAGTCGAGGGGTGGGAGCACCCCACTGGTGAACCCTGGTGTTCAGAGGGAGGGAGGAACGCCCTGGAAAGGCTGTCCTCTGAGGCTGTGGGTTTGCCTTCCTGGGGCAGCCAGAGAAGTAGTCCTGGAGGAGGAAGCATTTGAATGACACCTGGGAAAAGTCAATGTGCTGTCTGGGTGGACGAGCCGTGGGGGGCATTCCAGCAGCCAGGCCGCCTATGCAAAGGCTGTTCAATCCTGCTGGATTGTAGGGAGGTGTGGTCGGGGCGGGGGAGGAGGCCATGTGGCCCTGTGTCCTCACGGAAGAGCTGCAGTCATCCTGGAGCCGGCAAGCAGTCACTGGCGGGCACTGAGGAGGAAGCAGCGGCCAGCTGTGCGGGCTGAGAAGGCAGCCTGGACTGTTGGGGCTGGCTGGGTGACGGGTGGCTGAGAGCCAAGCAGGGAGGAGCCTGCATCCCCGCACCCTCCTGCCTCTGCCCAAGGGCCCACGCCGCGGGGGGTCCTCTGCGGGCCAAGCCTGGGCCAGGATGGTCCTTGATATGCCAGGGTCGCAGACTGGATGGGGCGGATCGCTGGAGGAAGGAGATGGAATCTGGGTTGAGGCCGGCGGGTGTGGGGGCAGGTGTGCGGCGGGCGTGGGGAGACAGAGGAGCGGAGGGCGGTAGGACCCTGTGGGGTGAGGGAGCCTGAGTGTGGAAGGAAAGCGTGTCCTGCCCTCCGGGAGGAGCGAGGGCCCCTAGCTGCCCTGCCTGCTGTTTTGCACAACGTACACTTTCTTGGCATAACAGACGGAGTAATCTCATTTTCTCACTGGCTACACAGCTTAGCTTTCCATCAATTATCCCCAAACTCATGGAAAAAAAGTCTCCATGTCACGTCTCAGGCTGCTCAGAGCTCGAGTTCCCCTGTCAAGGAATTTGCAAATCAATTGCTTTAACAATAGTTTCCACAAATTACCTTCGAAAGCCTGTGATGTCACCCACGGTTAATGTGCTCCTGATAAATAATGCATCGGGAAGGGCGAGGCTTCCCCCTCCCCTGCGTGCCACGGAGGGGAGGGCCTGTCCTTGCCCGGGCCTGTCCTTGCCCGGGCAGCCGCGAGGTGGAGGCGGGACCGTGAGTGGCCGGCCCTGCCGCCGCCTAGACCCTGCGCCTCCCTGCCCTCAGCTCGGCGCTGACCCTGGGATGGGCGCGGCTGCCGGGGCGGGGGCCGGGGACTCCACGGAGGAGCTGGTGGGCGTGTGGGGGTGGCCGCTGCCCTGGCTGGGGCACAGGGCCCCAGGACGGGAGCAGCGTTGGGAGTGCCCGGGAAGCAGAGGGCTTTCCTGAGCGGGCGACTCCAGCCGGGGGCGCCCCCTGGGTCTGCGTCCCGCGCTCACAGCCGCCACCACCCTCTTCAGGGACTCCCTGGACCAGCCTGTGCTGGAGGGGGCCCGAACCTCAACGCACAGGGACACGCCGCACTCCCCGGGGCTCAGGCAGCTCCCCAGCTGGTCTTAGCCGAGGGGCCGGGGTGGCCAGAGGGTCTGGACCTCTGAGGTCCCTCAGTGTCTGCTGTGCACATGCCTGGGGGGGTGCGCATGCCTGGGGGTGTGCGCCTGCAGCTGGGCACCGAAGAGCCACGCACGGGGGCTGAGAACAAGGGCTGGGTGCCCAGGTCGCGAACGGGAACGTGACGCCCGGGGCCACGCCATTTATGTGAATTAGGCGGCATGCCCTTGAGAGAGGTTCAGCTCGCCACCACGCCACAGGAAGTCTGTCTGGCCCACAGAGGAGTAGGCGCCTCTGCTGGAAAGGGTGCCGGATGGGGCTGGGGACAAACAGGAAGGGCAGGGATCAAGACCAGAGGGTCTCGGCCTAGCTTCCCTGGCCAACAGCCGGGGCCAAGATGGCGTGTGGATGCTTTGTTTGGCAGGGCAGTGGGAGGGATGGGCGGCCACCGGGGATACCTGTGGGCCTGCGGACGAGTCTGCGGGAGAGAGGGGGAGGGAGGATGGGGGGCGCTGGTCTGGGGGCGTCTCCCCTCTCCTGCCGGCCTCCCGCTGGAGGACTCACCCCCACGAGGGTCTCACTGCCAGGTCTCTTTGGAGGGTCTCCCCTCTGAGTCTGAAGGGCGGGCGAAGTCAGGGACTCTAGGAGGGTGTCTGGTGGGCCACAAGCAGGTGTGTTGGTGGCTGAGGGAATGTGAAGTGGGAGGAACGTGAGGTGAGTCTGGGAAGATGCCCAGGAGGGGGTTGCATGGCCCAGGATGGTGGAGCGTGCACTTAGGGGCTAAGCTGAGCCCAGCTCCCCTGCAGAGAACAATTGTGTGCGTGTGTAGTTAGAGCCAAGCAGACCAGAGCCCGAGGCCCCCGGCAGCTGCCGCCACCGCCACCGCCCAGCCCCAGTTCACACAGGGAGAGCAGAGACAATGAGCGTGCCTGCCTCCTGGAGTCCGGTGGGAAAGTGCACTCAGCAAGGGGCGCACCCTGGCCGCCGGGCAGGCCACTGTGGCTGGCCCGGTCCTGAGCCTTCCTGGCTCGGGGACGCGGCCGTGGAGTCCTGCAGCCGGGTGACCCCTCGAGGAGAAAGCCCGCCTGGAGCAGTCCGTCGCTCCCCCAAGCCACATGTTGTTTGTGTTTTCGCCTCAGGTTCCTGTGTTTTGACAGCTGGTGGCATCCGGCTTCACGCTCGCTCAGAGCTCTCTGTACTGCAAGTGATCCTTCTTCCACGTGTCCTGACACAGAGGCCCGAAATGCCACTTGCGGTGGCAACAGGGCTTCATCTGGCCCTCCGTGAACCTGCGCACGTTTGCTCGTCAGCATCCGCGACGGCCCCTGACGAGCCAGGTGTGGGGTGGCCCTGCTCGTGGGGACAGATAGCTGGCACGCAGTGGGATGGGTGGCTCAAGGGGCGTGCGGGCGGACGGACAGATGCAGTGTTGGGGCCCTGGAGGCCGCCGCGCAGAGGGCAGGCTGCCCTAGGCATGAGGCGTGTGTGGAATTCCCCAAGGCGGCAGAGTGGGCCACCTGGTGGTGCATCCCGACGAGGTGCTCATGTGTGGAGCCAAGGGGCCCGGCGGCGGGAGGAGTGGCCAGGGTAAACCTGGGCTGTTCACCGGGGTCAGACAGAATAGGCTTGGAGGGCCCAGCCCAGGGGCATTCCGTAGGGTTTTCAGCAAGGGTCAGCCTGGCGTCTTAGAGAGACCCCTCTGGGACGTAATGGGGGTGGGGGTGGGGGAGACCGGAGAGGCTACGGGGAGACTGGTGGGACTGGCCATCACAGGCCCGAGGGCGTCTGACTAATCAGGTGGCCTGGAGCGGGCACACACTGGCTGTTTCTTGAGTCAGTAACAGTCATTCGGGAAGGGATGCCTCATGCCTGACACCCTTGGGGGTTGCCTGTCTTCTCAGGCTCACCCTGGTCCTGAATCTCCCTCCCAGGCGGTGTGCTCACTGTGGAAACTTGGTTTTGCTGCTGCCACTGCGATCCTTCCGCCTCAGCCCTCTGAGTAGCTGGAACCACAGGCACTTGCCCAGCTACTTTTTAAAAATTTATTGTAGAGATGAGGTCTCGCCAAGTTGCCCAGGCTGGTCTCAAGCCCATAGGCTCAGGCAGTCCTCTCACTTCGGCCTCCCAAGGTGCTGGGATTATAGGCGTGAGCCATGGCGCCTGGCCCTGACTTCTTGAAGTAAGCATTGAACAAGCACATTGGGTGGGCTTGAGAATTACCTGCAAGTTGTTACAAGGGCCACTGAGGCCACACCAACCGAGCACAGTCTCGGGGGCCCTGGAGGGAGCCAGAGAGGCTGGAGTGAGAGGAGTGCAGACTGGCCACGTGGACTGGTTCTGGCATCACCGTCCTACCCTCCGGGGTGCCCCGCGAACAGAGGCCAGCCGTTCACAGGCCTTATCGGCAGCGTCTCCACGCAATTCCAGCGAACACCTTGGCTAACGGAGTTTCCAAACCCTCTGGATGGATACCTGGTCGCCTGCAGTCAGGATGATGGGATCTAGAGGGGGCAAGACCTGGGGTCCTCCCCGCTCATGCATGGAGACCTTGTGTACAAGAGACACACTGCAGCTGGCAAGAACACCGCGTGGCAGCCAAGTGTTTGCTTTAGTGCCATCCACGCTGCTCAGGACCTGAGGCCCCTGGACAGATCGCTCCCCGCTCTCAGAGGTGGAGCCACGAGACGAGGGCCTGGGTGGACTTGCTGAGCCCTGTGGTCCTTGCAGACCGACACCTGCACTTTCTAGACCGTGGCCTCCCTGGCAGTGGGGACCACGTCCACCCCGGGGCTCGCTCCCCTTGGCAGACTCAGGGCTCCTACTGGTTGTTGCTGGCGGGGCCGCGCGGAGGAGGGTGCGCCGGCCTGCTCGCTTGGTGTCCCGCCCCACAGACAGCAGGCGAGGGGGGGGCTCAACATTCGCACACACGGAGCCACGGGCATGCCCGGCCTCGAGACTCCAAACCCGTCTCTGTGGAGTCCCGGGCCCACCCAGAAAGGCGTGAGGGCGAGTGCGCGAGGCAGCGTGGAGCAGGGCAGCTTAGTGCGCTGGTGAGGGAAGGGCGCCTCGCGGCCCGCGCAGAGTGCCCGCGGGCTCCCTTTCGTCATTTAGCTCCTGGCGGACGTCCGGGACCAGGCTGGTGGCCCTCGTGGGCTGCGGTTCCCAGCCTTTCGGGCCGATTAGGGACAGTGGTCTCTCCAGCCCCTGCCTCAGGGTTGATCCACAGGTGGTGGAGATAAAGCTTCCCTGGAAGGCTGCCGTGAGAGCCAATGGAGATGGTGGCAGATCGCGCATCTTAAAATGCGATTGCAAAATCAATAAGCCAATTACAGTGGCTAACTCTCTGCCTTTTCCGAGCTGCTTGCAGAGCAAGTCGCTCGTGGCTTTGCCAGCCAGCCTGAGGCTCGACTCCAGGGCTGCGTGAGCAGGGCGTCTCTTAGGCATCTTAGGCCACGTGAGGTTTCCTGCTTCTCTCGCGGGAGCCCTGCTCCCCCTTCCTGGCCTCCTCTCATGGCCCTCGATAGAAAAGCAGCTGTGAAACACTCTTGCATTCAAGTGCTGGAGATGAGCTGAGAGGTAGGAAATTCTCCAGAAGCTGTAGTTCTCTCATATGCTATCATTATGTCTTAACAACCCTGTGAGTGAAGCGTTGGTGTTGCCATTTCCCCGAGAAGGTGTGTGTCAGTTTCCCCTTGCTACACAGCAAAGCTTCCCAAAACTCAATGGCTTGAAAGAAACCCCGCCATCTGTTTGGCCTATGGTTCTGCTGGGTGGTTCCGGGCTGGTCTGGGCTAGACTCGTGTCAGCTGGGCTTGCTCACATGTCTGTGGTCAGTTGACCGGTCAGCTGGGAGCCCGTCGGTGCCAAATGGCCTCATTCGCAAGTCTGGAAGTTTCCCGGCTGTTGGCTGGAGCATTGTGGGGCTGGGCCACGGGTCTCTTCCTCCAGCAGGCTAGCCTGGCCTGCCCATGGGTCAGCAGCAGGCCTCTAAGAGCAGCAAGGACGGAAGCTGAAGACCGGGCTTAGGTCTAGACTCAGAATCGGCTCAGGGTCGCTTGTGTTGCGTCCTGCTGGTCAAAGCAAGCCGCTAGGCCAGCCCAGAGGAACGGGAGTTGCTGCGAAGGATGGCGGCCACTTCCGTGACCTGCCATGTGACTGGCTGAGGTTTCATGACTTTCTCAGCAGCTTGTTAGGGCTGTGCAAGGGGAATTTGGAGCCAGCGGTGCTTTCCCCTTGCCCTCTGTGGTGGGTAGCCTCAGCAAGGATCCTCTGCCTTCGAAGCGGAGAGAGCAGTGCTCCGCTCAGGTATGGGAGTCCATAGTGTGGAGTGTGGGGCAGCTACTGGTGGGTGGGAGTGTGGAGACGGCGAGTTTCACTTTTGTGTGACGGCTGTGGGGACGGGCCCTGGGCAAAGGCCTCTGTGTGTGCTGGGGCTCACCTTCCCTGGTGCCCCTCTCTGCCCGCCTCCTCAGGGCTCTGTCCCCACTCACCCAGCCTCATTGTGTCATGCCCGTGTGTGTGTGTGTGTGTGTGTGTGTGTGTGAGAGAGAGTGTGTGAGTGTGTGTGTGTGTGTGATCCCAGAGGCTGTGCTCCGTTCTTCTGGAAGTAATGAGGTTTGAAAAGACATACTTATTTCAGTTGGGTTTCCGCTGGCAATGCTCACAGCTAGTATTTACTTCTATATTTCTAAATAATGTGCTGATACTGCTATTTCTTGATTAATCAATTCGAAAGTGTCTGTTGACTGTGATGGAAGCCGGCAACTTAGCCCTGCGTGGACTTCCCTGCCCTGGCCCTGCCCCCATCCTCAGCATACTTTCGTCACAACTTTTGGTTAAATCAAGAATCAGTATTGACATTATTATTATTATTATTTTTTTTTTTTGAGGTGGATTCTCACTCTGTCGCCCAGACTGGAGTGCAGTTGCTGCTCCCGGCCACCGCAGCCTCGACCTGCTGGGCTCTGGCGATCCTTCCACCTCAGCCTTCCGAATAGCCAGAATTACAGGCATGCGCTACCAAGCCCGGCTGATTTTTTGATTTATTGTAGAGATGAGGTCTCGCTGCCCAGGTGGGTTTCAAACCCACAGGCTCAGGCAATCCACTCACCTCAGCCTCCCAAAGGCGTGGGATTTTACCGGCTGAGCTACCGAGCACGGCTAGTATTGACATTATTATGGCGATACGTTGTGCTTGCTGCTAAGAGAAGTGGATGATGATGGTGTTTCCTGGACATAGTAAGGGCACATTTCCCCTCTATTTAGATTTCTCTGTTCCCGTCTCTATCTTTCCTGAGTGTTTTGTGTGAATCAGTGATACTTTCCAGAGAGTCCAACTGCCCTTCTCTCAGTCTGTGTTTCTCCTGGACCATCCTGTGTGGGCTTTCCGGCCGGGGCTGCTCCCTGGCCCTCCCAGCCAGAGGCCCCAGGGCTGCCCTCCCCGCAGGTGTGGCAGGGGTGGGGGGGGCTGCGACTTCCTTCCTTCGACACATCCCCTTGGAGCTTCCCCAGAATGGCATGTGGGGCACAGTGTCAGGGTTTCTGCACACATGGAAAATGTGCCTCCCAGACAGACGCCGAGCTGTGGGTTTATGGAAAGTGGTTCATTCCTAAAATACTTCCAGGAGTGGGGACGGCAGGGCAGGGAGGGGGAAGCCAAGCGGGGTGCTTTCAAGTGCAGTACAGGGTCAGCCAGCCAGGTGGGGAGCCCCGGAGGCAGAACCCCGCTGCCCACCTTGTCCGGAAAGGCAGGGCCACAGACTCTAAGGCCCGTAGGCAAGGAGGGGCATGGGCACAGGGAGACGCCAGGCACTGTCTGGGCCTGAAGGCTCTCGCCGGGAGACCGTCACAGGCTGACACTGGAACAGGGCTGGGAGCTCTGGACCAGGCCCTGGCGGGGTGGTGGGGGGCGGTAGGGGAGTGGGAGCCGGTAGAACATGTTGGGGTGGCTTCATCTTTTCTCCTCGGCTGACCACGCGGCAGCCTATCTGCAGGGCCCAGTGCTCAATGCAGGACATGTGTCACAATTGCTGGAAGGGCTACAGAGAAGCACCTTCTAGGTGGGGCCTCTTGGCATGATTTCCAGAAGAGGCATAGCACTGCCCACCAGGAGGCTGCTGGTCCTGGGCCCGGGCCCCCCCCCCCCCGGCTGCAGCCTCCACAGCCCTGGAGGCTGGAGCGGGACCCTCTGAGTTGCGTCTGGGCTCAGAGCCGAACAAAAGGAAGCCAGCCCCACCCCTGCCGCTGCTTGGCACGACCCCAACGAAGCGGCAGAGGCACCTGGGACCCTTGGAGGGAAAATGAGCCCTTCTGAACAAGGACTGCCTTCCAGAAGCTGCCTGAAAACAAAGCAAAGCAAAATACCCAAAGCACCTGCCTCCACCTACTGTGGAGCTTAATGGACATCCAGGACACTCTAGCTGGGAACCAGTCTGGGAAATAGTTTCACCTGGCCAAGCTTTTTAAGCAGAAGGAGGGTAAATTGGAAACGTAGAGAGCAATGCAAATACCCTACAGCTGGGTATAGAATTCTAGCCTCAAGCCCACCCCCACTTTGCTTTTTCCTGAGAATTTGGAGATGCTGCTCACTATCTTCCAGCTTCTGGCTTTGTTTCCGGGAAGCCTATGCCTCCTGACTCCTTTATAAGATACTTTCTTTCCATCCCTTCACCCCGTCCCCAAGCTTTGAGGATCCCCGGCATTCTGAAATGTGAAGATGATGTCTGCTGGTGCAGATTGTCTTTCTTTCATTGCCCTGGCTGTGTGGTGGCTTTTTAAAATCGGGAGCTCACAGCCTGGGAGAGGTGAAAGCGTTTCGCTGAAACTCCTTCCATCACTTCATTCTTTGTTCTGGATCATCTGTTCGTCAGAGAGCAGATCTTTCGAGTTGACCCTTTAAGCTCCTTACTTTTCTATTTTCCATCTCTTTTTGTTCTACTTTGCTTTTTTTGTTCTACTTTTTGTCTTTTTGTTCTACTTATTTCAGCCATTATAATTTTAATTTCCGAGAGCGTTTTGTGCATCTGCCGCTTTTTCGCAGAACTCTATTCTTGTTCTGTGTCTGCAGTATCTTTCGGACTCCCGCCTCCTTCCCCCCCGATTTCTTTTTTGCTCTGTTGGAGGAGTTCCTCAAATGTTTGATGACTGCTGGCTGCCAATTTGTGTTTAAGAACGGAGCACTGAAAGTGAGTAGAGAGCGCCCAAGTGTGAGCTGGGCTTTGCTGTGTGCTTGACAGCCAGTCACGGGACTTTATCCCTGGACCTCCCACACATCAGGACTTGGGGTCTCTCTCCTGCACAGCAGCCCTTGTCTTCTCTCGAGGTGTGAGCCAGGAGTGGCCCACGAGGTTGTGGTTCCACCCTTTTGATCCCAGACTTGGGTCAGGCCCGCCTCATCCCCCATCGATCTTTTGTGCCTCGTGCCCATCATCTGCGGTGCTTGGGGTCCCCAGTCTGGAGTGAGCGCCCCTGAGTGTTTAGGGCAGTCATCACGAAGTGCTAACGTATCCCCTACATGTGAGGCGTTGCAAAATGAATCCCCCGTGCAGTGGTACTGCGACATGGGGCCTTTAAGAGGTGATAGGTCTTGAGGGCTCTGCCCTCAGGAATGGACCAGTGTTCCTACCACAAGAGGAGGTTCCTTACTGGGAGAGTGGGTTTTTTATGAAAGCGAGTTTGGCCCTCTCTTGCTGTCTCTCTCACACCGTCTCACCTCTTGTCACAGCATGAAGGCCCTTGCCAGATGCTGGCACCTTGATGTTGGACTTCCCAGCCTCCAGCACCGTGAGAAATAAATTTCTTTTCTCTATAAATTACCCAGTCTGTGGCATTCTGGTCTAGCAACACAAAACAGACTAAAACACTGACTTGCCAACACCAGAATTTCCCCCCGGGCCAGCCCCGGCTGCACCTGTCTTTGTCTTGGCATAATTATCAATAGCACTCCTCCCCAGATTGTCTTAGCTGGAATAACACATTTTGTGGCCCATGCTTCCTGCTGCCCCTTCGGTGTGCACTGGGCTTGCTGCTTCGGGGCCCACGGGGTGGTTTAGGGCCAGTGATCGCATCTCCTTGTCACGGCTCCACTGCATCACCAAGGGCAGGAGCCTGGAATCTCCGGGTCAGGCACTCTCTTCTGTCTATCTTCTAGATCCCAAAATACGTTGCAATCTTGTGTTGGCTCTTGTCTCCCCTTTCACCCTCTTGGTCCTTATGGGTTTATATATATTTTAAAAAACCCTTCAATGCCACTTTAGTGGTGTGTTGCGAGAGAGAGCTGATAACACGTGTGCTCACTCTTCCCTGTTTATCTGCAAGTCCAGGGGACATGCACCGCCATCAGGAAGGACCTCAGCTGCCCCTGCTCACACCCCAGCATGGCCACGCGGAGGTACGCTGCTTCCTTGTTTCCCCTGTGCAGTCACTGGGGCTTGCTGGCTCCCTGGGCGTTTACAGCTCACAGGATGTTTCTAGATGCCTCCCACATGCCTGGCACTGGGCTGGCGATGGGGGTGGGGGCCCCAAGCAAAGCAGGGGCTCCTGCCCGCCGAGCCTGTGTCCCGTGGGGGCTGGGGGGTCTAGGGTGGTGGCGGCCGGCACAGGATACACACGGGCGTGAGAGAAGCCTCCTGGGGCGAACACTGTGTGGGCCTGGAGGCTCGGCGGAGTGGCGTTTGCAGCAGGACTCCTGAAGCTGTGCAACGAAGGGGGCAGTCTGATGTGCACCAGAGCCCCCTTCCCCTTTCCCCTCCTCGCCCTCCAGGCAGCCAGAGACAGCCAGGCAACCACCTCCTGCCTCTCAGGGTCACCTTCAGCAGGAGCTGGTAAGCTGGTTGGGGCCAGTTCTAGTTCCTGTGCCCTTGGAGCATCGCGAGCCTTTTCTTTCCCCTAGTCAATCTGCACAAGTTATGCCAAGAACATGCCGGTGAGTCCTCTGGCATCTCTGCCAATGTCTGATAAAGCATTCCATTCGAGGCGGATCCTTTCCCACCAGACCGATGGGGACCCAATTCCATCGACTTCAGGTGAGTTCCTGGAGTGTGTGTTGAGTGGCGCCTGTGCACTCGCCGTCTCTGCCGTGTAACAAATCGCCACACATTCAGCAGCTCCAGAGAGCACTTGATGTTTTCTCCTTCTGTAAGTCAGAAGTTCAGCGTGGCCTGGCTGGGTTCCCTGCTCAGGACTGACTGTAAGGGTGGAACCAAGGCTTTGGATGGGCTGAGCTCTCTTCTGGAGGCTTGGGTGCTGGGGGGAAGCTCCACATCCTGTGTCATTCTTTTTGTTGCCACGACTCAGTTCCTGGTGGTTGCAGGACTGGGGCGTGCTGTCAGCCAGGGGCTGCTCTTAGCGCCCAAGGCCTGCCAGGTGGCCCCTCTGTCTTCCAGCCAGGAAAGGTGCGGCGAGCCCCCCTTTGCTCCAACGCTTTGACTTGTTCTTCTGCTACCAGCAAGAGGAAGAAGACTCTCTGATCTTAAAGGGCTCATGATTGGGTCAGGCCCACCCAGACAGTCTCCCAGGACTGAAGTCAACTGTGCCACACATTGCTAGTCCCAGGGTTACTCAGTGTGTGTGCATCAAGGGGCAGCGCCCTTGGGGTCATGTGAGGATTCTGCCCATCCCGTGCCCTGAGCCAGGTTCCATGTTGGAAAAGGGCGTGGTCTGGGCCCTTCGAGACTAGGCTGTATCCAGGGGCATAAGGCCAACACAGGTGGACCCAGTCTGAGGCAGGGACAGTACTGGGACAGCTGTCATGACCTGGCTTGGGGAGCTCTCGGCCTTCCCTGGGGCCCAGCTTGTAAATGGCTGGATTGAAATGGATAGATTGGCCAACTGTGATCTCTTGGTAGTGTCTGTGGGGGGGTGCTCTACTGAGCCTGTGAGGTTAGCCTTGGTGCACGCAGAAAAGGGTGTGGTGCTTGATTAGCGATGTCTGTCAAGGACACCAGCTGGGAAGCTGGTGGCTCCCTTGTCATCTGCCTTCTGAGCCTGGAGTGGATGACTTCCCAGCCCTTTTGGCTAATGTATTCAGCACATATTCACGAGGCCTCCTCTGTGCCAGACACTGTCCTTTAAAGAAGCAAGGGTGTGTGCCCAGCGCCCTGATGCATGCGCTTCTTGAAAGGTTGGGGGGCTGCGGTGTCCATGCCAGTTTCCAGGGAGGCTTTTGGGGGTATGCTGGGGAGTAGCTTTGTGCTGGATCATAATGAACAGAGTAACGGGGACTCGAGACTGGGGTGCCAGGGGTGAAAGGAAGGGAGAGCAGGAGACTGGCATTCCTGGTGCTGCTACCCAAGGCCGTCCTTGCGACCCACAGCACGTCTCAGTCTTACTCTGCTGGGTGGATGCCGTATTCCTGTTTGATAAATAAGATCCCGCGGCCCAGAGGCATTAAATCACTCACCTGGGACAACATGGCGGGGCAGACGCCTAACAGAAACCACTGTCCCTTTAACAGTATTAAGCATTGGCGTGTTGGAGAGGGCAGGGCTAGCAAGAGAGCACCCGGCCTCTCCCTCATCCCTCCACCAACCTCCTGACTTGACAGTCAGTTTGCCAGAACTGATAACTCTGGGGGTGCGGGGGATGAGGCCTGGCGTGTGTTTGCTACCTATCAGTGGTAAAACAGCCCCTTTGCACCCAGGGAGTTGACAGCAGGAGGGTCAGGGGCTGGCTGCTCCTGGGTCTGATTCCTAATCACTTTAAAATCCCCAGGGCCTTGCGACATAAACATGATGAACGCCGGGAACCAGCTCGTGACGCTGGCGGAGACGGGCAGCCTGAGCCGACGGACAGTTCATTTGATCAGAGGCTGCGATTTCGTCCTCCGCCTCAGTGTCCGGGGCAGATAAAATGGAGGGAGGGCAGCGATGCTTAATTAACCCTGTAGTTCTTGCAGGGCTAATTAGCATATAGATGAGGGCGGCTCTCCAGGGTAGCAGCGCGGACCTGACATGTTGCTGTTTTCTTTTTCACGTTTTTTTTTTTGTTTATTTTTAAACGCAATTGCAGTAAGAGCACTTAATGTGAGAAATGCCCTCTTAATAGGTTTTTAGGTGGACAAAGCATCGCTGTTGACTTGAGGTACAAGGCTGTTCTGTAAGTCTCTCGGTCGGGCGCGTGTGGCTCCACTGAAATCGCTGGGCGTGGGCTAGTTCCTCCCCTCCCCTCCCCCAGTCCCGCTGCCACCACCTCTGTTGTTCCCATGACTTTGACCACATCGGAGCCCTCCTTGAGGTGGCATCTGCAGGATTTGCTCTACTCTTGCACCAGGCCTTAAACCCTTGCTGTAAAGGAGGTCAGAGTGCCGGCCAGTTGCCCGGGATGGGGCAGCTGGAGGGGCTTGGGGGTCTTGCTTGGCACAAACCCTAGGCCAGGGCTTGAGGATAAGATTCCCGGGGGCTGCCTGGGCTTCTGGTCTGGCATTCGGGCCCTTCCAGGGTCAGCTCCCCACCCGTGGGGTGTCCGCCTGCCCGTCCTCCCTGAGCTGAGGGCACAGCCTGGCTGGGGTGAGTGTTCAGGAGGAAGGGTTTTTACGTAGGAGTGGACTCAACGGTGAGGAGACGACTTTTCCTGCCATGACTTTTCTGGCGGCATCTGGGCCATCTCTCTGGCCACTTTGTCGCGCTTTCTGTGTTCCAGGCGCGACGAGTCCTGGAAGCGTCCCTCCTGGAGTTTCTTCACGGAGTTCCCTGTCCCCATTCCCACCCGCCGACTGGGCACACAGCCCACTGCTTGCTTTGGCGGGCGGGAGGTCTCCCCACCCATGCCCAGGGGAGGCACTCTGGTGTTGCACAAGGGGGGCGACCGAGGGAGTCCAAGGCCTGGCAGAGGCAGGACCACCCTGCGAGCCTCACGGACCCCACCCAGCCCTCAGCCCATCCCAGCCTCCCACCAAGGGCCACCCCAGTCCTTTTCTAGTCCCCCCTTCCTCTGTCCCCTGACAGCTCCGGGAATCCTGCCCACTGTCGACCAAGGGACTGGGGCTGTGACAGATGAAAGCAATACTTGTTTAGCAGACTCTGGGTCGGAGCTCCATCTGGGCTCCGTGTGTGCCAGGCGTGGGTGTGAGTGTGCCCAGATGTCCACAAGGGTCCACAAAGGAGGTCACCCCCTTGGCTTCTGCTAGACACACAGGAGGGAGGGGGCTGTCTCCAGAGGACAGACCCACAAGGCTGGGGAAGCTGAGCACTGGCCTGGCAGGCTCTACTTGGAGGCGTCTTGCGTAAGTGTGGCGTGGTGTTTTATCCGCAGCAGCAATAACGTTTATTGACCCCAAGCTGCGTGCTTGGGCAACGGGATGGTGATCCCCACTTCACAGGTGCTACCCCTGATTCTCACAAGAAGAACCCCCCCGGGGAGACCCTTTCCCTGCTTTCCAGATGAGGTCGTTGGACCCGAGTGGCCACCTCTTGCCTGAGACGCCAGAGCCAGAAATAGAGCCGGGAACAGAGCCAGCAGCCAAACCCCAGTGTGCAGGTCTCTGAACTTGCTGTTTCCCCAGCAGGAGAGAGGGTAGAGGGTTTCCGTGCAGGTCCTGGCAAAGTGTGTGTGTGTGTGTGTGTGTGTGTGTGTGTGTGTGTGTGTGTGTGTGTCCGCGCGCGCGCGCACGCGCGGTCCATCGCCAGCAGTCCTGTGGGGCAGGGCACTTCTGTGGAGGGCGTGAGTCTCACCAGCTGAGGAAGGGCCCATTCTACCTGTCACTTGCCATGATGGGAGTGGGGTGTGCAGAGCTTACAAGTAGCCAGAATTTTTTACTGAAGTTCGTATGAAGTTGTAAGCAATAATAATGGCCCCTTGTAGCTGCTACTTGGTTTCCCCAGTGGTAACACTTTGCAGAGCTCTAGTAGGATATCACAAACTGCATCCTGGCACTGACATGATCCACCGGTCTTATTCAGGTTTCCCTGGTTTTCCTTGCATGTGTGTGTGTGCGTCTGTGTGTGTGCATGTGTGTGTACATGTGTGTGGTATGTGTGGAGGAACTGTGGGCAGATCAAAGGAAATATGGAACCACGAGAGCTGGAAACCCAAGACTTACCAGGCAGCGCTGGGACAGGCTGCGTGTGGGGAAGCGGGGAAGTCCTTCCTAGCAAACATCTGTCCAGAGGCGGTGGGGCGGGCCACTGCTCAGAAGGGAAGGCAGGCAAGGGGCGTGCTGGGAGGGGTCGGGGTGGCCACGTGTCTGGGTGGTTGCCCTGGGTCAGAGAGCTCCGAAGGGCAGCAGTGGCTTGGGCCTTATCTTTTCAGTAGGGGACAGCTGAGTGTGGAGGGCTTGGTGGGGTACGCAAAGCTGGCAGTCTCTAACTGGCTAAAAATTTGCCATTTGTATGGGCTGTTTTTAAAATAGGATGCATAAAATTTGAGCTTAGCACCAGCAAGTTTTAACAACTAGGTCAGCCCACAGTGAAGAAAAAACACAGGGCCCAGCACATTCCTTTATAGAACTCCATGCGTGTGTGTTTGTCTGTTTCTACAGTTTTCTGACCCGTGTAGGTCCATACGTCCTCCACCAGAGTCAAGATGCTGAACATTTCAACACCGAAAGTTTCCTCCTCTCAGTGTTCTGTAACTCCCCACTAGCTCCTCTTCCCCTGTCCCTAAACCCTGGCAGCTGCGAATTTGCTCTCCACTGCTAAAGTGTTGTCCTGTCAAAGCTGCCCTGCAAACAGCATCACACACTGGCAACCGCCTAGAACTGCTCTCCTCACTCAGCTGACGGAACCTGGCAGAGCCCGAGGTCCCCCGTGCCACGGCATGGAGTTTGTTTGAGGAACGTCCCAGGGCAGGCCTGGAGTGCCGCTTGACCAGCCACTCGCCTGCGGAAGGACCTCTGGGCTGGCCCCAGTGTTTGGTTACTGCAGATGCAGCTGCTGGGGCCCTCACATGCCTGTGTTCGTGTGAACGTAAGGTTTCATTCCTCCAGGGCGGTGCGCAGGGTCAGATGGTAGTTGTGTGCTACCATGTCTGGCTAATTTTTTTGATTTATCGTAGAGACGCGGTCCCGCTAAGTTGCCTGGGCTGGTCTCAAACCCACAGGCTCAGGCAATCCCCTTGCCTTGGCCTCCCAAAGTGCTAGGATGGCAGGCTAAGTCCCCGAGCCTGACCTAGCTGCAATATTTTTGGTACATATTATTATGGGTACATATTATTATATTATTTAAATAAACTGCCAAACTGTTTTCCAGAGTGGCTGTACCATCTGGCATTCCCAAGAGCCTGAATGCTTTGGTTTTACCACATCCTCCCAAGCTGTGGGTGTTGTCACCATGTTTTACTTCAGCCATTCTGATAGGTGGTAGTGATACGCTTGTATTAGTTTGTGCTTTTCTAATGGCTGATGGTGTCGACTTACTTCATGGGCTTATTTGCCACAGTATGTTCTGTTCAGTGAAAAATCTTATGTCTCTGCACATTTTTTAACTGGACTTTTAAAATGTTGAGTTTTGATAGTCTTTCTATACGCTAGGGACAGCCCTTGGTCAAGTAAGTGGTTTTCAAATGTTTTCTTGCGGTCTGCAGCCCGGTCTTCTCGTCTTCTTTATGTGCTTTCACGGAACAAAGTTTTGAGTTTTGGTGAGGTCTAACTTATTCATTTTTCTCTTATGGACGATGCTTTTGGTATCAAGTCTAAGACCTAATTGCCTGGCCTTAGATTCTGAAGACTTTTATTTTATTTTATTTTATTTTTATTTATTTTTTTGAGTTGGAGTCTCACTCTGTCACCCAGACTGGAGTGCAGCGGCCGCTTCCGGCCACCGCAGCCTTGACCTGCTGGGCTCCGGCGATCCTTCCGCCTCAGCCTTCCCAGTAGCCGCAATTACAGGCATGCGCTACCATGCCCGGCTGATTTTTTGATTTATTGCAGAGATGAGGTCTTGCTGCCCAGGTGGGTCTCGAACCTGCGGGCTCAGGCAATCCACTCACCTCAGCCTCCCAAAGGCACGGGATTACAGGCTGAGCCACCGAGCCCGGCTGATTTTATTTTATTTACCCTGAAAGTTTTACTGAGTTATGTTTAACATTTAAATCTGAGATTCATGTTTTTTTTGAAAAGGCTATTCTTCCATTGAATGGGTTTTGCGCTTTTGTCAAAAACCTCTCGGACACATTTGTGTAGGTGTCTTTCTGTGTTCTCGAGTCTGTTCTGTTTCTGTCCCTCCACCATTCCACAGTGCGTTGTTTACTGCGGCTTCGATATCAGGCTGCTCCCGCTTGTTCTTTCTTAACTCATTACTGTTCTGTTCTAGTTCCTGCGCCTTTCCGTACACATCTTAGAGGACGTTGATCTGTGTCTTCATAAAACCTTAGCTGTGGGAACTGCACTGAATCTGTCAATCGACTGGAGGAAGAGCTGGCATCTCTGCTATTTCAAGTCTTCTAATCTACTAACAGGAAATGTGTCTTCGTTTGCGTACGTTTTCTTTAATTTCTTTCATAGCATTTATAATTTTCCGTCTATGGCTTCTGTCTTTGTTTTGTTAATTGTATGTCTGAGTCTTTCATTTTCTTTAGAGTAATTGTAAATGGTATTGTGTTTTAAATTTTGTTTTCTGTACTTCATTGTAGTATACAGAAACATGACTGATTTTCGTGTGTTGTTAATTCGAGGTTTTGTGTGACGGTTTCTTGAGATTTTCCATGCAGATAATTATGGCGTCATCGAATATTGATGATTTTGCTTCTTTCTTTCTGATCTCAGCACCTTTTCTTTTTCTTGCCTCACTGCACTGGGTTTCTGGTACTACGAGAATAAGAGTGATGGGAGTGAACATCCTTGCCTTATTCCTGATCTTCGGGAGGAAACATCTGGGTTTTCATCATGACGTATGTTAGCTATAATTTTTTTGGTACTCATTATTTCGCAAGTTGAGGTAATTCTCCTCTAGTCCTAATTTTTTGAAAGGTTGTTTTAAAAAAATATGAGTGGGCGTTGGGATTTTTCCAGTGCCTTTTCTCCATTAATTGATATGACATTATGACTGTTCTTTAGTATGTTGATGTGGTAGATTATACGGATAAATTTTCAAATGTTGAATCAGTCTGGCATCCCTGAAGTAAATTATACGTGGACATTGTGTATAACACTTTTTATACATTGTTGATTTCATTTTAGTTTTGTTGAGGGTTCTTGCATCTGAGTTCATGACAGATACTGAATTGCAGTTTTCTCTTTGGTTTTGGTATCAGAATAATTCTGGCCTCATGAAACGAGTTGGGAAGTACTCTCTTTTATTTTCTGAAAGAGATTTATAAAGTTGCTGTTAATTCTTCTTAAACGTTTGATAGTAGTGTCCCATGAAACCATCTTGTCCCAGATATTTCTTTTTTGGAAGGTTTTAAATGATGAAGTCAACTTATTTGATGGCTATGGGGCTATTCAGGTTGTCTATTTTGTCTTTGTGAGTTTCAGTATTTTATAGTTTTCAAAGCACTGATCCTTTTCTTCTAAGTTGTGAAATTTGTGAGTGTAAAATTGTTCATAGTACTCTTTTGCCATCTTTTTCATGACTGTATAATCTGTAGTGATATTGGTGATTTGTGTCTTCTCTCTTTTTATTTTTGTTGGCCTTGCTAGGGTTTTATTAATTTCTATGCTTTTTTGGGTAGCAATCACATTTTGGTTTCATTTTCTTTTCTTTTTGATTCGGAGTCTCACTCTGTCACCCAGGCTGGAGGGCACTGGCACGCTCCTGGCCATTGCAGCCTCAACCTGCTGGGCTCAGTTGATCCTTCAAGCTCAGTCTTCCAAGTAGCTGGAACTACAGGCATGTGTCACCCCACGGCTAATTTTTTGATTATTGTAGAGATGAGGTCTCACCCAGTTGCCCAGGCTGGTCACGAACTAGAGGACTTAGGCAATCCTCTCACCTCGGCCTCCCAAAGTGCTGGAATTATAGGTGTGAGCCACTGCACCCAGCCCCATTTATTTTTCTGTGTCTTTCTATTTTCAGTTTCATTGATTTCCGCTCTTATATTTATTTCTTTCCTTGTAATGGCTTTGAGTTTGTTTTGCTTTTATTTTGCAAGTTTCTTGAGGGAAGGAACTTAGGTTATTTCTGACATAAGTTATAAATAACAAACACAAATATAAATTGTGCTATAAATTCCCCTCTCAGCACAGCTTTATTCGCATCACACAAATGTTGTGTTTTCACTTTCATTCTGTGCCATGTATTTAAAAAATTCCCTTTGAGAATTCTTCTTTGGCCCATGTACTGCTTAGAAGTGTGTGTTTTGTTTCCATGTGTGTAAAGATTTTCTTGTTTTTTATAGTTTAATTTGATCGTAAAAAAACCACAACAAACCTGTATCATATCAATTTTCTTTAAACTTGTTGAGATTTGTTTTATGGACCAGAATACGGCCTGTGTTGATGAAGACTGCTTAAAAATATGCACTCTGCTATTTTGGGGCGAGGTGTTCTACCACAAGTTTTGATTGTGTTCCTTGCAATCCTTCAGTGTCTTTACTGACCTTCTGTCAAGTGGCTCTATCAACTGCTGAAAGGGAGGTGTTAAGTCCCCAACTAGAATTGTGGCCTTATCTGCTTTCCTTTTAGTTCTATCAGTCGCTGCTTTATGAAATTTGAGACTCTGCTGTGTAGTGCATACTCACTTAGGATCGTTATGTCTTTCTGGTGGTGTGATCCTTTTTTCATTGTGCAATATCTCTCTCTGTGTCTAGGAATTCTTTTTCTTTAAAGTCTCCTTTATCTATTATTAATGCATTCACTTCTTTTTCTTTTTCTTTTTAAATTAGTATTTTCATGGCATGTCTCTTTCCATGCTTTAACTTTCAACTTACGCACGCCACTGAATTTGAGGAGAGTTTCTTGCAAGCAGCATATAGTTGGTTATTTAAAAAAAATACTGTCCCAATCTCTGTCTTTTGGCTGTGGTATTTAGACCATTTACACTGAAGGTAATATTGCTGTGTAAGCACTGAAGTTTGACATCTAATGCTTTGTTTTCTATTTGTTCTCTAGCTCTTGTTTCCCTTCTCTGGCCTTTGGGAAGTTTACTTGAACATCTTTTAGGGTTCAGTCTTGACTTATTTATGTGCTCTTCTTGAATGCGTCTCTCTGTATACCTTTGAAAGCGTCTGCTCTGGCATTACAATTATACATGTGACTTATAACAGCAGTCTACTGGAATCAACATTTTACCACTTTGAGTCGAGTGTAGAAACCTCACTTCCTTTTATTGCCCCCACACTAAATTTCATTGTCTTGGGTATAAAGCAGTGCTATACTTTTTGTTTCAGCCATCAAATATGATTTATACAAGTCATGAGGAAAAGGAAGTCTGTTACAAGTGCCCATATTTTTGTCCTTTCTGTGGTTCCTTCTTCCTTCCTTGTGCTCCGAAATTTCTTCTTTTATCATTGTTCTTCCACGTAAAGGCCTTCCTTTAATCAATCTTGAGTGGTAAGTCTACTAGCAAAACATTCTTTCGGGTATCTTTTGCCTGACATTACTTTTCTCTCTCCTTCATTCCTGAAGAATAGTTTCACTGCATATAGAACTCATGGTTGGCAGTTCTTTTCTTTCAGCACCTGAAAAACACTGTGCTACTTCTTGCACCCTCCATCATTTCAAAAGAAAAACCTCACGTCATTCGAATTTTTACTTCCCTATAGGTAATGTGTCATTTCTTTCTTGATGCTTTCAAGATTTTTCTTTGTCTTTGGTTTTCAAAAGATGAATTAAGATGTGTCTTGGTGTGAAATTCTTTATCCTACTTGGTTTTGTTCAGCTTTTTGGATCTATAGATTTACGTCTGTTGCCGAATTTGGGAAGCTTTCGGCCGAATAATGTATAAGCCCTGCTCTTTCTTCTCTTCCTGTGGTGCTTCACTGACATAAATGTTGGATCGTTGTGATTGCCCTGAAATTCTGTTTAGCTTTTCTCTCTGTTATTGAAACTGGGCAAATTCTGATGTTCTTCTTCATTTACCTGATTTGGTCCCCTACAGTCTCCATACTGCTACGGAACCCATTCGGCAAAATTTTTATTTTTTATTACGTTAAATGTTATTACATTTATTTGTTATTATACTTTTCAGTTCAATAATTTCCATGTGATTATTTTCATAATTTGTATTTTTATGCCTGAGATTTGCTATTTTTGATTCCTTGTAAGAGGATAATTGATTGTTGAAGCATTTGTATGATACCAGCTTTAAAGTCCTTGTCAGATAATTCCAACATCTGATTCATCACAGGGTTGATGTTAATTGTTTCTTCTCACTCAAGTTGCGATTTTCTTGGTTCTTGATATGACAGATGATTTTTTAATTGTATCCTGGACAATTTGTCTGCTAGGAAACTCTGGGTTTTATATAAATCTTTCCGTTTTTGCAGTCAGTCACCTTGTTTAGGTTCAGCACGCCGTCTACTCTTGTTGGCCGTGGTTCCAATGTAGCTTCAAAGTCTTTGCGCTCTCACTTTGGTCTCCTTGGTTTATCTGGCACTGCTGAGGCTCCCCCGGGTCCCTGCTGGTGCTGCCTTGGTTCAGAAGGGGCTCCTCTAGGTCGGGCTACCCTGTGTTTCTTGGAGGAGGGGGTAGTGATACCACCACTCTGCTGTGCCTCCTGATGTATTGCTGGACTGGGAAGGAGAGTCTGGGACCTGTGGGGCAAAGCACCCTTCCAGACGAGGCTGCTTCTGCAGAGAAGCCCTCCTCCGCCTACCCACGTGTGGCTGGTTAGGGAAGGACAGAGTCTCCCCGGGCTGAGCCGTCTATGGCAGCCTCTCATCCTGGCTCTGCCTGCCACCTGCCCCGGCATCGCTCAGGGGAAAAGGGGCCTCGGGCTCAGCAGAGAAGGAGGCATGTCTCCTGCCACTTATTCTGATGGGCTTTCCAGCTGATCACTCTGCTGGTGGCATTGAGGTTGCCCGATTTTTTTTTGTGTGTGTATCTATGTATGGTGGGTCTGGGTAGGTAGGAACCCACCTGCTGCCAGGCTGAGTCGGGAAATGCTGAGCCTGAGCGGCCGTCCTGTGTGGGGGCAGCGCCAGACTCCCTGCCCCTGCACGCTCCTCACTCCTGGAGTCCCGAACCAGCTTGCTTGCTTCTTTCCTTTCCAGAGACTTCCTCTGGCAGCTCGACTGTGGCTTCATTTCCGGGGCCGTGGTGAACTTCCTGGGGAGGAGCAGACAAAACACGTCTGGAATGTCTCCAGGAAACGCCTTCACCTGTGTTCAGTTCTGTCTTCCTTGGCAGGGCCACTGATACATGAGCGAGGCGGCAGAAAGAGAGTCAGTGGGTGAAGGGCCAAGGGAGTGGACGGAGGAGACGCGGACGTGACCTTGGTCCTTGCTCTGTCAGTAGTGTGGCCTTGGACAGCCAGTTCCCTTTCTGGCTCTGGGCCTTGCTGAGGTTCGGGATCTGCTTCCCTCAAACGTGGTACCCGGGCATTGGAGAAAACAGCACAAGCAGGAAGTTCTCTCTGACTCTCTCCCCACCTTTCTCTCTTAAAGCAGGCCATTGAGCCTTGGGTTTCCTGAACTTCCCTCAACGCAGGCCATACGCTCCGCCCCCAGCGTCAGCCCCCCTGTGCCTGGGGGGAAGGAAAACCCCATCTCTGGAGGCACAGGGATGCAGAGAAGAAACCGTGCGGACAGGCCTGGCCGAGTCCTCCCAGTTTGTTGCCATGAGGTCATGCCCAGTCACGCTTCTCCACTTTGTCAAACCTCGCGCAAAAACACACAGGTTTCCCTGGGTCCTCATTTCCTTACGGAGGCTTCCGCGTCACCGAGGGTTTGGGTTGAGTGAATTTGCATGCTTTTGGCGAGTGGATCTGGGCCTCAGCCATGAACCTCACGATGGGTGGGGAGACGACATTGGGTCCTGCCTTGGGGCCAAGGACTGTGGGGGTGGGGTGGTGCAAGCCAGGGAGCAAGAGGGAGGGATGGGGAGGGTGGCGGGCTGGAGGGGGCGCCCACAGGAGGATGTTCTGCTGGGCTGCAGCCGAGGAGGGCTGTGCTCTAGGCCTCAGGGGCCTCCCACAGGGCGGGGCGAGGAGGGGAGGGAGGAGCATTTACCTTCTGGTTGCTGTGTGCCACTGGGCTAAGGTTGTCCTGTGGGGTGCAGCCCCCGGCCCTCCAGGCGGCATCTGTGTCGCTGCGGGGGCTCCCCAGGGATGTCTGCAGGAAACTCAGGTTTGGGGTGCAGGGGCGAGGGCCAGGGCCAGCGCTTCACCCCCATCTCTGTGAAGTCGGTCTGGGGCCACACAGAGCAGAAAAGAGGCGGGCAGGGCTGAGAAGGCCGAAGCGGTGCCCTGGGCCACCTTTCTCTTCCAGGTCAGGCAAACCGTCCTGCGGCGCCTCAATGATCGTCTGCCTTTTCGGCCTCCGGGGGCACACGCACTCTCTTCCTGAATGTGACCCACCGAGCAGTGGGGGGGGCAGGGAAGACGGCAATATCTCCTGCTGCATGGTGGGGGCACCGGCCTCTATCGAGTCTCCACATGTGGCCGACGGCCCCGTTTCTGGGCCATCCCAGCATCTCCTGCTACAGGAGCCCCACCGTCTGCCGCGCTGGCTCTCTGACGTGGGCCCTGCGCGTTCACGTGGTATCTGCCAGTGCTTCCTCCACCCACGGCCCAGGGCACGCACCCCATCTGCCCAGCGCTCACACTCATGGCAGCTGTGCCACAAATACTTGCTCAGTGAACTTCCTGCGGGCGACGGCGCCGCCTCTGAAATATCTCTGCCAGTGGATCATTCCTGCGGGGTTCAGGGACATTCCCGCGAGTCTCGGGCTGTGGAGTGACAGCCGACATGGAGGCCGGCGCGAGCAGCCGGGGTGACATCCCAGAACCGCAAGGAAGACGTGTGCCTGGTCACGGTGCCAGTCTGTACCGAGTCAAGAAAAACCTTTTTTTTTCTGGCTTCTGGCAAGTGGCAGTGCTCAGGCTGTGGTTCCAATTAGGACATATGGTGGAACTAGCAAATCTTTTCCACCATGCTCTGTCGGCCAAATTTAGCATGGAGAGGATGTGAGGTTTTCTTTGATGATATTAATGCCAGCAGCTGTCATCTCCTAAGCACCTACTGGGTGTCAGATTGTGGTCCGTGTTGTCTCATTTTTCTCACAGGGTGGGTGTCATGGTCCATGCTGCCAGTCTGGGCGGGGCTTTGGAAATTCCTCTGCTCATGTGGGAGGTGGGGCCTGAGAACTCCCAGGGGGTGGAGGTGATCTCTGGCAGCAGGGGAGGTCTGCATGAGCAGTGGGCTTTGTCAGGGAAGGCTGTGCGAGGCTGGAGCCCTGGAATTCAGAACCATTGGAGTATGGAGAATCTGGGGTGGAAGCCCCCATGGCCAAGTCCCTGGGCTTGGCAGAGCATCTGTCAGGGGCTGAAGCTATTTCGAGGCCTAGAAGGGAAGTCAGGCTGGATGGGCGCTCCAGGCCCTGCCCGACGAGGTTGGAGTTGAGTGGCCGGCAGGCCTTGGCATGCGGCCTTGGACGGGCCTTCCTTCCCTCCAGGCTTCCACTCCTCAGCAGGACATGGGACTGGGGACGGTCATGTCTAAGAGTGGACATCTCATCCCACAGAGTGAGGTCACCCGTCACAGGCGTCGGTGGGCTGGACACACTTGAGGGCCGAGGGTGCCTGGGGGGTCGGGCCGTTGGGGTGGGCCCAGCGCTCAGGCGAGTGCCCAGGCCTTCTGGCTTTTCAAGAGATGTCAGAGACCTACATTTCATGAGCATTTGTTGAGTTGTGAGTGTCGACAGCTCATTAAAAAACAAAAGTCACTGGAGGGGCAAAGAAGACCTGCTTGCTGGCTGGATGTCTCCTGGGGGCCCGTGTGTGCCCCTTCTTGTGCCGAGGGCCTTGAGTCCACGTAGCGCGAGCCAAGTTCTGAGGAGGAGGAAAGGCTGCCGGCACCTGGACCAGCCCGCCCTCCCGCCTGGGAGCTCGGAGTCCTTCCTCTCTGCTGCTTCCCAGCGCCCAGCACAGGCCTGGCCTGTGGGAGACGTTTGCTACGATTCTTGCAGAGGTAACTCCTTTTCAGCATTCCTCAGGACTCTGTCCTGCAGGGACCACCGTTTTGTGTCCCGCTGTCATTTTGTGTGGAGGTAGGCGTGTGAGCATGTGAGTGTGCATACGTGTGAGTCAGATGGTGTGAGTGTATGAGCAGCAGAGAGGTGTGCATGTGAGCTGTGCGCATGGAGGAGGGCGTGAGCATGTGCCAAATGTGAGTGTGAGGTGCATGTATGAGAGGGAGCGTGCACGCGTGGGTGGGTGTGCCTGTGCGGTGCATGTATGCAAGAGGGTGTGTGCATAGGTGTGTGTGTGTGTGTGAGACGTGTGCATGAGGGGAGGTGCATGCCTAGGCGTGCGTGTGAGGAAGTGTGATGCCAAACCTTCCCCCCAGAGCCTGGGGTGCCCTGCTTGTTGGCTCCAAACATTTGCAGGTCTGCTGCTGAGAACAGAGCTATCACTGGCTGGCGATTCCCTTCTCTCCTCCCCCAATGGTCTCCCCACCGGAAGGGCACTGAGCACTTTCCTGTCTCTGGGTTCAGGCTCAGGCCCGGCTCGGTGCTTCTGTCTGAACTCCTGGAGCCGAAGCCGTGGTGTCAGGGGCCAGGCTGCTGTGCAGAGAGCCCCGAGACTGCGGCTGCAAGGAGAGGGGCGAGCCCGCCATCCCCACCCATGTGCCAGGGGTGAGAGTGGGCATCCTGGACCCCAGGCCAGCTGCGATGTGGTCTGAGTCCTAACGAGAGTCCCCCGTCACTGTCCCTCGGGGCAGAGGAATCGCAGACCAGCTCTGCCCCAACTCTTAGCCCCTAGGGCAGTGAGAGACAGTCAAATGTTGTTTAAGTCACTGGATCTCGGATGGCTTATAAAGCAGCAGTAGATGAGCAGAAGAATGAATTCCGTTAATATTTCCCAAATGGTAATGTGTCATGTTTGGTAAAAGGTTTCTTTCAGGCTGCTTCAAATTAGAAAGAACCATGTCAGCAAACTGTGACAATAAAAAGAGAGGCAGCCTGCGTCCCGATGAGACACAGGCTAGCTCATTCGTCTGGATTCCGTTCTAATGATGAAGACTTATTTTTCCCCCGTTAGCAGCATCGCTGGTGACTAAAGTTAGCCTTGGCTCAAAAATCGATGGATTTTTTTAGAGCCCAAAGCAGGCAGGGAGGCTGACAGGGCTGACAGCAGGACGGAGGGCTCAGCAGGGCGGGCGCCCCTCCCTCTTGCCCTGCTGTGCCTCTCGGGTGGCAGCAACGATTGGCAATTGGCAGCCCGTGTGGACACGCAGCAGTCTCCGGCAGGTTTCTGACTTCTCAGGCTGAGCCTTCCTGGAGGCAGTGAGGTCGCACGAGTTCCACCAGGGCTTGGTGTTGTGGGCTGAACTGTTCCATGCCCAAACTCATATGTGGTGGTCCCAGCTCCCAGGACCTGGGAATGTGACCCTGCTTGGACATAGGGTCCTTACAGAGGGCACCAAGTTAAAATGAGGCTGTTGGGTGTGGGCTAACTCAGTAGGACTGAAGTCTTTGTGAGGAGAGGAGATGAGGGCCCTGACACACAAAGGGGCGGCCACGTGAGGACACAGGAGAAGATGGCCGTCTTCCGGCCACGGAAAGAGAGGGCGGACAGACCCCTTAGGGCCCTCAGATGGACCCAGTCCTGCCGGCACCTTGAGTTGAGCTCCCAACCTCCTGAGCTGTGAGACAGCAAGGCCCAGCTGTTCAAGCTGCAGTGCGTGGTGCTTTGCTCCCGTGGCCTTCGCTGACCAAGACACTTGGTGCCTACACGCAAGTCCCAGCCTTACTCATGAGGCAGCACGGGCTCCCTCTGGCCTCACCTGCAGGAGCTCATCATCGGTCCAAGCGCGGGCATGGCAGGGTCTTCCTGAGGCGGGTCTCGGCGAGGCAAGCGCTCACACCCGTCCCAAGCTGGCCCCTGGCCCTGTCCCAGAGGGGGGTCCCAAGGTCATGCTCCATTTCTGCAGGCCCTTGGTCTCCACGTCTGAGTCTCACGGACAAGAAGTCCCCAAGCTGGGCAGCCCTGCATGTTCCAAGTCAAGCCCCTCTAGCGCTGTGAGCGGCCCCCATGAGCGGTCCGAACCGCTCCTGCCCTGCAGGGTCCCGACCGTGGAGCGGCCGGCTGAGGCGAGGCAAAGTAGGACGCCTGGGATGGCAGCAGACTCAGGGGCGCCGCAGTGCCGAGGGTGCCCAGAAGGCCGTGGCGAGCACGGGGGGCAGCGGGCAGCGGGCAGAGGAGGGTAGAGTGGCAGGAGGACACCAGCGAGGGGGCCTGGGCGCAGAGTCCCTGGAGAAGCTGGCAGGATTCCCTGGTGGAGGAGGAGGGCTGCTGAGGCCAGAGGAGGGAGAGGCTGGAGCCCAGCAGTGAGGGTCACACATTAGTTTCCAGAACGCAGACTCGGAGAGAGCTTACTGAGCAGGACAATTTGTTTTTTTGTTTTGAGACAGGGTCTCACTCTGTCACCCAGGCTGAAGTGTGGTGGTGTGACCATGCTCACTGCAGCCGTGAACTCCTGGGTTCAAGCCATCCTCCTGCCTCAGCCTCTTGAGTGGCTGGGATTACAAGTGCGCATCCCCATGTTCAGCTAATTTTTACATTTTTCTGAAGAGATGGGAGCCTCTGTGAGTTGCCCAGGTGAGTTGCCCAGGAAACTTGTGTTCGTCCCCTTAAGTAATCCTCCCAGCTCTCCCTCCCAAAGCCCTGGGATTACAGGCACGAGCCATCGTGCCCAGCCAGGACCGTTTTTAGGGAGTGATTGTAGCATCATGCAAGAGTCGGCAGGGAGAAGTCAAGATGCACACTGACGACGGGCTCGGCTGACCACCAAGGAGCACTGGGCAGAGTGGCTAGCAGAGGTGTCCCCCGGTGGGGGGAGACGGCCCCCGGGTAGGGGCTGCCTTGGCAGGACTAGCCTTGGATTGGTGGCTCTGTAGGCGAGGCAGGCCCCGCAGTGGCCGGCAGCCTCATCCAGCAGCCTGGTGTCCACTTGGACATTCCTGTGTGTGTTCCCCCATCCTTGCAGGCCACCCTGCTGTGCCTTCAGCCTTTCGTCCCCGGTACTCAGGGGTCCCAGAGGACGCTGTTGGACGCTGGCACGTGGGCGCCACGGTTCTCATCCGGCATCTTCTCCCCTTGCCTCTCCCCCTCCCCTCCGGCTGTGGCCCACTCTGGAGATGCCCACAGTGGCCAGGACCTCTGGGACTTACCCAGCTGTGTGGATCTGGCTCCCTGTGGAGCTGGGGCTGGCTGTCAGGGCTTCAGGCCAGTGCCGGGGGAGCTGGCTGTGATGGTCTGCCCCGGGCACACTTGAATTTGCAGACCAGGATTCCTCCCCAGAGCGGGGCCCCGAGGCTCTATTTATGTGCCCCCAAACTGGCAGCCACTTATGTACACTTTAGGGGAATGGCTATCTAAATTATGGAGTGATTGGGATGAATGGAACGCAGCCATGAAGAAGTTTGCAAAACGTGAATTAAAACGACCAAATGCTTGCCGTGGAAACCGGAGTACAAAAAGCAGGCTCCCCTGTCCTAGCAGTTGTGCTTTATAAACACAAACTTGTGTGGAGAAAAAAGGCTGGAAGGAAGTACATAGACTAATATGGGGACAGTGACTCTACAGTCTATTTATTTATTGCTTTTCTTTCCGTGCTTGGGAACTTCTGTGTAATGTGGGCAACTGATTAGAAAAAGTGCAATGCAGTCATTAAAACACTCACCGGACATATACATCAACATGACAAAATGCGCGCGATAAAACCTTAAATATAAGCAGTGGGGTGCAAAAGCATGCCCCGTTCTTGCAATTTTGCTTTGTAAAAAGAGAAGTTATCCTTGGGTGGCTGGGGGAGGGGTGGAGTGGGCTGGGGTGCAGAGGACGACGCTCTGGACTTAGGCCTGGGGGCAAACCCAGGTGGGCGGGAGGAATTCAGTCGTTTCCTGGCGTGGCACCCTGTTCTGGCTCCCTGAAGGAAGCCCGGTGGCTGGCCGTGGGCCCGCTGCGTCTAGTCCCAGCTGGGGGATTTGCCCGCAGGGGGCAAGCCGAGTTCTGAGGGCCCTTAGGGTCTCACGAGTACAGTGAGGACCAACCCAACACCCTCCCTGGGGTGTTGCCAGGTGACCCAGGTCCTGCCAGTCTGGGCAAGGTGGATCTGAGTGGAGGCCTGACTTTGGCAGGGAGGGGACAGGCAGGGCGGAGTTCCAGCGCCTCACCTGGTGGCTTTCTGGAGGCAGGAGCCAGTGGTGCTCGCCCCTGACACCAGTCATCCAGTGAGTGAAGAGTGACCGGACAGACACTTCAGGAGCCTTGAGAAGTCACTTGTCTTCGGCAGAGGCTGGCGTGCAGGAGGAAGCCATGAGTGTGGCCCAGGGTGGCCGTCCTAACTCCTTGGAGTCTTTCCTGCTGCACTCATGCACCCCAAGGCTTCTGCAGAAAGGGTCCCCTGTGTCCCGGCAGGGCCCGGCCTGTGAGGATGAAGCCACACGACCGGCAGCGACGCCCCGTTCTCGCCCTTGTCCCCCAGCCCTCCTCTCTCACACCTCTGCAGTGCTGGATCCCCGGGGCTCCCAGGGGCCAGCCAGCATGGGCCTCCCCGTCCCGGGCCGTGTCCTTGTGAGCATGCTCAGACACAGGGCACTCTTGGGGGTCCCTCTTCCGGGCGTGTGCAACCGGGGCTGGCCTTCGGCCTGGCAGTGGTGCCTTCTGTCCGTGGCCCCGGGCCTGCAGAGCTCCCAGCGGGAGCCCCTCTGACTGGGCCAGCCCCTCCTCGCTGCCAGGGCTCAGCGCTGGCGCCAAGACCAGGAGGCCCCTGCTGGCTCCCCTTGTCTCTCGCCACCCCCCAGGCCTCCCTGCTGAGGGGAACGCAAGGGCGGCTGGTTTGGGCAGGGCAGCGGCGTCAGGGGCCTGTCTGCTGGTGTTCGCAGCTGCACGTTCCGGGCATGAGGAAGGGGCATGTCCTGCTTCCTGGTGGTTGGGTGGGGCCGAGTGACTGGTTCTGGCTTCATAGTTCGCGGAGGTGAGGCATCGAGTGTGGGCTGGGCACAGCTGACGTGAGGCCTCGGAGCTCTTTCTGCCTCTTCCTCTGACGAGTGAAATTCCAGACGACAGTTCCCAGACGCCAGCCTGAGTCTTGGCGTGAGGAACCTGCTGGGGCACCCCAGCTGACGTGAGCAGTGCTGCCTCTCTGTGCTCGGAAAGCCCTACGATGCAGGTGGCGGTTTGCCCCGGGGCAGGCAGGCTGGTCCTGACGGGTCTGGGCCCTGAAGAAATGGCATCTTGCCCAGAAGGGAGGAGCTGCTCCAGCTGCCAGGCCCTGGAGACGCGTGTAGTTCACGCCTTTCCTTTTGCGGACAGGGCAACTGAGCCCCACAGAGGGAAGGCCAGAGTCTCAGGTCTCGCTGCCAGATGGTAGCACGCGTGGGACCGGGGTCTCTGCCTGCTGGTTGGCTTCCTTTGTCCTGAGTCATGTTGCCTCCACAGAGCAACAGAAAAATGAACAGCCTGACTTTGGGGTGAGGGAGGGTTAACCAGGAAAAGAGACTCTCGTAGGCTTATTTCAGCCCCAGCCTGAGGCCAAGGAGGCGTCTCCTTCTGCGGTCACTGAGGCTGCAGGCTTCCCGCCAGGGTGTGTGGGTCGGCCTGGACTCCTTTGGACAAAGGGCGTCGCCTTCTCTGAAGAACACCCTCGGCCTGAGGGCCATGGGAAGCCAGCTGGAGATGGCATGGGGGTGCTGAGCTGTCTCGGGCGGTGTGCTGGGCCCTCCCTGAATGACCTCACACTGCCACGTCCAGATTTAAGGTGAGACACAGAGGTTGCAAACGTCGGGCGACTCGTTCAGGGTGACGGCGCTGGGGTTGGAGCCCAGTGATGTGGGACTCGTGCGTTCCCAAAGCCGGCCCAGGGAGCTTAAGGCTGGCAGTCCTGCTTAGCACCCAGGTTTTGCCCCTGGGGGTTGTGCCTCTGAGGCTCCGTTTCCTTACCTGTCGGGTGGGTCCTGGGGCACGGCCTAAGCCAGCTGCCTCGGTGCTGCCCCAGTGTTGCCGGCCCGGCCCAGCACACGGCAGGCCTGGCTCAGGCGTGTGCGGCGTCCGTGGGGCTCCCTCAGCACAGACCCTCCTTGGGGATCGGGCTCTTCCCCCTGGCCTGGGGGTGCCCGGCCGGCACCCAGCACTTTCCCCGGCAGAGAAGCCTGATTCCCTGAGGCTTGGGAGCGGTTCCGAGAAAGGGCCGGCCCCTCTGGGAAGGAAGGAGGCGAGCAGGGGCCAGGGCGCAGCTGGGTCTGGGCGCGGGGTCAGGGCGGGACAGAGCGTGCCGGGAAGTGTGTATCGATCCCTCCTTTAAAAATGGACTCGAGCGGAGTCATTCATTACGCTCTCTCCCGCCACTGACAACAGCCCTTCCCGTCACTGTCAGGGAAATGGATTTGCGCACTCTCGGCAAAAGCAAACACACGCCGGAGATGAGCAGAGGCGGCTTGGTTTCGTCCCCAGGCGCCTTCGGGAGGGCCCGCGGGTGGCTGCTGGAGACGCGGCAGGACGCAGCGTCTGGGGCTGTTCCTGGGACAGGGCCGGTGCGGAGCACTGCCAGGACAGGCAGCCGCCCGCCGCGGGCAGGGTGCTGGCGGCAGAGCCCAGAGGGGACCGGGGGACCCCGGGGCCAGGGAGCCTCAGGAAGCCAGGACCTGAGCCCAGTTTCGGAAGGGGGAGGGGCCACGTAGGCCAGGGACATCATGCCCAGTGCCTGACCATATGCACCTCCCTGCAGGGAAGCAGCAGGAGCCTCGTGTGGCTGGGACCCTCCAGGTGAAGACAGGGCTGAGGGGGCTGGGAGGATGGGCAGGGTCAGCCTCGGGGTCTTGGCGTCTCTCCTGGCTGTCCCTTCGGGACGGGTGTCCTGATCTCACCTCTGGAGACAAGGACGTGGCAGGGGCACGCAGCCCTTGCGGTCAACCCAAGATGCCTACCCTGGGCCTGGCGTTGGGCCAAGGGACGCTCACGGGGGACGCTGTTCTGCTTCCCGTAGGCTTGGCCCGAGGCTGCCTGGCGGCAGGGCAGCTTCAGTGGACACAGGCTCAGCCACGGCCCCTGTGAAGAGAGCCCAGGTCCAGTCCTTCGCTCGGGCAGGCTGCGTCCCCTGCCAGTGGGGCCCAGGGCGTTGCCACACCGAGAGGCCCCTTTGGTTTGCCCATTCACTCACTCATGCATCCATTCCTCGGGAGGAACAGCAACACCAAGGCCTGCCGGGCAAGGCTGTGGTGAGTTGGACGCACAGCACTGAGGTGGGGGGACATGTGGACAGACTCTGGAGCTGGCAGCCCAGGGTCAAGTCAGGCACACTGGTGTGTGTCCCTTAGGAAGCCCTCGAAGGCCTCCGAGTCTCAGTTTCCTCAGCAGCAAAACTCGCCAGCTGGTGGTAGGGCTCCAGGAGGTTGGTCCCCGTGAAGCACCGGCAGGTACGAGGTCCCCGCGGACCTGGGGGCTCAGCAGGCTGCACCTCAGGGCCTTGCAGGTGCCGCCATCTCGCTGTCCCCCTTCCCTGGCACTGGCCTGCTGCATCCTGTCCGAGTGCCCGCCACGGCACGCATCGCCGTCCCACGGAGACTTGTTTCTTTCCTGCCCCTCACCAGAATGTGAGCATCTCAAGGGCTGGGGCTTCAGTGGGTTTTGCTTTTTAAATTTTTCTACTTTTGAAAGGAGGATTTACGAAGAGGACAGAAAAGCTCCCACCGTGGGAGAGGACCCGAAGGGGTTGCCCGCGACGTGTTTTCTTCCCAGTATCTCCTCCATGCCCAGAAGAGTGCCTGCTGAGAGACTGGAGTGCCCGAGACAAACGTGGCAGTGCCAGGGTGTGAGTGTACCTGCTTATTCGCCCCAGAGCCACAGAAAGAAGGGCCGAGGGCTGTGTGTCCTGGTGAAAGGGTCTGTCCGTCTGGCTGAGCCCCGGGGAAACGGGGAAGAGGCTTGGCTTTGGAGTCAGACAGAGCTGGCCGGACCCTCTGCCAGGCGTGGGCTGGGAGGCTCAGGTCCCAGGCGAGTGAGCCTCTGTCTCTGCCAGTGAGGAGCTCCTGGTCTGGAGGGGCGTGGACCTAACCGTGAGGAGAGTCTGCGCCACCCAGAAGGACGCGCTGGCACAGGCCGAGACAGTGACTTTGGGGTTGGGCGTCTTTGGGGACCACAGAGGGATGCTTGGCGGCCGCCCACTTGGCTCTGCGGGGAGGGTTCTCTGACCCTCCTTGGGCCATGGGTGTGGACTCCCAGTCCCGGCTGCTGCGTGTCTTGGTGAGGCCTGGGCTCCTGGCCAGCGGGTGGCTTGGCATGCTGCCGCCTGGGCCCCCAAGAGCTGCTTCTCCCCAGTCGTGCCAGTGCACACAAGTGGATGACCTGCAGACCCCCTGCCGGAGGTGGGCGGGGCTGCCTGGGTTCCTGGCTAGGGATTGGGCACCGGACCAGGCCAGGGCCTCCGTCCCACCCCTCCCCGGCACACACAGGCACGTGCCCGAACTTACCAGAAGGTGGAGTGTGTCCATCAGTGACGAGCAGCACGGCGGAGAGCCAGATCTTCCTGGGATCGTGGCCGAGCTTGTCTGGGTCCTGCCTGCAGGTGCCCTCTGTGACGTGGGCGAGTGGCTGGGCTGTGGCGGTTCAGTGTCTCCACCGGCCAAGTGGGTGTGGGAACAACACGGCCGCAGGGACCCCCATGGGGTGGGTGAACATGCGCAGAGCACATACTGAGCTCCGCTGCCGGAAGGTTGCTTGTTCTTGCCGCTGCGGCGGGGATTTAAGTTCCCACCTCGGCTCGAATGACAGAAGTGAGAAGAGCCTTTCCGGAGAGCCTTTTGCTGGCGGAGACGGACAGGAGGCCACAGACAGCAAAGGTGGCCGAGGCTGGCGCCCATCCAGTCCCTTCACGGGGGCCTGAGTGGAGGAGCAGCAGGGTCCACATGCCACCAGCGGGGGAGGAGGCCTCCGGGAGCTGGCCGGTGCCCCGTCCTTCGGGCCTGACCCTCAGGGCCTGAGCTGAGTCCTCTCAGGGAAGGCCTCTTGGGGGGTGCTAGGGGACTGCTTTCGCACGGTCACTGGGGCAGTGCGCATTTGCTAGGCCCACTGCGTGTCCTGCTCACAGCAGGGCTCCCGCTCCTCCCTTCCGGGACCCAGGCCCCTGGTATCAGACTCCAGGGCGGCCAGCAGCTCCAAACAGGGCAGTGACATCTGTCTCCGGGACCAGAGGTTGTGGCTGACGTCACCACCATCCTGGGCAGGAGGGGAGTGTGACCGGCATGCCAGATGGCTGACAGCACGCACACGGATAACTTTCTTAACTCCGTTCTGAAACTTGGCATCCCCTTGGCACAAGAGGGTGGGCGGCTGGTTCCCTCAGTGTCACTGCGGGAGGAGCTGCTGTCTCTTCCTGGCTGCTTGAGTGATCGCAACACCCCTGGGTCGCCGCAGTGTCACCCCATCATACAGAAGAGAACTAGAATGTTCCAGGAACCGCTAGTGAGTGGCCGGCGAGGGCCCTTCTGCAGTAAGGGCTCCACCCGGTTCTGGGCCTGGGGCAGCGGCTGGGCTTTGAGGAAGATTGTGTGACTCTTTCTGGATTCATTGGGGTCTCTGGCCCACCCCTGCCCCAGACTTAGGCTTCGTCAAGGGTCCCCAGTTCCCCGCTCTGTCCAAGGAAGCGTGTGCCACAGAGAGCCAGGCACAGGCTCTGGGGAGCCATCGCTAATGGGAAAACATGCCCATTTGCCTAAATGAATCAAATCCACTTCTCTCGCATGCATATTTCATGGGCTTCCTCTCTGTGTAATTTAATTATCACTGTTGTTCGTGTTAATGCCCTGGTTGGTGCAGCTCTGCCCCAGACCCTCAGAGCTTGATGCTGCCAGGCGTCTCTGAGGAGGAGCTGAAGTGATGCGGCCGTCTCTATGGCAACGGGATGCTCTCATATTTCCTGGTGATCTATTGCTTTAATCTTGAGGGCTCCGAGTATATTGCCAGCGCTAATAAATAAGTCTAAATAACACCCTGGTGAGATTGATATTATTCTATCTATTCTACTGATAGATAAACAGCAACTCGGGGGGGGTTAAATGCTTCTCCTGGGGGAAGGTGAGAAAGATGGTGCTGGAGCCTGGTGTGTTGAGGGCCACCCCCGTGCTCGGGGCCCCAGTGTGTCTGCTTGAGAAGCTGGACCAACTGCCAGAGAAGCCCTCCAGGAGCCGGGGGGACCGTGACCTTGGGAAGCACGCTGGATGTCCTATCCGTGACTCTGTGGCTGGGTTGGAGCCAGT
Source organism: Cephalopachus bancanus (assembly GCA_027257055.1). NCBI lineage: Eukaryota > Metazoa > Chordata > Mammalia > Primates > Tarsiidae > Cephalopachus > Cephalopachus bancanus. Next base: position 1,551,006 of record JAPVLO010000252.1, on the reverse strand, counting down.
TCTGCTTCTTGACGGAGGCAGGAAGGGCCCTGTGGCCTCAGCAAGGTTCTGCTGGTTCCTAAGTCTGGAAAGTTCACTCTGAGCGGCTCCGTCCTTTGGTTTCTGTGGGTTCAGCAACGCATTTCCTTGGAAGAAATAAGCTTTGACTCAATCCCAGTCTTGGCACCAGGCTCCAAGAGTTCCCAGGGTGGTTCTTGACGCTGGGTTTGAAAGGCATGAACAGAAGAGAGCAAGGAAGCACATGCCTTGTGTGCCTGGTGGGTGTTGGGTGGGTGGCCTGGGCCGGCCTCTCCAGCTGCATGCAGAGATCACTTGTATTTTTCCAACGAAAGGCTTGAGCCTCCCCCACCTTGGTGGGAGGGCTTCCAGTTCCTCTTCCTCTGGGAGAGGACTCCCTGCCGCTCAACGGCCCTGTGTCTCACTCAACTCCAGGAATCTGTCCCAATTCCAAGGGCACGACAAGCTTCCTGGCCCAGCCCAGCCGTGAGGTGTCACCGCTGAGCCCTGGTCCTACGCAGCCTGGCCCCTCCTCTGGGCGTCTGCTCTCTCCCGCCTGCACGGTGGCTGCTTCCCGCGGGCCCCCTGGGCGCAGTGGCGTAGCTTCTAGCTTCAGCCTCCTCACAGGTCCTCAGCCCGTGCGTCACCGGCCTCCTCCTTCCTTCAGCAAATGGCCTCTTTGGGGGCCCTGCTGTTCCTTCTCTTCTGTGGCCCTCAGTCTGCCAAAGGGGCCTAACCACGCAGGCTAAGAAGCCAGTGGGTCCTCGCCTTCAAGGCACCGCCTGTGCTCCCGCCCAACTGCCCGTCTCCTTTCCTGGGCCAGGGTGTCCACCCTGGAGGCCGAGGGGTGGTGTCAGGACACAGTGTCCCTCCGGGCAGGGAGGGCGACGCTCTTCAGACCCAGCTCCTCTTAGGCTGCCGCGGGTCCCTGCAGCTCCAGGAGGCTGATTCCTCTGACTAGAAGGGACAGCATGCCCCCTCACCGTCCTGCATGCGTCCTCCCCGCCCGCTGTGAACTTCTGGGTCCTGCCTGCCCCTGTCGGTGCCAAGCACTGAGCCTGCCTAGTGAACACGCACTGGGGACTCACGCACCGCCTCTTCCTGCCTTCACCTCTCTGCCCGGGTCTGGCTCGACTCGGGGTGCGCGCCTGACCAAGCCGGTCCACTCGGCTCCGCTGGCCCAGCCATCTGGAAGCGAGCATCGGAGACATCACGATACAATAAGAGTCCTGTGTCTGTTCTTAGTCACTGAGCCCCCCAGCCCTTGGAGTTTCCCGAGTGTGGGGGCCGAGCTCCATAACGTGCTTCTTCTTTGTCCCGCCTGAACCTCTGCTCGTGAGGTGACTCTCGGAGGAGGGGGCCAGAGGAACCCACCGGGCGATCAGGGGGTCGGAACGGCCGGCCCCACTCCCACCCCGTGGGAGGGCAGGGGGCTGGGGCTGAGGTCAGACCCTTGGCCGGCGGCGTCACCAGCCACGCTCACGTAACGAAGCCATCGTGGAGCCCCCACACCACAGGGCTCGAAGACCCGCGAGGCTGGTGAGCCTGTGGAGGTGCTGGGCGGGGGCGGCCCGGAGGGGCCGTGGGGGCCCTACCTGGCCCTGCGCGTCGCTTCCATCGGGCTCTTCCGAATCGGCCACCCAGGCTACGCCCAGGGAGACCCTCCCTGCCGTCACCGCACCCTGAGGTGCTTGTGCTGCTCCGTCCTGTTCCTCCTTCCCGGATGCCGCTTGCGCCTGCTCTGAGGCCCCCAAGGAGCTGCCCGCCAGAGGCCCTCCCGGCCAGCTGGGCAGGCGAACGTGTGGAGGGCCCCATCACCGTGCGCAGACCCCTCTGGGCGACCACGGAGCAGGAGGCAGGCTCCTGGGTGGATGCCGTGGACACCTGTCCGGGCCTGATGCAGGGGCTGTCCCCCGGGTTCCTGCCAGGGACTGAGCCGTGCTCCCCCAAATTCAAGAGCTAAAATCTGAACCCTGTGTGATGGTATCTGAGGGTTGACCTTTGGGAAGTGAATCAGGCTAGATAAGGGCATGAGGGGGCGCCCCCCTGATGAGAGCAGCGTCCTCACACGAAGAGGCATCAGAGGGCTTGCTCTCTTTCCTCTGTCTTTCTGTGACAGGAGGACACATCGAGAAGACGGCCCTCCCCAGAAGCCGGTCAGACTGGCCCCTTGGTCTCAGACTTCCAGCCTCCAGAACTGTGATAATTAAGTGTGCACTTGCGAAGACCCTCAGCCTGCAGGACTTTGTCCTGGTGGCCAGAGCTGACTAAGACAGTTCCCAACGGAGGCTGAGGCTCAGGGCCCGAGGGGTCCGCCACGTGCTTGCTTATGCATGTGGTTGTATGTGCTGCAGTTTAAGCGTTTTGCTCTGTGTCATCCCACTGCATGAGGATGCTTCGGTGTATTTGTCTGTTCTACTTTTGATGGTCATATGTGCTGTGCCCCATATTTGGCTAATAAAAAGTATTTCCGCTGGGCTTGGTGGCTCAGCCTGTCATCCCGCGCCTTTGGGAGGCTGAGGTGAGTGGATTGCCTGAACCCGCGGGTTCGAGACCCGCCTGGGCGGCGAGACCTCATCTCTACAATAAATCAAAAAATCAGCCGGGCGTGGTAGCGCGCGCCTGTAATTCCGGCTACTCGGAAGGCTGAGGTGGAAGGATCGCCGAAGCCCAGCAGGCCGAGGCTGCGGTGGCCGGGAGCGGCCACTGCACTCCAGTCTGGGCGACAGAGTGAGACTCCAACTCAAAAAAAAAAAAGGATTTCCACTATGACCATTCTAATATATTTATCCTGGGGCACATATGCCCACGTACCCAGAAGTGGAATTTCTAGGTCATAAGATAAGCATCTGTTTAGTTTTACTAGATGACGCCACACTGTTTTCCAAAGTGAATGGACCAGTTTGCACCTCCACCAGCAGTGTCTGAGAGTTCCCATGGCTCCATAGTGTGTGCTGCCACGGAGCATTGTCGGGCTTCGAATGTTGGCCAATCTGGTGTGTGTGTAAGAAGTTCCATTATGCTCTCAACTTGTGTTTTCCTGTTTTAGTAATGATGCATGTGTTTAAAAGATTTTAGCAATAATAAAAATAATAAGAATCTGACTCTAAAATTTCAAGCATCAATGCAAACTGGAAGAAAGGAGGAAGACGCTATGGGAGGAAGTAAAAATGTGCTTTCCCCCATCTTTCATTGGAGGAGTCAGTGGACATTGCCTGGAGCCCGAGTCATTTACTGTGGCCTTGCATGACATACATGCCAGAAAAATTGGAAGGTTCTCACACCAGAAACTTCTCCTTTGACCTCCTTAGTTCTGTTTCTTCCTTTTTTCCTTATTCTTAGTTCTTTTTTATTAAAGGGACACAGGGTCTACAGCGATAAAAGGCACACTTGGGTTGGGGGGGTGGCGAATGAGTATGGTTTTAAGCAGGGGTTGGCAGTATTGTTTCGAATCCCTTAACTAGGTGTCCTATTCCTGTACACTCACAGGTAGTTTCAGTAGGTGAGCTGACCAAAGTACTGGCGTCTGGACCATCCCTTATCATGCTGACCACACCCAGAGTCAGAATGTATACAGCATGAGGATGTCCTGTAAACAGCTGGTCACCTCCCTTGGGCGGGGGGTCTGGCTCCAGGGCATTCAGGGTCTCTTGCCACCATCACTGAGTGTGCGGCTTCTTCTGTGCTCAGGACATTTGCCAATTGTAGTTCTTTGCCCAAACAACAGCGTTCCAAAGTAACATTGGGCCCCTCGGTTGATATCAGCTCCCTCCAGCTGTACCCACGAACATAAGGAAAACTTGAAAGAAACACAGCGAGAGTGAAAAACTTGGCCATGTAGCTCTGTAAGGACCTGCCAAGTCAATCGGGCAGGGCACTCTGGATGATGTAATGGCAGGAGGACGTCATAGTTTGCAGACCAGACTTTGCGCCCTTCTTTCCTGGTGCTCGTAGGACACTTATAAAAAAAAAAGAAAAACAAATTCCAAGAAATTTCCCCTAATGGAAATTGTACAGGTCAGTGCTTTGACCTAGTACAGCAAACGCAGAGACTAATAGCAAAAGACAAAACAGAAGCCCCCATCCATGTGAAAGTTAAACAAAGCATAAACATTTTCTAATAAATAAGCGACCATTTTCTAAATACTTTTCGAACCAAAGAAGAATTTAAAACTGTAATTGCAAATGCTAAGAAACAGCAATGTGAAAATCTTATATATCAAGACCTCGGAGAACTGTCAAAGTTATAATGAAGCAAATCCATGACCCTAAATGCTTCACACTGTTAGGCAGAAACTAAGGAAAATAAACAAGGCGTGCTTTCCTTTCACGTTAAAAAGAGACGAATAAAGTAAACTTCAGGAAAGCAAGACAAAGGAATTAATGGATAAGAACACAAATGAACAAATGAAAAAAGCTCAGACCGTAAATAAACACTGGAATGGTTCTTTGGAAACCTTCAACAAGAAAGATGAATTGCTCCTGGTGCTTCTGGCCCCAGCGTGTTTGCCCAGCACACACCTGACGGATGGCACCGCCGGCAGAGTGTCTCCCCATGGGAGCACTCAGGGTTGATGTGCACGTCCACACTTGCTCATGGGAGTTGACACCTCAGATACCCAGGAAGTTCTTCTGGAATTCAAGAGAGTGGCATGTGGTTGACTTAGGGATCGGCTTGGACTCACTCTAATTAATAAAAAGGAGTCTGCAAAACTTTGTAAATTTCACTATAATTAGAATCAAAAAAGACTTTCCTTGTACGTCAAGCCTGATGACTCAAAGCTTTTTACCTTCCTGGTGGAGAGGAAGGAGAAGCCTAAAGCACAGGGGTTTGGAAGTGAGACAGGCAGTGTCTTCGATGTGGAAGAGATTGAAAAGGGCTCAAGAAATTGCTGAATACAACTCAATAGACGATCTCCCAGAAGAGTATAAGTGACCAATCATTGCCCCTAAAGAGAGAGAAAACCTGAATATAATAACAACCATAGACAAAATGAAGACTGGCCCACAAAATGGTAGATGAGCAACCAGGTACAGGTTATAGAAGGTGGCAAAGTAGAAGCACCAGGAATCGGTCCCTCTACCAACTACTAAGCTTGCAAAAACTGTCAGAATTAATAATGTTGGAACTCCGGAATCTGGTCAAATACTTGCAGCATCAAGGGGAGTTCTTGATGAAGGCAGAGTCTGATAAATTTTGTTATTTCATGTAGCAGCTACCCTGTTCCATCTCCAGCCTTGAGGCAGGTGGCTATGAGAAAGATGGTCTGCATTCCTTGTGTGGGTTACTGGTGCCAGGGTGGGCAAGCAACCTTGTCCTCCAAAATAGGGTTGTGCATTTTGCTTTATCTGTTGGTTCTCTGTTGGACCTGCATAGAGGTTGGCCATTGTTTCAGTCCACTCTGCCTGAAGCAGCACCTGTCCAAAGTACTAAGAGAGACAGAATCCTTTCCCCCTCTCATTTTTAAATTGGATCCAGGCTTTCAAGGAAGTCTTTGTCAAATCACTGTCTGACCACAGAGATAAAGGAACAGAGACTTTAGTGACCACACACAACTAAACATGTAGGTTTTGCAAAAATAGTTTAGAAAAGTTACTAAACAAAGGAGTGACTGCATTCCTTAACAAATAAAACAGCAATCTTATTTGGGAAGGGAAGAATCTTATTTCTAGAATCACTATATTACAATATTCACAATGACCGGTTCTCAACAGAAAAAAAAAAATAAAATGAACAGAAGCCATCTTCCATAAAGTCTAGACATTTAACCTACTGAACAAAGACTTTAAATTAACTCTTATATATCCTCAATGAGTTGAAGAAAACATGGAAAGAGAACTAAAAGAAATCAGAAAAATAATGTATGAACAAGTAGGCAATATCAGTAAAAAGATGGGAATTATAAAATGAACCAAAAAGAAATTCTAGACTTGAAAACACTGATAGCTAAAATAACAATAACAAAATTATTAGAAAGTTTCTATAGCAGATTTGTGCAGGCAGAGAACTTGAAGAAAAGGCAATTGATATTTACTAGTCTGAGGAACAGAATGACAAAAGAATAAAGAAAAATCAATGGAGCTAAGCGGTTAATGGGACAGCATCAAGTAGACATCAAATATATACACGCAGGAATTGTAGAAAGTAAAGACAGAGAAAAATGGGCACAAAATAATACTTGAGGAAACAATGGCTGAAAACTCAAATTTGATGAAAGAAACAGATCTATGCATCCAAATGCTTAAAAAAATCCCAGCAGAAAAAAACTCAAAGAGAACTATGCTGAGGCACATTATAATCAAACTGCAAAAAGCCAGACAAATAGGAAATCTTGAAAGCAGCAAGAGAGATATAACTTGTCATGTACAACAAATAGTAAGATTAACAGTCAACTTCTCATCAGAAGCCATGGGGACCAGAAAGCAGTGGGATAGTATATTTAAAGTGCTGTGGGAAAAAACTGTGATTTAAGAATTCTGTATCTGGCAAAACTATCCTTTAAATATTAATGACTTCTAAGCTCAGCACTTGAGGTGGGAGAACTGCTTGAGCCCAGGAGTTCAAGACCAGCCTGGGCAACAGAGCGAGACCTTGTCTCTATCAAACAAAATAAAAAAGTCAGCCAGGCATGGAGGTATGTGCCTGTAGTCCCTGCTACTCAGGAGGCTGAGGTAGGAAGATCTCTTGGGTCCGGGAGTTTGAGGCTGTGGTGAGTTGTCAGCATGCCACTGCACTCCAGCCTAAGTGACAGAATGAGACCGTGACTCCGAAAAAAGGAGACATTCCTTGATAAGCAAGAGATTAGTGAGGTGTCACCAGTAGACCTGTCTGATAAGAAATGCTAAAGAGAGGACTTGAGGGTGGAGCACTTTAGTGAAAGGATGCTAAAGGTATCTCAAAGCTGTATAGAAGAAATGAAGCCTCCCTGCAAAAGTAGCTAGGTAAATATAGAAGCTAGTATTATTGTATTTGCAGTTTGTAACTCTTTTTGCTTCTTGTGTGATTTAAAAGTCAAATAGTTGCAATGAAAATTATGAATTTATGTTAATGAGCACACAAAAATGTATAAAGCTGTAACTCATGACAATAACAATACAATGGGAAGATGGATTTAGACAGGAGTAGAGGCAGTGTTTAACCTTTTGGTTTCCCTGGGCTGTATCAAGTAAAGAGGAATTGTACTGAGCCACACATAAATTATATAATATAGTTTGTGTATATGCATGACATGACTTCTTTTATTTTTTGTATTTTTATTATAAAGTTTAGAAAAATGAGAACAATTCAAAACTAGTGGAACATTTGACCTTGTTTTTGTAAAACGAATCTATCAACATCTTGTTCCCATGGGACCAATATCAGTTCTTAGTTCTCAAGGTGCTCGTCAGAAATGTTTGTCTGAATTTTGCTTTTCGTGGGCTTCATAGTTGGAAACAGCTGCTCACAAATGTGTGTGCTGCCAAAAGCCATTTCGTGAATAAGGTGTAACTATGAAATTAAGAAATAGAGCAGCACATGGGGTCATGAAGAAAATAAGTGCTAAAAGCACATGATATTGAAAGATTGGTGGGGCCACATTGCTAGCTGTCCTGGGCTGCATCTGGCCCATGGGTCATGGGTTGGACATGGCTGGAGCAGAGTTAGGGAATGCAACTGAAGCTAAGTTGGCAGCAAGTTAAGCCAGACTGTTATGAATGTAGGATGCTAATTGTGATTTCCATGGCAACCCCTTGCCATGATAAATTTTAAAAATGGAGAAAAGGAAACGAAGAGGAGGTCAAGATGGCACCCCAGAAAACAAGCACAAAATAAAGCATTATTGAAAGAATCGAGAAAAATAATGTATAACATGTAGGAAACAAAACAGCAAAATGGCAGAGGTAAGTCCTTCATGGTCATGAATGTAAATGAATTAAACTCACCAATTAAAAGATAGAGATTAGCAAAACAGATTTTAAAAATAAACATGATTCAACTACATGCTGCTTACAATAGACAGACTCTAGACCCGGAGCACACAAATAGGTTGTATGTAGAAGTATGAAAAAAGGGGGGGGGGTGGCTACACTAATCTTAGAAAAAAATAGGTTTTTAAGTAAAAAATCGCTTCTACTGCAAAAAATCGAAGGAGGCAACAGATATTTCTACAATAATAAGAGGCTTCAGTACACTTTCCATAGTAAAGAGAACATCTAGACCTAGAAGAGCAATAAGGAAAGAACTTATCAATAAGGATAAGAAGGGTAGAAGGCTTGAACAACCCTCGAAGCAAGCGGCACCTAAGAGCCATGTAAGCAACACTTTACCCAACAAGAGCAGAATACATATTCTCCATTGCACTTGAAAATTTCTCTAAGAGGAACCGTATTTAGGCTGTAAAACAACTCACACTACATTTTAAAAGATTTGAATCACACGGAGTGTCTTCTCCAACCCCCACGGGATGAAGCTAGAAGCCAACAACAGAAGGAAAATTGGAAAATGAGGAAATGCATGAAAAGCAAACAACACGTTCTCCAATGACCAACGTGTCGACGAAGAAATAATTGAGAACCCTATAGAAGACTTTGAGATGAATGACAGTAAAAGCAGAACATTCAAAACTTATGAGATGCAGCGAGAGCAGTGCTCAGGGGGAAAGTTATAGCTATAATCGCACACATTAAAAAAGAAGCAAGAGTCAGGCATAGTGGCTCATGCCTGTAACCTCAGCACTTTGGGAGGCCAGGGCAGGAGGATGGCTTGAGGCCAGGAGTTTGAGAGACCAGCCTAGCAAGTATAGCAAGACCTCATCTCTACAAAAACATAAATAAAGAAAATAGAAAGAGGAAAGACATCAAATTACCGACCTAACTTCACATCTTAAGGCATTACAAAATAAACTAAATCAAAAGCCAGCAGAAGGAAGGAAATAATAAAAATCAGATCACAGATAAATAAAATAGAAAAAATAGAGAAAGTCAACAAACTCCATAGTTGTTTCTTCAGAAAGATCATCAAAATTGACAAACCTTTATCTAGACTCAGAAAATAAGAAAGAAGACATAACTAAAATCGGAAATTAAAGGAAGAAATTACTACCAACATTACAGAAACTAAAGAATTAAAAGACAATATCAAGAACACTGCATGCCAACTAATTTGACAGTCTAGATGAAATAGGCACATTCCTAGAAATATGCAAATTACCAAAACTGACTCAGGATGAAATAGAAACCTCAGCAGACCCATAATGAGTAAAGAGTAAATCAGAACTCAGACTTCCCGCCAAAGAGAAAAGCCCAGAACACTTTGTTTTACTGGTGGATTCTACTAGAAATTTATAGAAGAATTAGCACCAACCTCACTCCAACTCTTCTAAAAAGTAAGAGAGGAGAGAACACTTCCGTACTCATCTTCTTGGACGGCTGTAACGTGACACTACAGATTGGGTGGTCTCAACAACATCACATTATTTCTCACAGTTCTGGAGGCTGGAAGTCTAAAATCAAAATGCCAGCAGGAATGGTTTCTGGGAAGGCCTCTCTCCCGGGCTTGCAGGGGGTTTGTTGTGTCCTCGTTTGACCTTTCCTCTGTGTGTGGGTGGAGAGGAGACGGGAGGAAGGGAGAGAGGGAGGGAGGGCAGATGGGAGGGAGGGAGGGCGAGATCTTCAGTGTCTTGTTCTTTTTAAAAGTGAGAACGCTAGTCCTATTGGATTAGGGCGCTACCCTTATGACCTCATCTAACATTAATTACCTTCTTAAAGGTCCTGTCTCCAAATGAAGTAACACTGGGGGTTTAGGGCTCCAACATATGATTTTTGGAGGGACGCAATTCAGTTCAAACAGCTTTCTAACACATTCTATGAGGCCGTGATACCAAAGTAGGAGAGAGGGACCTCAAGAAAACTATAAGCCAACGTATTTTATACATGAACAGAAACACAAAATTCCCAAAACAAAACAAAGCACCAGCAACCAAATCCAACAGCACATCAGAAGGATGACACACCATGACCAAGTGGGGCTTATTCCAAGAACGCAAGTGTTGCTCAACACAAGAAGATCCAGCGGCATGACACACCGCATTAACAAAAGAAAAGAAGAAAAATATCACATACGTCTCCACAGACACAGAGAAGAAATCTGCCAAAATTTAACACCCTTTTATGACAAAAACACTCAGCAAACTGGTAATAAAAAAAATTCCTTAGCATGACACAGGCAGGCTTTAAAAAGGTTGCAGCTCACATCATACTCCATGGTGAAAGACGGAAAGCCAAGATCAGGAGCAAGACAAGGATGTCCACTTTCACCACTTGTATTCAACATTGCACTGGAAGTCCTAGAGCAATCAGACAAGATGACGACAAAAGGCCTTCCGATGGTAGAGGGTGAGGTGAAATTGTCTCCATTTGATGATGACATGATTTTATTTTCTTTATTTATTTTCGAGTCAGGGTCTCACTCTGTTGCCCTGAGGCTGGAGTGCAGTGGCACGATCAGGCCTCACTGCAGCCTCTACCTCCTGGGCTCAGGTGATTCTCTTGCCTCAACCTCCTGAGTAGCTGAGATTACAGGTGCATGCCACCACACCTGGCTCTTTTTAAAATTTTTTTGCAGAGGTGAGGTCTTGCTGTGTTGCCTAGCCTGGTCTCAGACTCCTGGGCTCAAGCAAATTCTCCTGCCTCAGTCTCCCAAAGTGTGGGGTTACAGGTGTGAGCCACTGTGCGCAGTTAATGACATGATTTTATACATCGAAAGTCTCCAAGAATCCTCAGAATAACTACTAGAGCTGATAAACAAATTCAGCAAAGTTGCGGATAGGAGGTCAACACACAAAATATCAGTTGTGATTTTAAAAGCCAGCAGTGAACAATGTGAAAACAAATTAAGAAACAATCCGTTTAAAATTGTGTTTAAAAGAATGCAGTGCCTAGGAATAAATTTAGCCAAGGAGGTAAAAGACTTGTACAGCGAAGACTATAAGACATTGCTGAAAGAAATTTTAGAAGACCAAGTTAAATAGAAAGACATCCCATGTCCCTTGAATGGAAGACATAACATTGCTACGATGGCAACACTGCCCCAAGCAATATGTTGACTCAGTGCAATCTCCATCTAAAGTCCAGTGAATCTTTTGCACATGTGGAAAGACTGATCCTCAGTTTCATAAAAATTGCGAGGGCCCCTAAGTAGCCAAAAAATATTGAAAAAGTAAAACAGAAACAAAGTGAGAGGATTCACACTTCCTTATTTCAACACTTACTGTAAATTTACATCACCACAATCTAAAGGCCTCACTTCGCACCAAGACGCGAAGGGAGCGAGACCCAGTGTCTCCCACTCCCTTTACTGCTGTTGAGGGGATGCCCACTCCACGCCGTCCGGGTGAAGACTTTGGCCCCCTGCTGGGGAGATCCTTTTGCTAGCGCCTCCCTGCCCAGGGGAGCGGTTTTGGGTTCACACTCTGGTGCTCAGCACTGCTTCCCACAGCCCCCCTGGAGCGAGGTGCGTTTGGACCTCAGTGTTCCCTGAGGCCCACCACTGGCGCTCATTCCAGGTCATCAGTAGGGCCTTTCTCCAGGGTGATGCAATCCAGAGGCCCTGACAAGTAACCCTCATTTTGCATCTCAGGAAGCAGAGGTGGGGGTCTGGTTTCACCCCTCCCCGCGGCAGGGGTCTGTGTGCAGACAAATCCCTCCACAGCCTGCAAACCAAGGGCTCCAGAGGGGTTGCAAAAGGCCAGCTATGACTCTGTCCCCCAGGGCTCCACCCTGCAAAACAAAAGCAGAGACACAAACGATGCTACTTTGAAGGGCAGGAACCCCAGCGTCTGCAGATTAAAACAAACAGGCAAGCAAAGCCCACGCGACTGTATTTGTACCCATCTGTCCACGTAAGAAAGCACAAATGCCAACTGTCAAGTAGGATTAGGGGCACTTTTTTTCTTTGTATTTCCCCAGTTTTCAGAATCGAGACCTCTCCTTCTGGTAGAAGGAAGCTACGTGGCGAAACTGCCGAAAGTGTCTTTTTCTCTTCCAGGGCTTCCGGGCAGGGCGTCTGCCCAGAGCCTGCCCTGGAGTTTCAAAAGGAGCCCTTGGGGCACTGAAGGACGACGCGGGTGTCCAAGCAAGGCGAGCCCTCACCAAAGGGCACAGGACGGCGGGGAGGGGCTCTCCTTGTCTCCACCTCTTAGGGTGTGAGGCAGGCGTGAGTTGCAAGGAAGGAGGCGTCCCGGCAGAGGCCTGGTCCTGGCAGGGTTCACCTTCCCGCGTGGGGTCAGGCCGCCCTCCGCATGGCAGCGGCTGGGTGGGAGTCGCGCCCCCCCTGCTCTCCTCTCCTGCGGCCTCCCGCGCACTCGCCCTGGCCTCAGGCTGTGCTGGAGACGCAGAAGCCTTTGCCCACGCAGGCTTCTCCCCCTGAAGCGCTCTTCCCTGCGGCTGCTTGGGCATCCTCAGGCCTCTGCCCTCTAACCCTGCGGTCTGCCTTGGCATCCTCAGGACTCTGCCCCTCCAGTCTCCGGGGAGAAGCCACTCCCAGCCACGCCGTCAGAAGGAGCCCCCCCAAGAGCGCCTCCCACTCGAGTCTGCTGCTGCTGCTGCTGCTCCAGCCTGTGGGTCCCCTGCGGGCGGGGCCCTCATCGCTTCTGCTGTCTGCTGGGCCCCGCAGTGTGGGCAGCCCCGGCTGCTCCTGGGAGCTCCGTCGGCCGGATGAGGGAAAGTGGGGAAGGTGTGCAGCGGGCCTCGCGCCTCTGCCCCCGGGGGTGGCACCTCGCTGGCACCAGAAGCCCGGCTCTGCGGAGACTCATGCCTCCCTCCTCTTGTGGGGTGAAGTGCCGGCCGGCAGGCCTCCGGGCCCTTGGGCCGGCCTCTGCCTCTCTTGCGCATCCCCCTCCCCAGCATCCCCAAGATGCCCTCCGTGCCCCTTGCCCGTTTCTGCCGGGAGCGTCCTCTTAGGGGGCTCACCTGGCAAACTCTCCTCCAGGCTTCCGGCCTGGCCCAAATGTGTCCTGCCCGGGATGTCTGCAGGCCACCCGGCCGGTGTCCTGCTGGAGGCCCACCCGGCACTGGTGCTCGTCTGAGCAGACATGCATGAGCTGAAGCGATGGCCCCGATTGGCCGGGAGACCCCGAGTGCACACTGCCCCTCCGCTGGGGAGGCTGGTCTGGAGATGCTGGGCCTCCACGGCTTGAGGGGCAGGGACTTCCCAGGGCCGTGGTCTTGGGCGTGGCCACTCACTCCCACCCCGGCTCTCTCTCCGGCTCCCATTTTGCCTCTGTTTGCCTCTCCCGTTGGCACAGAGCCAAGCCAGCTTATGAAGAAAAGCTGTCATCTTCGTGTTGGTTATACCCCACTCCCCCTGCAGCTGTGGTGTTCCCAGATGTTCATTACTGCTGTATTAGCAGAGGTTGTTAATGACACTCAGGCTGACAGAATAAAAATTGATTTTCAAAAGTTATGCTGATTGCTTAGGCATGTTTCTAGTACCAGCTAAGCAAAACAGAAAAAAAAAGAAAACATCCCCCCAAAACCACACCATGTGGCACACGTGGTCTTTGATCCCAGGGGCTCAGGCCACATGCGAGCCAAATGCCAAAGGCATCATGCTGACTGGAGAAGGTGCAGCTAGGGACGGGCTTCCAGGAGCGCCACGTGGGCGGACCGGAGGCAGGCAACACCCGGAGGCGAGGCAGCCTCGGGATGCTCGTTGGCTTCTTGCTTCACTGAGGGTAGAGAGAGGCCTTGCAGTGTGCAGGAGGGCGGGCCGTGGAGTCAGACTGGCCTGGCTTGATTCCCAGCATGGCCACTCACTTGTGGGGTGTGAGTTTGGAAACGTTGTTAACCGCTAAAAACCCTCATCCGCAAAATGCAGACCATGATTCGTGTCCCCCACGTTCCTTTGTGAGCATTAAACGAGGCAGTGCAAACAGCCTGGGAGAGACGGGAAGATACGTGTGCATGGCAGCGTACCACCAGAGGTTCCATTTGCGGGAAGGGCAGAAGCTCGAAGCTCCCTCAGCCGCCCAAGAACCTGGAGCGGTCCGGCTTCCAGACCCCTGGGGGGGAGGGAGAGAGACCCGGAGAGTCCGGTCGAGCCAGAGGTGCTGTTGTGTCTGCTGCTGCCACGAGGCGTTGCTGCTGGACACAAGCCCCGTGCAGCGCGAGATGCGGGCTCAGGGCTGCGGCCAGGCCTGGCTCCAGGCTCCCACGGCCTCCTCGGGTCTCACTCCTGGTCTGCAGGGGGTGGTGCTGCCGCTCTTCCTCCAGAAGGCCCCGGAGCGCCTTCTCCAGAGGCTGGGTGACACAGGGGACAGAGGTCGCCTGCCGGTCTTCCCTGGGGTCCGCCTCGGATTTCCCCGGGACACAGCCGTAGACTGCACGGCGAAGTTCGGAAGGATGACGCCGGTGTCCAGGCAGGAGAGCCGCCCCCAGGGGATCAGAGCACTAGAGGCCCTCTCCCGGTCCCAGCCTCGTGGGGTGGGAGGGGCCGGCGCGCGGGAGCCGCCAGGAGGGACGAGCCCCGCAGAGGCTGGAGCGCTCTTGGCGCTTGCAATGCCGACGTCCCAGCGTCTCTCACACGCGCGCTGCGCTCCGCCACCGGCCTGGGGATGGGCCTGCTGACGTGCGCTTGGCTCCTGTCTTCTCCACCGGGGTCGGCGGGTGGATGCAGACTACATCGGGCAGGGGGCTGGTGTCTGGGATATGTATCTAGCGGTCATCCTGCTACCATTCCTCCTGGGAGCCCTGGGGGTGGACGATGGAGGAGACCAGCTCTCAGCAGGACAGAACTGTCCCCTCCTGCCAGGATCCCACGCCGCTGGGTTGAGGCAAAGGACTGGAGGTGAGCCGCGCAGTTGGCTCCATCATGGCAGCGCTTGGAGCACTTGCTGCTTGAGTCCCCGAACAGAGGGTGCTGTGTGTCCCTGGCTGGAGAGACTCAGGTTGTCCGGGTTGGAGCCTGGTGGCATCCTTCCTGGGTGCAGAGACCCACGCCGGGTTCCTAGCCCTGCCGCCGACCAGCCGGGGAACTCCAGCAGGCCACTGACCCTGTTCAGGACCGCTCTTTCCCAAAGACTGACTGCAGAGTGGGGCGGCCTTGAGGCCATTGTAGTTAAATCAGCCTGAGGAGGAGGTGCTGGCGGAGGTGGGGTGGGGGGGCAGGGGGAGCACATCCTTCTTGTTCAGACCTGGCCAGCCTCCCCAGGGTGGAAGCCAAGGCCTTGGAGTCACTTCCTTTCTCATGGGACTCTGATGGAAGGGAAGAGTGGAAGTAAAGGACTTCGCAGCCTCTGCGTCTCTAAGAGAACAAACAGGGACAGAGAATTCTGACTGAGTGACGTCTGTGGACCACGGGTGGAGAATCCCCCTGAGGGACCAGGCTGTGCAATGGCTCCATTCTCACCTGGGAGAAGCGTCTGGGTCTTGCTGAGGACCCACGAGCACACTCACCGGCCAGGCTGGAGGGGGCTGCTGGCCAGGGACGAGCAGGAATCCCAGAGCCTCCCTGGCATGGTGGCTTATGGGGGTGGTCGTTCCCTCGTTCATTCTTTGCTGAAAGTCTAGGGCGTGCCCCGCTCTGCGGCTGGGGGTCTGGGGACAGGGCCTGGAGTGCTGAGGAAGACGGAATCAGGCCCCACGCGTGGTGGTGGGCTGGAGGAGGCGAGGAACCTGGGGGCCGGGGAGGACCTGACAGGACCTGACACTGCGGGTGAGCCCAACAGACGACGGCGGGCTGTGTGAGAAGAGGCTCGGGTGCAGGAAAGTAGTAAGTGTGCTGTGTGTGAAGGGAGAGAAGTGGCCACCTTGTTTGGAGCAAGCAGGTGACTTAGGGAAGGGAGGGCAGGGGGAGGAGAGGGAGGGGCCTCTTCCCCGAAACCCTCTCTGCCTGCTTTTTGTCTGGTGAACCCCTCACGTCTCAGCTGAAATGTGACCTCCTTGGGAAAGTTCTCCCTGGTTCCAGCCGCAGGCTACATCAGATGCCCTGATGGGGTGGTCTTGCAGGCCTGCAAGCTTTTTGCCACCATTTTTTTTTTTTTTTGAGTCGGAGTCTCACTCGGTCGCCCAGACCAGAGTGCAGTGGCCGCTCCCGGCCACGGCAGCCTCGACCTGCTGGGCTCCGGCGATCCTCCCGCCTCAGCCTTCCGAGTAGCCGGAATTACAGGCGCGCGCTACCACGCCCGGCTGATTTTTTGATTTATTGTGGAGATGAGGTCTCGCTGCCCAGGTGGGTCTCGGACCCGCGGGCTCAGGCCATCCACTCACCTCGGCCTCCCAAAGGCGCGGGAGGACAGGCTGGGCCGCCGAGCCCGGCTTTGCCACCATTTGTATTAAATCTCTCTTTGTGTGATGGTCTGCTTGTTGTCTGAGATGCGACAGGGCACCCGGCATGGGGCCTCGCACACAGCGACGCCTGGGGAGGCTTGGAGCCGGCCTTTGGGTGGAGAACTGGCAGTCCCGACTCTGTCGATGTGAGAAGGTGCTGGCCCCAGGGGAGGGTCCTGCGTTCCGTGCTTGGGTCTGTCCCTGACATGCTCAGGGAGCCGGCGAGCTCATTCCCTTGCGCTCTCAGTCCGTTTCTGGGAGAACAGAACAGAGCTTTGCAGGAAATTGTCTCGGGTTTTATTTTGGCATCCAGCTCGTGTGTGTCACAGTGGAGTGGCATTTGCGAGAGTCTGAGGGCCTCCTCGGTCTATGCTGGGCTTTCTCTCCCCTTCCCCCCCTTCCTTCCATTCCTTCAGGACCCAGGGGCTGTGAGCCCCTGATCTGCCCGCCCCGTCCCCTTGTGATGCGTTTCAGTTGAGCTGACCCTGAGCCATCAGATTGCTTCCTGTTCTGTGGGACCCGTCCCTTCCTCCTGCGGTGGCCTCTGGGACTCCTGTTCCTCATTCCAGGGCTGATATCAGTCGATCCGCTAGGGGCTTGCGGCTCAGAAGACCGGTGGCCGTGCGATCACATGCCCACGTTTCCACAGATGGTGCTCTCTGGTCTCCAGGCAGTTAGGGAGATTAATGAGGTGGTGTGAGAAGGGCGGAAAGGGGTGTCTTTCTTGATCATGCACAGTGCATGGGGCAGATGATTGGGTTTCCTGCAAGCAGAGCTGGTGATTTCCACTGACCTTTGTGCTAGATTTTGCAGATTGCTTTGGGTCTGCCTGTGTGGTGTGCTCAGCCTCACGGCTGATGACAGGTCTGCCCTTCC
Source organism: Cephalopachus bancanus (assembly GCA_027257055.1). Classification (NCBI taxonomy): domain Eukaryota; kingdom Metazoa; phylum Chordata; class Mammalia; order Primates; family Tarsiidae; genus Cephalopachus; species Cephalopachus bancanus. The sequence continues at coordinate 1,533,828 of JAPVLO010000252.1, read as the reverse complement.
GTAGCTGTTGTCTTGGCAAAGGGCTCCATCAGGGACACGAGCGTGGGGGTGTGGGGAGCGTCCCTTCCCACTGTGCTGGCCGCACCCAGCTGTGGGCACACAGGCCTTTGTGTGTCTGCTTCCAGGCCGACAGGCTCGGGGGTCCAGCTGGCGGTCTTGCTCCTGTCTTCACGACCCGAAAGCAGCCTGAGCAAAAGCAGGCTTGTCCCTGGGTAGAGATCCTGGCTGTGCACGGACAGCTGTCACCCGGGCCCTCAGGGGTGTCGGTGCTGGCTTGGCACAGGGCAGGCCTTGGACAAGGGGTCCCCAGAGCTCTGGACACTCGGGGGAGGGACCGCCTCACCCCCTCTCACGAAGTGCTCCTGGCCATGCCAGTGGGAGGGGGCGGCACCAAGGGGTGGGAGCCCAGCAGAAAGTGCGGCTTGCAGGTCTTGCTCGCTCTGTCCCCGTCCCCCCGCCCGGGCCCCCGTCAGCCTGCTCTGCAGCAGGTGATCAAGGGGCAGTGCCCAGGCCCAGCCCAGAAGGACGGCGCTCACAGCGCTCTCATGTCCACACGGAGGCACTGCTGTCCCCAAGGAGCCCATGGGGAGGGGTCACACAGGGGAAGGGCACACCCCTTTGTAGGCACCTGTTTTGAGCTGGACGGCAGGTGCACGTGGCCACAGCGTGGCGGGCCCCTAAATGCAACATAAGGCAAATGGGGCTGCCAGGGGCCCAGCACCTCGCCACGTGGGGCGGCCTTTATTCTGAGTTCAGTGGGTGACTTTGAAGGATGCTGACGTGTTCCCTTGGGAGGTGTGGCTGAGGGGCCAGCACACTGACTCAGGCCAGGGGACTGGCCAGTCGCTCCAGCCCCAGACCCTCTCGACCCGCTCTTCTTGGGTCCATGCCCACCCTGCCCCCCACATGCTCTCGGAAGCCAAGGGGGCCTGTCCGTCCTTCCCTGGGGCTTGGTCTGCCAGGCCATGCTGGCTCCGGCACAGCTGTGTGGCTGGGCTGCAGAGAGACCCTGGGGAGGGCTCCGTGCACGAGTGTCTCCTCCGGGCCTCTCTCCGTGGGCTTCCCCTCGGCCATGCCCAGCCTCCTGGTGAGCCCTGAGCCTCACCGTCTGTGGGGTTTTGCCCCTGGTCCATCCCTCCACAGCCTGCTTCCCCACCGTGGTCGCCCAGGCCCTGGGCAGGGCTCCTGGCACACAGTCGGCGCTCACTACCACTTTACAGACACATCGGGGGTGAAGGGAAAGAGTGAGGCGTCCCCCAGCCACTTGGTGAGCAGATGGGGCTTCTTGGTAGGGACGGGAGGAGGGAACAAGGGTGTGTGGCCAGTCAGGCCCCTGAGGGCTTCCTCCCAAGGCCTCTGGGCTCTGGGCCACCCACACCAGTGTCCCATCATCCCAGAGACTCGGCCAGACCTCTCCGGGCAGCACAGCCCACGTCGGCACACCCTGGCCGGGGCAGGGGCTGGGGCTTCTCTCCTGGGGCTGCCCCGCCCAGCCACCACACTGGGTCTCCTCTGTCTTCTGGCCTTGTGCCTGGCCCGGACCAGACACGGGCCTCAGGCTGCCTCCACGGCTGCCCTTGACGCCCTCTGCCATGCCGTACCCCCGTGAGGCCTGTGTCTCGTCTTTCTGGGCCAAGACCTCACCTCAGGGTCCCAAGACCCCTCCATGTAGAAGGCAGGAAGTCCTCTCAGGGCTTCCCTCCTCCACCAGAGGCCTGGCCGGGCCGCGAGGAGGGGTAGGGTCCGTGGGAACCAAGGAAGGCTGTCCCTGCCTCCTCATCTTGGTGCTTCTGCTGCAGCTCTTTCTGGAATTCCCAAGTGTCCTCTTTCAGCAGCAGCCGCGAGGGCGGACTTCGGTCTGGGTTCAGCTCCAAACCTCCACCTGGTAGCCACGGAGTCAGGCAAGTGACTTAACCTCTCTCCTTTTTCCCTGTGGCAATGAGTGCCTGCCGCCCATCCCCAAATGTGCACCTGTGAAAGGGTGTGCCCTTCCCCGTGTGACCCAGTGACCCGTCCTCCCCCCACAGAGGGGGTCCTTGGGGACAGCAGCGCCTCCGTGTGGACAAGAGGGCTCTGCGAGCTGACATCACTCAGGGCTTGGCCTGGGCTCAGCACCTATGAAGTGGGGATGCCCGTGGCATTTGGCCTACAGTCCAGTATTAAGTGTTATTGAATGGTGTTAGGGACTTAGCCCAGGCTGGGGAAGGCCCGCGGGGTCGCCAGGACCACCCTGACACAGTCTGTCTTCTCCTGGGGAGGCTGGGCCCAGGGGCGCGACTGACTGGCTGTTAAACGGAGCCCTGAGAGAGGCTTATCCCACCTCCCCTGTGCTCTGTCCTAGGGCCCCGATTCTACCGTGAGAACCATGTGCTCTGGCTGAGAGGCTGGTTTGTCAGTGGTCCCGACGCTATTTTGCAGTCATGCTCCAAACTTCCACAGCCCGGCTGCGGGACAAGGGGGAGGATGGTGAGGGGGGAAGGGCGCTCTGTCCCCCTCCTCCCCTTAAGGAGGGTCGTCTTCTTCTGCACACTCTGAGATATTGGTTCCCACACAGGCTTTCTTTAAAATACATGATGCGCTGTTCAAGAAGTCTGAGCACGAGCATGGCCGTAGTAGCATTTTTGAAAAGCTTGGACACCATCAGCATCCTTGTCATCACCATGTTTGAAATAAAACCACACAGAGTGCTGCCGCAGGCCGGGCAGCGGTCTGAATTTCGGAGGTGAACAGATGTGAACACCTTGGCCTTGGATCCTGCCACCAGGAGCGGGCAGCCGACTGTTGATCAGCAGGGAGACTGTGGCCCCGATTCCTGCGACACCCTAAACTGCAGCCTCCGTCGGATTTGTTTTCAGGGGGAACTTTCAAGCCGAGGAAGCAAGCTGTGACTTTGTGAGCTGTGTCCACACCTGTCATGAAGAGACCACTTAGCCCTCCTGCTGTGATTCTGGGTCCCTCCAGGAGGCGCTGGGACGCCCACATCTCGAGGGCTTGGCCTCTGTCCTCCCCTGGTCCGAGCTGACTGCTGGTCCGGGGCTCCGTGCCTCCGAGGCGAAGCTTGCCGAGGGGCTGAGCTCTGCAGTCCAGGAAGTCCCGCGCTCCTGGCTCCAGCCCTGCAGGGTCTGGGGCGGGAGGAGCGTGGGCACCAGCGGGTGGGGACCCAGAGTGAATTGCAGCTGCCCAGTGTCCCCTGAAGTGGGACACTGCAGCCTTCGTTCCTCTGGGGCCTGTAGCCCCGGGCAGACGTCTTGAGGAAAAGCAGCAAAAACCATCTGGCCACCCTGAGGAAAGAGGGTTTGTGAAGACTCTGGAGCGGTCACCAGAACTGAAGGGTGGTTTGGACTGGGCCGGGACAGGAGCCGGGGCAGAGGGCCCAGGACAGTGTGGCCCTCGGGACCTGGAGCACGAGAGACCTCTTGCTGCCATTGGACCTTGTGAGTCTGCGCTAAGAATGGATGGGGGACAGAGACAGAGTCAGAGAGACAGAGAGAGAGAGTTTGGGGCTCATCTCCTGGCTAAGGGACGGTGGCCTCCTGGTCGGGCAGCCCGCCAAGGCAGGGCCTAGCGAGCAGGAGGCGCCGCAAGGAAAAGGGCGGTCCTGCCGCCCGAGGGAGGGGGACACACACGGACGACCCGAGACCAGTCTGTTCCGCCTGGTGGCCTCTGACTGCGTTATTCTTCTCTTCCCATCTGTCTCCACGGCGGACGAATTCGCGTTTCTTGACAGCCACTTGCATCTTCCAGTCTCCTTAAAACTGCCTCGGGAGGGCTGAGGAGGGGCCTGGCCTCTCTGGGGGGCGCGTGGGCTCTGCCTCCCCTCGGCTGCCCACTCTCAGTCACTCCGGCCCGCCCCTCCCACACCGCCTCTGGCGCTGACACGGTCACGGCCAACGAGCCCCGCCCTCGCTCGGCTGACTTGGTGCAGACTTTGCTGTGGGGAGCCTGTGGGGTTTTGCCCGGCTGGAGCCGGTCGTCGGGGCTGAGTGCTCCCACCTTGGAGCTGGTGATGGTCGGAGGCCTTTCGTCTTTTCTTCCGGGGTGTTATTCCTCTTTGGTTTTGACTTGTATCTTTGCGAGTTCCAGCCTTTCCAGAATTCATAGTCTGCCCCTCTGAGGCCACCAGCTTGGCCATCAGTCTCTTCCAGGGCAGAGAGCAAGTGTTCCCGGTCCCTCTCTCTCCCTCCGCGCTGACTCTGGTCTCTCACCCCCTCGGTGCCTGGAAGAGGGCCTCGTCCTCCTGCTCAATTGTCCCTCAAGTGAGGTTGCTGCAGTGGGGGAGCACAAGGGCGTGGCGATGCAGTCACGCGCTGAAAAGTCAGGCTCCGTTAAAGTCGTGTTCGTGAGGCTGAGGCGAGGGGATTGCTGAGCCCGCGGGTTCGAGACCCGCCTGGGCAACTTGACGAGACCTCACCGCTACAACAAATCAAAAACGAGCCGGGCGTGGGAGCGCGCGCCTGCAGTTCCAGCTACTCGGAAGGCGGAGGCGGAGGGATCGCCGGAGCCCAGCAGGCGAGGCTGCGGTGGCCGGGAGCGGCCCCTGCACTCCAGTCTGGGTGACAGAGTGAGAGGCCAACTCAAAAAAAAAAAAAGTAACGACACAGATCAAGGCTTGTGGACTGTTAGGTGAAAAATGTAGGCCTTTACACAGAAAACACACACACACACACACACACACACACACACACACACACACACAGCTTGGAAAAAACAGCAAGAAAATGCACCCAAATGCTAAAAGTGGCTGATTTTGAATAAAAGACTTTTGTGTGATTTATATTTTCTCTTTTACAATTTTCTGCACTTTCAAATTCCTTTCAAGAATTATAAATTACTTCCATTTTAGTGCTTATTTATTTTTATAATGAGAAAAAAAAATCCTTAAAAATTATTGGAAAGCAATGGATGATGCTGCCCAGCTCGATGGAACATGAATTGGGCTCCATGTTTTCCCCTTTTAACCAGGTGTTTCATTATTTCCTGGAAAGGTCAAGGGGGTTGTAACAAAAAGCCCAAGACTAAACCCCTCCCAAACCGCATTTCCCCTCCTAATTTTTGGATTCTTTTGAAATAAAATCATGCGGATTTGTCAGAGTATCTCCGAGAAGAGGAGCTGGAGATCTCCTAGCCTGCATTCGAGGAATACCCCTGTAGATAAAATACCCTGTGCCCCTTGACGTTGTAGGAGGCTTATGCAACTCTGGCACCGGAATAAGACAAACTGGTGTTAAAGTCTTGTCTCAGCTGCTGAACTGGAGCAAGTCATATCATCTTTTTTATCTGCAGAATGGGAATGATGGCATCTTCCCAGCCAGGCAGCTGTGAGGATAATGAGCCCATTTGAAGTGTGCCTTATCCAGTGCCTGGCACACAGTAGGGGCTCAGCCAGGATGGGCTTATTCTGGGAATGCTTCCACACAGGCCCCAAGGCAGAGATCTCACTGTGGCCCCCTGTACTTCCACAGTGCTGTACCAGTGGCATCTTCCACAGCTGCTGGCGGGAAGCACCTGAATATGACGGAACGTGCTCCTGAATGTCCCAAGAAGGACTGCAGATGCTTGAAAAGGAGCCAGCAGAGGGGGTTCAGGGGGAGGGAAGCGGAAGGGAGCAAAGAGACAGGTGCGTAGGGACAAGAGCAGGCGGCAGTTGTGTGGTCACGAAGAACAACATAAGCACATATTTTTTGCTTTTGCTCCCTTAACTGACTTCAACAGCAATTCTCACAAAACAAAATGTTTCTAGCATACTGTAGAGTGTGCAACATAAAGAAATGCAATATGTTTGCCAATTACAGCACAAAGAAGGTGAGGGGGCAAAGCCGTGTTGGGCTAAGGAAACGACTACAGAGAGTGAAGTAATAATTAGAACCATGTACTGAGTTTGTACCATTAGTAGATGTCATATGCATGATAATAATGTGACAAAAAGACGGTGAAGTAAACAGAACTATTAGGGACAACATTTCTATATATCACTGGAATTAACCTAGTATAAATCTAAAACTGATTTTGATAAGCTAAGGCACCCGTAACAAACTCTAAAGGAATCACTGAGAACATAATCCAAAAATACAGTGAAAAAATGATCAAGGACATTAACAGGCTGCATTAAAAAATGCTGAGTGCAAAAGAAAGCCGTAGAGGACGAAGGAGACACCAAAGAGATATGAGACATAGAAAATAAAAAGTAAAATGGCAGATGCTACTCTGTCAATAATACATTAAATGATGAATTAAGCAATCCAATCAAAAAGTAGAGATTGTCAGAATGGATTAAAAAAACTCTCCAATCATATGCTGTCCACAGGAGACACAGTTTAGAGACAAAGATACAAATAAATAGAATGTAAAAGGATGAAAAAGATGCATCTTGCAAGCAACAACCACAAGAAAGCTGGAGTGGTCAGATGAATATCAAGCAAAATAGACTTCAAAGACTTTTTTTTACTAGAGACAAAGAGGAACATTTTACGATGTCAAAGAGCCAATATGTCAGGAAAATACAACCACTGTAAACAATATGCACCTAAAAATAGAGTACCAAAATACACGAAGTGAAAACTGACGAGAATGAGGAAAGAACATACAACTTAACAATAGCAATTGAATGCTTAAGTAACCCACTTTCAACGATGTATTGAACTCAGACATAATTTTAACAAGGAAATAGAAGACTTGAGTAACACTATGACTCAAGTAGACCAAACACTTATCCACAGAACACTCCACCCAGCAATGACAAAATATATATTCTTTTCAAGTACACAAGGAACATTCTCAGGACAGACTATAGACCATAAAAAAGGTTCAACAAATTTGAAAGGACAGAAGTAATACAAAGTGTGGTCTCCAATCATCATAGAATGAAATTAGAAATCAATGCCAGGAAAAAAATGGGGGAAACTCACAAATATGCAGAAATTAAACAACATATTCCTAAAAAAAAAAAAAAAAAGGATCAAAGAAGAAGTCAAAATCAGAAGATACTTTGAGATGAATGAATGAACATGAAGATACAATATGCCAAAACTTATGAAATGCAGCAATGAATCAGAATGAATTAGAAGTAAAAGGGGGCATTGCTACTGACATCACAGAAATAAAAAGGGTTATGAAACGTACTACGAACAATTGTGCACCAAAAAATTAGATATCTTAGACTCAGTGTACAAATTGCTAGTGAGATGTAAACTACTAAATCTGACTCAAGAAGCAGCAAACCGAATAGACCTATGACAAATAAAGAGATTGAATTGGTGACCAAAAAACTACCCACAAAGAAAAGCCATGGTCCCGATGGCTTCCCAGCTTAATTGTACCAAACATTAAAAGGAGAATTAGTACCAATCCTTCACAAACTCTCCCAAAATATGGAATAGAAGGGAATACTTACAAAGTCATCTTGAGGCTAGTATTACCCTGGTACCAGAACCAGAAAAGACATCACAAGAAAACTACAGACCAATATCTTTTATGAATATTGATGCAAATATTCTCAATAAAATGCTAGCAAACTGAATCCAGCAACATATAAAATAGTTATATGTCATGACCAAGAGGGATCCATCCAGGAATGCAAGGTTGTTCCAATAGGTGAAAATCAATTACTGCAATATACCGTATCAATAAAATAAAAAATAAGAACCACATGATAATCCCAATAGACACAGAAAAAAAACATTTGACAAAAGCCAACACAGTTTTATAATAAAAACACTCAACAAACTAGGAATAAAAGGGAGCTTCTTCAATCTGATGAAGGGCATCTATGTAAAACCTCCAGCTGATGTCATACTTGATGCTTTCCTCTAAGATCAGGAATAAGAAAAGGATGTTTGCTGTTGCCACTTCTACATTAACCTCACACTAGATATAGCCTCTCCAGGACAAAATTAGACAAGGAATAAAAAGGCATCCATATTGGAAAGGAAGAAATAAAATTATCTCTATTCACAGGTGACAAAATCTTGTATATAGAAAAATCCTAAATAATTTAGGATATTCACTAAAGAAAAACTATTATAACTAATAGGTGAGTTTAGCAAGGTTGAAGAACACAAGATCAGTGTAATAAATTAACTGTATTTGTGTATACACTTGCAGTAAAGAGTCCAAAAATAAAAATATCGATTCCACTTAATTAGCATCAAATGCAAATAAAATATATAGGAATAAACTTTTTTTTTTGAGTTGGAGTCACTGCTCATCACCTAGGCTGGAGTGTAGTGGCATACTCACAGCCACCCCAGCATTGACCTGCTGGGTTCTGGCAGTCCTTCTGCCTCAGCCTTCCATGTAGCCGGAACTACAGGTGTGTACTACCATGCCCAGCTAACTTTTTATTTATTGTAGAGATGAGGTCTCGCTAAATTGCCTGGGCTGGTCTCGAACCCACAGTCTCAGGAAATCCACTCGCCTCAGCCTCCCACAGCACTGGGATTACAGGCTGAGCCAGAGTCTGGCCCTAGAAATAAATTTAACAAAAGATGTGCAAAACTTATACTCCAAAAACTACACAACACTGTTGAACAGAATTAAAGACGATCTAAATACAGAGAGAAAAAATGCCATGCTCATGGATCACAAGTCTTAATCTTTTAAAATGGCAATATTTCCTCAGTTGATCTACAGATTCAACACAATCCCTATCTGAATGTCAGGTATTTGCTTTGTTGAAATGGACAGGTTGATTCTAAAATTCATATCCAATTATGAACAGTTACAAACAGCTACAACAATTTTGGAAAAGAAGAATAAGACACAAGGACTTAAGGCTGGCTCAATATGACTGACGAAGCAGCCAGTGTGCAATTCTCTCGTGGAGAGGAACCAAAATAGGGACGGAAATTCAACACTCCAAGCAGAGCGTCTGGGAGTGCACTCTGGGATTCATCGGAGACGATGGCACACCTGGAAAGCAGAGAGGAGTGAAGTCAGACCTTCTGCCGGGCTGGACCCAGAGGGGAGCCGCAAGAGTTTCCCAGACACAGAGAAGTGGTGAGTGAGTGAGAAACACCCAGGAACTCACAGCACTGCCAGGAATCCTTGTAATCTGAGTCACGGGAGAGCCTCCAGCCTACCCTGGTCCCCAGACGAACATAGAGTTCCGAGTAGCAGCCACTCAGAGGCATTGCCCAAGTGCACATGGAGCCTCTTAGGCCACTAATTCCCGGCAAGTCGGCACTGAAGGCCAGCACTCCACCGAGGAAGCAGGCTCAGTGTTCTTTGAGAATGGAATACCCTTTACGGCTACTGTAGCCACAGCTGCAGCCGCTATTGTCCCTGGGCGAGAAGGAGCCGGCCAGCTGAGTGCTGTTGTGGGCCCCCACTATGGACTTCCCAGCGGCAACATGTGGGAGCAGAGAGGAGTCAGAGTGCTCCCTCATCTTCCTCCATCTTGACCGTAGCCCCCTGATACGAATCGACTGCTACCAGCCTGCAGGGAGCACAGGGATCCCAGATCCCCCTGAACACTGTGTTGGAGACCCATCACTCTTCAGGGAGGTCAGCTGCCAGAGCCCTTGGGCAGGTCCTCGGAAGCTACTGTTTGCAGCCACGAAGCTCCTTGTCCCCGTTGCCCCCAGACCAGGGAGGGAGGCAGCAGTTGCACCAGTGCAGACTCCACAGCTGTAATAAATGTGAGCAGTGAGCTGTTGGGTGCCCCTAAGTCTCTCTCAACTTGGTTACTTCCGCCCAGATGGGCATTGCCTGCTTCAGGCCCCCAGGGAACAAGGGGGCCCCGACATCTGCCTGAACACTGTGGCCAAAGCCCAGCGGTCCTCTGACCCAACTGTGGTGCAGCTGCTGCTACTGGGCCTCACTTCAAGCATCATCTACTGGCCTGCAACCTGAGCTATACACCTAACAAAAGCACACTGCCTGGCTATTACTGTCTGAGACATTTGCCACATGACCCTACCTGCAACCAAGGAACATGTCCAGTGTGCAGACCTCTGAAAGTGTCCAGGAATGAAACCAACTGACCATATATAATATACAGGAGAGCCATACCTATAAGGAATAAAAACAAGAAAACATAAAAAAGTTCACTCCAAAGATAGCAAACAAGAGAGAGGGAGAAGGGGGGGAGGGAGGGAAGGAGGAGCACCGGCACCCTCAGATGAGAAGAAATCAGTACAAGAACTATGGCAACATGAAAAGCAAGAGAGTTTTGCTGCCTCCAAATGATCACACCAGTACTGGAGCAATGGTTTCTAACCAGACTGTATTGTCACTAATGACAGATATAGAATTCAGAATATGGATGGCAAAGAATCTCAGTGAGATCTAAGAGAAAGTGGATACTCAAATCAAAGAGGCCACGAGAACAATCCCAGAATTGAAAATGGACATGACCATTCGAAGAAAGAACCAAACTGAACTTCTGAAATGTAAGAATTTGCTCCAGGAATTTCAAAACACAGCGGCAAGCCTTAACAGTGGAGTAGACCAAGAAGAAGGAAGACTTTCAAAGCCTGAAGACTGATCCTTGGGATCAACCCAGTCAGACAAAAATAAAGAATTTTAAAGCCTTTGAGAGGCATAGGGTTTTGTAAAGAGATGAAATGTACATCTCATTGGCATTCTGGAGAGAGAAGGAAAGAATGGGAGTACTCTGGAGAAAGCATTTGTAGACATAATCCAAGAAAACATCCTCTGACTTGCTAGAGAGGTTAACATGCAAATACAAGAATTTTAGAGAACTGCTGTATGATACTATGTGAGATGACCATCCTCAAGACAAGTCGTCATCAGACCATCCAAGGTCAATGCAAAATAAAAAATCTTATAGGCAGCTAGAGAGAAGAGCCAGAACACTAAAAGGGAGAGCCGTTAGCATAACATAAAATCTTTCAGCAGAAACCTTACAAGCCAGAAGAGATTAGGGGCCCATTTGTAGCATTCTTAAGGAAAAAAAAATGCCAGCCAAGAATTTCTTACCCTGCTGAACTAAGCTTCAGAAAAGAAGGAGAAATAAAGTCCTTTCCAGACAGGCAAGCAACAGAGGAATTCATCACTTCTAGACTGGCCTTACAAGAGATGCTTAAGAGGGTTCTAATCATGAAATGAAAGAATAACACATGATAAAAAAGCTCATGTAAGCATACAGCTTGCACACTAAATAAATCATCCGCAAAAACCAAGAACTTAAAGCAACTTTTTAAAAACACTATGACGGGAAAAAATTCTCACACATCTATAGTAATGTTGGATGTGACGGCCTAAATGCCCCCATAAAAATACAGAGCAGCAAATTAGATAAAAAGTAAGACCCATTCCTTTGCTGCATGCAGGAGACCCATCTCACTTCCAATGACATCCACAGCGTCGAAGAAAAGAGATGGAGAAAGATCTACTAAGCAAACATAACCTAAAAAAGAGCAGGGGTCACTAATCTTGTATCAGATGAAACAGACTTAAACCAACGACAGTAAAATAAAACAATGAAAGGCACTATATAATGATTGAGGGCTCAATCCAGCAAGAAGTTATGACCATTCTAAATGTACACATGCACCCAACACTGGAGCAGTCACATTTATAAAATAATCGCTGCTAAACCTCAGAGAGGACTTAGACAGTCACACAATAATAATTTCAACACCCCACTAATAGCTTTATCATCAAGTAAGAAACTAACAAAGAAATCCTGGACTTACCAGAATCTTGACCAATTAGAATTAACAGATATCTACAGATATCTACTTCATCCAACAACCACTTTCTTCTCACCTGCGCATGGAGCATACTCTAATATGGTCATTCATAAATTAAGCCTTAATAAATCATAAAAAATTAATATCATACCAACCATCTTCTCTGACGCTAGTGGAATAAAAATAGAAATAAACACCAAGAGATGCCCTCAAAACCACACAGATACATGAAAATTAAACAACTTTCTCCAGGACACTTTTTGGGTAAGTGGTGGATTAAGACAGAAATTTACAAAATATGTTTAGAACAAATGAAAGTAAAGACATAACTTAACAAAACTTCTGGGATACCACAAAAACGGTGCTAAGGGCAAAGCTGTAGCACCACATGTCCACATAAAGAAGACGGGAAGATCTCCAATAAACAACCCAGCATCTTATCTATGAGAACTAGAAAAATAAGAACAAACAAAAATAAGAACAAAAATAAGAACAAACTAGCAGAAGAAAAGAAACAATCAAAATTAGAATAGAACTAAACAAAATTGAGACTCCCCCCCAAAACATATAAAGGATTGATGAATTGCAAAGTTAGTTCTTCAAAAGTATAAACAAGATTGACAGACCTCAATGACCAGATTGAGAGAGAGAGAAAGAGAGAGAGAGAAAGAGAGAGAGAGAATCCAAATAAATATAATCAGAAGCGAAAAAGGCAACATTACATCGGATCCCAAATAAATACAAATGACTCTCAGACATTATTATAAGCATCTGTGTGTATGTAAGCTAGAAAATCTAGGGTAAATGACAAAATTCCTAGAAAACACAAACTCCCAAGACTGAAACAGGAAGAAATTGAAACTCTGAACAGACCAATAATGAACCTTGCAATTGAATAACTAATAAAGGCCTACCTACCCAAAAAAGTCCTGGACCAGACAGATTCACAGCTGGATTCTACTAGACGTACAAGGAAGAGCTGATACCAATTCTATTGAAACTATGCCAAACAATCCCAGAGGACAGACTCCAACCAAAGACATTTTATGAAGCCAATATCATCTTGATACCAAAATAAAATAAAATAAAATAAAATGGGCAAAGACACAATTAAAAAAAGACAACTACAAACCAGTATTCCTGATGAACATAGATGCAACACCTCTCAACAGATTACTAGCAAACCAGATTCAGCAGCACATCAAAAAGATCATTCACCATTGTCAGGTGGATTTCATTACTGGAATGCGTGGTTGTTTCAACATATCCAAATCAACAAATGTTATCCAATACATAAGCAGAATTAAGAACAAGAACCACATGATCATCTCAATAGATGCAGAGCATTTGATACAATCCAACTTTCCTTCATGATAAAAACCTTCAACCATTTAGGCATCAAAAGAACATATCTCAAAGTAATAAGAACCATACATGAAAAACCTACAGCGGATATTATCTGGAAGGGCAGAAGTTGGAAGCCTTCTCCCTAAGAACTGGAACAAGACAGAGCTACCCACTTTCACCACTCCTATTTGACATAGTACTAAAAGACCCAGCCAGAGCAGATAGGCAACAGAAAGAAATAAAAAAATATTCAAATAGCAAAATAGGAGGTTAAATTATCCCTCTTTGTAGACTATACAATTCTATAGCTAGAAAACACCACAGATTCCACCAACAGACTCCTAGATGTGATAAGCAATAGAGTAAAGTCTTGGGATACAAAAGCAACACTAAAAAATCAGTAGCATTTCTATATACCATAATGTTCAAGCTGAGAACCAAATCAAGAGCACAATTCCATTTACAACACACACACACACACACACACACACACACACACACACACACACACCTGGGGATACATTTATCTAAGGAGGTTAAAGGTCTCTACAATGAGAACTACAAAACAATGTTGAAATAAGTTCAAGATGTCATGAGTAAATGGAAAAACATTCTGTACTCATGAGTCAATATCATTAAAATGCCCATACTGTCCAAATTCAACACAAATCTACAAATTCAAACACAATCGCTGTCAAACTACCAATGTCATTTTTCACAGATCTAGAAAAAGTGATACATAATATGGAAGCAAAAAAGAATCTGAATAGCCAAAGCAATCCTAAGCAAAAATAACAAAACAAAACAAAACTGGAGGCATCACATTGCCAGACTTCAAACTTTACTACAAGGCTACAGTAAACAAAACAGCATGGTATTGGTATAAAAATAGGCCATAGACTAACAGAGCAGAATAGAGAACCTAGAAATAAGGTCACTGGCCTACAACCAACTGATCTTTGATAAAGTTAACAAAAATAAACATTGGGGAAAAGATGCTCTATTCAATAAATGGTGCTGGAAAAACTGGCTGACCATATGCAGAAAATGCGGCTGGATACCTTCCTCTCATGATATTAAAAAATTGACTCAAGATGAATTAACTATTTAAATTTAAGACCTCAAACTAAAAATTTCTAGAAAAAAGAATAGAAAATATTCTTCTGGACATTGACCTAGGCAATGAATTTATGACCAAGTCCTCAAAAGTAAATGCAGCAAAAACAAAAATTGACAAGTGGGACCTAATTAAAGTAAATAGTTACTACACAGCAAAAGAAACTATCAACAGAGTATATAGACAACCTACAACATAGAAGAAAATATCTGCAAACTAATATCCAGAATCTATAAGGAATTTCAGTAAATTGACAGGAATTAAAAGTAACCCCATTAAGAAGTGGGTAAAGAACATGAACAGACACTTCTCAAGGGAAGACATACAAGCAGCAGCCAACAAGCATGAAAAAATTACTCAACATCTCTAATCATTAGAGAAATGAAAAATCAAAACCACAATGAAATAGCATCTCACAGCAGTCAGGTTTTTGACTATTAATAAGTCAAAAAACAGCAAATACTGGCAAGGTGGTGGAGAAAAGGGAACATTACATTCAGACACTGTTTTGGGGAATATAAGCTAGTTCAGCCCCTGCAGAAAGCAGCTTGGAGATTTCTCAAAGAACTTAAAATCGATTTACCATTGTACCCAGGAATCCCACTACTGAATATATACCCAAAGGAACATAAATAATTCTATCAAAAAGACATCGGTACTTTATGTTTACAGCAGCAGTATTCACAATAGCAAAGACAGGGAACCAACTTAGGTGCCCATCAGTAATGGAATGGATAGAGAAAATGTGGCACATATGCACCATAGAATAGTACACAGCCATAAAAAAGTGAAGTCATGTTCTTTATCACAATGTGACTGCATCTGGAGGCCATTATTCTGAATGAATTAACACAGGAATCTGAATACCACATGTTCTTATAAGTGGGAGTAAGGGACTGGGTACACACTTTTTTTATTTTTTTGAGTTGGAGTCTCACTCGGTCGCCCAGACTGGAGTGCAGTGGCTGCTCCCGGCCACCGCAGCCTCGCCTGCTGGGCTCCGGTGATCCTTCCGCCTCAGCCTTCCGAGTAGCCGGAACTACAGGCATGTGCTACCATACCTGGCTGATTTTTTGATTTATTGTGGAGATGAGGTCTCGCTGCCCAGGCGGGTCTCAAACCCGCGGGCTCAGGCAATCCACTCACCTCAGCCTCCCAAAGGCGCGGGATGACAGGCTGAGCCACCGAACCCGGCTTGGGTACACACTTTATAAGGATGGGAACAATAGACACTGGGGATTCCTAGAGGGGAGAGGTTGGGAGGGGCGAAGAGGTTGAAAAACTACCCACTGGATGCCATGCTCAACACTTATATAATGTGCTTAATAGAAGCCCAGACCTCACCAATATGCAATATACCCTTGTAACAAACCTGTACCCCTTGAATCTAAAATAAAATAAAAAAAATTCGAGGATTCACACTTCTCAATTTCAAAGCTTACTACAAAAGCAATGGCATGAAGACAGAGGGGTACTGACACATAGCTCAGCAAAATAGAATTGAGAGTCCAGAAACAAACCTGTACATCTTTGGTCAACTGATTTTTGACAAAGGTTGCAAGACCAATCAACAAGGGGAAGAATAATCTTTTCAGCAAATGGTGCTGCCACATGAAAGAGAATGAAGTTGGAGCCTTACCTCACACTATATACAAAATTTAACTCAACATGAGTCAAAGATCTTGCAACGATAAAATCATTTCTTCTAATGAAAAGAAAACATAGGGTAAATCAAAGGGACTTGTATCTAGAGTATATAAAGAACTCTTATAACTCAATAATACAATGACAAATAATTCAATTTAAAAATGAGCAAAGGTTATAAGCAGGCATTTCTCGAAGCAGATTGTACAAATTGCCAACAAGCACATAAAAGATGCTCGACATCATTGATCATTAAGGAAATGCAGATCAAAATCACAATGACATACCACTTCACACCCATTAGGCTGACTAGAATCAAAAAGTCTGCTAATAACAGGGCAAGGATGTGGAGAAATAGGAACCCTTATACACTGCTGATGTAAAGATATTGTAGCCATTTTGTAAGACAGTCTGGCAGTTCTTCAAATGATTAAATATAGAGTTACCATATGACCCAGCAATTCTACTCCTAGGCAAATATGCCTAAGAGAAATGAAAATATTTGTCCATGTGAAATCTTGCATGTGCATATTCATAGCAGCACTCTTCATAGTAGCCAGAAGGTGGGAACATCCCAAACATCCATCAACTGACGAATAAATAAACAAAATGTGGTATATCCATACAAAGGAATATCGTACATGAGTGAGCCTTGAAAACACTGTGCTAAATGAAAGAAGCCAGCCTTTCATATCAATCATATATGATTCCACATGATATGAAAGTCCATATTTGGGAAATCTATGGATACAGAAAGTAGATTAGTGGTGGCTCAGGGCTGGGAGGGGAGGGTGAGGGTGTGAGGGATAAGAACTAAAGGGTACAGGGTTTCTTTATGAGGTGATAAAATGACCCAAAGTTGACTGTGGTGATGGGTGCACGTGTCTTTGGACATATCAAAAACCATTGAACCGGACACTTCAGATTGAATTGCAAGTAAGTGAATTATCTCTCCATAAAGCTGTTGAAAAGAAACAATATCAGTAAAATAAAAAGAATAGGAGAAGAGAACAGACAGAGAAACGAGGAGACAGGGAACCAGGAGGTCACTATTCAAGTCAGTAAGTCCTTGATTCTAGGATGGGGGGCACGTGGTTGAGCTGGTGATGGTGATAGCAATCGTGTGGAGCAGCACATAGCCTGACGCCAAGTAAAGTGTTATCAAATGCCACGAAGAACAAGAGCGGTGCAAAGACGGCCAAGGTCATGGGGCGTGGGAGGGACCTCAGAGGCAGGAGAGACCATGGGGTGGTGGTAAATGGGTCAGTGTTGCTCTTCCAGGGATCCAGGTTGTTCCGTTGCCCTCTGACCTGGAGCCCAGCTCTGCTGCTCTGGCTTCTGGAGGGTCCCAAAGGCAGCTGAAAGAGCTGGGGTTCCCAGATGGGACTCCTGGTTGGAGCAACCTCTGGGGAATTAAAGAACTTACTCGAGAGGCTGAGATCCAGGTTCAGGTGGGAGTCAGACCTCAATTGTCTGTCCATGACGTGAGTGGCTGCTTTGCTGAATAGGACACTAGTGTTTGAATGCTAAATGGCTATTTCTTCTGTTTTCGCGCGATTCACTCTGTAATACCTATAGACACAACGTACTTTTAAGTATAATCAGTATTTATTATTTCTTTTTGAGTTGGAATCTCACTCTTGTCTCCCAGGCTGGAGTACAGAGGCACGCTCACGGCCACTGCGGCCTCCACCTGCTGGACTTAGGAGACTTCTGCCTCAGCCTTCCAAGTAACTGGAACTACAGACACATGCCACCACGTCCGGCTAGTTTTTGTGATTTATTGCAGAGACGAGGTCTCACCAAATTGCCCAGGCTGGTCTCGAACCCTCGCGCACAGACAATCCTCTCGCCGTGGCCTTCCAAATTGCTGGGATGACAGGCTGAGCCACCGTGCCTGGCCAACTATAATCTGTATTTAAAAACGTTTCTTTATTGCTAAGACCACTGACACTATAAGCCGAACCCGTGTCTGCAGCACTTGCCGATTTCTGTGGCATACACGCTCGCCCATGGGCCGTTTACTAGCCCCTTTGTGGTGCTGCTGACTGCAGAACTGGGGGGCCCTGCCATGGGGTATCTCTACTGCCCGGGCACAGCGGGCCCTGTAAGCAACCCCGCAGCGCAGAGGAAGGGGGAAAGCACTTCGGAGGGGGTGAGCTCTGCGCATGTTTCGCCTTTCTCCGAGCCGGATGTGTTTAATTGTAAGTTGCATAGTTGGATTTCTAACAACGGCTGTGCTTAGCGATTGGCTGACGCCGTTGCAGAGCATTTAACAACTGGCTTTCACGGAGCCGGCCCCAGCACACCACGGAGCCCTAGTGACCCTGGGTGCCCAGTCGCCTTCCCCGTTCTCCCGGGGGCCTGTCTCATGGGGGCCTATGGCCCCTCCCTCTGGAGGACGTGAGAGTCTCTGAGTGCTGGAAGCCCAGGCTGAGCGGGCGCGAGCGTCTTTTCCCGCGGAGGCCTTTCCCAGTCGGCTCTTCCCTCTTTTCCCGGGGACATGTTCCAGAGCCATCTCTTCCTTCTCTACCCGTTGACACATTTCAGAGCCATTTTTGCCTGAAGTTCGCGTCCCGGAAGCAGACGGTCAGGTGGAGGTTTAGGTGCTGATGGAGGCGCCTTGGGTGGTGCCTGGGTGAGGAGAAACGGAGGAGACGCTGGCAGGTATGGCACGGTCCAGGTTCCGAGCAGCAGCTCTGGGATCCGCACCCTGTGCCCAGGCTGTGGCCGTGGCACCCGTGTTTCCCTCTGCCGGGCCTGCCCCCGCATGGCGGTGGGGATTGCTGCTCACTACGTTTGCATTCTCACGCCCTACCCCATAGCCAAGGGTGACCTCTGCCTTCTCCCTCTGAGAACTTTGCCCGTGCCCTGTCCCTCCACAGGACAGCAGGCCATGCTGTCTCAGATGGACAGGGCAGCTCGGTATGGACAGACCTTGCCTGCTTTTCCGAGTCCTTACGAAATCACCATTTTTGGACAGAGCCTGCCACACAGAGAGGCTTGCTCGCAGTTGCCACCGAAGGAGGAAAGTGCTCCCGGTGCACGGGGACAGGGAGACGGGGGCTCAAGTGTGGGTCTGACGTGAGCTGCGTGACCCGTGGGGCCTGGCGCAAGTCACGAAGGCTCAGTCACCCCAGCTGCAAAGTGGGAGTGTGCACTCATGTCTGCCTGGCAGAGAATCTGATGCAAGGAGGCCCGACTTGGGGGCATGGCTCGGATGGGTCCACAGAACATGGATCAAGGTGCCCGGAACTCGGTGGGCACCACAGAGACGTGGCTCTGACCCTCCCCGGGCATGCTGCTGCCACGGGGTCCACTTGTGTGCTCTCCAGTT
The DNA here is from genome assembly GCA_027257055.1 of Cephalopachus bancanus. Classification (NCBI taxonomy): domain Eukaryota; kingdom Metazoa; phylum Chordata; class Mammalia; order Primates; family Tarsiidae; genus Cephalopachus; species Cephalopachus bancanus. Next base: position 1,514,729 of record JAPVLO010000252.1, on the reverse strand, counting down.
GCTTACCAACGTGCCACAGTGGGCTTCACAGACAAGGAACTGAGGCTCAGATGCCACGTCAAGAACCCACGGTCAGCAGCCAATGTGTGTTCAAGCTGGGATCGGAAGGCAAGCCAGCGTGTCCCCAGATACCCACAAGACTTGCTCCACCCCCATCAGTTCTCTGCTCAGACAGCCCCTCCTCGGTAACGCTGACTATTCTGCTAAGTTGACTGCCAGCCCATCCCTGTTTCCTGCTTTTATCTTCTCTGTAGCACATTCCATGGTGTAATAAGCTACCTATTTTGACTGTGAATTGGTCTGTCAGCTCCACGAGGACGGGAACTTTATCGATGAGGATGCAGGAAGGCACAGGGAATCTGCAAAATGTGGCACTCCGGAGCTCAGGGCCTGGAGCAAGGGTGCACGTTCCAGACTCATCTCGGGCTCACTCTCCTCCTTGCCCTTCCCCGTAGTCCTCTGTCTTAGCACTGGTCACCCCGGATTTCTAATTGTCCATGTGTCTGACTTCCTTCTGGATGGGGGGCCCTTGACTTTGCTTTACTATGGTACAGAGCCTGGCTTACATTTGCCCCCACAAACTCACGGGTAAATGAACGATAGCCACAGAGAAAACGCGGAGCACCTTTTCCAAGGGACTCCTTACCTGCTTCCTGCTGTCCAACCCAGGTGCCCCCCAGTCAATGTACAAAATACCAAGGAAGAAACATGAGGTCAAAGGAATGATTTTTTAAAAAGGTGGATAATGCAAGCTGAAGCTAGGAGAGCTCTAGAGCGGCCGAGTCAGAACTGCAGGGGCGGGTGCTGGAAGGGGAAGGACCGCCGACTGTGTCCACCCCAGCCAGGGGTGACAGAGGCTGGCAGAGAATGGCCTCTCAGTTGGCTCTACCTCCCACCTTCCCTTGACACATTCCTCTCACTGCACCCTGGGGTCTTTGTTTTAAGAGTCAGTGCTTTCTTCTACTTAGTAGCAGCTTCTTACTCTTCATAATAGATGAAAAGTTCAGAGAGCCCAATAAGATGAAGCATCTAATAGAAAAATGGGCAAAAGACACGAACAAGAAATTTACAGAAGACTCGACACACCTGGCCAGTAAGTGCATCAGAAGCTGTTTAACTTCATAATTAATGGAAGGAATGAAAATTAAAATAATGATAGGAAGTGATTTCTTAATAGAATTTTTTTTTTTTTTTTTTTTTGAGTTGGAGTCTCACTCTGTCGCCCAGACTGGAGTGCAGTGGCCGCTCCCGGCCACCGCAGCCTCGACCTGCTGGGCTCCGGCGATCCTTCCGCCTCAGCCTTCCAAGTAGCTGGAATTACAGGCATGCGCTACCACGCCCGGCTGATTTTTTGATTTATTGTAGAGATGAGGTCTCACTGCCCAGGCGGGTCTCAAACCCGCAGGCTCAGGCAATCCACTCACCTCAGCCTCCCAAAGGCGTGGGATTACAGGCTGAGCCACCGAGCCCGGCTTCTTAATAGAATTTGTTTTTTGGAGAAATTTTAAGTGCATAGCAAAGTTAAGTGGAAGGTGTAGCGAAATCCCAGGGACAGGGCACCCTGTCCCCACACATCACAGCTTCTCCCACTGTCAACATCCCCCACAGGAAATAGTTTTTCACCTAAAAGCTTGGTGAAATTTAAAGAAGCACTGTTACACAATGCCAGTGGTATTGTTTGCCCTTTTTAAAGCAAAATTTGAAAATTATTATGAACACTTCAAATGTGCTTACCATTGACTCAATGATGCAAGTTCTAAGAATGTATTGTGTCTGCAAAGATGCGTTACACAGGTACTAGAATGGTTGTTTCAGCAATGTCCAGACTAAAATAAGTGAAACCCTTAAATTCTATATGGTGAGGGGAAGATATGATAAATAATAATACCCCATGCAAGCAGTGTTGACCTTGTTAAAACGAAGTTAAAACTTCGTTAAAACAAGTTTGACCTTGTTAAAACGAAATTAATCACTATGCATTGATGTGGAACAATGTCGATGATTGTAAGATATAAAAAGCAGCGTGTAGAACTATGTATATAATATGTGTGTCTATTTTTGTTGAGAAAACAAAGTAGAGAAAAAAGTTTGGGAGGATGTAAAAGCAGCAGTTGACCTGAGAAGGTGGCATTGAGGAGGGAAATTTGTGCTCCATATTATGCATTTTCTAGATTTTAAAACCATCATATATTATTTTTATAATCATAAAAAAACCAACACATGTATTTCCACACACACACAAAAGCAAACTAGAAAGACAGACCTGATTAACATTTGCGATTTGCAAATGTTCTTTGATGAGAGATGACATGTAAATAAGGATTCCATGCTGGGCTCAGCCAACTGTGGAATGGCTAAAGTCAGCAGACCAACACGACATCTTGGCTGCCTCCTTGTCTCTCCAGACCTGGCCCAGGTCTTGGGCGCAGCACACAGGGCCTGGGAGGCAGCCCCAGCTTCTCTGCAGCCTCCGTTCAGCGACTTCCCAGGGTTGCCTCTGCGGGGTGCCCACTCACTCCTCGGCCCTCTGGAATGGCTCCACCTCCCACATTTCTTGAAATGGAGCTGGTCACAGGCTCTGATGACCCCCGAGGGGCCACCTCCCATTTCCCTGTGCTCTTCTTTACTTTTCAGCGGCCTCGGCCCTTCTGCTCAGCCCGGTGATGGGAACGCCCTCCACTCTCCATTTCTGGGCACGCCCTCACCTTGGGGCTCTCCCTCCGCCCCGCGCCCCTCTCAGCTCCCCTCCTGCTCTGCTCAGGCGGGTGTGGGTGAGCTGGCTCTGACCGGCACCTTCCCCTCTCTGCTTCTACCTCTCCCTGGGGGACCCCCTCTGGGCCCTGCCTCCCTGTCTTTTGGTAGAAGCCCACGGGCCGTTTCCCCCCCCCGTTTTGTAGTGAAGAGAAGAAAGAGACAGAAATGGAGATTCAGAGAGAAGAGTCTCCGAGGCAAGCAAGCATGCCGGACTGGGTTTTCGCTCCTCCAGCGAAGCCCCTCACCCCCACCCCGCCTCGAGCAGAAAAGCCCCAGTTGGGAATGGAGGACAGCTGTGGACCCCCCCGTTGTGGATATTCCAGAGGTGGAAATAGACTCTCCGTGTCATTGAAAGCTTCCTCAACATTTCTGATTCTGCTCTACCTTCTCTGCCGAGTTGCAGGCTCGTATCCAGTCACCCATGACACGTCCACTTGCTCGGCCTGCAGGCATCAACACCCGCCAGGCCTGAGTTACACGCACTGCCCGCTCCCCATAGCCTGGCCCCTAGACCAGGCTTATACCGACTCCTCCTTTCCCTCACGCCCTCCACCTGTGAGTTTTCGGGTTGTGAGTGTGACCCTGGGCCGGCTGCAATCTCCCTACCGACGGGGACTGGGTATAATGCCAGCCCCCCTTCCGAGCATTCAATATGGCGGCTCATGTGAAGCCCTTGGCCTCGGGGTTGCACAGACAGCGGTCAGTGCAGTGTGTCTTCGTCGCTGTTCTTGTTGCCCAGGCTGGGAGACTCCCCTTGGCAGAAGAGTACAGGCTCTGGAGGGAAGCAGGCAGCCAGCCCGAGACCCGCGGCTGGCCACTCCAGGAAGGCACACTTTGGCCCGAGCGTGGGCAGGCCCAGCCTCGCCCCTCAGTCGTCCTCTTCAGCCCGTGGTCAGAAGCCTCCACGGGATGCTCCGTGTTCAGTAGCCCGTGCCAACGGCGCCCCTGGAGTTGGCAGCGCGGCCTGCGTTTTGGGCTGTCTCCTCGGCCTGGGTCTGCACGTCCACCTCATAGCGCGGCTCAGCCGTGGGAGCCCACATGGGAGGATGGGGGGTGGTGGGGTTCTCCAGCACCGGCATGACGGCACTCCTGTGCCAGCCCCGCGCTGCCGGACCCTCCTCGGGAGATGGGGGCCCCGTGCTGCAGCCCAGAGCCTGACAGTCCTGGCCTGTTTTCTGCCCGCCTCCATCGAGAGGCAGGACAGAGATTCTTCCCGATCCCTTCTCTTGAGCTGTGCCTACTTGCATTTCAAATTCCACCGGCTGATCCCTTAATCTAACGGCAGTGGCTGCTAGTCTGGCCCCAAGAAGTGCTCTCAGCATCGCAATTCCAGCTTCATCCCCTTTTTGCTGGCCTCCTCGTGGAGCCTTCACGCCCTAATGTGGTAGCTTTCCAAGGCCACTCATCTCTCCGACGAGGCAGAATAAGCCCACTGAGATCAAATATGAATTATTGGCAAGCCAAACCCAGTACTTACGTTTGACTTTTTGTCTAAGGTATCTGGCATGCGGTTGCTTTCATGAGTGGTGGCATTTTGATGCTGAATCTCATGTCAAGGACAGGCTCTGGAGGCCTGACGGTCCTGCCGGAGCTTTCACCTGGGAGGCACTGTGTGGCTGGCACCGTGTGGCTGGCAGCCGTCTGCCTGCTCTGTGGACAGCTGGGTGCTCCGGCCAGAGTGCTCCCCTTGGCAAGCTAGGCTCTCCTCGTTCTCTGTAATTCCACTATCTGGCAGGAACCTAGAGCATTTGGCCCTCAGAAAATGGGACCGAAGCCGGGCTGGGGATCTCACACCTGTAATCCCAGCACTTTGGGAGGCAGAGGCGACACCAGCCCACTAGGCTGATGGTGGCAGTGTCACCTGCAGAGGGCCAGGTGGAACAGAGTCACCCAGGCCCCGTCCATGTATCCACTGCGGTGGAAACCAGATCTGCAGCCTGGGCGCACGCAGACACCTCGCCCGTTTCTGTGGGCTCTGACTCTCACACACTGTGCCCTCGCGAGCTCCTGGGTGAGTGCCCGGGTGAGGACACAAGTGAGGGCTCAGGTGAGCTCCCAGGTGATGGCGCCTCACCCTGGAGCTCCCTGACCAGGCGGGCAGTGTGGTCTGCCCTTCCCAGGGCCCCCTGTGAGGAAGTCCCGGATGCTGGCCGAAGTGGGCGATGCCATCAAGAGGGTTTGGCTGCACTTACGCTCTTCGAACGCAATGTGGCCCTCAGGCTTTGATCCAGATGCAGGCACCCCATGATGGCAGGGGGTGCCATTATCAGCAGCAACGGCTCGGTCTGACTTCCTTGCGACATGTTTTTTCCCAGACTGAGAATTGTCCTAGAGAATACTTGGGGAGGATTTGCAGATTCTCTTGCCAGCGGCTCCGACAACCTCTGTGTAGGAAGATACATGGATGACAAACCGCAGCCGTGTCTGTGGGGCTTCACACACCCGCTCTTATGCCGGCTGCTTGTGTTCCCATGACGCTCGCCTATTCCAGCTGCTTGGGCCAGGCCTTGGTCTTCCAGGCCTCGGTTCCTCACCTGCAAAGTGGGTGTACAGACACCTGTCTCCTGCAGGCCTGGCGCGGGAGCGAGTGCCTTACATGCATGAAGTGCTCAGCTATAGAAATGTTGCCACAGCAGGTAGTGTCTACCGGTTGACTGGCCGAATATCTAGCTCTTTCACACGATCTGCTCTGTGCCCCAAAGAGCCCGGGCATTGCTTCGACTCTCATTTTACAGAACAGGCCCAGAGAGAGCTGAAGATCCCGGTCTTTTATGTGGTGAGACAGGAGTCAAGCCCAGGCTCTGTCACCCCAAATCTGCAGAGCCCAGAAGGAACTCAGGCTTCTGGGGCAACTGGATTCGGGACCCAGCACGTGTGGCCTCTCTGAGCCTCAGCGTCCCCCCCTGTGAAACGGGGACCAGCTGTGGGTCTGCAGAGTGGTAGGCGGCGGGCGCCCGTGAGGGCAGCGTCCACCCCGCAGGCGCAGTGGGCCTCTTGGCCATCGCTGGTGATGTCGCGGCTCAGGACGTCTGTCCACTAAACGATAGTAGAGACCTTGAAGGCCGGGAGTGCGTCAACAAAAGACAAAGCACAGCCCACAGTCCATCATCTCAGCGTCGGATATTGACATTGGCAGGCTCTTCCCTGCGTGTGGAGGGAGAGCATTGAAATTCCTGCCAAGAGCAAAATCTGATTTGACCACCTGCAGGCCAGCTCTCTGATCTGTCCTTGGAGGCAAAATAAGGAAACGACTTCTTTGATGCAAAGCCGTTTTTATCTTTCTCTGAGCAGGGCTTACGGTGCACTCTGTGTTTCACTGGGAAGGAAGGGGCTGTCGGCAGGCCGAGATAACCATTACCCTTGACCCAGGCCTATACACGGCCACCATATCTCTTCTCAGGGCCAGAGGAGCCAGACGTGGGTCACCCGCTGACGGCGGCTGAGAAATGGTGTCACCACGCCCAGCTTGCTTGGTGCTGACCAGATGATGGAGGAGGAGGAGGTTGTCTCAGACACGCGTGCTGCGGCGTGGCTGGGCCTGGGCGGCTGCCTGCCCTGCTCTGTGGGCCCTCCCCCCGGCCCTCCCCTTCCCGGCTCAGCATCCAGCTTTTGTCTCCGTGTCACTCGTGCCTCCTGCCATTAGGATCCAGCTGGAGGCAGGCTTCTGGGCTTCGGCTCACCCCAAGTTTTGGGCGGAGACTACCCCATCAGGCCCGTCTGCTGCCTCTTCTGGGGAGGAGCCCGTGTGCTGGACTTGGAGGATGAGGGTCAGGCCGAAGGGGGTTGGACTGAGGACGCTCTCTCCAGGCTGCGTATCCCTTGCCCCAGATGCGTGGGACCGAAGTGTTTCAGGTTTGGGATATTGGCACACACGGAATGAGAGATCTTGGATGGGGCACAAGCCTAAACACAGCATCCGTGTGTGCTTCATGTCCACCTTAGACACATAGCCTAAAGGTGATTTTATGCAATGTTTTAAATAATGTGTGCATGAAGTAAAGCTTGCGTTGAGAACTTCTGTGCGGAATTTTCTACATGTGGAGTCATGACAGTGCCGCCACAGTTCAAGGTTTTGGGTTTTGGTGTTTGGGTGAGGGAGGCCCACCCTGCAGTGAGAACCGGGAGGTGGAAGTCGGTGCGGCAGGGCAGCTGCAGGAACTCTTGGCCGAGCACCGTGCATTGCCCTGAAGCGGCCGCTCCCCCAGTGCCCGGTTGCCAGTGCAGAGAGCGGATATGGCCCAAAGCCAAGGGTGATGGGTACTTGTATGCGTCAGCTTGACTGGCCACAGGGTGCCTGGACACTCGGTCAGACATCCTTCTGGGTGTGCCTGTGGGGGGAAATCTGGATGAGGCCAGCGTCCGTTCCATCTGTGGACTGAGTAAAGCAGACTTCCCTTCCCGCCACGGGCAGGCCTCATCGGACCCGCGGAAGCCCAGCACGGCACAGAGAGGCTGAGCGAAGGGGGCGCTTCCTGCCTGACTGCCTCGATCTGGGACATTGGCCCTCTCCGGCCTTTGGACTCAGACTGAGATGCCAGCTCTGTGTTGTGAGCCTGCCGGTATTTGGCCTGGAAGGACACCCTTGGCTCTCCTGGCTCTCTCGCCTTTGGACTTGGACTGGAACCACACCAGGGCGCTCCTGGGTCTCCAGCTTGCCAACTGCAGAGCTTGGGACTTGTCAGCCTCCATAATCACACGAACCAGCTCCTTACACACTCTCTCTCTCCTATTGGCTCCTTTTCTCTGGAGAACCCTAACCAATGCATCAATAGCAAGTGTTGCATTTTGAATCTGATTCCAAAATATGCCCCTAAAACACACAGCAGGAGCATGGTTTTGAAGGCCTAGGTTTTCAATGTAGAGAGCCAGGCTTTCTGAGAGAGAAGGACTCAGCACATAAAGTTTGCCACACGAAGACAGAGTAGGATACTTACATGGTGACATAACAGCAGCGTCCCCGTCCTGGGGGTCACGTCTTGCTGGGGGGAGCTGGCCGGGTGGATGCAGCTGGAGCCTAGACAGAAGGGTGTTGGCCGGCCCCTCCACTGTCCGGGCTTGGAGCGGGGGGTGGAATCGAGGCTGAGCAAACATGGGCGTGATCCCTCTTGAGAAGGCGGCAGAGTCCTGAATTGAATAGATATTTACCCAATTGTTCAAATCAAATTTGCGTACTCCACGATGTTTTTCCAAGGTCAAGAGAGTTACCCCTGCAAATATTGACTTTTCCAATTCTTAAATAAAAATCAATTAGCTTATACGATTTTGTTTAGTTTCTCCCCACCTCTCCAGCTGCCACCCCAAGTCATGCCAGCAGGGCTGTGCCATGCTATGACCTGTCACTTCTCTGAGACACTGTGGACGGCCAGGAAGCAGAGCTGCTGGGAAGGGGAGGGGGTACCTAGATGCGGAGGTGGCAGAGACAAGCGTGCTTTACAAATGGAGTCTTGCAAGCTCTGTGGTGTCAGCGTTCATTTGGCCACATCCTCCCAGAGTTTCTGCTAAATTCTCATAAGCGAAGTGAGGTCTGGCAAGGCTCATGACTTGCCCTTGGCCAGGGACCGGCTCCCAAGGTTGGGTCCAGACCTTGGTTTTCTGTGCTGGGGGCTGCGGCTCTGTCCAGTGTGTCTAGAGATTCTTGCTTGGCGAGGCTGAGAGTGTCCCGTGTGCGGGTGGCAGGTGGAAGCCTCTCTTAGGGTGCGGTCAACTCCTGTCAGCACTGTGACGGCTGCTCCCTGTACACCGCTTCGGGGTTTTGGTGACAGATGGCCAAACCAAAGGGGAACAGAGAGGAGAGAGGCAGAGCGGCATGGCGGGGGCTCAGAGGCCGGGCAGGGGCCCGGTGAGGAGTGAGGGACACAGGCGGTGAGGCCCGAGTCGCTCCCCACGTCCGGGATGAGAACTCGATGGCCCACCTTCAATCCACCGTCCGTTTTGTATCGTTGAGGGTAGCCATCCTCCCAAGGGCGATCCCTGGCCCGGCCCGGCCCGTCTGCGGGGTGAGATGCTGTGAGATGCTGTGCCTGGGAGTCCTGCTGGGCCCCGTCCCAGGCGCGGCGTGGGGGCGGGCCTTCCAGGATCCTGCAGGGCAACATGCCCGAGCGGCAGGACCCACGGGGGCTCAGAGCTGGGGCAGTGTGGTGAGTGGGGCCGTGCTGCAGGGCTGTGGCAGGGAAACCCCGGTCACCCAGCATCGCCTGCCTGCCCCCCCAGGGCAGACGGGGGCTGAGGTCCAGGATCGGCCATGCGTGCCCTGCTTGCTGCCTGGTCTTGCGGCCCACTCTTCAGTCAGTCCGCCTCCACTTCCTCATCTCCAGGCCGCGGTGACCACGAGGCCCTTGGGGTCTTCCGGCAGAGACGTCCACGTCCCCCCTTGGAGGCCTCCACCCAGTCTCCCGCTGGGCTGCGCCCACGTCCTCCGGGGAGATGCATTCCCATCGCCCACGGGCCCACTCACATCCCTGCCCCACCCACTTCCGGGGAGGCCTGGACCCCACCAGCACTGGATCCAGCACTGGACCCCACCCCCACCCCCGAGGGCGCTCCATTCACACGCCCACTGGTGCTGACCGCCCACCCCTGCTGGCCCCACTCACATCGTCTGCTGCTACATGCTCGCCCCCACCAGTCTCGTTCACACCGTCACTGCCCTCCACCCACGTCCCTGGCTGGGCTCCAACCACATCGCCCACCGCAGTCCGTCTCCGTCCACTGTGGGGCCCGGTCCACATCCCCATGGGCTCTGCCAGCATTCCCCGCTAGGCTTGACGGACAATCCCCAGCGGTCCGCTCCGTGTCTCCCGCGGGTCCCCGGGCATGCCGGCCGACCGCTGGGCTTCGTTCACCTCAACCACCGGTCTCCGTCCAATCCCCCTCGGACGCTCAGAGTCGTCTGGTGGGGAGGGAGTGGGTCTGCTGGGAACGAGCACTTCTGTCCCCTGCAGTGGGTGAAGCAGGTGCCCGAGGCCCACCTGTATGGTCCCAGAGGACCCCGGGTCCCTGGGAGGGGCTGGGCCCTGAGCCCGGTGAGAGTGGAGCTGAAGGCAGCCGGCCTGGGCCGGGGCGGGGCATCCCAGCCGGGGGCACTGAGGAACCTGCCAGCCATCCAGGGAGGAAGCCAGCTTGCCCCTCTGAGCACCTGCTGAGCCTTCCTGTCACCTGATGCCAAGTCTCTTTCCCAAGGCCTCCCCTGCAGCCCTAGAGCCGCCAGTGGGGTGGGGGCGGGGGAGGGAGACAGAGGAAGCCAGCCCCCACTTCCCTGGCAGGAGTCCAGCCAGCAGGCCCGAGCGGGGGAGGAGTAAGCTCTGCCCGGACGTGTCGGGGTCTCAGCCTCGACAGGGCTGGCTGGCGTGATGGGATCCCTAGCCGCCGGGACCGTCTGCTCTCCTGGGGAGGGCGCAAGCTGGAGGGCCTGCCGGAGCCTCCCAGCTGGCGGAGAGGACGGCTGGCGGCTGCCTTCTCTGAGATGAGCTGGCCACGTCGAAAACAGGGAACGGCCCATGCCCGCCCGTGCTCGGAGCACCCTGGGCTCGCGGGGCATCCTGTGGGCTGAAGGCCTTCACCAGCGGGCGCTCAACGACCGGCAGGGCTGGGGCCCGGGGCCCCTGACGGCAGGAGGCTCTTGTGAGGGGCCCGAGGACGCTGGCGCGTGCACTCCAGAGCCGGGAGCAGGTGTCTCAGGACAGCCCTCTCGACCCAAGGGCCTGAAGCTGCGGCCCCAGCCCTGCCCTCTCCCCCGGGTTCTTTCCTCCCGCTCTGTCCTGCCTCCCTCGCCCTCTCCTTCTGCTTCCTCCCTCGCTCGCTCCGTTCTGCCCCTCTTCTTTCTCTCCTGGCCCCGCCTTCCTCGCTTTCCTGCCTTTTCCCTCGGTGCCAAGCCCGTGCCCCTGGGCTCTCCCTTCTGGCGAGGCGGCAGCACGCTCATCCTGACGCGCCCCCCGCAGAGAGCCCAGAACTGGGCAGGAGGGGCCGGAGGCTGGGAAGCCTGGGGTGGTGAACCTGAGCCAGGCGGGAGGAGGCTGGCCAAGGGGGCTGACTCGGCCAGGGCGGCAGCCCAGCCCCCCGTGCCGGTGCCCTGTCTGCTGGGGCCATGCGGGACACGCGGACGTCAGGAGGTGCGGGCAGGCGGGGGCGGGGGCCGGGACTCCCGTGCCTCCGTCACCTCCCACTGACTAGACGCTGCTCTGGGTAAAACCCCTGCCTGCCTGGAGCTGGCGTGGGCTGAGGGGACAGACGGAAGAGACGAGGTGTGAGGACGTGCTGGAAGGCGGCGCGAGCATGGGGATGAGCGGGGGAGGCCTCGGGCGCCGTGGGCGTTGCACCGGGCCTGGAAGTCGTGGGGAAGGGTGGGGCCGGGTGGAGCTGCCCGGGGCGTGGGGGGGATGGGTGCGGGCTGTGGTCCTGAAGCCTGTGGGAGCCCTTGTGGGACCCGAGCAGGTGACAGGACCCGGCTTGGCTGAAGGACCCCCGACCTCGGGTGGAGAAGGCCCTCGGTGGGAGAGGGCGAAGCAGGGGCACCTGGGAGGCTGCCGCCGTCCTGCCCGTGACGCCAGTGGGCAGCAGGACAGCGGGAGACGGTTACGTTCCGGAGGGATATGGAAGGTGGGTCTCCACTGGAGGTGAGAAGAGGGCAGTGGTTGAAAATGAGCCTTGGGCTTGGCCTGGGCAGCCAGAGGGAGGGAGGTGGCACTGCTGAGACAGGAAGGCTGTGACGGGAGGCGACTGGAGTCTAGCTGGGGCACGGCCAGGGAAAGGTGACCACCAGGCTGCCGTGTGGAGGGAGATGCTGGACCTGTGGGCCTTTGAGCTCGAAGGTGTGGCCTGCAGCCGCGGTGGGAGTGGGCGTGCTGGGAGGAGCCTGTGGGGCGAACATGAACAGGAAGCGGATCCTTCCACCTGGCTGTGTGCTGCCACCCGTCCAGCGATGAAGCAGAGGTGGGGGCGGGTCGGCCGTGTCCTAGAGCTCACATAGGGCAAGCAGGAGTCCGTCGGGGGCCAGTCAGTCTGCCGGGGCTGGCTGGGCACAAGGAGAAAGGGCGGCCTCCCTCTTTGGGGGATTTCAAGCCCCTGCAGCCCCAAAGGGCCCGAAGACCCTTGTCGGCCTAAGGCTGAGAGTGTGATGAAAGTGGGGTCTGGCTTCCCGCCCCGGAGCAGGGCTGGGAGGAGTTGGCGAGGCCTTGCAGCTGTTGCGGCCCGTGGGTGAGCAGGGCTGCAGAGGGCGGGCGGCTCTTTGGAGCTGGCTCTGGCTCTGAGTTGGAAGACGGTGCCAGGAGCCTGGGGCTGAGCCTGTCGGGAGGCTGCTGTCTACACCGGGAGGAGGGTGGCAGGAAAGGCCGGTGTCCAGGCCAGACCTAGCCCCAGTGTCTCCCCATGAAGGGGCTTGCTCTCTCCATTCTGCAGATGGGGAAACTGAGGCCATGTGATGTGACGCAGGTCACACTGCCCAACAGTGCAGGCTTGACTCCAAGGCCAGGCTGCCCACGGCTGGCACTGTCTCCTTCCAAGAGCCGTATGAAAACAAGCCGCAGTGGCAGAAGCCTGAGAGGGCCTCAGGCCCTTCAGCGGGAGAATGAACGGCGATTCAGGAGACCGGCTACCTTGCCAGGGCGCGGTGGGCTGCAGAGGGCGCCGGATCTGACCTGGGGCGCTCCACCCTCCAGGCTGGGCGGGGGATTTGCAGGCGGAGTTGTGCTGTGTCGACGCCCTTGTGCACGGTTGCTGGATTCCCCAGTGAGCCAAGAGGGGCTGACGGCAGGCCGGCCGGGGGCCACGGGCTGGGCGGTGGGGGTCTGCTCCTGGGGTCTGCAGGCCTCCCGAGGTGATCCGCCTTCTCAGCCAGGGCCAGAGGCCAGGAAGCGCTGAGGGAAGGAGTCCGCGGAGGCTGGCGCTCCGACTCTGTGAAGATGGCCTCCCGGAGCGTCTTATCCTCTCCCTCCCTTGGTCCAGGAAGTGAGACAAAGGGCCCCGCCCACTCGGCCCCTTGCCCGAGCTGCTCTCCGGCCCTGAGGCAGAGGCAGCGGCCTCCTCCCCAGCCCCTCCTGCCTTCTCCACAGCACAGGGGAGGCCTGCGAAGCTCGCCCGGGAGGGCTCCTCTCCCTCCTCGGTCCCTTCATTCTGCCCGGCTGGCCTCAGGGCCCAGGGTGCCAGCCCCTTGGCTGAGTCAGTGAGGCCCTGAGCTGTGCTGGAACTGGCTGGGATCAGCTTTACGGTGCGACCTGTCCCACGCTTAGAAGTGCTGCAAGCGGGTCGTTAAACTCGAAGCCAACCACAGTGGAGGTGTTCACACCATGACGATGGGCTCACACAGCATGCCGGGCCTTCCCCCGTTCCTCTGGAGCGTTGGCTGCCGAACACTCCCTGCGCAGCATTGCCAGACCCCCTGTGAGCCCCCGAAGCCAGGGCCCTGTCCGCTCGCACTGCCTCTCAGGTGTCCCGGAGGTCCCCGAGGCCTGTCAGTCGCCCTTTGTACGTGGCCGCTGCCGTTTGGGCTGCATGGAGTCACTCTCCTGCCCTGACTGGCCGCCACTCTCTGACCTGCTGGTGCCACCTGGTGGGAAGGAGCGCGGGCATCTGAGGCTCCAGGCCTGGCTTTGTTTCTGGGTGTGCCCTGCACTAGCCTGGAGAGCGGCTGCGCCCGTGGGCTCCCCTTTCCCAGGTGATATGAGCGAAGACCACCTGCTCGTGGCTTCCATCGCCGGGACTACATGCGTGGCTCCGGGCGCGGGGCAGGGGCTCCTCAGAGACAGCCCGGCCTGTGAGTGGCAGGTCTGCCCCGAGACCTCCCGCAGAGGGGCTTGAGAGGCTCCTCCCTCGCCTTCTCCACTCGACCCCCTGGCCTGCACGTGGGCACGCGGAGACCAAGGAGGATGTCTCCCCAGGATGAGAAGTGTTTCCATCCCTGGTGATGGAAAGAAACACTGCCAGTGTCATCCCGGCCTGGGGGCGGTTCGGCGATAAGCAAGCGTGTGCTCAGGGGTGCCCCCTAAACAGGGCCCACGGGGCTCTGAGGTGGGAACAGCTGGGAGGCTGCCGCGCATGTGCGCATCTGGGTGTGGAGGCCCCCCGGCCACACACACCTGCTGCTCCGGGCCTCCCATGCCGTGGAGGACAGACTCTAGCCTCACGCTAGGGCCCAACGCATGCTAATTCCAGAGCTGCCACGCCCGCCTGAGCGTCTGCACAGGGTCTGGCCTGGGGCTGGTCACCCAGCAGGGATCATGCAGGCTGCTTGGCCGAGTTCTGTCTTCAGGAGTCCAGAGGCGACTGGTCGATTCAGCACACGGGCTTTACAGACGAACTCACGCACATCGTTTATCTGCCTTTGCGTGGTTTACAGGCCTCATTTCACTTAGATGATGCAGCTTTGTGAATGTGGTGCCAGGGCAAGGTGAAGGGACTTGCCTGAGCTCACAAGTACGAGAGCTGGAATCAGAACCCAGGGGCAGGTTGCCCTGGAATTCAGGGACCCGACACCACCCTGTACCCGTGGACCCAAGCAGCCTGTGCGGATGTGACCTGAGGTGACCCTGCCCTTGCCACACGGCCACAGCTGCCCGGTCCTCGCACACCAGAAAGTAGGCTCAAGACTAGACTGGCAGGAAGTGGGGTGGACGCCAGGCTGTGGGGCGGACGCCAGGCCTGCAGCCACGGGGCTCCCTGAGCAGCGCCCTGGCATTTTGATGGATGAAAAACATTTGAAGTTTTGCTGTAAAAGTGTCTGTTGTGGAAAGATAAGGACATTCTGGCACACGCAGCGGGGACTTCTTAACGAGTTCGTGCAAGAGCGGCATGCTTCTTCTTAACCTCGGGGCTGGTACAGAGTGGCCCTAATCAGCCGCTAAGGTGGTGTCGGCCAGGCCGGCGCCAGCCAAGACCCACAAGGCAGGCAGGCCCAGCGCCATGTCTGCTAAGGGGTGCGGGGACTGGGGCCCCGTCTGACCCTGGAGACCATGTGCATGGGCCGTGGCAACACTTGAGGCACCGCGGAGAGAACCTAAGCTTGGGAACGAGTGGCGAGAAGGGCCTGTGCCTGCCTCTGAGGCGGGCTGAGGGGTGGAGTGTGACACCGGGTCCCGAGTCCTGGCTCCTGGCGGGGCCTTGCTGACCCTGTGGCCTCAGGTGGCCCCTGCATCCATGCGATGGATTAAGCCCCGTGGTCAGGGTCCCCGGATCCCCGACTGGGTGCAGGGGAGGAGGGCAGTGCCCGAACGGGAGTGGTGGGCAGAGTCCCCCCGCAGCTGTCTGCGCTGATGTTCCTTCGAGGGGACCCTCCTCAGAGCTCCGCCCGTGTGCCCTAGCCAGGTGGTGATGGCGGCCCAGGCGCTCCCTTCCTTGACCCAGGGCAGACCCTCCATTTCCCTGCAGAAGACGCCTCGGGTGCCACCTGGTTGGAAAGGGTGGCCTGTGCTCCGCAGGCACAGAGTTCTCAGCAGGGCGGCGAGAGGGGAGGCTTGGCTGCGCTCTGCTCCGGCCAGCCTCGACTCCACTGCCCCCAGTCGGCCCTGCGAGGCTCCTCTAGGGATGGCGCCCTGACCCCTGGACAGGACGCAACAGTTTCGCCCTTTTTTTGTCAGATCACTAGCCGTGCACCTTGCTCGTCACCCAGACTGAGGGCCCCGAGGGTGGAGGATGAGGGGTTATCTCAGGGTGTCCAGGGAAGCATCGGGCTTAGACCACAGGCGCTTGGTGGGCGCACGAGAAAATGCCGTGAGACTGGTCCTCCCGGCCAGGGCGAGTGAAGGGGCTACCGATCCTGGCGGAAGACGGCTGTTCTTGGGGCTTTTGAGTCGGAGTCTCACTCTGTTGCCCAGGCCGGAGGGCAGTGGCATGCTCGTGGCCGCCGCAGCCTCAGCCTGCGGGGCTCAGGTGATCCTTCCTCCTCAGCCTTCCAAGTGGGACCACAGGCGTGTGCCATCTGGCCTGGCTAATCTTTTGATTTATTGTAGAGACGAGGTCTCGCCATGTTGCTCAGGCTGGTCCCGAACCCCTGGGTTCAGGCAATCCTCTTGCCTCTGCCTCCCAAAGTGCTGGAATGACAGGCGCGAGCCACCGCACCTGGTTATTCTTAATGGTCTGGGGATTTGCTGTGTGACTCTGAAAGATCCCTTGCCCTCTTCTAGCCCTGACACTGCAGGTTCTCCAACTCCCAAGGGCTGTGGGCTCAGGTTTCCTCAGCCTTTGGCTTTCCTTGGGGAGCTCTTGCTCCCTCCTTCCGCTTGTCTCGTCCCAGAACCTCTGAGCCCTCAACCCAGGCTGAAAAGCGTCTTTCCTTCATCTGCAGGGTCAGGAAGCCCAGGATCTTCTCCTCTCCTTGTGCCTGCCATGTCTGTTGGCATCCTGGCGGGGCCTGGCCCTGTACCCTGTGCAGGCGGCCGTTTGCCTGTGTGCACTCCTGCCTGAGATCTTCCCCCTCCCAGGCATCCTGGGGGCTGGAGCACGAAGGAAGAAAGAGGTAGGCAATTTGGGGGCCCCCACTCTGGCAGTGGGCTGTGCAGGCAGAGGGAGCTGGGTTGTGTCTCAGCTCCGATGTTGACAGCGGGGTGACTGAGCCTGTCTCCTTGCCTCTTCACGGGCAGGAGGCGGGGGACTGCAAGCAGCAGAGATAGTTCATGGCATGCTCTGAGCGCAGTGTCTGCCCCGCTGGCGGCAGGGATGCCCGGGCAGAGGCTGCCTCCATTCCGACCAGCGGCAAGGCCTCGGGCAGGCTCAGGCTTTCTGGAAATGCAGGGGTCTTGGGAGCCTCTCGCGGCTGTCGTTTCCTTCTGCGTCTGGGGGTGTGAGTGGCCTCCCTGGTCTCCGGGTGGCCCAGCCCCACTGGGACGGCGGTGGAAACTTCAGGCCCCAGCCCCGGCAGGGGCTCAGCCTCTCCCCCAGGGCCAGCACAATCCCACTTCATGATTCTTGGAACTCCTCTCTGAGGAAAGGCAACTTTCATTTAACCTCGGAAAGCCCTTGGCAGCGCTGGGTTACATGGCAGCCCATCTGCGCGGGGGCCCAGGCTTCCAGGTGGAATTGGCAGCCCACCCCGGGAGTGCCCGCGACAAGTAGGAGAGGGGCGCGGATCTGAGACAGGATTTTCTGTTCGCACAGTCACAGGGAGTGGTGGCTCCACCTCCCGGTGGGGAAGGCGATAAGTCCGCTGCACACGGATGTGGGCGAGATTGCACCCTGAGCCTCTGGGCCTGGCCCGCCGCAACATGCAAGGTGCAAGGGCGAGGCCTCGTCAAGAAGGTTGCAGATTCCTTGGCACGTGACTGCAAACGCCTGCCAGCGCCCTCTCTGGGACAGTACGAGAAGGTGCCGGGTCCTCGGGGCCTGCGCTCCCCAGAGGCCACGTCCTCACCAGCCGGGGACTGCCTGCCTCCGCGCAGGCAAGGGTTCCGCAGAGGGCAGCCAGTGCCCGCAGGTGACACTGTCCACATGAGTGGCCTGAGGCCCCCGCCTTGCCGTCCCACCGTGGCCCGAGCCCTCACTTGCGTTAACCTCACCCTTCAGGCCTCATCAGCGCTCGTTGTCTTTCGTGGAAGAGCAGTTTGAATGAGGGATCGCGGCTCTTCTGGCCTGTTTCTCGCCTAGTGTTAATATTTCCCAAGGGTTTTCCTTTGATCTTTCGAGCACTAAGCACTTCTGAGGCAGCTTTAAGCTTTCGGCTGTACAGGATGGGCAAGCTGAGACTCTGAGGTGCCAACTTTTCAATTCCGCGAGATCCCTGCCCTTGCAGGGCCGCATTCTAGCAGGGTGGAGGCACGTGGCAAACACAGGGCATCACATGGTACAGGCCAGCTCGGTGGCTCAGCCTGTCCTCCCGCACTTTGGGAGGCCGAGGCGAGTGGATTGCCTGAGCCTGCAGGTTCGAGACCAGCCCGGGCAACTTGGCGAGACTGCGTCTCTACAGTAAATCACAAAAACTAGCCCGGCATGGTGGTGTGCGTCTGTAGTTCCAGCTCCTTGGAAGGCCGAAGTGGAAGGATTGCCTGACCCCAGCAGGTAGAGGCTGCGGTAGCCGTGAGCGTGCTACTGCACTCTAGCCTGGGTGACAAGAGTGAGACTCCAACTCAAAAAGAAAAAAGGGCCAGGCTCGGTGGCTCAGCCTGTCATCCCAGCACTTTGGGAGGCCGAGGCAAGAGGATTGCCTGAGCCCAGGGGTTTGAGACCAGCCCAGGCAACTTGGCGAGTCCTCGTTTCTACAATAAATCAAAAAATTAGCCAAGCATGGTAGTGCATGCCTGTAGTTCTGGCTACTTGGAAGACTGAGCTGGAAGGATCGCTGGATCCCAGCAGGTAGACGCTAGGGTGGCTGTGAACGTGCCACTGCACTCCAGCCTGGGCAACAAAGTGAGACTCCAACTCAAACAAACAAACAAACACGAATCAAACAAGCACAGTATGCCAGAAGGACACGTGCGCAAACAGTTCCAACAGAGCTGCAGGACTAGGAAGCCTGGGTTGGGTGAGGGAGGAGGTGGGCTGCAATTTCAAACAGTTCAGAGCAAGCCTCGATGCCAAGGTGCCGCTGAGCAAAGGTTGGCAGGAGGTGAGGGAGTTAGCCATGGGGATATCCAGGAAGGACATTCCAGGCAGAGGGGACAGCCCCCTCAAAAGCTCCAGGACATGTCTGCGTGCTCCAGGAAGGGCAAGGAGGCTGGTGTGGCTGGAATAGGGGAGCGGAGGGAAGCCACGCCGTGCGGAGCCTTGGGGGTCACTGTGAGGACGTGGAGTCTTCCTCTGAGCTGGGAGCCAGGGAGGGTTGCAGCAGAGGAATACTGTGATCAAGGCTTTATTTTAAAAGGTCGTAGGATGCTGTGTGTGGAGGCAAGGCAGGGGCAGGTAGAATTTTCGGGAGGCCACTATACCACTGGCCCAAGGGGGAGGTGGCAGCGGCTCACACAAGGCTGCGTGGTGGAGGGCAGTGGCCGGAGCCGGGCGTGTGTGGATGGTTCGCCGTCACGATTTCCTGAGCCGTCGGGAGTGGCCTGCAGGGGCCGATGAGTGACCACGGCCCCGAGGGGCTGACCCGGGCGATGGGAAGGGTGGTGTAGAGTTGGGGGAGGTGCAGGCCAGGCAAGTAGGGGGAGAAGGACGCGTCCAAGGCCTGGAAGGCTGAGCTTGGGTGCCCACTCGATGTCTGAGTGGGACTCGTAGCGGGTGGCAGCCCAAGGCCCGCGAGCACTTGAGGGGTGAGCTGGCAGAGAAATTCAGGCTTTGCTGATCTCTCCGTCCTGGCCTTCCTCTGTTATTCTGAGACGGCTTTCTCTCTTCCGGTGGTTTTGGGACCTAGGTGGTAGAAGGTGACTTAGGCAGCAAATGCTATGTTTGCGTTGGGAACGGAAAGCCAGAACCGCCCCACCTCAGGAGACCGGGTCTGAATGCCCGGGTGGTGCCGGCAGCTCCCACTGTGCTGTGTGGCCTTGTGTGCCCGTGCCCTCACGGCATGCCCCGGGCCGTGGCGTGAGTGTTCACGCCTCCCTCCTTCTCAGAGCGTGAGGTCCTGGCCGGCGGCCCGACTTGCTGGTCTCTGGGCTCCCACGCCAGGCTTGCAGGCGACCCTCGGCTGCGGGGTGTGGTGTGAGGTGGTGGTGCGCCAGGCCTCCCAGAGACACCTGCCTCCTGGAACAGTTCCGGCATCTTTTCCTATGGTTACCATTTTGTTTTTTTCTCTTTGTGGATTGCTCATTCACAGTTTGCCCATTTTTGGAAGGAGGCTGACTTTTTATTTTTGGTTTCAGGAATTCTTTATATATTTGGTCTACTAATTTTTTGTTCTTAAGTGGTAAACGTCTTCTCCCAGTAGTGGCTTGTGTCCTTATTTTGTTTTGAAGTCTTTTTGATTTTGATTTTATTTATTTTGTATTTTATTTTTTAGTAGGTTTAAAAAAACCTTTTTATTTAAAGACGTGGGGTACGATTCAGGGTTAGATATACACACGGTCACGATACAGGTCAAACTGGGGCCTCACTTTGGTCCCCACTTCACCTGGTGTGAGATCAGGCGCCCTTTTTGATGGCGTGTGAATGCCTCCCGGCAGTTTTCCTCTGGGTCTGCTGATGAGTTATTTTAATTTTAAAGATGTGGGGTACAATTCAGGGTTAGGTGCATAAGTGGTCATCATAGGTGAAGTTTTCGATATCTTGTGTTCACAGAATGTTAGCAGTTTATTATAGTCAAGTTTAACAATCTGTTTCTTTATGGTTTGTTCTTTGAGAACTCCTTCTGCAGAGCAAGATCCTGAAAGAGAGTCTCCAATATTTTCCCCGAATGTCTTACTTTTCATGTTTGCATTTTTAATTCGCTTCAAATTGATTTTCGTAAATGGCACAAAGTGAGGACCTGCTTCTATGTTTCCCTGTAAGGGTCGCTGGCTGTCATGGTGTCACCCATGGAAAATTCTGTCCTGACTATTTTCAGTGCCGACTCCTTCGTACACGGTTTTCGTGCGTGTGTGGACCTCTTTGAGGCTCTTTATCCTTTTCCACTTTGCTGTCTGATGGTCCCTGGGCCAATGTCACACTGCTCTAGTGACTGTAGCTTTAGCATGACTTTTGATACTTGATAGAATAAGTTTTCCTATCTGCTTCTTTTTACTCACATTTTGGCGATATTCTCGGCCCTCAGTTCTCCGTATACATTTCAGAATCATCACTTTGTCAAGTGCCATGAAATGCCCTGTTGGATTTTAATTTGAATTACACAGAATTTATATCAAAATTTGGGAAGAATTGACAGCTTCATGACCATGGTAAACATCTCAATTTATTTACATTTGCCTTTTCTCAATGATGTCTCAGAACTTTCTCCATAAAGGCAAGGTTACAGCTGTGCAAGTTGTCTGTGTACTGATGGCCCCCTGGCATTGTGTGATATACAAAGTTCATGGCTGCACAGGACAACCATGTTTACAAATCTTGGTCAGCGTTTCTTAATTTTATCCTTATCTTAAAGTTTTTGTTGCCATCGGGAGATGTATCTTTCAAAAATTTGCGTGTTTCTGGTGTGCACGTGTGCCCCCCCATCTTATATCTGGGGAACTTGCTGAACTTTTTTCTAGTTCAACAGCTTGTAGATTCTTTTAGATTTTTTAATGTAGACAGCCATACTATCTGACAATTATAAAAGACATTTTTTTCTTTCAATACTTTTACTTTTTTCTCCTTGGTGTTGGCTAAGACTTCCAGCAGAGTGAAGCATGAAGTCATTATACAAGGCGCTTTGTCTTTGACCTTAAACACGTGACGCAAATGTTAAGTATCATGCTTCACTAGATTTCAAGAGGTGGTCTTGATCAAATTAAAGTTTTTTCTGATTCTTAGTATGTGAAGAGGTGTTTTACATGGAATTTCAAAATGTTTTGGTAGTGAAATTATTACTTTTTCCCCTTCTTTAATCTTTAAGTGGTGAATTAATTGAAAGGATTACATCTTTTTTTTTGAGACAGAATCTCACTCTGGCATCCTCACTCCCTGACCCAGTCTGGAGTGCGGTGGTTCGATCATAGCTTACCATAGCCTCGAACTCCTGGGCTCAAGTGATCCTCCTACCTCAGCCTCCTGAGTAGCTGGGACTATAGGCACACACCACTGCACCTGATGGATTTAAATTTTTGGTAGAGAGATGGAGTCTCACTTTGTCACCCAGGTTTATCTTGAATCCTGACCTCAGTGATTCTTCTTGTATCAACCTCCCAATCAACTAGGATCACAGGCAAGAGCCACCAGGCCCCGGCCTCTTTTCCAGTATTAAATCAGTCTTGCTTTCTTGGGAGCAACTTGGTTATGATATAGCATTGTATTTATTCATTACTGGGTTTGATCTGCTAGTGGTTTATTTCTGATATTGATATCCGTGTTCATGAGTGTAATTTACCTGTAATTTTCCTTATTTGTGTTTGATATCAAAGTTACGCCAGCCTCACAAAATGAGCTGAGGAATAGTCTCCCTATGCATCGGAACAGTTTGCATGACATTGAGATTATTTCTTGACTGTCTTCTAGAAGTCACCCTAAAGCCATCTGGCACCTGATCTTGACAACAGTCTCTCTCTCCCCCCACTCTCTCTTTCTCTCGTTCTACAAAATTTTAGACACTGCTTCAATGTTTTCAATGTTTATGAGTCTATACAGTTTTCCATTTCTTCTTGAGTCAGTCTTGATATGTAGTATTTGCTAGGAAATTACCTAAATTTTCCAAGTTTGCATGAAGTTTGAAATAATTCTGACATTTTAAAAATTGCAGTCTTATTTTTATTTCTTTTCCATCAGTTTCTTCTCTTTGTATTTTTTTCTTTCTACATTTCCTAGGTTGCAGTGTTGTTTCTATCATTTTTGGGTTGGTTGTATGCTTGTTAATCTCCAGGCCTTTCTTTTTATGAAGTATACACGTCTGGGACTGTAAGCTTCTTTTTAAATACCACCCCCAGTTTTGATATGCAGTACTTTCGTTATTCAGTTTTAAGTATTTTCTTTTCTTTTTTTTTGAGTTAGAGTCTCACTCTGTTGCCCAGACTGAAGTGCAGTGGCCGCTCCCAGCCACCGCAGCCTCGATCCGCTGGGCTCCGATGATCCTGCCTCCTCAGCCTTCTGAGTAGCGGGAACTACAGGCGTGTGCTGCCACGCCCGGCTGATTTTCCGATTTGTTGTAGAGATGAGGTCTCGCCAACTTGCCCAGGCGGGTCTCGCACCCGCGGCTCAGCCAGTCCACTCACCTCAGCCTCCCAAAGCGCTGGGATTACAGGCTGAGCCACCGAGCCCGGCTAGTATTTCCTTTTCTTTTCTTTCTTTCTTTTGGAGCGATGAGGTCTCGCCGTGTTGCCCAGGCTGATCTTGAACTCCTTGCCTCAAGTGATCCTCCCACCTTGGCCTCCCAAATGGCTGGGAACACAGGCATGAACCACCACACTTGGCTTAAGTATTTTCTAAACATTTTGATTTGTTTTTTAGCCTATGAGTTATCCACAGGAATGTTTCTACAGACTCAAATGTATGTTTTTGTATATTTGTCTCTAGTTACTTTTTCATTATTGATTTCCAACTTATTTGCGTGGTGCAGTATTTTAAAATTTGTTTGGACTGGTGTTTGGCCTAGTACATGATCAATTTCTTGTTGCAATTTTATGCATTTTTGAGAATTATGTACACTCTTTGAATGTTGCGCTGTGCAGTTGTCCAGCATACCAAGCTTGTTTGTGTTGTTCATATTTACTATATCATAATTTTTTGATATACTTTATCTGCTAATGACTTAAAATCTCTTAGCATAGTTGTGGATTTTTTCCCTTGTAACTAGGTCAATTTTTACTTTATAAATATATAGCTATGTTTGTAGTTGTACATAATTTAGAATGTTTATATCACTCTGATGAATTCGCTCTCATTTTTTAATCATTATGTAGTACAGTCTCTTCTGCTCTTAATAATGCGCTTCTTTTGATTAGTACTTCCCTGGGATACGTTTTTTATGTACTTAGCTTTTAAGTTTTCTGTCTCCTTATGTTTTAGATGTGATTACTGCAGATCTGTTTCTGGATTATTCTTTTAATTCAATCCAATACTTTCTGATTTTTATTTTAAGCAGGAAAGTTTAGTTGATGTATATTTGCTGTGATTACCAATCTGCTTAGGCTTCTTTCTAGGACCTCATTGCATCTTATTTTGTGCTTTCTGTTTGTTTTGCCTTTTCTATGACTTTCCCTTTTCTTTCTTGTCTTACATTGGCATGCCTGAGTTTTCAGATTCCCCTTTTTCTTTTCTACTTGTTTGAAAGTATTTTATGAGGTGGGACCCCGAAAGACCTGGAATTATCTTTTGGAGGGTGAGCTCCTGGAACAAGCTCGGAATTTGTTCCTCCGGATCAAACAGTCAATCAGAGTTTTCATCTGGAAGTTTTGAGAAGGTTGTGCAGGATTTGCAGAAGAAGCCTCCTGGGTTGTGGCAAACAGGTGACTGGCTCTTCCCCTGTAACCACGCACCTGCCCACGCTGCGCTGATGTTCTTCATCTTTTGACTGAAGACAGCATGAACCCTGCACCTCACCCTCCCTGCTCACCCTGAGTGACTTTTTTTGTGTCTGTGGGTGAAAAAAGTCCTCAAAAGAAAATGTTTTGCTGATGTGGAAGAAGTGAAACAAAAACGACAGAAACACTAAAAGGCATCAAAAGTGACAAGTTCAAAAACTGTTTGAGCAGTGGAAAAGGGATCTTGACAGGCGTGTTGGATCAAACGGAGAGTACTTTGAAGGTGACTGAAGTGGTGTGAGGGTAAATACAGCATTTTTAATAAATAATTTCTGTTTTGGGGGGTCTCCCTCTTATTTCCATTCATCTCATAATGACACGTAAAACTTTTAAAACCTTTTTTTACGCATAAACTTTTAATGTGTCATCTTGACAAAGTCTGAAAACAATCAGCCTTGTCCCCTGGCCCCCGATACTGCGAGGACCCTAAGGGAGCTCGGCTCTGCTCCTCCTCCCGCCTCCCTTGTTCACGCACCGCTTGCCCTCTGCTCGCCCGGTCCGTGTTCTGGTGGCCAGCCTTTGCCTCTGGTTCTCTGCTGCATCGCGGCACCTGGAGCGGTTTCCGGCACGCGGCAGCTCCGCGGAACGCTGAGTGGACGGACACTGTGGCTGTCCATCCTTGGCGTCGTCGCTGTTGCGGTTGCTTTACACTTTTATCGAGCGCCACGAGCAGACGCTTTCTTTCCACGAAGAATGCAGTCAGAAATATTTTCACCTGCAAGAACTATATGCTCTCCTCAGCTGGGGCCAACCTTGTACTTTGATGAGTCACGTCTCTGGATTCCACAGTGACTGCGTCTTCCGGTGGTGGTTTCTCCACCTTGCAGAACTTCTGCAGACTTCTCCCTTCTGGGAAACCACCCTCCCTGCCGTTTCCTCCTCCAGACACCGCCAGGCCCGGGCACATTTCGAGCTGGAGCTGGCAGGACTGCAGACAAATTGCCCTCTGGTGGGGATGGGGTTGAGGCAGACACCGGGGCTTCTGGGGCTCCCTCTTGGCAGGCTGCTCCCGGGAAGCGAGTTCCTAAGCTGGGGCGGGAGGAGAGGGATCACGGCAGGGCAGGCCCGTGTTTGCGCCACTTCTTGTCCCTGGAAGCATCAGGGCAGCCTGGAGTGCGTCCTCCCCGGCCTCCAGACAGGACCTGCCTTCCCTGCTGCCACCCAGACCTCTGGGGCCTGTGGGAAGCTGGGCTCACCTCGCAGGCGGAGAGGAGGCGGTGCCACAGCCCAGAAAACCTTTCTGGGACACCCATGGACTGGGTGGAGCCCAGTCGTTGAGGGGCGTCAAGTCCTGGATGGCCTGGGATTGGCAGAGCAGTAAGAGGAGGGGCCCCGGCCAGTGGGAGGGAAGCCCAGCCTAGGGGCAGCCTCCTCCCCGGTTCTGGCCTTTCTCTGCGGGCCTCCTCGCGGGGACCGCCCCTCCAGGCAGGGACCTGAGCACTTCAAGCCTAGATGGTGCCCAGTCGCCAGCGGCCTGGACCAGCCCCTTGCAGAGGGCGGGCTCGTTCAAGCACCCTTTCAGCCTTCCCAGAAAGGTCTCTGGAGTCAGGCGCTCCTGGCCCCTCTGTGTGGGCGGCCAGGCAAGCGCTTTCCTCCCGAGCCTGGGTCTCTCACCGCTGACACGGGGAGGACGTGCTGGCTGGGCTGGCACACCTGAGGGCTGGGCAGCGTGCGGTGCCGTCCTGTGGTGTGACCCGAGGGAGTGTGGGGACAGCGCCGTCTGCTGCAACGATGGCGGCAGCCGCGACTGCTGGTCCTGGGGTCCTGCTCGGTCCTGGGGTCCGACTCCCAGGGGCTGGCGAATGGGGAGAGGTGTGGGCGCCTGGCATGGCTGCTTCTCCTTCCTGACAGCGGCCGGGCCTCCCGCCCGCAAGGCCAGTGGCAGCTCT
The DNA here is from genome assembly GCA_027257055.1 of Cephalopachus bancanus. Taxonomy (NCBI): domain Eukaryota; kingdom Metazoa; phylum Chordata; class Mammalia; order Primates; family Tarsiidae; genus Cephalopachus; species Cephalopachus bancanus. The sequence goes on along the minus strand of JAPVLO010000252.1, from coordinate 1,489,087 downwards.
GGGGCTCTAAGGTCCCCGGTGACCGGGCAGCTTTCTGAGCACAGGGCCGTTAGACTCGCCCTGGGGACTTGCATGCAGCACTACCCGGCAGCCCAGTGCAGGGAGGGAGAGCGGGCCTCCTGCCCCTGGCCTCCCCGGCCGGTCGTTGTCCTGTGGAAGCTCATCTCCTGCAGGCTGCGGAGTGTGTCTGAAACCTTATCCTGGAAGCATCTCCTCTCACTCGTGTCAGGCCTGAGGAAAGGGAGAAGGCCGGAATTCCCTCAGCAGGCAAATTCCATTCGAAGCGAAGAGATTCTTGCTGGCGATGGCGTGCTCAGGCGGCGGGTTCTCTTCGAGAACAACAAACGGCTCTGAGCCCTTCTTGGTGGACACCCGAGCGTCAGAATGGCCTGACCAGGCCTGAGGACCCCAGAGAGATATTGGATCCAGGCCACGGTGACACGGTGAAGTCCTCCAGTGCTGGGCCTCAGAGGGCCCGAAGGTGACAAGCATCTCCGTCTGCCTGTCCTAGGTTAGCTCTAAAGTGTACCCTGGTCTGGCCCTCTGTACCTTTGCACGAGCGTTCACGCAGCCCCTGTCTTCACGCCAGCTACAGCCACGCACCTCCCTTCTGCCCGGACAGACCCGGAGCCAGAGCAGAATGAGGGCTCCAGAAACAGTGTCGACTAGGCCTAAGGACAGGCCCCTGTGCCCCCTGGCCCTGCAGTGCGGCGAGGGCAGAGGTGGGGATAGAGGCCTCGGGAATAAATGGCCTCCGATCGACCAGAAGGCGCGGCTCAGCCTCCAGGGAGAGGAGCTCCTCCTCCAGGGGTCTGGACCATCTGCACAGGAAGTTCTTCTGGACTCGTGGGGGAACAGTTGTTATGCAATTACTCCCGGATAAAGGAATAATTTAGTATCCTTCGTCCAATCCCACATCTGTCATTCCAGCTGCATGCATCTCAGCTTGCTGCTTCTCCTAAACAGAATTTAGTGCTGTGTGTAATCTTGTGGAATGAAACTTTTCTCCTTAAGGGATGTTGTCTAGACCTGTGCCATTCACGCTGTTGCCTGTCCCTCTCAGGCAGTTATGCCGCCCAGTGTGTGGAATTCCGTTGTGTGGATGTGCCACGTTTTCTTCTGTGTGGCTTCTGGGATGTCCTTGCACTTTTGCACCATGAATGCTGCCATGAATGTTGTCATCCATGCCTCCTGGTATACGGGGGCCAGAGTTTCTCTTGGGTATGTAGTCAGGGCAGTATTGCTGGGCCTCAGAGTGTGTGACTGGTCCACTTTGATGTGCCGGTTATTTTCTAAAGTAGCTGTAGCCACGTGCCCTCCCACCAGCCATGTGCAGGGTCCGTATCTGCATTCGCTCCAACACTGCTTATCTCCAGACCCTTCGGTTTTTGCCAAATGAGTGCAAAGTGTAATTTCAGTGGGGCCTTGATTGGCGTTTCTCTGATCACTGTTGAGGGACAATAGCTCTTCTTAGGCATCTTTATGTCTCTTCTGTGAAATGCCTGTTTGTGTGTTTTGCCCATCTCTCTCGAGTTGGCCTTTTTTTTTTTGAGTTGGAGTCTCACTCTGTCACCCAGACTGGAGTGCAGTGGCCGCTCCCGGCCACCACAGCCTCAACCCGCTGGGCTTCGGCGATCCTTCGGCCTCAGCCTTCCGAGTAGCCGGAATTACAGGCATGCGCTACCACGCCCGACTGATTTTTTGATTTATTGTAGAGATGAGGTCTCGCTGCCCAGGCGGGTCTCGAACCCGCAGGCTCAGGCAATCCACTCACCTCAGCCTCCCAAAGGCGCAGGATTACAGGCTGAGCCACCGAGCCCGGCTTGGCCTGTTTTTAAAAAAATGGACCTGAGAGTTTTTTACGGGGGCCCTCTTCGGTTGCCTTCTCGCCTTTTATACGTCAGTTTTCTGCATGGGAGAGGTTCACACTCTGGCTTCCGGCTGAGGAGGCGCACGGGGTGATGTGGGCGTGGCTCCGGATCTGTGTTGGGATGCAGGGACCCAGAGCTCCGCCACCTCTTAGCGTGTCAGAGTGAGAGGAGGGGTGCCGAGAAAGGGGGCGTTTGTGGCTGGGGAAGCGACGGTGAACCCCCAGTTCCTGCAGGAATTCCCCAATGCCCCCTTGGAGTACTGGATACGCACAGCTAGCTAGCACTCTGCTTCAGTGTTTAACATTTCAACGTGCACTTTGGAAGCATCTGGGCGAAAATGTCTAAAACACCTTCCTCAGTTAAAGAAATGTTTTATCAGAGTTATGCACCTCTGGGGTTTCAGAGGTGGACTAGCTCCACAAGGTGTGTTAGGCACACTTGCAGCCCCTTGGCTCCACCACACAGAATCCGGTCCCCCAGAGGAAGTCAGCCTCAGCTGCTCTTCTGAGGTGTGTTCAGAGCTCGAAGTCAAACACTTACACACTAATGCTGATTTTTCAGCCGTCAGTGTCGTCCTTTCAGGCCCTCCTGGAAGGTGTGGATGCAGGGAGGACTGCACACAGTTCCTCCACTTCCAATGCCCCATTATCTGCAACAGTTCCATCCTCTTTCTGGGTGGATTGAGAATCCAAAAGTTCCCACACTCCTGGGAAAAGACCCATTGTTCTGCAGCCATGGTAACAAGTAGCAGCAGACCGGTTTGAAAGTCTCTCCATAGCCTCAGGAAACACGTTTTGCAGCCAGCCGGTGTCAGCCCCTCGTTGAGACTCAGCCAGTCAGGGAACAGACTCACTTGACTAACCGGGGGTGTGCAAGCCCATCAAGCACAGTCTCTCTCACCCCATAACTTTCAAGGATGGCTGATGGCCTCAGCCCCATCCTTGGGGGCTGGCTGATCCTGCACCCTGGGCTCTGCTCCTTTCCGGAGGCTGCCTTTCGCTTGCTCGAGTGAGCAGCAAGTTGAGCTCTGCTTCTTGTGTTGGAGTTGAGGATGGGCTCAGCGTCCTTGAAAAGACCAGCATTCAGTGTTTCCATTCTGAGGAAGGCTTTTCACAGCCAAGCCCTTTCTTGCATAACTTTTTTATATTGCCTGGAGTTAATGATTGCTTTGTGTTTTTCATTTGCTCAGTTTCCTTTTCCTCTCTTGCATAACTTTTTTGTTTTATCTGGAGTGGATAATTGTTCTGTGTTTTACATTTGTGAATATTTTTTGTATCTGTCCCTAATGTATCCCCAAATTCTTCTCTGCTGCCCTGTCCCTGTTGGCATAAATCTCCTCTTGCTGTGTTTGCATGCATTAGCTGCTCCATCAGGTTCATCTTTCTGTGAAGTCTTCCTGGGAACCCCTGGCCTCACCAGCTGCCCTGGCTACCCTGGCCTTGATGCTGGGCCACTGAGGGCTCTCCCCTCACTGCTGGCACGGGGACCCCTTTCAGCTGTCTGTCCGCCTGGCCCCTGTTTCCGGCTGCCTGGGCCGAACCATGCCCTTGTTTTGGATAAGCTCACCCCCTGACAGGACGGGAGGAAAGGCGCATGGGAGGGCAATTTGAGGGTTTTTTTTTTGCTTTTTGAGTTTCGAGTCTCACTCTGTCACCCAGGACGGAGTGCAGTGGCATGCTCACAGCCACTGCAGCCTCAACCTGCTGGGCTCAGGCAATCCTTCCGCCTCAGCCTTCCAAGCAGCATACGCTACCATGCTCAGCTAATTATTTTTTTGACTTATTGTAAAGACAAGGGCTCACCATGTTGCCCAGGCTGGTCTTGAACCTGCAGGCTCAGGCAATCCTCTCACCTCAATCCCCCAAAGTGCTGGGATTGTAGGTTTGAGCCACCGTGCCCGGCCAATCTGAGAGCTTGTATTTCTGAAAACACCGTGTTTTCTCACACCTGATAGTCTGGCTGATGAGATGGGCCAAATTGTGTCCCCCTGCTTCCCTCCAAAACTCTGTATGTTGACGTCCTAACCCCAGTACCTCAGAATGTGATTGTAATCTTTGAAGAGGTGATTAAGGTGAGAGTAGACTGTTAGGGCTGTCACTAGTCCTCTCTGACTGGTGTCCTCATGAGAAGAGGTTGGGACATGACAAGGCAGACGGAGGATGACCACGTGAGGGCACAGGGAGAAGGCAGCAAGCCAAGAAGGGAGACCTCTGGAAAAACCACGTCTGTGGACAACTTGATCCCAGACATCTGTTCTCTAGAAGTGTGAGAAGCATTTCCGTGTAAGCCACCCCGTTGGTGGTATTTTGTTGTAGCAGCTCCTCTGAGCTCCGCTGCCGATTTCCTGCTCATTCCCCTGCTCCAATTCAGTGGCTTCTGGGCTGTTTCCTGAGCGGCCCCACTGGCCCCAGGGCCTTGGCACTGCCTGTCTGGTGCGCCTGTCCAGCTCACTGCCCCACGGGTGTCTCCCCCGGTGGCTGTCCTCTCCACCCTTGCGAGTCTCCCTTCCCGACGGAGCGCCGATGGAGGCACACACAGAAGACTGGGGTACGGGTCATTTGTGTCTGACTCCGCGCCTGGGATCATGCCCCCTAGACCCGGGCTTCTGCTCTGTCACGCCATCTCCAGCCCTGGCCACGCGGAGGCAGGCCAGCACTCCACGACCTGCTTGGATGGATAGAACTTGGTCGAGTGAACGCAGAAGCAGAGTGCTGACGCACGCCACCACCTTCTCTCTTCTGCGGTGGAAACCCTTCCCCGGGGCAGGGCTCCCTGCGAGCCCTCCCTGGCTGCCCGTTCAGCTGGAAAGCATGCACCTCACACACGCACAAGGCGCAGCCGAGTAGCATTCCTTGGGCAGAGCCGTCTTACCTCTGCTTGCGCTAATTAACCCTCTGGATGTCACTCTGTGCTGGGAGCTTTTCCTGTCTGCCTGTTTCTCTAAACCTCAGCACCGGGGCCCGCAGCCCCCACCAGGCCCTGCCTCTGAGCTCGGAGGCTCATCCTGGGAGAAAACAACTCCCGGGTCTGCGTGATGTCCCCTGGACGCCTCGCCTCCAGATCCCCTGTGCCACTTCCCAGGATGTCTTTCGACTTCCGCCTCCTCCTGTTTTGGCCCAAGCGCCTGCCCCAAGCACCCTCCGAGGTGGCTTCTCCTTGGCCCTGCTTGTCTCAGACCCTGGGTGGGGAGTAGAGGCCACACTCGTGCCTGACTTAAATTGCAGGAGTTGAAAAACAACAATCCTGTGACCCTTATGATATATGCAAAACAAAGCAGCAGAATCATCCAATCTTCATCTTTCTCCCAGGTCAAGTAAAGATGAGAGCTGTCCAAGATTAAATGTTTAAATTAAAAAGCAGTCTTGCTACCCTAAGCCTCTGTGCTAATTTGTCTGTCTGGTCGGCTGTTCTGCCTGGGAGAGCAGCTGGCTAGCCAGGCGACAACACTCCTGCAGGCCACGCCCATGCCCAGCCCCATCGGCCCCTCCTCCTTCCCCAGCAAGGCCTCCGCACCCCAATTTCCTTCTGGTTCCGGGAAGCGTCCAGAGGAGGTGGCAGGTGCGCCCAGGTCCCACCCTTGCAGGGCTCTTGGTCCTGCAGTGTCCCCGTGGGCTCCGACGGCTGCATCACAGGTTCCCTTGAGGGCTTCGTCTGGAGCCACAGGCTGCTCCTCCCTTGTGTGGGAGGTTGTGGACAAGGGATCGGACACTTTCATGCGGTCCTTCAGCCAAGATGCTCAGGAGTCCGTACACACGTCCCAGTTCCCTCACCCGGGAGAGATTCTGAGCTGTGCGTTTTGCAGAATTCCCCAGCAGACTGCCACTGGCGTGTGCTCTGAGCTCAGAGGCTCATCCTGTGAGGAGACAACTCCCGGGTCTGCGCGATGTCCCCCTGGACACCTTGCCTCCAGATCCCCTGTGCCTCTTCCCAGGATGGCGTTCGACTTCCGCCTACTTCTTTTTGGGCCCAAGCGCCTGCCCCAAGCACCCTCCGTGGTGGCTTCTCCTCGGCCCTGCTAGGCTCGGACCCATCGGCCGGCTTTCTGGGAACAGAGGCCGACTTGCAGTGTTGGCCGCTTTCTGTGGGGTAGACACTCCCACGGTGGCCCGTTTCAGTGGCCACGTGATGGTGCTGAAGGTGGGCCTGGGGGGAGATGCTCGCCACTGCCAGGCCTCCCGTGGGTGTGCCCGGCCTTCCCTTTCTGGCTGAGCGCCCCCCGGGACCCTGCACCTCTCCAGTGAGCCACCTCGCCTGCTTGCTGGAATCCCGAGTCTCGTCTGGGGCCTGCTTCTGAGGCAACCCTGTGGAAAGGCCCAGAAGGGGCCGTGGAGAGCGTTTGTTTTGCAGATGAGGCGGCTCAGACTCAGAGAGAGGAAGCGACTCCCCAGTTCCCGGCTGGGCAGCAGCACATCCCGCTCCCGAGCTCCCCAGCCCCGGCTGCCAGGCCGGGCTCGCCCTCCATCGTGCAGGTCTTGCCCCTCCCCCTTCTCACTGTCTCGCTCCCGCTCCCGGGGTCACACGGGGCTGGAAGGCCCGGAGAGTGTTGCTCTCGCGGTCTGGGCCGAAGTCTCCACGTGCCGGCACCCAGGCCCTCTGGGGGTGGGACGCTGAGGCCCCGTGCCACTCCGGGCCTGGCAGCACAGTGGCAGGGGAAGAGTGGGCTTGGGGCCTGGCCGCCAGGGTCAGAGTTCTCACGTGTCCGTTTCTGAGGTGAGCCAGAAGACATCCTGTTCCACCTGCAGCCTGTCCATCGACAGGCAGTGATGGCGATACCGACCCGAGGCGCTTCCTGGACCCTGCTCGGCTGCCCAGAGGGGGGGACGAGGCCGGTGAGGATGATGCCAGATAACCCCCCACGGCGTGTCCTCTCAGTCTCAGCCCCTCACCTAAAAGCGGGGCCCCGAGCACGCTGGCAGGCAGGCCGACCGAGGGGCCAGGAGGGCTGGGCCGTGTGAGCGAGCGTCTGAGGGGGAGAGGGCGGGCCCTGAGTGCCGGGCATCCGAGGGCCACCACGGGGCTGCCCTGGCCTGTGTCCCCCGAGGCGCTGTGAAGGCGAGGTGCCTCACGCTGTGCCCGTGGTCCTGAGCCTTCGCCCGCCCGCTCTCAAGAGAAAGGGTTTAGGCCCAGAGTTGTGTGGTGGGAAGAGGATGGCGGACCAGGGGCTGATCCCTGCTGGACGGAAGAGGCAGATCATTGCTCCGCCAGAAAAAGGGGCAGGGGATGTGGGGTGGGAGCTTCGATGGGCTTTTTGTCCTGCACATTTGCAGATAAGAAAACAATCCTTTTAGGGAGCATATGCATGCAACTCCCCATGGCTAGTTCCCCTCTGTTCTTCTGTCTCCTGGTGAAGTGAATTGTGCCGTGATTGATTAACTTGAACTTTTAAATGTCATGGAGGATAATTATCAAACGTTTGCTGTGGGAATTGGTAGGAATTAAGAAAACTCAAACGAATGGCAGCATGTGGAGATCAGGCTGTTGTGGAAGGAGAGGGAAGGCCCTGGGCAGCCCCAGCTCCCTGGGCCCCAAGGGGTCTCCTGTCCCCGGGGGCTGTCCCGGGTCGGAGGACTCTGCCCAGGCCGCCGTGCCTAGGGGGGCCGGCAGATGTGGGCTCACCCCCAGCTCTGCCCTCACTGCGGTGTGAGTGGAGGCTGTTCCCTTGCGCCTGTCGGCTGCCCAAGCCCATGATTATCTCGCCTGCCTTGGTGGCTCTGAGGACTCAGGAATCACACGGGTGGAACTCGGAGCTTGGGGCTGAACATGAGGAAACCCGGGGTAGTGATGAATCCCCTCCTCGCTTGTCTAATCACCCAGGGTGTCTTACTGACGGCTGCTGTGTGTCCTGCCCTCCAGGGACTCTGACTTTCCCAAAGTTCCCGTGAGAAAGCGTGCGGGTGGAGTTGGCTACAAGCCCCTGTGGGAGTGAAGGTTTCCTGCCAGTCCCCCTTCCAAGTGTTTACGCTTGCTCCCTTTCGCCTTACCAACAGGGAAAACCTTATAATTCGCGGGCAACTAGATGGAGTTATCTATTTGAGTATTTCCTCAGAGTTTGAGAAAAAAATTAGCCCCAGAAGAATAGCTGCTCCAGTCCTGCCTAACAGAGCCTCAAAGCGAGACTTGAAGGGGTCAACCTGTTTCCAAGTAACTAAACTGCATCTCAGAATAAAGTTCAACAATATTTAAAGGAAAACAAAAACATCCACTACCCAAAAGGGCGAAATTTACGTCTATCATCTAGTCAGCAATGACTAAGCATTAAATGAATCAGAAAAGTCTGACATGCCTCGAGAGAAAATCAATGAACAAAAACATACCCATGAATAACAGATAATAAAGTTAGCAGACAAGCACAGTTAGCAGTTGCAACTTTACTTCATATACTTGGTTGGCAGAGGAAACAGCGTATATAAGCGGAGCAAATCGTGATTCTAGAGGTTAAAACCAAAATGTACGAGATGAAAATTAATGACATGGGTCGCTGACAGAGTAAATGCTGCCAAAAAAAGTTGTGAAGTTGAAGAAGAAGCAATGTAAACAACTTAGAGCCATTTTTCCAGAAAGCAATTTGTAGGAACGCTTCTAATGGCCTACAGTATGCATCATGGAAGTCCCTGGAGGAACGGGCAGGGGCAGGACAGAAAAAAACATCTCAAGATATAGAGGCCGAAAAAATTCCAAATTAAATTTTAAAAAGCCCTGTAAAGCCACTGAATCAAGAAGCTCAATAAAGCCCAAGCACTGAAAACATGAAGAAAATGACATCGTTACGTCATAATTAATTTGCTTAAAACTAGTGACAACGAAAAAAATTATGGAGAATCCGCAGCAGAAAAGCATTTTATATACAGAGGAACAAATATGAAAATGAAAGTAGACTTCTCATTGGAAATAGTGTAAGTCAGAAGACATGAAAGGACATATTTGAAATAGAGAAAGAAAAAAATCTCAAATTATAACCCTATGCTCCGTGAAAATATATTTCAAAATTAAGGTGAAATAAAGATTTCTCAGCCTACCAAAGGCTGAGAGAATTCATGACTCGAAGACCGACCCTGTAAGCCATGTTAACGAAATCCTCCAGGCAAAAGGAACGTAATTTCAAATGAAAATACGGATCTACACAAAGAAATGAGGAACAGCAGAAACAGGAAAGACATGGATACATATAAAATACTTTAAAATATTTTAAAGGAATAACTGGCTGCTTAATGCAAAAATAATGGCAAGGGCAATGCATTGTGGGCTTTATAACACATGTAGATATGAGATGTGTGACAGAAATAGCAAAAAGGATGGCAGAGGGGAGAAACGGAAGTAGGCGGCTGTAAAATTCTTACACGATGTGGCAGCACAAACAAATTACTTAAAGGTAGATGGTGCACTATAAACTCTAAAGTAACCGCGCGTGCACGCGCACACACACACCACACACATGCACACACACACACACACCACACACACACACACTCGCTGCCTTAGTCCATTTGTGCTGCCATAAAGGAATAGCCGAGGCTGGGTAACGTATAAGAAACGCGGTGTATTTGGCTCACAGTTCTGCTAGCTGCACAAGAAGCATGATTCCAGTGTCTGCTTCAGGTGAGGGCCTCAGGCAGTTTCCAGTCAGGGTGGCAGGTGAAGGGGAGACGGGTTGCAAAGATCACATGGCGGGAGAGGAGCCGAGAGAGAAGGGAAGCAGGCGCTGGGCCCTTTCATGCGATCAGTTCTCAAAGGGAGCAGCAGAGCAAGAACTGGCCCATCGGGGTGAGGAAGACGCCAAACCATTCCTGAGGGATCCACCGCCATGACCCAAACGCCTCCCATTAGGCCACACCTCCAACACTGTGGATCAGATTTCAACGTGAAATTTGGAGGGGTCAGACAAACCAAACTATAGCGTGTGCGCCCCCCCCACATACACACACACACATATGAGTTATGACATTCAGCCTATAAAAGAAGTAAAACAGAATTATTAAAAATAATCCAAAAGAAGGCAGGAAAACGGAAAAAGAACAGATGAGGCACATGGAAAACAAATAGCAAGATGGTAGATTAAAATCCTACCATATTAATAATCACATTAAACATAAGTGATCTAAACAGCCAAAGATTGTCAGACTGCTTAAAAAAGTTCCCAACGATATGCTCCCAATAAGAAATTCACATTAAATGTAAAGACACAAGTGAATTAAATGTGAAAGGATGAAGAAAGATACCATGTTAACAGTAATCAAAAGAAAACTTGAATGTTGATAATACCCAACAAAGTAGATTTTGGAACAAAAAATAACATGACCTATGACAAAGTGAGTCATGCGACAGTGGGAGTCGACAGTATTTAACAGTCCTGAACACCCATGCACCTAATAACAGATTCAACAATATGTGGAGCCAAACCTGATAGGACTTCAAGGAGAACTAGGCAAGTCCTCAATTAGAGTCAGAGTTTCCAACACCCCGTCTCAATAACTGATAACAAAGCATCAGTAAGGATAAAGAAAATTTGAAAAACACTATCAAACATCCTGACAAAATTGGCATTTATAGAATAATCCATCCAACAATAGCAGTGCATTCACCTACCATGTGACACAACCATTCCACTCCTAGGTATTTGCCTAAGAGAAGAGAAAGCATATGTCCGTTAACATTAATTCACACATGTTCATAGTATCTTTATGGGTACTAGCCAATATCTGGAATTATTTAGAAGTTAGCCATTATCTAAATGTCCATCAGTAGGTGACTTGAAAAACAAACCGATGTATTTATACAAAGGAACACTACTCATACTATGAGAGAATGGAGTATTGACACACCCAGAAATATGGATGAATCCTAAAATAATTATGCTTACACCAAAAACTGTAAAGCATAGACAAAAGACAATAAAGAAGACACATTTAAATGGAAAAATATGCTGTATGAATGAATTAAAAAAACTTAATATTGTTGAAATTACCCAGCTTGATCTACCCCCAAGGATCTACTACCCAAAAGTACACAAAATGATCTGAAGATTCAGTGCAACTCCAGTAAAAATTCTAATGGCATTTGAGTTAGAACTAGAAAAAAAAAATCCTAAATTTCATATGTAATCACCAAAGACGCAGAATAGCCAAAACAATCTCGGTCAAGAACAAAGCTGGAGGCATCACACGTCTTGATTTAAAACATACTACAGAGTTGTAGTAATTAAAACAGGAAAATCCTGACATAAAACACACCTACAGACCAATGGAACAGAATATAGAGCCCAGAAATAAATCCATGCATTTGCAGTAAACTGGTCTTCACAAAGTTACCAAGAACACCCAAAGGGGAAAGGATAGTCTCTTCAATCAATGATGCTGGGAAAACAGAAGATCCATATGCAGAAGGATGACATTAGTCCCATCCCTCACGTCGTACACAAGAATAAACTCGAAAGGGGTTAGAGACAAACTTAAGACCCAAAGCCGTAAAACTACCAGACAAAACCAGAAAAAGCTTCTTGGCATTGGTTTGGGTAATAGCTTTTGGATAGTACCCTGAAAACAAAAGCAACAGAAGCCCAAACAAAACCAAACAAAACAAAAAACCAAAAAACAACAAAAAACAGACAAACTGGATTGTATCCAGCTAAGAAGCTTCTGTACAGCAAAGGAAAAAAACAACAGGACAAAGAGACAGCCTACAGAACGGCAGGAGGAAATATTTACACGCCATGCGTCTGATAAGGGGCTAGTGCCAAAAATATATAAGGGACTCAAACGATTCAATCTCAAGAAAGCTACCTAATTAGAAATGGGTAAAGGATTTGAACAGACATTTTTTTCAAAGGAGACATGGAAGGGCCAGCCCGCACACGAAAAGGTTCTCAGCGTCACTAGTCATCAGAGGAATGCAAGTCAAAATCATGAGATATAACTCATACTTGTTAGAATGGCTATTAAAAACAACAACAACAAAGGATAAACGCGGGTAAGGGTTTGGAGAAAAGGAAACCTTTGTTGACAAAAGATGCCAAACACTGTAAAATATTTAAAAAGGCTTATCTGAGCTAGATGTGAGCGGCCTAAGCCAGTGGTGCTGTCCCAAGAAGTCCTGAAAACATGTGCTCAGAATGGCTGAATTACAGCTTGGCTTTACATATTTTTTGGGAGACAAAAGTTACAGGCAAGACATAAATCAGTACACGTGAGGCTCACATGGTTGCAACCCAGGAATGTGAGACATCTCTAAGAGCGGAGGCGGTTTGCAGATCATAGATAGATTCAAAGATGTTCCGATTGGCAGTTGGTAGAAAGAGTTAAGGACTGGCTAAAGAATTTTGAAATTAGAGAAAGAAATGCTGATTTAAGATAAGGGGGGTTAGAGCAGCCAGAGTTCTTGATGTGTAGATGAAGCCTCCAAATAGCTTCAGAGAGAATAGGCGGTGGACGTCTTAAAAGTTCCAGGAATCCCCAAGAAGGGGATTCTATACAGATACAAAGCGATGGCTTTGTGGGGCCCTAAACTATTTGTGATGTCCTTCTTTATATGTCATGCTAGAGTCAGGTTGGAAAGTATTAACCGCGCTATACAGGGTTAATAAAAGCTCGTCTGGTGAGACTTTGTAGGACGCAACTCCCCAGGCCCCTGAGTCAGGAATTTGGCAAGAGAGAAAAAGAAGGTCGGAGTTTAGTCCTCACACTGTACACCGTTGATGGGAATGCAAGTTAGTATAGTCCTTATGAGAAACGACATGAGCTTCCTCAGAAAATGAAAAATAAAGATAGCACATTATTCAGCTATCCCACTTCTAGGTGTACATTCAAAGAAAATAAAATCAGGATCTCACAAAGGTATCTGCAGTTCACATCTCAAAAAGTTCATTGCGGTATTTCTCACAGCAGCCAGGATATGGAATCCACACAAGCGTTCATACACGGATGGATGGATAGAGAAAATGTGGCAGATACATACAGCAGAGTATTATTCATCCTTAGAAAAGAAAGAAACCCAGCAACGTAGACGGGCCGACAGGACGTGGTGCTAAGTGAACTAAGCCAGACGCCGGTTGTCAAATACTGCATGACCTCACTTATTCGTGGAATCTAAAATGTTGAACTCCTAGAAGAGAGTCCAATGGGGGAGGGAGACAGGGGAGAAATGCTAGTCAAAGGTTGCAAAGTGCCAGTTACACAGGATGAGGAAGTTCTGGGTACCTGATGCACAGCGTGGCGACTGCAATGAATAATATTGCATTTCGTAAGTGAGATTTGCAAAGAAAGTAGAGTTTAAATGCTTTCACTACAAAAAAAAGGTAACTAAAAAACCTATGCTAAGCCAAAGACATCAGAATAAAAAGAACACTTGCTGTATGGTTTAATTTATACACAATTGTGGAAAATGCAAAGCAATTTACAGTGGCAGCAAGCAGACCAGTGGTTCCCTGGAAACAGGAAACGGGTGAGAGCCGGGGCCCACCCAGGGACAAGAGGAAACTTTCGTGAACAATGCATGGGTTCACTCGCTTAATTGCAGGGTGGTTTCAAGGGCGCATAGTGAAGGAAAGCAAGACATTTCACCCCAAAACATACTTTGACATATTTTGAGAGGGCTGTTCAGAGGACCTGCAGGCAGAAGTAGTTTTGCAGAGCAGCCTCTGTGGGGTAGAGAAAATCTAAATTGATGCGGCCAGGCTTTCTCTGAGGCGCTCCTTTGTCCAGATCCAGAAAAGAATAACGGAAAGTCTGACACCATTAAAGACTGAGAGAAACATTTGCCGTCTGTTCTCGGCGAGGGCTGCCGCTTGTGAGGTTTCATCCCCCGACAAGACCCCCTTTGCTAGCCAAGCCTCTTGCTCTCCCTCTCCCACAACCGCCTTGCCCGCATAACCTGTAGCCGCCCCGCTCTGAGCCCCCCATTCTTTCTGTAACCCCGCGATGGCAATAAAAGCATCAGCCATCTGGCTGTGTCCTTGGGCTCTTGCGCTTTGTATGATGACTCCTGTGCATGTTAATAAATTTGTGTGCCTTTCTTCTACTAATCTGCCTTTTGTCAGTGGATTTTCAGCCAGCCTTCAGAGAGCAAAGGGCCCTACAATAGATATGTTAAACTTGTCACAGAGGCAGCTACCTTCCCCCTCTTGCAAATATTTGCACATCTCTCTCCCAGTGATGTTCATGTACTGTTATATTTTAATCAATTTAGGCTTTGTCTGCTGACTTACTCTGGTGGAAGGTGAGGATTTCCCTCTTACCCCTCCCTTCTCTCTGAACCACATGCTCTCTCGTTTCCCCAGTCCATTTGCCCCTCCTTATTTGTGGTTTTACTTCCAAGGTTTCGGTGACTCACGTTCAGCTACAGCCTGAAAATACTACATGGCTACTCTTGTGCTTGGGGCCATCATTAAGTAAAATAAGGATTGCTTGAACACGGGCACTACGATACCTCAACAACCAAGACGGTTCCTAAGTGACTCACGGGCGGGCAGCAGACTTCAGTGGATATGCCGGAAAGAGGGCGGACTCATGTCTGGGCGCTACTTAGAATGAAGTGCATTTAAAACTTACCAGTGGCTTGTTTCCGGAGTTTTCCACGTATGTCCCAAGCCTTTGCCATTCACCTGACTTCATTGATCCTGTGGAAATCTTATGACAGCTCATTGTCACAAGGAGAAGGGCAAGGATGGTACAGTAAGATATTCCGAGGCCGAAAGAGACCACGTCCGTGTCACACTTATTAGGGTAGGTTGCTAGGGTTGTTCTGTTTTATTATCAGTGATTGTTGGTGATCAAGTGACTCAAAGCAGTCTGAGGACTGTGACGGATGAAGAACGTTCCAGGTACACAGAGCTGGGAGGACCAGTTTCCAGTCACCGTCCTCTCTTCCGCCCCCTTTTTCCTTTCTTTCCCTGCAGTCTCGGGACTTGCTAGTAAACTCCGTAAGCTGTTACCGAAAGTTGCCCAGTGCCGTCCTCTCCCATTATCTCGATGCTCCTGGAATTTGCTGTGCAAAGAACAAGATATTGCCAGCCGTTAGCGTAGGCCAACTTAAAACCGCCCCTCCCTTTTTCCCTCCTTAACGACCCACTTGTAAAGGCTGCTGGTTGGCACGTGTCGTCAGGGAAACTCGAATCGCGAGCTGCAGTCCTCGCTCGAACTCGGCCCAAATAATCTCTCCATGTATATTAGTTTTGCCTCAGTTTCTTTCTTTAGGTCAACATTTTTAACCTCTAACCAGCCTAAATTGTGAATTAAAATTTATCACAGATAAGTATGCATAGAATGCACAGGACTTGTACCATCTGGAGTTTCGGGCATCCTGGGGGGTCTTGAGATGCAGACTCCACAGGGGGGACTGCTAGAGCGATGGCCATGTCTCCTCCGTGAGTTTTCTGGGTGTCCTGTGATGTGATGATGCAAGCATTGTTCAAAAAGAGCCATATTGTACACCGTTGTTATATTTCCTTTTTTTCCCCACTGAAATTAGTAAGTGCCTTATCTTCATTTTTCTCAGTGCCTATTCTTTGAGAAATAAAAATAAAATTATAAGCTTCCCAAGTGGCTAAGGGGGTCCCCGAGAAACCTTGAAAATGAGCCCCTGGCCAGGACGGGATGGGAGGATGGACATACCTCCGACACCCCCTCCTTCACCGATCACCTCTAGGCTTTTTTCCCGAAGGGTTAATAGAACCCAGTCCTTGGGAAAGACTCGCTCCACTGGCGGTCTCAGTCCACCTTGAGACTGCCCCTCCCTTCTCAGTTTCGACAAACAGCTCGCTCGCCAGAACCCCAGCGAGGTCATCGACTGCGAGTGCTTCTGGCTGATCTCGGGAGGACGCACAGCGAGGCTTTGCGCGTCTTCTGCCTCACCTTTCGACGTTAGGGCAGCGCGCACTTGGCCCGCAGATCACCGCTGGCCCTACGGTTTGCGTGTGCGTGACCCCGGGAGGGGACGAAGCTCACTTGTGCCCTCCCACGTTTCTCTTCCGCAGACATTCGGGACTCTTCGGGTGGCTTATTGAATGTGTCTGTCGGCCACCTTGCTCAGCATACATTTCCGTTCCCCGCATACATTTCCGTTCCCTGTGCGCCTTCCTGGAAGTGCCTGTTTCTGGCTTCTCAGCCTGGCGGAATGGCTGCCCTGCGGGTGGCAGCCCTTCCTGAGAAAGCAGGCTCTCCTTTCCAGATTCTTCGGGTGACAATTTCCGTGCCTTTCTGTGTTCTTTCCATGACGCTTTCCCCAAAGTCAATTGCAGCAGGTTGTCTGACACTGTTGCTCTAAGTTATATCCCAGAGGTCTCTGACTTCCTTCTTTCCCAGCTCTGTGACTGTGACTCTCAGGCCAGCTGTAAAATTGCCCTGTGGGGACCTTCCTCACTCTCATCCTTGGACTTTCCTGGGATGGAGCCCGTGTATCCTGGAGCTGAAATCTCTCTTCCTCGATTTATTCCCTTGGTTGGACACCACCTCTGCAGTTTTATCAGGTGCAGTGGGGGTAGGATTTCAGAGGGCAGGTGATGGCAGCCCTCGTGGTGTCTGTCTCTAGAGTCACACTGCTCCAGTCTGGACCGGGTGGTTGCCTTCCTGGCTGACAGAGTTGTCATCTCGGGATCTTCCTTGAGCTTTATCCTAGAGATTTCCTTCATGTTTCTCTCCTGTGGGATCTCCTGTATCCTGGATCCCGTGTCTTCCTTGTACACTTCCTTGTGTTGGTGCACATCCTCCAGGATCTTCTGAGAAAGGAGGCATGCAGTGGATGCTCTCAGACTTTACTTACCTGAAATTATCTTCACTCTACTTCACCGTTGATAAAGAGGTGCCTGGGTGTAGAGCTCCGACGGGAAATAATCACTCTTTAGGAAGGCATTGCTCCCTTGTTTTCCAGCTTCTCGTGTGCTTCCAAGAAGGCCAAAGGCATGGTTACGTCTTAAGCAAATGCACGGGACCTCTTTTTTTCTCTGAAAAATCAGATTTTGTTTACGTGTCCTAAACTGTCACAGCAAAATGACTTGGGGGGATCAGCCTTCATCCGTTCTGCTGGGTGTGCAACAGACCCCTCCATTTGGAAGCCTGCAGGAGTTCTCCTTGTTACTTTGACTTTCCTCATTCTGTTTTCTCTGTTGTTGTTTTCTCTCCCCAGAAATGCCTACTAATTGGTTTCCAAGGTTTCCAAGAGGCGGGTCCTCAGATGAGGGTTTGCGTGCGGTGACTCCAAGGAAAATGGGCAAGGGAGTCAGGGAGGCAGGCGGGGAGACAGGCGAGACTCCAGCAAGACCCTACGGAAGGGGCTTCTGTTGGTCCCGGGAATGCGGGTGTGTAAGGTGCAGCCCCAGAATCCTCCCACCCTAAGGCGAGGGGGATGGCCTTCCACCCTCCTGCAGCTGATAGCCACTGACTAAGGAGCCCCGGGGAGTCTGGACTCCTGACACTTCTGGTCTCAGTGGACGCAAGTCAAGTAGCCTACTGGGCGGGAGATCAGTGCTCTCAGAAGGTGCAGTGGCTGAGAGCAGAGCACTCCCACTCTGGGGAAGGGGAGAAAAAGACAGTAGATGAATGTGGGGCGTCTGAACAGGTCACTGCCAGGGGTCACTGCACGACCTCCCTGCATAGACAGGCCCTCTGTTGGAAAGATTTATTTCTCTCCTGCGTTCTAGCTCTTTGGCTTTTTCTATTCTTTCTGTGAGATATCATTATCGTTAAAAACATTATCACGTTTTTAATTTTCAAGAGCTCCCTTTTGTTTTTTGAATACTCTTTTTTGGAGCACCCTTTCTTATTTCATGACTGCAATATCTTCTGTTCTCTCTCAGAGTCTATCCTTGGTGGTTTCATTTGCATTTCTCTTTCCATGTGGGTTTCTCAACGTGCTTGTTCTCTCTTTGTCCTGGTCATTTGATAGCCTTGACCCAAGAGCCAGGGGGAACCCGCTGGTGGGAGCTGTGGGTGGGCGGGTGGGGCTCATGGAGTGACCTCGTCGGGAGAGGCTTCTGTGGGGGCCCCTGTGTCCTTACCTTTATTTAGGCTTTTCCAGTGGGACTCCCCAGAGCTTGAATTCCCTTCTCATCTCCTGCCTGAAGGGTCGTATGCCTGGTTGCCACGTGCTAGAAGCCAGGAAGGGAGACCGCACATTTGGAGGGCCACTCAGAGCTCCACTGCGCGGGCCTGGTCTGACCTTATCCCTGTTTCGCCGTCTTCAGAGAGGAGGCCTCTGTGGTCCCCAGGGAGAAGTGGGGGAGGAGTGAGTGTGTGCAGAGCGGAAGGGGGGAACTCGGGGTCTCGCTACTTTCCCAGCAGATTCCGGCCGCCCCCCCATCTCAGCTCCATGGTCACTCCCCCTTCCAGAAGTCCCTGGTGCTGCCAGTTCTGAGCATTCTGAGACATCCGCCCGGGGGTGGGGTCGACCCTTTGTCTCCTTCTTCTAGCTTGCTCTCCCCTCTCACGGCATCTTCTCCGTTCCCCTTTCTCTTGCTGACTTGTGCCTTTTCAAAGATTTCCTGTGTTTTGAATGTGAGGGGCTGGGAGAAGGTGAAATTAGGGACGTGTGCTCAATTAGCCTTCGAAGTCAGAGCTCTCTGTCTTCAGTCCTTCAGGGCACGGGCGGGGCTGGCGCAGTGGCTTATCTCAGTGCAGCTGCTCCTGCTCCGAAGCTGAGGGAGTCTGGACACCCCCTGGGCCCACCGTGCCCCTGGAAGCGCAGGGGGCCTGCGACCGTTTGCTGTGGAGGCTGGCCTGGGTGGAGACATCCCTCCAGCCCGGGGAGGGAGGGGGAGCAACGCTACAAAGGAGCGCCGCGTTGAGGGAATCCTGGGCAGGTTCCGGGAGGGTGGCAGGGCCGGTGCCTCACGCTGACCCCCACCGGCCTCCGCCAGCAGCTGGTGCCTCATGGCCAGCACATGCGTCTTCTCACGCTTGCCCACGTGTTTTCGCGATAACCTGCTGAGGTTGTTACTGCTGCTCCTCTCTTAAAATGGGCAGTCTCAGACCCAGACGAGAGAGTCCGTGTGTCTCCAGTTACAGAACTTGAAGATGGAGGTGCCCGGGGTCCGAGTGCCCCACACACGTCCTCGATGCATCTGGGGCAGCCTAGAGGCAGAAGCACGATGGCAGTGGGATGGGAGTTTTAGCAGATTGCTGAGTTATTATGTGATTTGGACATTTTCCCCACCTTCCCTTTGTACACCCTGCAGCGTGCAGAAGAAACATCAGATGGGGAACCACGTTTGCGACGAGCTCAGTGATTGCTGGGGACCTGCACAGCCTCCTTAAAAACAAGTTGTGGCTCCGCCTTCAGTTCCACCGGGCAGATGGGCTGAGCCGTGAAACGCGGCGCTCCTAAATAAAGCGTGCTTTGAGTTCCATGAAACATTTGACAACATTTCTAATTGTGTCGCTGGAGACAAAATGGGAAGAGGTCACTGCACGGGGGTGACTGCAATTAGGCGGCCACAATGTGGGCTGGGTTCTTGCGCCCACAGCTGGAGCCAGGAGCTGCATTTGATTCGGGCAATTTTCTGTGCCTCAGCTGCAGGGCTCTGGGGCTGCGACAGTTCATTTTAATCAATGATCTAAATCATGGCAGGCGGATGGGAGAAAAGGCTGGGGGGGAGAGCTGTTCTGTTGAATGAGAGGTTCCAGACAGCCACTGGGATGGCGAACAAACCAGGAAGGTGGAACCTCAAAGGCCCTTGCAGGCCTGATGTGCCCACAGAGAGGCTGAGCCAGGCCTGTCAAGGGATTTGGACACAGGGAGGACGACGTGAATAGGCTTTCCCAGAGGTCTGTGATACTTAGGCGGCAGACAGACGCGTCAGTCTCGGCGACGTTAATGCTGGAAGCCTTGACGGCTCTTGGTTCAGAGTGATCCCCTGGCCACTTTTCCAACAGCCTGCTCATCCATGCTCCCCTGCCAGTTACCCATCTACCCCATCGTTCAGTTCGCCCACTCACCCCCTGTGCATCCGACTACCCGTTTGTGAATGCACTCAACCATCCACGCGTTCACGCATTCGTTTATTGCTTGGCTTTCCATCCACTCATCCATTTTCTCAGCCATCCATTTATCCAACCACCCATTCGTCCACCCAGCCATCTGCCCATTACCCATCCATTCATCTATCCACACGTTCATGCATCCGTCATCCGCCCACCCATCCACCCATCCATCCAACCACCTGTCCATCCAGCAGTCTAGGCGCTTTAACAGGTGCCAGAGAGGCTGGGCTCTGTGGCTCAGCATGTCATCCCAACACTTTGGGAGGCCGAGGTGAGTGGATTGCCTGAGCCCATTGGTTCGAGACCAGTCCGGGCAACTTGGCGACACCTCGTCTCTCTAATAAATAAAAAATCAGCCGGGTGTGGTAGTGCGCGCCTGTAGTTCCAGCTACTTGGAAGGTTGAGGCAGAAGGACCACTGGGCCTAGCAGGTCGAGGCTGGGGTGGCCGTGAGCGTGCCACTGCACTCCAGTCTGGGCAATGGAGTGGGACTCTGACGAGAAAAAAATGATGCTGGAGAGCTCACACATGAATCAGACACAACTTCTGCTCTCAAAGAGCTCATCGCCTATTCATGGACGAGCCTGTGTGCGAGTGGGAAAAACAAAGGAAAGAGAGTCAGAGAAGGCGTTGCACTGGGAGGTTTTGGAGTCAAGCGAAGGGAAAAGGAAAGTCACCTTGGAGTTCAGCCAGAAACATCACAGCAAGACTCACATGTGAGGACGGTGTCCTCGGCAGCACCGGGAAGGCTGGGTTTGAGGAGAGTGCTGGGAGGCTGGGTGGGGGGCGGAGTGTTCCAGCAGCCTCCGTGCGGGGTGGCGTGGCCTGGGGGGCACAGAGGACAGATCGGGGGGGCACGATGCTCTGCTCATGCACTCTCAGGCTGGGGTCTGACACATCTGGAGTTTAGGACTGGAGGGGATGCCTCACAGTTGGAAGCGAGGATCAGGCCGAGGCTCTGGGCAGCTGGGGAGCTCGGGAGACTGAAACGTCCTCTTTGCCTGACAAGCCGTGTCCCCTCATGCCCCAGGCCTGGGGCCCCTCAGGGCTTTCTCCTCCGCCCCCTGTGCTTCCCTCCACCCACTCCATCCTTTCCTAGAATGACAAGAGCCGACGGCAGCCAAGGGTCAGGGGGAATGAGTTCCTGCTTGTAAATCACTGAGGAGCACAGACCATTCTCTGCAGTTTCTCCCTGACCGACAGCCATTTATCTGGATAATACATTTATTTATTGCTGCGCCGCCGTTTTGCATCGAGATATATGTGCAAACCAAAGTGCCAGTGATCTGCTTGCAGGCATCGAAGATAGGAAAAGAAAATGAAATTGGGTGTATTAGATTATTTGGTATTGAATTCAGTGTTTGCAGTTCCCCATTTCCCCCCGTCACTTGCCTTTCCTACAAATCAATTTACAAGACTTTTGTTGGAAATATTACTTAGCATCAAAGTCTGTGGGCAAAACTCGGCCGCGGTGATCATCGCCCACTAAAAGGCCCCGAGAGCTTGAGTGGGTGCTTCCGGGCTCACGCCGGGACCGCTGTGCCAGATGGACCTCCTGCCTCCGTTCCTTGGGCCCCAAGACACACGCATGTGTTCACACACACGCGCGCACACACACACGTGCATGCACACTGACCCAGAGTCACTGCATCGCACCGTGGCCTGTGACCGGGGGGACTGAGACCAGGCATCATGGGTGTCTAGAGTGGACCGGGCGTGGCCCCCAGAGCTGCCCGGGCTCGTGGACACCATCATAAGGAGCTCAGAGGCTCTTTCTGAGGAGGAGTGCCGCGTGGTGCCCACCGGTGGGTGTGTGGGGATTCATGCTTCGCTGCTCAGGGCGCAGCTCTCCCCTGCCCATCCCCTCCTGGTAGAGGCAGGGGCGGGCCTCCCAGGAGGAGGCAGGCAGGGTGTCTGGAGCAGGGTCCCCTTCCAGCCACCTGTGTGGGCCGCCTGCAGCCCGTCTGGCCGGCTGCTGGCCTCACTCTGTGCTCACCCCCCCGTGCTCCCTCCCCTTCGTGTCCTGGCCTCTCGGTGGTGGCTTCTCCTCCACCCCAGGCTTGATCCAGGTGTGACATCACAGGAGCCCTATTAATGTTTAATTAATTTCTTTTGAGGGGGAGTAACCTGGCAGGGTTGAGCAGCTCAAGGATTGGGGCATGGGATCTTTCTAACCGGCGTCACTCCGTCTGGTTCCACTGCTCCCCACAGGACCCTCTCTGGGTCTCATGTTCACATCTGTTAAATGGGGTAAGTCTTGCCCTGTGCACTTTACCAGACGTTAGAGTCGCACGAGGGAATGTTACCAAATGTGGACTCAGGGGTTCCCTGGCCTCAGCCCAGTCGACTAGCTGTGTGGCTTTGGGCAAGTGGCTTGGCCTCTCTGAACTTGGGCTTCCTCATCTGTAGCACTCACTTTAAAGGACTGCTCTTTGAGGGGAGGCGATGGGGGTCACGATGACCCCACAGCCCCAGGCTTTTCTCAGGGCTGACTGTGTGCCCAGCCCTCAGTAAGTGACAGTGATCACGATGCACTTTTAAGGAGATGTCAAAACACTGGAAGTTGGACCATTGATAAAATGTGACCCCCTTGTGAAAAATTCAGAAAAGCTGGGGTCCCGGGGGAAAAGGGCCCTTTCTGTGTGGCCCCTCATGTCTTGCTCTTGGGGTAAAATGGGCTCCAAGCTCCGCCAGGAAGACCCCTGCGATGTGTGTGGCCCACAGACTCCTCTCAGGACGGCCCGTGGTCTTCGGGCCTGCATCACGCCCGCCGGAGCTGGCATGGCGGGCTCAGCAACGCAGGGCTGCGGCGGCCATGGGTGTGCAGAGGCCTGAGGTCCCTTCCGCTCGCCTGTGGGTCTGGGCTCTGTGGGCAGCTCCCCTCCCATGGGCACCTCCCCTCTGCGGGCCACTGGCCTCCTCCCTGCTGTTCCTTCCCCCACCCCTCAGCCCTCCCTGCTGCCTGCCCAGGGCCCCGCAGGAAGTCTGTCTAATGAGGGCGCTGGGCTGCCTGCTGGGGTGGCCAAAACCACACTGTCAGCATTTCTTCCGTGTCTCATAAGCTCACAGAAGAACTCCCTGCAGATGAAAGCCCAGCACTGAGACTCTCTGGGTGGAGCGGTGTTTCCTCTTGACGTTGGAGTGGAAGTCAGCTTCCAGGCCACTCTCCGCCCCACAGCTTCTTCTTGGAAAAGGCTGTGGAGGGGCGGAGGAAGGAAGAGGGCAGCGGATGGCCACTTGGATGTCGTGGGCTGGCCCTCCCTCCCCGCATCCCCCCCTTCCCTCCTCCTCCCGCGTCCAGGGTCTGCATCGCTGTTGGGAAGCCTCGAACCTCCATCCTCGCAAATCTGCCGCAGGGTGGACCCTGGTCTTTTGTGGGTGCAACAAGTGAGACGGCTGTGCCTGACGTTTCCAGCTTCTTTACTTGTTGCCACTTGGCTCTGGCTGAAAACCTGGGGGTCTTGGAGTCAGAGGAATGCAATTGACATTCCCGGATCTTCCTCTTGGTGAGTGAGGGACACGGACACTTTCGCATCCGTGCACAGTAGGCGCCCAATAAAGGCACAGTGCCACTGTAACGGACACACGTCTCTGGAGCTCCTCACATGCCCACCCTTCTTTGGGCATCACAGGACCAGTTGATCATCTGAGGCAGTGTCGGAGACCAACAAGGCCTGGTGGTTGTCAACCTGGCAGTGAAAGCAGATGTATCCAGTACCTCCAGGGGGTGAGCTGAGCTCCACTCCGGCCTGTGCAAGGAAAGCCCTCTGCTACCTGGGTTCTTTCCTGGCAGGTTCATTTTCCTCAAGGTAAATGTACACAGCCCAGCGGCCGCGCTTCCTCACAGGACAGTGGCTCCGTGCTCACAAAAGCCTCCTGCAGAGCCCGGTGGGAGTTCCAGGGTTGCTGGCCAGTGCCACGTAGGAACAAAGGATGCTCCAGGCATGGCACGGGGGTCCCGGGACGGGCGCTGGTCCCAGCATGGGTGCGGCTCGGGGCACCTGCTGGAGCTCAGCTCCAGAGGGCTGGGCTGTGGCCGGTACTATCGGTCTGGGCTGCTGCTCTGTTAGGTGGGGGCACTTCGACTCAGGGTACCCTAGAGGCGGGCCTCAGCCTCTCTCTGGGAAGAATAATATAGGCTGTGTCTGGCTCCAGCCTGGTCTTTTGGGAGCTTTTTGGTGCCCCTGCGCCCCGGCCACAGGGGTTGCTGCCACCGAGAGATGTGGGCTCCTCTGGGGTCCCTTCTAGCATTTCTGGGCCCGGTCGGCCATCAGAGAAGCTGCTCCCTCCGCTCGGCTCCTGTCACCCAAACAGCTGAGGCGTCAGTGGCAGGCCGGTGGCTCACGCTGCCCAGGAGCTGCCCAGACGGGAGGTGCCGGGACAGAGCCAGAGGTGTGGCCAGGTTCATGCCCCTGCTAGATGTGGGTGCTCCTGAAAGCAGATGTGGAGGCTGGGCCTGGATGGGGCAGAGCCAGTGGGAAGAGTGGACTCCCAGCCACCCAAGGGAGAAGGACCTGGAGCAGAGCAGGGCGGGCAGGGAGGAACAGACCCGGGTGAGCGCCGGGCGCAGGGGCCCTCCCAGGCTGGACCCCAGGGCTAGGCCGAGGGGGGAGTGGAGATCTCAGGCTGTTGCCAGGCCAGCAGTCCAGGGTCAGATTCTCAAAAGTTGGCAAACCGGAGGGAAGGTGAGAACATCGCATCTCAAGAAACAGAGCCGGGCCAGGATCGGGGAGGAAGGGCCCCTCGGGGCGCAGGGTTTCCCGGCTCAGGGGGAGGCCCTCAGACTGGCTCAGGCTCCTCCCGGGTCGAGGCGTTTTCCTGCGGCTTGGGGTCCCTTCTTGCCCCTGTGTTCACGCATGGAGTGCTCTGGGGGCTCCAGGACCTTCTGAGTGGAGCCTGGTGCCCACCGCCTGGGCCTGTGGCCACAGGGGAGGGGGCAGCCTCAGACCCAGCCCCAGGACCTCCGGCCGGACGTCGTCATGCGCAAGGAAGCAGGTGCACCTGCCAGAGCCGGGCGCGTGCAGGAGCTGATTGCAGGGTGGGACCTGCCGTGTCCCGGGGCTGACTCAAGCAGGGGATGAGATCCTCGCCGTGTCCTGGTGCAGATGGGAGGTCCCTGGCTCCCAGGTTCTGTGGCCCTACCTAAGCCCGACGAATCGGCACCCGCATGCCGACCCTGGAAACGCAGGCAAATGCTTGACCTTCGGGCTTGAGGGCCCACGGGAGCTGGTGGCAGGCCCCTAGCCCCAGCCTCCCCCCGTCCCCCTGCCCCCCCCCCGCTGCAGCTGGCCTGGACGCGGGCAGTGTGGCTGCTGAGCCAGGGACATTATTCAGCCTCGAACCTGGCCTGATGTGGACACGGAGGGGCCCCCTCCGGGCGCGGGGGGCTGTACCGAAGCCGGGGAGCCACAGCTTTCCCAGGCGCTGGCCCTCCCAGGCTTGCCGGCCCTCTGCCAGGGCTGCTGCCGTCTGGCGCAGCTTGTCTGCCTTCAGGCTTTTTGGTCTCTTGGAAACATTGTTTCTTTTAAGTTATTTCGCCCTCAACATCTGGATTGTTGGGATCATTTCTTCCAGGGTTCAGGAAGGAAGACCCTCCTTCCCCTTCCTAAATTGCAAGCTGTGTCCTAAGGACCGTTAACCCACGGTGGGCCTGGGAAAGGAGCCCAGTGTCTGTGTGTGGGCTGGCTGGGGGGATGCCCTGGGTCCCCTGACACCATTGCTCATGCTTCCTTCTGGCACCCTGGCTTCTCTCCTCTTGTGCTCAGGCCAGTCAGTGCACAGGTCTGAGGCCCAGCTCCACACTGGCTGACCTCGGGCCTCCCTTATTTCCCCACTTGGGAAGTGTGGGTCTGGCTGTGTTTGCTCTCCTACGGGGACACCCCGAGGCATCCCCCACCCCTGCCTGGCTGGCTCTCCAGCCCCACTGCCCTCCTCAGGGTGTGGCCTCCACCGCCCGCCACCTGTGTCCCCTTCCAGGAGGGGCTTCAATTCTGTGGCTTTGGGGTGAAGTGAGCCTCCTGCTCCTGGGTGCGAGAAGTGGGCTGAGGCTTGTCGGGGGCTCACACCATCCACAACCTCCGCTCCTGCACTTGTGATGTGATGTGATCTTTCCCTTTTTTTTTTGAGTCGGAGTCTCACTCTATCGCCCAGACTGGAGTGCAGTGACCACTCCCGGCCACTGCAGCCTCAACCTGCTGGGCTCTGGCGATCCTTCTGCCTCAGCCTTCCAAGTAGCCGGAACTACAGGCGCGCTACCACACCCAGCTAGTTTTTTGATTTATTGTAGAGATGAGGGCTCACCAAGTTGCCCAGGTGGGTCTCGAACCCGCGGGCTCAGGCAATCTACTCACCTCAGCCTGCTAAGGCGCGAGCTTACAGGCTGAGCCACCGAGCCGGGCTGTGACGTGATCTTTCCCAGGAGGCCTCGGATGGGGACCTGCAAACCCCTGGAGTGGGGCAGCTGGTGGGATGCCATCTTATACCTGGTTTAGATAGACAGACCCTTGGGGTCAGAGCTGCCACGCTGTGGCCTGAGCCGTGAGTGGCTGCTCCCTGGCCACCTGAGCTTTCCTGACCCAGCCATTGAGATAACCAAAGCGTTTTTCTCAGGGTCTTTGGAACGTCCCGTGCCCCTGGATGTCAAGGTCTGGGTCAGGGCCCAGCCTTCTCCCCCCTCAGAACACTCGGCCGTTGTTAGAATTGCTCTTCTTGGTCAAGGGCCCTTAGTGTTGGGGCTGAAATCGCACAGAATCTACCATTCTTCCCCAGCCGTGCCCTGGGGCAGACCTGGGAGTGAGGACAGAACAGACTTCAGGGCAAAGCCCACCTGTGACCCCCGGGGATCACCCCGGGCCAGGATTCCCTCTGTTCTGCCACCGGCAGACCCCGGCGGCTATCCCCTCAGTCACGTGGGGAGTACACAGTTCGCGATCACTCAGTGCTGGGACAAGCTCACGCTGGGTGCCAGTGCCAAAACCACGCTGGTGACAGACAGAAACCAGCACAACCCCCCAGCCTCTTCCCGGGGCTTCGGCCCAGCCCGGCTCCCTTGCCGGTGCGGGAGCACGGAGCTTCTAACTTCCAGGGCTTCGGTTCCGGTTCCGACAGACGGGCGCCTCCCGGGGCGGCCCCTCAGGAAGCGTGGGACTCCGCTCTCCCCGGGGATCTAGACCTCCGCCCCTCTGGCGCGGTCTGAGCGGCGCCCCGCCTGCCCGGAGCCCTGCTCCCCAGGGCCCGCCCTGCCGGCTTCTGCTCTCCAGCAGCCTCGGGTCTCCAGCTGGGGGCCCTCTCGGTGAGCGGGACTGGGTGGTCGCCTGTGCACAAGGAGAGCCTCGCTCTGGCTTGGCCGAGGGGCGCGGTTCACACACCCCTGACCTTGTCGGTGTCCAGTTCCGGTGTCCTGTGCCCTCCCTGCTCTTTCACCAGGGTGCCTGCGCCCTGTGGTGGTGCCGAGTCTCTGGGGGCGGGGAGAGGAGGGAGGGGCTCTGGAGCGTGGAGTGCAAACACCACCGCCTGGGGTGGTCACGTCCAGGGCGCTCGCACGGTGAGGCTGGGGGTTCACACCCCTCCAAAGGGATGTGGTGTCTCCTTTCTGGGTGGCAAGAGGGGAAGTCGACTTCTTCCAGCTCCTTCCAGAAGCTGCCGGAATCCCCGCCTTCTGACCTCCCCAGGGCGGTCTCTGCTTCCCTCTCCAGGGCCCCTCCCCTCCCTGAGCTCTCCTGCCTCCTCCATCCAGGGCCCCTGGGATGACCTTGAGGGTCCGCTGGATGATCCGAGGTGGCGCTCGCATCCCAAGAGCCGCGGTTCCTTCACGCCTGCACAGCCCCTCTCGCCACCTGAGGTCCATCCACAGGCCCCCGCGTCAGAGCCTGGACATCTTGGGAGGGGTCTATGATTCAGCCTGCTCCGAGGACATTTTCCAAATGCATCTGTTGGGGATGGCAGAGTGGGAAGGGTGCGGCTGGAATTCAGACTGGCTGGTGGAACCCACGGCCGCCTGGGACGCGGTCTGGGACAAGTGGCCTCCCTCTGGGCCCCAGCTGTCCCCGAGAACCCGAGTTTCCCCCCTCCCTCCGCATGCGCTCTCGGTGACTTAAGTTTAGCAGCTGGGTGTCTTCCTTTGGAGGTGGGGCATGAGAGGATCCGAGGGGCGTCAGCAAAAGCGGCGCCAAACAGCGCCAGGCCTTGTCTCTCAGCCCGAGGTCGGTCGCAACTCGGCGATCCCTGCGGGGTCTGCGGGGGTCTGAAGACCGCGCTCGCTCTCTGGTCACCACTGCCAGGCGCTGCCAAGCGATTTGCAACGTGCTGCAGGTTGGGTTCCCAGGAAGCCGTCTCTGAGGCGCAGATGAGGTCAGGAGGTGCTGGGATCCCTGCCTGGGGAGAGTGCGGGGACGGGGCGCGGGGGGGGGGAGCAGGGCTGGGCGGGAGGCCCCTGCAGAGAGCACTCCCCTGGGGGGCTGCGAGAGTGCCCAGAATGGGAGCCGGCGGGGGGCAGGCCTTTAGGCCTGTGTCCATCCAGGGGGTGGCTTTGGGAAGTACCACAGAGGCCGCATTCCCAGCAGCTGCGCAGGGAGGCTTAAATCCAGACAGACAGACGCCTCCTGGGGCAGCCACTCAGGAAACGTGGGGACTGCTGCTCGCATCCCAGCCCCCCCCACACCTGCTTTTTCTTCTCTTCTTGCCTCCACACCTTTGCACAAGGCGGCTCTTTTTTCTGGACGGCCTGTCCCTCCTGGCCACCCCCACACCTCCCAAGGGGCCTTTTGCTCGGTGTGCCAGGCTCAGCCATGAGGACACATCCTGTAGGGCCGCCACTGGCCTTGTGGGGGAAGCCCAGCCACCTCCGCACACCTGAAGGTCTCGGGCTTGCTTCTGCACACACCTGTAGATTGCAGGTGGATTTGCTCAGCTGCCCACCTCCTCGCCTGCCTGGCCCTGGAAGGCAGCTGCTGTGCCCTGTGCCCCTTTGAACCAGGCACCGTCCGTGTGCAGCGCACCAGGCTGAGCCACTGTTGCATGGTCTTCTGAGCACGGGGGCTTTGAACGACTTGAAATCTCCTGAGTCAAATGACTTTTCAAGCCTCAGATGGGAACACTGACTTTCTAGCCTTCCGGAGGGACTGGTGAACACTGGCTTTAGCAGAGTGGCGTGGGACCCTGGCAGCCCAGGCAGCTCAGTAAATGCCGTGCCTGGCCTGCGCCATGTGGAGTGGCGACAGCTGCTCCCACGGGCAGAATCTGATCTGTGAACACTGTGGAACCATCCTGGGACGCAGGTGGAGGAGGGAAGAGATGCAGAATGAGGGTGGGGGATGCTGGGGCTGCAGCGCACGGAGCCCCCTCTACAGACCACCTGCATGTTGGATGGTGACCTTGGAGGGACACACTCTAGCGGCAGGGACACAGAAAGGCTTGGGTCTTTCTTGATGCAGACGAGTGTCGTGGGTGTGTTACTTTCCTTGTGTTTGACAACGGAATGCAGTGAACCTTGGCAGATGGACCAAGCAGATGGCTTGCTTCTCTGCACGGGAAAGACAGGGATGTGCCTTTGACTCAGACCCACAGGCACTGCAGGGTGGGGAAGGAGAGGGGTGCGTCTGACAGAAACAGCAACTGCTCACTGGAACCCAGTTCTCAGTGCTCGCCTGAGGGTGGGCTTCTCTTCCAGGAAGGGCGAACACCCTGGCGGCCGGCGGCCCCTGCTCTGGTCTGGATGTTTTTGCCCCTGATCAGCTCAAATGCCAACTGACGCCCTGATCCCCACCGTGTGATGGGGTCAGGGGTCAGGCCTCTGGCAGGTGACGAGGGTAGGAAGATGGAGCCTCCATACACGGGGCGCGTGCCCTCACGCAAAAGGCCCCCGGGACACCCCCT
Source organism: Cephalopachus bancanus (assembly GCA_027257055.1). Taxonomy (NCBI): domain Eukaryota; kingdom Metazoa; phylum Chordata; class Mammalia; order Primates; family Tarsiidae; genus Cephalopachus; species Cephalopachus bancanus. Next base: position 1,459,381 of record JAPVLO010000252.1, on the reverse strand, counting down.
GCTTCTTCTGCCCCGGCAGCGGGCGATGCTGTCTGTTGGCCGCGGCAGGCCCTTCCGCACACAGAAGCTGCCGGCACTTCCGTCTTGGCCGGCCGGCCTCCGGAACGGTTTCTGAGAAACACGTTTCTGTCGTTTATAAGCCACCCAGCCTACGGCATTTTGCTGCTGCCGCCTGAATGGATGGGGTGGGTGAGGCAGGATGTGAATCTGAATCTCACGGGAATGTGGCTGCCACGAAGACCCCGAGTCCTCTCCCGTCCCCTGAACTGGGGCGTCTGGGCAAGGGGGTGGGACAGCGACAGCTTTCAGAAGGCGCCAAGGTGGCTCTGGGGCACCCAGCACAGCGCAGCCTGCAGACGGACACGGGGGGCCTCTAGCAGGGAGGGACAGGTGTCCCAGCAGACGGGCCTTGGAGAAAGCGTGATGCCAGTGATGATCAGCAGTGCCACCTCCACCCCCTTGGCTAGGGACCTGGCTGACTAGAAGCAGAGCTGACGCTGACTGAGCACTAACTCCGGGCAAGGTCTCTGCAGGCTGTTGAGAGCTCCCGCTGCCTTCGTTTGGCAGATGGTGACACAGAGCCACAGAGAGGCTTGGGGAGCTGGCCCCAGAGGCCTGGGCTGGAGGGTGGTAGCGTGGCACTCACGCTTGCTGCCCCGGCCCCCACCCAGCCCCTGCCCCACGCTCGACTGCCTCTGTCAGCCAGGGTGCCGCAGAGCCCGGGAGAGAGAGCAGCAGGGGCTGCGATGGCCGTCCAGGCTCTGCTGCTCCTGGCTGCGTGTCCCCGGAGGGCCGCCTCCCTCCCAAGGCCTGGCTCACTCTCTCTTATCCCGGCTGCAGGGCTGGTGAGAGCTGGCATCCAGGGGCTGCCCCTCCGGCCTGAGCCCCCATTGCCTGCTCATCTGGCTTTCTGGCCTCCGGGGAGCTGAGCTGTCATCTAGGTCCAGGACTGGGGCCTGCTGTCGTGTCCTACCATGGTTTGGGCCCTGCCTCTGCAGGCAGAGACACCCCTCCTGCTTCTTCATTTTAAAAAATAAGTGCTTGTGCTCTGCTCGTTGTAGCGCACTTGGAGAATCCAAAGCCTGACAAGGCAGAAAACTTACCCACGACTCCCCCATTCACTGTGAGCATCACTGCATTTTTCTTTCCGGGATTTTAAAAATTGTTTTCTTGCTTTTCTTAATTTCTCATACTTGAATTTTAATGCAGAATTTTTGCATTCTGATTTTGGTTCAATGTTATATCAAAAACACTTCTCAAGACCATTAAAACAGCTTTTTGGAAACAGCATTTTTCACTGTTTTATAATATTCCATCGATATGAAAAGACATTACTTCGCCACTTCCCACATTGGGCTGTTTTCAATTTCTCACTGTGATGAGAGTGCTTGATGGATGTCCTTATGTTTATCTTCTCATCCACATCTCTGTGGGATTTTGCAGAGGCAACATCAGTGGGTTATTGCAAAGGCTCTTGGTGCAAATTATCAAATTGCTTCCCTGAAAACTTGTGCTAACTCATCTTCCTGCCCTTGAGAGTTAATGTTTACCCTCAGAGGGATGCTAGGCGTCCTCAGTTATGGAATGGCTCTCCAAATTAAATTGGGGCAGTCAGAACCAGAGGCAGCCCATCTTTCCACGAAGGTGGCCCCTGGGGCACTTTCTGTCTCGATTAAGGGAACACGTGGTCTGTTGGAATGTGGGGAGTACAACTCCTCTTCAGGCAGATTAGGGAGGTCACTTTTGCCTGTTGAGCCCGTTGTTTGTAATAGATCTCATTTTATAAGAGCTATTGCCAGCATAATGTCAGTTAATTTTACATAGAAGTGGCTTTTAGATTTTAATATGGTTCTGCTCAGTCATTTAGAGGAGTTATTAACAAAAAATCTTTCTTTTTAAATGTCCCAGGCTTTTTTTATGCCCAAGCTTCTCATGTCCAAACAGACTTAACAGTCAAGCCAGACCCATTGTCCTGCCGGACCTGAAACCCTCTCAGAAACCTCTGCAACGATTTACCTCAGGAATCCACTGCCAATCAAAATAAGTTAGGCACAGAGAATCCAAACTCATTTTGCATTTCCTGTCAACTCCTAAGTGACTGCAGCATACATCACTGGGTGCTGTGACTGGTAGTTCAGGGGTTCTCCCCCTACTAGTCTTGGGGAAGAGATAGGTGAGGGGGTGACCACTGGGCGAGTCTAGGAGGTCTTGGGTGGTATTTTGGGGTACAGTGGTCCACACGGGACCTTTCATATCCTCCCTCACTGATGACTACGCTCATCCACTGACACGTAAGCCCCCAACGTCCTGACTTGGGCTTGAGCTGCTTAAAACGTATCTATTTCCATAGATTTGAGACTTGTTGCCTGTGTCCTTTCTCTTCTGTACTAGAACTCTTTTTTTAAAAAATTCTATAGTTCTTCTAAGGAGTGGTTTTCCAAAGGCAAGTTTAGAAAGCTGGTGGGACAGTGGATTAAAAATAAACATTGACACCAACAAAGTCCCCCCAAAACCCACAAAAACATGGACACTAAACAGCATGATGCTAAACAACTCCTGGGTCAACGACGAAATCAAAACAGGGATCAAAAGATACCTGGAAACAAATGAAAATGAAGAAACATCTTACCAAAATCTCTGGGATGCCCTGAAAGCTGTAATAAGAGGGGAATTTATATCCCTACAAACACACATGAAGAAAATGGAAGGAACAGAAATTCACAACCTAACAAGCCACCTAAAGAAGCTGGAAAAGCAAGACTACAAAAACCCTAATTTCAGCAGAAGAATCCAGATCACCAAAATAAAAGCCCAAATCCAGGACATATAAGATAAAAAGATAATACAAAAAAAAATCAATGAAACAAAAAGCTGGTTCTTTGAAAGGGTAAGCAAGATTGATGGTCCCCTAGCTAGACTGACCAAGAAAAAATGAGAAAAAAACCAAATAAGCATAATCAGAAACACAAAAGATGAAGTCACATCTGACCCTGAAGAAATACAAAAGATCATTAGAGACTACTACGTACACTTGTGTGGAAACATACTTGAAAACCATAAGGAAATGGAGGACTTTCTGACGTCACACAACCTACCTAGGTTGGAACAAGAAGAAATTGAGACCCTAAATAGACCAATAACAATCAAGGAAATCGACTATGTAATAAGAATACTTCCTACAAAAAAAGCCCTGGTCCAGATGGCTTTCCAGCAGAATTCTACAAGACATTCAAGGAGGAGCTGATACCAATCCTACTGAAGGTATTCCATGCGATTGAAAAAGATGGAACTCTCACCAAATCATTTTATGAAGCCAACATCACATTGATACCCAAGCCAGGTAAAGATCCAACAAAGAAAGAGAACTACAGGTCAATATCTTTGATGAACATAGATGCTAAAATTCTCAACAAAATCCTAGCAAACGGATTCAGCAATACATCTCAAAAATCATCCACCATGACCAAGTAGGCTTCATTCCTGGCATGCAAGACTGGTTCAACATTCATAAAACCATAAATGTAATTAAATACATCAACAGATGTCAAAACAAAAACCACATGATCATATCATTAGATGCAGAAAAAGCTTTTGATAAAATCCAGCACCCCTTCTTGATAAAAACCCTTGAACATCTAGGCATACGGGGAACATACCTCAAAATAGTAAAAGCCATCTACGAGAAACCCACAGCCAGCATACTCTTAAATGGACAAAAATTGGAACCAATTCCCCTGAAAACTGGAACTAGACAAGGATGCCCACTCTCTCCCCTCCTGTTCAACATAGTATTGGAAGTCCTGGCTAGAGCAATCAGAGAAGAGGAGGCAATCAGAGGTATTCAAATAGGAAAAGAGGAAGTCAAGTTATCTCTCTATGCAGATGATATGATGGTGTACCTTGAAAACCCAAGAGAATCTGTCAAAAACCTTACACTGATAAAGCCCTTTGGCAAAGTCTCAGGATACAAAATAAATGTACAAAAGACAATCGCATTTCTCTAAACCAATAATAAACAAACAGAAACCCAAATAAAAAACACAATTCCATTCACAATAGCCAAAAAAAAAAAAAAAAAATGAAATACCTTGGCATCTTATAACCAGAGACGTGAAAGACCTTTACAATGAAAATTACAAAACACTGCTCAAAGAAATCAAAGATGACACAAACAAGTAGAAAAACAACCCATGCTCATGGATCGGAAGAATCAACATTGTGAAGATGTCCATCTTACCTAAGGTAATCTACAAATTCAATGCAATACCCATTAAATTACCAACAACATTCTTCTCAGACCTAGAAAAAACAACACAGGAATTCATATGGAAACACAAACATCCAGGAATAGCCAGAACAATCCTCAGCAAAAAAAAACAAAGCAGGTGGTATCACAATACCAGACTTCAAACTTTACTATAAAGCTACAATCATCAAAACAGCTTGGTATTGGTACAAGAACAGGCATATAGATCAATGGAACAGAATTGAGATTCCAGAAGCAAAACCTCAATTCCTCAACCAACTCATCTTCAACAAAGCCCCCACCACCTACCAATGGAGAGAGGAGAACCTATTCAGTAAATGGTGCTGGGAAAACTGGCTGACCACATGCAGAAGATTGAAACAGGACCCCTATCTATCCCCATGCACAAAGGTTAACTCCAAATGGATCAGAGACCTAAATGTAAAACCTCAAACCATAAGAACCTTAGAAAAGGAAGGAAATACTCTCATGGAAATCGGAACTGGCATCCAATTCCTGTACAAAACCCGAAACCCACAGGACTTAAGAGAGAAGATAGACAAATGGGACCTTATTAAACTGACAAGCTTCTGCAAAGCCAAAGAAACCATCAAGAGAGCAGGGAGACAGCCTACAGACTGGGAAAAAGTATTTGCCAACTCTAGGTCTGACAAAGGCTTAACATCCTGGATCTACAAGCAATTGAAATGTACTGAAAAGAAGGAAACAAACAACCCCATTATAAAATGGGCAAAAGATATGAACAGACACTTCACAAAAGGAGACATTCAAGCAGCCAACAAACACATGAAGAAATGCTCAACCTCACTAATCATCAGGGAGATGCAAATCAAAACCACACTGAGATACCACCTAACTCCAGTCAGAATGGCAATTATCAACAACTCAAAAAATAACAGCTGCTGGAGAGGGTGTGGTGAAAAGGGAACACTTCTACACTGTTGGTGGGAGTGTAAGCTAGTGCAACCTCTGTGGAAAGCAGTGTGGCGATTCCTGAAAGCTCTAAAAATTGACCTTCCATATGACCCTGCAATTTCCCTACTGGGAATATACCCTGAAGAACACAAATCACCCTATAAAAAAGATACCTGCACACGTATGTTTATCGCAGCGTTGTTCACAATAGCAAGAACCTGGAACCAACCATGCTGCCCAACAAAAGAGGCCTGGATTAAAAAAATGTGGTACATATACACGATGGAATACTACACAGCCATAAAAAAGAACAAAATCATGAATTTCGCAGCAACCTGGATGGAACTAGAGTCTATAATACTGAGTGACCTCTCACAGAAACAAAGATCAGAATATCACATGTTCTCACTCATATAATGGACCTTGAACATCCAATGTAATACTATAAGAAAATGACTGACGGTCTGGGAAACTATGGGGGGAGGGATGGGATTAACAGTAGCAAATATCTGTCTGGGACTGGGAAAACACCTCTTATCAACAGGGTGCCCGAATGAAACGTAATTGTACACCTAACCCTTAACTGTACCCCACAAAACCATAATAAAAAATACTGATTAATTATTAAAAAAAAAAAAGAAAGCTGGTGGGAGCTGAGGGCACCTCTGAGGACATGGAAACACTCCCACCTCCTCTCTGTCCCTCCTCTGTGATCCTTCGGCCTCTGTCCTACTGAGGACCCGTCACCATTAGCGGCTGTAAGTCGGGATCTGGCTGATGGCGTCTCTTGAGGTCCCAGGGAGTTATTCTGCAAAACGTGCAGGGTCCTCCTTGCCAAGGTCTTTTTGCGTGAACTGTGGGCTTCTCGAGGACGGAGACGTAGCTGCTGACCCTGTTTATTCCTTCATGCCGACTCTTTAAAAAAAATTATGTATTTATTGTAGAGTTGTGGGACACAGGTGAAGATTTACTACATAAAGCAGGCTGCATGCAGGTGAAGTTTGGGCTTCTAGGTGGCCCTCACTGCCTCTGGTGGTGGCCCAGGTACCCTGTGTATTGTCACTTGTCCCCCACGTCCTCCCTTCCCTCCCTCCCCTGGCAGTGCCCAGTGACTGCTGACCCCACCCTTGTGCTTGTGGGGCTTGTGATCAGGGCCCACTTATGAGTGAGAACATGGGGTATTCAGTGCTTCGTGTCAGTGATAGTTCGCTCAGTGTGATGGACTCCAACTGCATCAAGTTGCAACGAAGGCCATGATTTTGTTCCTCTTCATGATTGCACAATACTCTATTGTGTACATGTATCACATTTTCTTTATCCATTCCACTTTCGACGAACAGCAGGGTTGGTTCCATGTGTTTGCTATTGTGAATAGTGCGGCAATAGACATGCGTGTGCACGTGTCTTTTGCTAAAGCGATTTATGTTCCTCTAGGCATATTTCCAGGAAAGGGGCAGCTTGATCATATGGAAGATCAATTTTTAGTTCTTTTAGCAATTACCACACTGCTTTCCATAGAGGCTGAACTAACTTACATTCCCACCAACAGTGTGGAAGTGTTCCCTCTTACCTGCAGCTTTCTAGCACCTGTTGTTTTTTGACTCATTGATGATAGCCATCTTTACGGGAGTTAGGTGGCTTCTCACTGTAGTTTTGATCTGCATTTCTCGGATGGTTGGTAAGGCTGAGCATTTTTCATGTGTCTGTTGGCTGCTTGTGAATCATCTTTTGGGAAGTGTCTTTTCATGTCTTTTGCCCACTTTTTAATGGGATTGTTTGTTTTATTTCCTTTCATTTTGTTTGAGTTCCTTGTAGATCCTGGATGTTAGGCTTTTGTCAGATGCATAATTTTCAAATATGTTTTTTCCCATTCTGTGGGTTATCTCTTTACTTTCTTGATGGTTTTTTTCACTGTGCAAAATCCTTTCATTTTGAGGATGTCCCACCTGCCTATCTTATCTCTTATAGCATTTGTTTTTGGGGATTTGGGCATGAATTCATTACCCACTCCAATGTCCACAAGGGTGTTTCCTACATTTTCTTCTAGAATTCCTATAGTTTGAGGTTTTACATGTAGATCCTTGATTCATTTTGAGTTGATTTTTGTACACGGTGATAGGTAGGGGTCCAGTTTCATGCTTCTGCATGTGGGCAGCCAGTTTTCCCAGCACCATTTGCTAAATATGGTCTCCTTTCCCCAGGGGTGGTTATTGATGGCTTTGTCGAAGATGAGTTGGTTGAGAAATTGAGATTTTGCTTCTGGAATCTTTATCTTTTTTGTTTGGTCTATATACCTGTTCTTGTACCAATGCCAGGCTGTTTTGATTATTGTAGCCTCATAATAAAGTTTAAAGTCTGGAGGTGTGATATCTCCTGCTTTGTTTCTTTTGCTGAGGATTGTTTTGGTTATTTGTGAACTTTTACAATTCCACATGAATTTCTGTATTGTTGTTTCCAGGTCTGAGAAGAATGATGCTGGCAATTTAATAGGTATTGTGTCAAACCTGTAGAATGTTTGGGTAGGATGGACATCTTAACAATGTTGATTCTTCCTAATCACAAGCATGGAATATTTTTCCATTTGTTTGTGTCTTCTTGGAGTTCTTTGAGCAGCGTTTTGTAGTTTTCATTGTAAAGGTCTTTCACATCTCTGACTAGGAAGATGCTGAGGTATTTCATTTTTTTGTGTGGCTATTGTGAATGGGATTCTGCTTTTTATTTGGTTATTGTCTGCTTGCTGTTGATGTATAAGAATGAAACTGTCTTTTGCACATTTATTTTGTACCCCAGACCTTGCCAAAGCCATTTAACAGTGCAAGGAGGTTTTTGACAGATTCTCTTGAGTTTTTGAGGTATAGGATCATATCGTCAGCACAGAGGGATAACTTAACTTCCTATTTGGATACCCTTGATTTCCTTCTCTTGTCTGATTGCTCTAGCTAGGACTTCCAACACTATGTTGAACGAGAGGGGTGAAAGTGGGCAGTCTTGTCTTGTTCTGGGTTTCTGGGGAAATGCCTCCAATTTTTGTCCATTTACCAATATGTTGGCTGTGGGTTTATCGTAGATAGCTCCTACCATTTTGAGGTATGTTCCCACTATGCCTAGGTGTCAAAGGGTATTTATCAAACAGGGATGCTGAATTTTACCGAAGGCTTTTTCTGTATCTAATGATTTAATCATATGATTCCTATTGATACATCTGTTGATACATTTAGTTACATTTATGGTCTTGTGGATGTTGACCCAGTCTTACATTCCAGGGATGAAGCCCACTTGGTCATGGTGGATGATTTTTGAGATGTGTTGTTGGATCTGATTTTTTAGACTCTTGTTGAGAATTTTACATCTATGTGCATCAGGGATATTGGCCTGTAGCTCTCTTTCTTTGTTGGACCTGGTAAAGACCTGGTTTGGGTATCAGTGTGATGTTAGCTTCATAAAATGATTTGGGGAGAGTTCTATCTTTCGCAATTTCTTGGATACTTTCAGTAGGATTGGTATCAACTCCTCCTTGCATGTTTTGTAGAACTCTGCTGGAAAGTCATCTGATCCAGGACTTTGTGTGTGTATGTGTAGTTTTCTTATGATGAAGTCTATTTCCTAGATTGTTATTGGTCTATTTAATGTCTCAATTTCTTTTTGTTTAATCTTGGGAGGTTGTGTGATATCAGCAAGTCCTCCATTTCATTTAGGATTTCAAGTTTGTTTCTATACAGATGTGCATATTAATCTCTGATAACGTTTTCTATTTCTTCATGTTCCATTGCAATTTGATGTTTTACATTTCTGATTGTGTTTATTTGGGCTTTTCCTCTTTTTTTGTTGGTCAGTCTGGCTAGGGGTCCATCAATCTTGTTTATCCTTTCAAATAACCAGGTTTTTTGTTGATTTTTTTCTACGATGTTGTTGTCTCCTATGTCCACAGGTCTTTCACTTTGGGGATCTGCATTCTTCTGCTGAAATTAGGATTTTGGTGGTTTTGTCTTTCCACCTCCCTCAGGTGATTTGTTAGATTGTTAACTTGTGATCTTTCCATTTTCTTGTTGTGTGTTTGCATTCCCCTTGCTGCACTGTTTTCATGGTATCCCAGAGGTTTTGGTAAGATGTGTTTTTATTTTCATTTATTTCCAGATCTTTTAATTTCTGTTCTGATTTCTGTGTTGACCCAGGAGTTGTTTAGCATCATGCTGTTTAGTGTCCATGTCTTTGTGGTTTTGGGGGTAGCTTTGCTGGTGCTGATATTTATTTTTATTCCACTGTGGTCTGAGAAGGTGCATGGCAGTATTTCAATATTATGGAATTTGTCTATACTTGATTTATGTCCGAGGATGTGGTTGACCTTGGAGTACTTCCATGTGGTGATGAGTAGAATGTATATTCCATGGTTGTTGGGTGGAGGTTCTGTAGGTATCTATCAAGTCCATTTGGTCAAACATCAAGTTGAGGTTCTGAATCTCCTTGGTGATTTTTTGCCTTGATGATCTGTTTAGGGTTGTTAGTGGGGTATTTAAGTTCCCAGTTATGATAGTGCTTGAGTCAATGTCTTTTTTTTTTTTTAGTTTACTTAGAACTGCTTTATAAAGGTTGGTGCTCCTATGTTGGGTGCATATATGTTTAGGATGATATTTCTTGTAGGTGGATTGAAACTTTTATCATTATGTAGTGACCTTCTGTATCTTTTTAACTTTTGATAACTTAGCCAGGCTCGGTGGCCCAGCCTGTAATTCCGTGCCTTTGGGAGGCTGAGGTGAGTGGATTGCCTGAGCCCATGGGTTCGAGACCTGCCTGGGCAGCGAGACCTCATCTCTACAATAAAAAAAAAAAATCAGCCGGGCGTGGTAGAGCATGCCTGTAATTCCGGCTACTTGAAAGGCTGAGGCGAAAGGATCGCCGGAGCCCAGCAGGCAAAGCTGCAGTGGTCGGGAGCGGCCACTGCACTCCAGTCTGGGCGACAGAGTGAGAATCCAACTCAAAAAAAACAACAAAAACAAACTTTTGATAACTTAAAGAATGTTTTGTCTGATACGAAGAATGCAACTCCTGCTTTCTTTTATCTTCCATTCACCTGATAAATTGTTTCCCATCCTCTTATTTTGAGTCTGTGAATGTCTGTTCTGGAGAGATGAGTCTCCTGAAGACAGCATATTGTTGCATCATTTATTTTTATCCAGTTTCTCATTCTATGTTTTTTCAGTGGTGTATTTGATCCATTCACGTTCATGTTAATTATTGAGATGTGAAAGTTTATCCTGGTCACGAGATTCTTACAGGGTTTGCTGTTGTTGTTTGTTTGTTTTTTGGTTAATTTTCTTGTGATATTTGGGTTGATATATGTGTGTGTGTTCAATCTTTTTCCTGTATTCTTGGGAAAAGTGTGGTCGTTCTTTTTTTTCTTTCTTCTGTGTTTAATACTTTCTTAAGCATTTCTTGTAGAGCTCTTCTGGTACAAGAGTAAATAAACTCTTAGGGCTTGAATGTCTGGGAAATGCTTTAATTCTCCATCATTGATGAAGTTTAGCTTAGCTAGGTAGGAAATTCTTGGTTGGAATGTTTATCTTTGAGAATTTTTGACGCTTGAACTCCAGTTTCTTCTAGCCTGTAGTGCTTCTGTAGGTAAGTCTGCTGCTATTCTAATTGGTTTTTCCTGGTAAGTAGTCCGAACTTTCTCTCTTGCTGTCCTTAGGATTTTTTCTTTTATACCTACTTTGTGCAAGTGGGTGACTGTGTGTCTAGGAATTGATCTTCTCATTTGATGTCTTGCAGGTGTTCTCTGAAGCTCTTGTATTTTAATGGTCATGTCTCTGATGAGATAATGGAAGTTTTCTTGGATCATTTCATGGAATGTTTGTTCCAGGGTGATCTCTGTATCTCTATCAACCTCAAGAATGCCAGTTAATCTTAAGTCTGGCCTCCTGATATAATCACTAATCTCTTGGAGCTTTGTTACATCTTTTTACACTTCTTTTCTATGTTTTTAATAGTTTGGGTTAGTTCCATATTTTGGTCCTCAAGCTCTGAGATTCTTTCTTCTGCTTGGTTTCTTCTGCTTTCTGTGCTTGTCAGTTTGTTGTTTATTTCGTTTACTGTATTCTTTATTGCTATCATCTCAGTTATTGACTCTTTCATTCTTTCCTCTTGTCTCTCCTCATTTCTATTCATTCTCTCTATTAATATCTTGATCTCTAGGTTTGTGGTTTGGGACCAGTCGTTCTGGGGGCTCTTCATTGTTCAAGTTCCAAAGTCTGCATTTTCAGGTGCTGTCTTCTCAGGAGTCTGTAGGGACCTGCATTTTTCCTTTGATTCTTCTTCATCTGTGATTGTTTTCCTCTTCCTTTCCCCTCCTTCTTGAATTCTGTTTCTCAGTGATGGGGGCTAGCTCTTACTTCTGTTTGTTCAAACCCCTATTATTCCTTACGTAGATCCTCTGGATTTGTTCAAATGTTTTTTTGAGTTGGAATCTCACTTTGTTACCCAGACTGGAGTGCAGTGGCACACTCGTGGCCACCCCAGCGTCAACCTGCTGGGCTCCAGTGATCCTTCTGCCTCAGCCTTCCAAGTAGCCGGACCTACAGGCATGCATTATCATGCCTGGCTAATTTTTTTATTTATTGTAGAGACAAGTCTTGCTAAGTCACCTGAACTGGTCTCAAACCTGCAGGCTCAGGCAATCCACTTGCCTTGCCTCCCAAAGTGCTGGGATGACACGCTGAGTCACCAGACCCGCCAGATTTGTTCAATTTTGAAGCTGAATTGGGGATGGGGGGTTGTGCCTTTTGTAGTTTTGGGATTTGATTAGGGTTGATGTGGGAGCTGTGGTTCAGAAGCTTGCTGAAGATCACAGCATTCACTGGAAACTACTTCCCACCACCTTATAATCTGTCCATGTAGTGGCGGTGTGTATATCCCCTTTAGAGCAAAATGAGATAAGTAAAAGGGAAAAAACAGAAAAAGGAAGAAAAGAGACTAAAGAAAGATGAAGACTGAGGAGAAGGAAAACAGACAGGCATACCAACTAATGAATAAACAAAGAAACAAACAAAAACAAGAAAAAACAAAAACATACAAACAAACATGCAAACAAGCAAGCAAACAACAATCCCTCTATGGGCTGTTTTTGGAACTTTGGGATCCTTTCCCAAGCTCTGCCATTGCTTATGGCTGCTGCTTCACTGATTTGGTAGGGAACAGGCTCCAGTCTCTAGCCTCTTCCCTCCGCTCTTGGTGCAGGCTGATGGGGTGGTTCTTAGCCCCATGGACTGCTGTGGGAGGAGGGTGAATCGGACCCTGACTCACCCAACTTGTCCACTGCTGCTGCTACTGCCTCCAAGTCCCCACTCAGATCCAATGTGTCCATGTCTGGTCCAGCATGGCAGTGGGTCGTCCATCTCTCCATGTCCACTTTTGGAGTTTCCTCTCTGGATCAGCAATGGCTGATCCCAGGGGGGTGCAGTGATCGCCTTTGGGTCCCAGGTTGGAGGCTGAACAAAGCCGAGGGGGCCAATACAAGTCTCTCTGCCCGATCTAGGACAGAGAAAATGGTGGCAGTAGATGTCTCCTCACTGGCTGCGGGATTCAACTCCAGATTTCCTCACTGTACTCTTTCCATGGTTTCCTCTGCCAGTGCTTGACCCACTGCCATGGGTAGTGGCATGGGCTAGGTGCCAGGTGCTGTGATCAGCTGCCTCTGTTGCCTCCTCCCAGGAGACCCCCAAGAATGCATGCCGAGACTCCAATCTCAGGGCAGTGATGGGTTGCAGCCACCTCTGGAGGGCAGCACCGGACCGAGTCTCCCTTCAGACGAACTTTCACTCACCTAGTGACACTCACTCACTCATGTACATTGTCTTTATGGACACTTGCCCTTGCAGAGATTTTCATGCTCCCACCAGTTCCATCGCCATCTTGCCTCCTCTATGCTCTTTTTTCCATATGAATTTCTGTATTGTCTTTTCCAGGTCTGTGAAATATGATGTTGGGAATTTGATGGATATTGCACTGACTCTGTAGATTGCCTTGAACAGCATGGACATTGTGACAATATTGATTCTTCTTATTCATGAGCATGAAATTTTTTTCCATTTGTTTGTGTCATACTTGATTTCTTTGAGCAGAGTTTTGTAGTTCTCATTGTAAAGTTCCTTCACTTCTCTGATTGGGTGGATGCCAAGGTATTTCATTTTTTGTGGCTATTGTGAATGGGATTGTGCTTTTCATTTGGTTCTCTGCCTGTCTGCTCTGGTATATAGAAATGCAACTGTCTTTTGCACTTTGGTTTTGTAACCTGAGACTTTATCAAAGTCATTTATCAGTGCAAGGAGGCTTTGACAGATTACCTTGGGGTTCTCTAGGTATAGGATTGTATCATCTGCAAAAAGGGATAACTTAGCTTCCTCATTTCTTATTTGAATGTCCCTGATTTCCTTCTCTTGCCTGATTGCCCTGACTAGGACTTCCAGCACTATGTTGAATAGGATGGGTGAGAGTGGGCATCCTTGTCTTGCTCCTGTTCTAAGGGGAAATGCTTTGAGCTTCTCCCTATTGAGCAAAAAGTTGGCTGCAGGTTTATGATAGGTAGCTCTTATTGTTTTGAGGCATGTTCTTTATATGACTAGATGTTCAAGGGTTTTTATCTACAAGCGGTGCTGGATTTTATCAAATGTTTTTCTGCATCTAATGAGACAATTATGTGATTCTTGGTTTTACATATGTTAATGTGATGAATTTTGCTTATAGTCTTTCAAATGTTGAGCCAGCCCTGGCTCCCAGGAATGAAGCCTACCTGGTCATGGTGGATGATCCTTGACATGTGTTGTTGGATCCAATTTGCTAGAATCTTGTTGAGAATATTTGCATCTATGTTCATCAAGGTTATTGGCCCGTAATTCTCTTTTCTTGTTGATTTTTGACAGGTTTGAGTATCAGTATGACGTTAACTTCATAAAATGAATTGGGGAGAATTCCATCATTTCTCAATTGCCTGGAATACTTTCAGTAAGATTGGTATCAGCTCTTTCTTGTATGTCTTATAGAATCCAACTGGGAAGCCGTCTGTTCCAGGGCTGTTTTTTTTTTGTCAGGAGGTTTCTTATGACTTACTCAATTTCCTGGATTGTTATTGGTCTGTTTAGAGTTTCAATTTCTTCTTGTTTCAACGTTGGGAGTTGTGTGATACTAGACAATCCTCCATTTTTTTTAGGTTTTCCAGCTTATTTGCATATAGGTGTTTATAATAATCTCTTCTAATCAGGGCCAGTTGTGTGACTTCACCTTTTGCATTTCTAATTGCATTTACATGGACTTTCTCTCTCTCTCTCTCTCTCTTTTTCAGTCAATCTGTTCAGGGGTCTGTCAATATTATTTATTCTTTTAAAGAACCAGTTTTTGATCCTATGATATTTTTGTCTTCTAAATCCTGAAATTGTAATTTTATGTTAATGATCTGGATTTTTTCCTACTGAAATTAGGATTTAGATGATCTTGCCTTCCCACTTCTCTTAGGTGTGATGTTAAGCTGTTTATTTGTGATCTTTCTATTTTCTTGATGTGTGCATACAATGCTATGAATTTTCCTCTTAACACTGCTTTCGTGGCATCCCATATATTCTGATGTGTCTTTTTTTTCCCCTTTGTTTCCGGGAATCTTTTTATTTCTGTCTTGATTTCTGTGTTGACCCCAAAGTCATTCAGCAGCATGTTGTTTAGTGTTCATGTCTTTATATGTTTTGGTGGGGTCTTGTTGGTGGTGATACTTATTTTTATTCCACTGTGATATGAGAACATGCGTGGTGTTATTTTGGTCTTTTGACATTTGTTCTCATTTGATTTATGTCTGAGAATGTGGTTGATATTGGAGTATGTTCCATGTGCTGATGAGTAGAATGCATATAGCTGCTGGGTGGAATGTTCTGTAGATGTCTATGAAATCCATTTGATCAGGTGTCAATTAAGGTTCTAGATCTCTTTGTTGGTTTTTTGCCTCAATGATCTGTCTAGGGCTATTAACATGATATTGAAGTCTCCAACTATGATTATATGAGTGTCAATGTCCTCTCTTCATTTGCATAGTAGTTGTTTTATAAAACCTGTTGTTCCTGTGTTGGGTGCATATTTCTTGCTGGTGAATTGAGCCTTTTATCATAATGTAGTGTCCTTTTTAACTTTTAATGATTTGAAGTCTGCTTTGTCTGCTATCAGAACTACCCTTGCTCTTTTCTTCTCTCCATTTGCCTGAAAGATCATTTCCAGCCTTTAATGTTGAGACTGTTGGTGTCCTTTGCAGAGAGGTGAGTTTTCTGGAGGCAGCAGAATGTTGGATCATGCTTCTTTGTCCAGTTTGCCACTCTGTGCCTCTTCAGTGACTCATTCAGTCCATTTGCCTTCATATTAACTATTAAAATGTATGAGTTTATCCTTGTCATAGGGCTCCTTTTTACTTTTCTATTTCTATATGTGTGTATTTTCATTTTTGTGAATTCTCTGTATGCTCTGTTAACGTTGTGCTTGGCTGTACTTTTTGCAGTGGGTAGAACTATTCTTCTGTTTCTGTGTTCAGCTCCATGTGGGGTGAAGAAGTCCACCACTGTGAATTCACAGGAGGGCCAGTGGGTGTGGTTTGCCTGTTTTTGGCTGTGTGTGTTCTTAAGCATCTCCTGAAGGGCTAGCATGGAGAGGGCATGTAGTGATCATTCACTTGTCTCCTCCCTCACCATGTGGTCATGGTTCCCCCATGATGAGCGGCTTCAGGTGTTTGGGAATCCTGCCTCATGCCTGTACATCCTTGGAGGGTGGAGGTGAGCTGAACAGCAAACATAGCATGTTTTCAAGGTGTGCAGTGTGGTGCCAGGTGGAAAAGTGTTGAAGACGGAGTAGAGTGGCCTAAGGAGACTGGAAGTGCCCACCGTAACATTAAATAGAGTGACCAAGGTAAGCCTCACTAAGCAGGTGATATCTGAGCAAGCCTGGAGAGAGATGGGGGTGTTGGCATGCAGGTGCCCTTGGCGAAAACATTCCAGGCAGAAGGAACAGCAAGTGCAGAGGCCCTAAGACAAGGGGAGACACAGCAAGGTGCCACACAGAGCTTGAGGGCACAGTGGAGGGATGGTGTCAGAGCATCTGGCTTCAGGAGCCTTTGTGAGGACTTGGGAATTCACTCCAAGTAGGGCTGGATTCTTGCTGGGATTGTAGGCATCAACTGTGGAGATAGGTGGAAGGACTGTGCAGCTGCCCAGGTAGGAGCTGGTGGTGACAGGAGCTTTGGCTGTGAAGGTGATGAATAGTAGATGGATGCTGGGAGTATTTTGAAAGTAGAGCTGGCAGAATTCCAGGATGTGGGGCTTGAGAAGAGTCAAAGATAACCCTGAGGTGTCTGAACTGAGTAACTAGAAGCATGGTGCTGTCATGGATGAAGACAGCCAGGGCTGTGGAAAGTGTGAGCTGTGACAAGAGTGAGGGGACCAGCAGTTTCAGATCGAGCATGGTGCCCACCTGACATGCAGGGGTCTGGACGGCGGGTGGGAGCAATGGGAGGCCAGCTGTGGCAGAGGCCGGTCAACAGGGGCGTCCAAAAGCTCTTTCCCACCATTTTTGTATCCCCAGGGAAACAGGACAGTCACTGCTGAATGAGGACTGGGAGCGTCTAGGGAGAGAGAGGCAGGTGAGATGCAGCTGCCTGCTGTGTGGAAGAGGGAACACGCCACGGAGCTTTAGGAACTCGGGTGAAGTCCACTACTGTGAATGCACAGGGTGGCCAGTGGGTGTGGTTTGCCTGTTTTGGGCTGTGTGTGTTCAGCTGGTGCACAGGTATGGGCGGGGCACCGGAGAGTTAGTTCTCATCAGCACGGAGCTGTGGCCTCCTGTGCAGGGCAGGGTGACGGAGGGTGACAGAGCCAGGCCTGTGTGCTGGGGCCTAGGCTTACCCCTTTGCAGTCCATTCTCCACGGGTGGCTCGAGTGGCATTTGCAAAATAGACATCAGACGATGCCATTTTCTTGTCAAGCCATCCCAGATCTCCCTGTTTCTCTTAGAACGACATCCAACAGCCTTGGGATGGCTGACGAGGCTCTTCAGGGCCCAGGCTACAAGACTGCCCTCTCTCACTGCACTCCAGCCACACGGGCCAGGCCCCAGGGCTTTTGCACTCATCGTCCCTTCACCTGGAACTGCCCAGATCCTGCAGGGCCCCTCTCAGAGAGGCTTTCCCTGATCGCCTGTCTCAAATCGCCCTGATCACCACCTATGGCTTTCTTTAGTTGTGCTTTCCATCACAGCAGTTATCACTGCCGGATGTGGAATCACATATTTATTTACGATCTCTTACCTTCACCAGAGCAGACGCCCTCTGGGGCAAGGATTGCCGTGTGTCCCAAGGCATCAACCTGCTGTGTGCTGTCAATAAATAAATGACCCGACGAAAGCCACATGAAAGCCATCTCCATGCGGATATGAAGTAAGAACACTTGAACTTCTTCTGAAGGTAAAGAAGTCCTGCAAAATAAAAAGCGTATTGTATTTTGTATTAGACAGCAAGATGCTTATTATAAAGATGTCCGTCTCTCTATATTACTTTATGAATGCAGTGCAATCCCAAGATTCTAATAAGATGAATTCTAAGGTGCTGAGCAAATTCTAAGGTTCGCCCTAGGGCGGGAGAGTGTGTGGAAGCAGCCAGAAGGTTCCTTAAATTTTTAAAGTAAGACAAAAAATCCAGAAGTTTCAAAGGCTTGATTATTCTGACTGCAAAATAATTTTTAAAAATTCTGCTTAAGAAAATATTTTAAATTAACAGAGTAATAAAATCCCCAAATTTGAATAAACAGCTGCAAGACCTGTGATGAATAAAAGGATAATTTACTTTATAACAGGGTTTTTCCTTTTTCACAAAATCCCAGTGGAGAAATAGACACACACATACCACCAGTTGACGGAAAAATAAATACAAATAGCCAATAAATATGTGAAGAGATAATCTATCTCACTTACTGATTTACAAGTTAAAGAGTGCCAGAGTTTTTAGTCTCGCAGATTAGGAAAGACAAAACAGCTGGCTAATCATGGTATTATTTATTTATTTTTTAGAAAGCAGGAATTATTGAGAGGACAGAAAAGTTCCCACAGTGGGAGGGGACCCGAGGGGGTTGCCCAACCATGGTATTTTTAAGATGTGGAACGACAGGGCTTGCATCCTGCAGCTGGAAGGACGTTTGGTGCAGAGTCTTGGTAAAGCTATTTGGCTGATCTCAAATGTAAAGTGCATGACGTGTTTCCACTGGTCATTCATTTTCTGGGAGCTTACTCTACAGGTATGCCATTGGAGAAAAAAAAAATCCTCATTTATCAAAATGATCTCAGCAGAATTTTTGCAGTAGCCCAAGACCAAATAAAAGAAGGGCATTGCTAATTAAATAAAATTAAATCATAATATTCCCATCCAATGGAAAACTATACAACCACGGAGAGTCAGCTCCAGATGTGGTGATATGAAGATTCTCCAAGATCTACTGTTTAAAAAAACCAAAGGGCATAACATTATTTACAACATGCTGTCTCCTCACAGAACAAGCAGGAATGTATATCCTTACTCACACGCTGTGGGTGATATCTGGACACTCCCCAAATGACTGTTGATACCAGTTGCCTCTCAGAAGGGGCTGGGGTAAGACTATCAGTATCAACCTGGAGACCAAGCTTCTCTGAGGAGGGTAGATCAGACGCTTTAAAAGCCAACAGAACTGACGTCTGTAAAGAAGCCAGGCCTTCTCCAGGACCCCTGCCCACCTGCAGCCAGCAGCCCCCCAGCCCAGGGCATCTGCCTGAAATGCCTGCTGGTTTGCAGAGACAACCTGAGCGGTCAGAGACCCAGTGGTCCAGGAAGAAGACCCTTGGCTCCACGTGGGTAAAGGAGAGAGGGAGGAAGGGAAGGGCATGCTCAAGGGTGAGTGCAGGCCCTGAGGCTGGAATGTAGAGAAGGGTTTTGTCTCTGCCATCTGTTAGGATCTTGCAAGGAGACGAGGGGTGCGGAACACAGAACTCGGCTGCAGACACCGTGACGCTGCTTTGGCCCCTCTGCGGCAGTGTTTCCACACCAGGGCCAGGAGCCAGGGTCCGGGGAGCAGCTTTTCCTGCAGGTGGCAGCCCAGGGCTCCCAGCAGGAGGGGCTTCAGCCCCTCGCCGCAAGGCGCTCGCAGTTTGACCGGGAGAACGCCCCGGTGTGCGGTGGGCCTGGGAGCTCTTTCAGGGTTACCGTGAATGAGCGAACGAACAGCAGGAGCGCCAGAGAGCTGGCCAGCCTGGGCGCTCTGGGGCACCAGGCAGGAGCATGAGCGCTCACTCGGTGGGGGCAGGGGGAGACCTCGGGCCAGGCTGGGAAGCTGAGCCTTAGCGGGGCTGCCCGCAGAGATTCCGCTCCCACAGCTGGTCCCACTGCCCCCCTGCAGGGCTCTGCCTGCTCCAGTAGAGTCAGACCCGGGCCCTGCTACGGCACCCTTTCCTCAAGACCTCTCAGCCACCGGGCTGCTCAAGCCACGCAAAGCACAGTGACTAGTTTCCCTGGAGTAGACATTCTTCTGCAGACAGTCGGCCTTCTTTGTTTGCTTGCTGTGTTTCTGCCAGTACCAGTACTGCTGTGCACGGGTGTGTGGAAGGTGTCCTCACTCAGCAGCGCGTCAGGCAAGAAGAAGGACGTGGGCTCATCGGCATGGACGTGGTCTCACGACATCCCCCTCACTGAGCTGCCAACCTGGGAGAGTCTGAGAAGGACCCCTGAAACGCGGGAGTGGCACTGGCTCAGGTCTGCATGTTGCAGACCTGGGTTCTGTGGTCAGGGTACCGTGTATTCCTTGAGCGTGACCGATATTAGATGCATTTTCCCCCCAGCCTGAGTCTGGCGACCAAGAGGCGGGCATGCAGATGTCCCCTTTCTCTGTGATCTAACGACCCTTTTGCAAACGTCGGCTTCTGAGTCCTACAGTCTTGGGTCCTGCATGTTTTCGTGAAAGTCTTGGCTCCCAAGGAAGAAATGTGACAATTGTTTCATAGGATTTAATCTGAGAATAGCACCTGGCTACCTTGGGCCCTCCGTGTTGTTGTTCCAACGAGCAGAGAGTCTCCACGCGGCTGGGTGGTGGGCTCTTGCGGAAAGTGTTTCTGGAATATGGAGTGTCTCTTTGTGCTAGTACATGGTGAAGATTAACGGAAGGCGGCAGCGATCCAATATGGGTCATGGTTAGATCTTTCAGGAGCAAAGGTTTGGGTCACCCAGCCAGGTTAAGAACCGTAATCAGCTGAGTCCTGGCCTCGGGTAAAAGAAATGTGACTTGAGCGGTGGGAAAGAAAGTTGCCAAGGCCTGAGTTCTTTGCTTGAATATGTACGTGTTTGTGTATGTTTACCCAGGTCTTTCTTCTCTCTGTCCACCGCTCACTGATAGAAGGTGCAAGTTAGAGTCGCAAAAGGGGTCATGACTCCGCTGGGCATGGGATGAATGCTATCGAGGGGTGGGTCTCGGCTTACGGGTCTCTGAGGGGACCCGAGGAGAGACGAGGCTGAGGGGTGGCTGCGTCCTGTGAGACACACACGCGCCACTGCTGCTCTTGCTACCTGGAGGTCTGGTGGGTGTGTGGATGCTGAGAGACCCCAGTGTGGGCTGTGCTGGTCGTCTGCTGGTGGTCAGGCATCACCACGGCCATCTCTTCTCCTCTTGGCCGCGCAGGCAAGGAGCCCGGTAGCCCTTCCTGGAATCCCTCCTGGGGTCTGGCTAGAGAGAACCAGTGAGGGACACTTGTTCCAAGCTTGGAAGGTGGAGAAGAAAGGTCCTCGATGGTGGCAGCTTTTGAGAGCCACCTGCTTCTGTGCCGTGGGCTGCAGAGGTGATTGCGGGTGGCCTTCTTGGCTCTTGCTCCTCCACCTTCCAGCAGGTGGAAGTCTCAAATTCTCTGCGTAGAGCCCTCTGACTTCCCGGGTTAAAACCATTTTCATGGGCACGTGGCTTCCATTTTCTCACCAGACTCTGCCTGTTGCGCCCTGTGAGGCAGCTGTTGTGAGATGCTGGGCCATTGGCACCCGGAGTGCACACGTGGCCTGGGGCGTGCTTCCTGGAGGCTTCTGGAAGCGTGGGCACGGGGCCTCTCACCCGGCCTCTCTGCAGGGCCGGCGCCGCAAGGCAGCGAGGGGCCCTGCTGTCTGGACCTGTTGGCAGCACGGGCCGCGTGCCTCGTGGTGTAGATTCACAGGTGATGCTGGCTGTGCTTGCCTAGGCTTTCTTCGTAGAGTGGATAAATAGTTTAAAAATGTGTCTGCGCATGAATGTAGGTTGACACTAATTCGAACAACGGAAGCAGGAGTGGTGGAACAGGTCTTGCACTCCCAGCAGTGACTTTTTGCAACTGCATGATGACGTGGAAACATGGCTAAGTCAGTGAGAGTTTATGCGCTTGCATCACCGACGCATTTAAAAAAATATAACTTCTAAATAGATGGAAGTAAGTCTCTAAATGGCGTTTAGATAGTGTTTATCTGGCAATTCAGTGTCATTTTCTCAGTGCATGGTACGGTGGCATGTCAGTGGAGAACCCATGCCCGTCTCCCACGGGTTGGAACACAGTGTGTGGTGCCTTCGCTGGCTCTCCGAGTTGGGCACCGCGGGGAGGTGGGAGAGTTCCATGGGGGGAGGCTTTCGTTTTCCCCCGTCGATTTTCTGACCAGCAGAAAAACGACATGGATATCGTATTTGAATACCAATTCCATCTTCAGACACTTTACTGAGTTCTCTTATTTGTCACATAGTTTTTCGATTGTTTCCCCTGGTTCTTCCAGAGTTAGAAATAATAATAACTTTGTTTCTTTCTCCCCCCTTTGTATATCAAGCAACCAGGTCCAGACTGAATTCTATATCCCTGAAGTATAACATTTGAAAGCACATTTAAGCACTCCTAGAATTTAGATGGAAAAGGAGAACTTCAAAATTATTTTATAAAGTCAGCATATAATTAACACTGAATCTTGACAAGAAGAGCACGGATATAAAACTCACATCCACTGATGCAAAAACTCAAATATAGTGTCAGCTAATCAAATTTGTGAACTCATTTTAGCGACGATGCAATACAACCAGAAAGGGTTGTTCTAAAATGTGAAGATACTTTACTATGAGAAAAGAACCAAGAGTACAGGATACGTGAGAAACAATTTCCCATATTAAAGGGTCACTAGGAGAGAACAACCCGTGGTTAAGGAAAAATGGTATTTGATAAAAACGTGCAGTCACACCTGTGTCAGGAAGAGGTAAATGTTCTTTATCAGAGGGAACAAACTCCAGCAAGAAGCCAGTTGCCTGCTGAACAGGGAGACGCTGAGAACAGGCCATTAGAGGCGGAAACCAGGCAAAGAGGACCATTTTCACCACGGTTGCTTGACATTGTGTGGGAAGGACGAGCTAAGAGAGCTGGAAAACAAGAGGAAACAAGATGTAAAGATTGAGAAGGAGGGAGTAAAATCAGTATTTTAGGTGCCTTGCTTGTGTACCTGAAAGGAGTAGAAGAATCTAATAAAAACTTATGGGAAAAATAAGAGAATTCAGGAAAATAATGGAATTGAGATAAAAAATATTTTTTCTATGGTAATTCATCTACTTTTTTCTATATTCAACATATTTTTCTTATATTCAAGCTTTATGACATTTTCCTGGAAAGTCATTCCATTTATTCCAGGTTTTATATGTATTTATTTGCATGGATTTGAGCAAAGATGCTTTTATTATGTGTCGTGATAGTTTTCTGATTCGACTGGATGAGTTGTGCTGGGAGTCCTTCATTTGCCCCTCTGCAATCTATTTTTCACCGTTTCTGCTCTTTTCTGGCGTGTGGCTGTGTCAGCTGCGCGACCTTGCAGCTGGCAGCCTTCGGGTGGGTTCTGGGCAGGAAGGGTGCGGGAGCAGAGGGCAGGGAGCGAGAAGGGCCAGGTTCCTTTCGGCTCGCCTTGCAGGCCGCTCTTGCTGCCGCTCCCGCCCTTGCCGGGGTCAGCAGTGCGTCCTCTCCTTGCTGCTTCAGCCCCAGTCCGAGGTGGGGATGGCTTCCAGCTGGTGCTGATCTCAGAGCGCCTCAGCTCTTCTCCTCGACTCCCTGAGCTTGCCCGTGGGCATCGAAGGGAGGCCACGGCCTGTTCGCTGGGCACAGGTTGAGAGCCATGTGTTCGTTTTGCTCCGCGGACCCCATCCTGCATCTCTCGTCGCCGTCGTCGGTGTGATTGCCTGGGCGTAGGCTGGAGAGGAGAGGTGGCTCTGTGCTGCGGTTGCGTTTTTATTTCTCTTTGTGTTTACCGTGGTATTTCCTTTTGTAATTTGGTGCCCTGTTTGTGTTATACTCTTTGTCATCATGAAGTGCCGTTTTCCCGCTCCATGGGTCTTTTCCCTGGGACCCCTTGACTGATGACACTTTCATGCCCTGGCTTTGCTTTGTCTGCCTTTCCAGGCAACGTGTGTGCTTTCAGGTTCTCAGTGACTTTGTTTAGATGTATCTCTTTGTTTCCAGCAAGGACATCTTTCAAATGTACTCTTTAAAATGTGTGTCAATCCCGTTAAACTCCTTGATATTGAGAAATGCTTGGTCTTACCTCTGACCTCTTTTTCTTGCTACGTTACTGAGAGTTTTTCCCCCTAACTCGAGGTATGGTTTAAGATTACAGATTGTCTGTATTTAAGATGTACAACTTGATGATTTGGTAGATGTATCCATTGTGCAATATTAACCACAATCAAGCTAATGAACATATCTGTCACATCACCTGGTTACTACTGTGTGTATGTGGTGAGAAGACCTGAGATCTACCCTCTTAGCAAATTCAAGCATATGGATATTGTTAGCTATAACCACGTTGTTGTACATTAGATCCCCAGAACTTGTTTATCTGGTGACTAAAAGTTTTTACCCTTTGACCAACATCATCTAATTCCCCACCTCTTCCCTGCAGCCCCTGGTAACTACCAGCAAATTCTCTGCTTCTGCAAGTTTGACTATTTTGGATTTCACCTATGAGTGAGCTCGTTTGTCTCTCTGTGTCTGGTTGATTGTACTCAGCATAATACCCTCCGGTTTCATCCATGTTGTCACAGATGGCAGAATTTTCTTCTCTTTTAAAGGCTGAATAGTATTTCATATGTATGTATATGACATATACATTCTATTGTGTATATGTACATATATGCACATTCTATATACATACATTTTCATAATCCTTTCATCTATTGACCAGCATTTAGGCTGATTCCATATCTTGACTATTATAAATAATGCTGTAATGAACATGGTGGTACAGACATCTCTTTAGGTCCTGATCCTATGTCCTTCGGATAAATGTCCAGAGGTGGGATTGCTGAGTCATTTGATAGTTCTATTTTTAATTGACTGAGAGGCTTCCATACAGCTTTCCATAGTGAATATACCAACGTCCATATCCACCCACAGTACGTAAGGGTTCCTTTTCTTCAAATCCTCGATAACACTTGTTAACTTTTCACTTTTTGATAATAGCCCATATTTTGGGTAGTTCATGTTTAAGATGACTTATTGCTGAACTTGGCTTAATATAGTTTATTGGGTCACAGTTTATTTCTAGAATTTTGAAATACAGAATTTGAACTAAGACCTGAAGCTGGAGGGAAGGGATCTCAGATGGAGGGAACGGCGCGTGCAAAGACCCTGAGGTTAGAAATAACCTAGCATGCTAGATGGTTGGAAAGCTATCCAGCGCTGGGGTGTACTCGTTGGGGGGGAGAGTGGGAGAGGTTAGCAGTTGCTGAATCCTGGTGGCCCTCTGGGCTGTGGGGAGAACGTGGATGCTGTTCAAAACCTTTTACACAGGTGGTGTCATGATTTGAGTTCGCATTTCTAAGGATCCCTTTGGGAGCCAGGCAGAGAATAGATTATATGGCCAGGGTCGGCACTCTTCTCCTGTAAAGGTTCAGATGGAAAAAAAGTAGGAATTTTGAATACACACCTCTGGTTTTCTGGGATCTAGTGGTGCTAGGAAAAATCTGAAGGCAACCTGATTTCTCTCTTTGTAAGGAACTTGCTTTTTCTTTTCACTTTTGGCCTGGATGCTAAGAATTTCTTCTTTACCTTTGATCAAGCTAACTGGAATATGATTTGGTGTTGATACTTCTGAAATATGGTGTGCTCGTTCAAACTTTAGGTATAATTGTTCCTTTTTTTCAGAGATATTTTCTTCTGATTTACTTTCAGTGTTTTTATTTTCACTTGGTAACTTTCCTGTTTTAGGGATGCCAATTATCCATAAGTTGGATGCTTGCTGTTTGTTTTTCATGTCCACGGATCTTTCTTTCTTTTCTTCTTTCTTTCTTTCTTTCTTTCTTTCTTTCTTTCTTTCTTTCTTTCTTTCTTTCGAGTTGGAATCTCACTCTGTCACTCAGGCTGGAGTGCAGTGGGACACTCATGGCCACCCTAGCATTGACCTGCTGGGTTCTGGCGATTCTTTTGCCTCACCCTTCCAAGTAGCTAGAACTACAGGTGCATACTACCATGCCCAGCTAATTTTTTTTTATTGTAGAGATGAAGTCTCACCAAGTTGCCTGAGCTGGTCTTGAACTCGTGGGCTCAGGCAATCCACTTGCCTCAGGCTCCCAAAGTGCTGGGATTACAGGCTGAGCACTGGGCCCAGCCCATGGATTTCTTTTTAACCACTTTGTCTTTTCATTCTGCATTCATTTTTATCATTTTCAGTTTTTCTTCTTTGCCATAAATTTTGTTTTTGGCTATGTCTTTTTTTTTTTAAATTTTTACTATCTCTAATTTACTTACTAGCTTTATAAAGGCTCTCTATTTGTCCGCTTAGCTCTTCATTCAGCCCTTGTTATCCCTTTTTACTACTTTAATCATCTTTAAAATCTGTAAACCCTTCATAGTGTACAGAGTTCTTCCACATTTGTTATCTCATGTAGTCCTTATGATAATTTTGAAGAATATGTATTCTCTTTTCAGCATTTTATTATACAAATTTTCACATACAAAAAGTTGGCAGAATTCTACAGTGAACTCCTATCTTTTCAGCACCTAGATTCTACTACCAAGATTTTGTTATGCTTGCTTTATCTCTGTCTCCCCTCTTTTCTTCTTTCCACCCGTCAATGGCCCCTATTTCTTATGCATTTCCAAGTTGTACATATCAGTACACTTCTCCCCAAATATGTTAGCAAAAGTGTCTATTCTTGAATTCTTCTTTCATTGTCTTTTTGTTCTGTGTAAAATTTTTTTTTAACATGAATCACTCTTAGGGAATTTTCTACTGTTTCTTGTCCCTCCTTCTCTCTTTCCAAGAGTGGATTATTCACCTTTCTTTGTCTAGTATGTTTTTAAATTTTAACAATTTATTTTTGTAATCATATATGAGGACTTCAAAAAGTTCAGTTAAAAAATGAAATAAAATGACAAAAACAAAAAACATAAACTTTATTTCTCAATGTAAACTCCGTCAAGTTCAAGACACTTTTGTAAGGATAATATCAGACATTTAATCCACCCCAAAGGACTGAGAGTTCTACTTGGTCGGACCTTTTGGACATTATTAATGGAAGAAAATTGGGTTCCTTTGACAGATATGTTAAGATTAGGAAACTAAGCCAAGCTTGGTGGCTCAGCCTGTAATCCCGCACCTTTGGGAGGCTGAAGTGAGTGGATTGCCTGAGCCCGCAGGTTTGAGACCCGCCTGGGCAGCGAGACCTCATCTCTACAATAAATCAAAAAATCAGCCGGGCGTGGTAGCACGTGCCTGTAATTCCGCCTACTCGGAAGGCTGAGGTGGAAGGATTGCCGGAGCCCAGCAGGCGAGGCTGCAGTGGCCGGGAGCGGCCACTGCACTCCAGTCTGGGCGACCAAGTGAGACTCCAACTCAAAAAAAAAAAAAACAAACAAACAAAAAGATTAGGAAACTAAAAGAAGTAAGAAAGAGCTAAGTCAGGACTGTAAAGTGAACGTCTCATGATTTTCCACTGAAATTCTCAAAAGTTGCCCTTGTTTGAAAGAAGAAAAGAGTGGGAGCACTGTGGTGGTGAAGAATGCTTTGGGGAATCTTTTCCAGGTCTTTTTCTGCTAAAGGGTGTCTGCTAAAAGTTAAACTAACTTTCTCAAAACACTCTCATAATAAGCAGATGTTATCGTTCTTTGGCCTTCCAAAAAGGCAACAAGTAAAATGCCTTGAGCAGCCCTAACGAATGCTGCTGTGACATTTGTCCTTCCCTGGTTTACTTTTGCTTTGAGTGGACCACTTCTGTCTCTTGGTAGCCACTACTTTGGTTGTTCTTTGTCTTCAGAGTTGTACTGGTAAAGCCACGTTTCATGTCTTTTTACAATTCTTCAAAGAAATGCTTCAAGATCTTGATCTCACTTGTTTAAAATTTTCGTTGAATGCTCTACATTTGTCCACAGATTATCTGGCACCCACTGAGTGGAAAGTTTGCACAAGTTTAATTTTTTTAGTCAGAATTGTGTGAGAGGAACCAATTGAGCTATCTGTTGTGTTGGCTATTGTTTCTGCTCTTAATCATTGGGCATCTTCAATTAAGGCAGGAATAAGAGGAATTTTCTCCCTGCAAGTTGATGTGGATGGTCTGCAGCTGCAGGCTTCATCTTCTACACCATCCTGTGCTTCCTTAAAACAAGTTCTCCACTTGCAGACAGCTGATTTCTTTGGGGTATTTTCCTCACAAACGTTTTACAAAGCATCAGTGATTTCACCAATCTTCCACTCAAGCTTCACCATAAGTTGGATGCTTGTTCTTTCTTCAATTTAAGCAGAATTCATGTTGCTCTGATTGATAGAGGCTCTTTTCTAGCTGCTGTCCTATCCTTCTTAGTGCCTCAAACCAGATCCTGCCCCAACACATGTTATAACAAGTTAATATGGATATATTTTGATGCAAAAAGTTTTTCTAAAATACACACTGTCCATAGACCTTCAGAGGTCCCCTTCATGGTGGCCATGCCATCTCTTTTCATTTCAGTGTGAGTGTAGCTTGATCAAGATTCCCTATTGGTTTCAATATGGCATGATTTCCTGTAGCTGGATATGGGGTGGTTGCTGAGGGACATGGGGGTACCAGGCTGTGGTTGGCTGAGGTTGTGAATCGAAGCCTGCCTTTGCCTTGCTGTCCCATGGAGAGGTTGGCTCTGAAACCCTTCTTCTAGGGAGCTCAGTTCTGACCAGAAGCCTCCTCCCAAACGCATCTGCAGGCATCCTTCCTTCCGTCTCTTTCTTCCTCTCCAGCTATCCTGACAGGGGCCTGTCCTCTGCATGCCCGTCTCCCCATCGTGGGTCTGGGCAAGAACTGTGCGGAGCGGCACCCAGCCTTGCCATGATGGTCCCGGCTCACCTTGCCTCTCTTTTCCACCACGACTTTCTGAAACCTAGGCTGAGGATATCTCAGCATCATGCTAAGTCGAACCAGGCTTTGTTCAGTTGATGAATACTGGGTACAACAGAAGCCAGCCTGTGGCCGCAGTCAGCGAGGCCTGTGCTCACGGTCCCAGGGTCTCCAGACCCACCGTCCATCCTTCAGCTGAAAACCTAGGGATGGGGGCCCAGCCACAGAGCTCCAAACACAAGGCATGAGAGCCAGTGGAGCTTCCTTCCACCCCACCCTGAGTGCTAGCAGCAGCCCACTGGGACGCCGCGGTGTGATAAGTCGTATGGGCCTTGCCATGGGAGCTGTAGAGAAAGGAAAGGAAAAGAAAAAAAGCCCCGTGTGTCCTCGGCTCTTGCTCAAGGAGAGCACCAAGTAAGAAAGACAAACAACCCTTGAGAGAAACAGTCACAAGACATGATCCCAGACTTCACAGAAGACAAAATCCCTAATGGCTAGCAGACACAGGCAAAGATGCTCAACTCCCTGGGGCAATGCCCACTCCTGTGACCACTGGACATCCCAGGCAGGGCTGCAATGATGTAAGTGCCAGGCATGAGGTAGACAGGCTGTCAGCATGGGAGGAAAAGACTTTGCCTGGCTTTCGACATGGGCCAGGGGTGCCCTGATAATGTGAGATGAACACAGACGTGTAACCCAGAGACTCCACCGCTGAGTCTTCTCCCCAGGGATGATGGGAATGAGCGCTTTGTGGGGGCATAGTTCATAGTGTTGGAATAGCGCAGCGCCTACCAACAGGGAATGGGGTAAAGAAATGATGAGATATTCTGTGAACTCATTGTAAGAGCAACGAAAATAAATGAACTCAATGTGTACAAATCCAGGCCAAGAGAGCTACAATGGTGAGTAAACAAAGCATGTTCAGCATTATCAATTCAGTGTGACTTTGTGCAAGTAATAAAAATAAGCAAGGCATTGCCATACCCTTTTCTGAGGCACACCCTGGAGTATTCTTCTCAGGATGGGAAGCACACAGGCCAGGTTCAGGACAGTGCTTGCTTTTGGAGCAAGGGGCTGGTGGGGGTGGGGACTGGGACTGGGGAAGGGCAAGGAGCAGACCTCAGTTGTAGATGTATTATTGCATTTCTTTAAAGACCTCCTAGGCACTTACGGAAACACTGACAGCAGCTGCCCAGGTCATCATGCGGGGAATGGGTGAAAGCAGTGAAGTGCCCTCTTTCCCTGGCTGTCCCTGGGGCAGGACTGCCCTGTTTACTCTGGTGTGCTGGTGTCTCCTTGGGATGAGGCTCAAAGGGGCGTCCACACATGCCCACTGAGTGGATGGGGCAGGGTCCCCTCCTCTTGAGGCCCGGCACCCTCCACTGCACCAGCCCAGCAAGAGATTGGCCAGGGAAGGAGAGTTCAACAGCCCAGGGAGGAAGCTGGGGAGAGGCATGTGCTTGTCCGTGAGACACTTAAGAGGATACAAATCAGGACAGAGAATCCTTAGCTCTCTGCCTGCCTCAGGGACTCGGAATGCTTCAATAATCTGCCCTAGGCTTATATTTCTGAAGGACGGATACCAGCAGAGACAATATCAGCAACAACACAACCTTATGCTTTTGCATGCAAACTGCTTACAGCTCTAAGGCACCTGGCATCTGCTCAGGTGCCCAGGTAGCTGGTTTCATCACCTAGTCAGCCGGTGAAGACAGGCGCCTGGGCGGGAAGTTCGAAAGTAAAGAGATGGGTGCCTTTGCCCTGGAGCCCCTGGGCATGTGCTGTCAGGAATTCAGACAGGCCAGCTCTGGAAGCTGGAAAGACTGGAGGAAAGTCACTTCTCTGGGCTCTGTATTTATGGGCTCTGACTTTTAAAACAAATAACTCGTGAACCTTCACTCATTAATGCGTGAAGTAGGAACCTGTTCCATGTCCACTTTGTACAGGCCCTTGTGCCGGGAGCAGGCAGGAGAAGGGGCTCCCCACTTGCAGAGCTCTGTCCTCTGTGTCACTCCTGCTGGTGCAGCTGTGTCTGTGCTGGGCCCTGGGGATGAGCTGGAAAGGGGGAGAGGGAGACTGAGGGATCGGGCCGGGAGAGCCGCCCGTGTGCGGAGGCAGGGGCTGGAGAGCATATTCCGAGACTTGCAAGCTTGGGGAGTGTGTGTGCACTTGTGGGTGTGTATGTGCGTTTGAGCGTGTACATGTGTCACGTGCTCGAGCATACATGCACGTGCGTGTGTTTGCACTTGTGTGAGTGTGTGCATGCACATCTGTGTGTGCAGTAGTGAACATGTGTGTACGAGTGTGTATGCCATGCATGAGTGTGTGCAGGTACATGCTATATGTATGTACCCATGTGCGCATGCCTGTCCAGACGTGCATGAGTGTGCATGTGCGTGTGTGCATGAGTGTGTTTGGGAAGGGTGTGCCAATGGGAAACGAGGACGGGGAGGAGCCGGAGAGACGCTGGTGTCCCAGGCAAGGAGGCTGGGCCGGCCGGCAGGAAGGGCCAGAATGGCTGTGGGCGCGGTTGTGTGGCTCAGGGAGGGCACTGGCGGGGTGGGCATGCGCCCGGAAGGAGTCAGGACCTGCAACCGTCCTTCGCAAGAGGCGACAATCCCTGCGTCCTGGGACGGTGAGCAGAGGAGGGCTGGGGGTCGAGGCCATCCTTCGGTCACCTGTGCCTGGCAGCGCAGGCGTTCCTGACCTGATGCCCATGGAACCAGCGCCTGCCCGTGACTCTGGAAGTGGGACGGGGCAGAGGTGTGAGAGGAAGTGCAGAGAGGGGACTCACTCCGAGTGACCCACGCGGACCCGGTCCAGACCCTCCTTTGCACGTGGACTCTACTTGCTGCTGGCTACGTGCCTATGGCGGAGGGTTGACAGGGTGCCAGGAGGCTCCATGCGGTGTAGGCCCAGCAGGAAACTGTTGTCACCAGGCCAATGAACCAGGCCTCTTGTCAGCTCGCTACTGTAGGGGCTACTCAGTTTCTGGCTTTTGAGAGCCCCTTCCCTGCTGATGGTCGGTTTCTGAAAGCACTGCCTGAAGGGAGTCAGCTGGAAAAGTCCCCTGAGGAATTCACACCTGCTGTTGAAATCCCAAGGTATCCGGGTGGATGGTGAATTAAACACAGGAGCAGTAGGAATAAAATTTCACCTTAAGTAAGTAATTAGGTTTTGAGGTTAGAAACCGAAACCTGGGCCTAAGAGAAGAGAACGACGTAGCTTTCGCCTATGGCACGGTGTAGCTGGGCTCGGATGCTTAAGACAACGCCCACTCACTGCCGGTTGGTCTTCTTGCCTTATTTCTCCCGTTTGGGCACGAGCCTGACTCACCGCCATCACCCTGGCACACGTGGCGGACGCAGGCTCAGTTTCCAGCCCCGCTGCCTGGCCCTGGGCAAGCCTGTCCGTCGTTCTCAGCCTCAGTTTCCCCGCGGTAAAGTGACGGGGCTGCGCTGGATGTTCTCTAACGTGTGGCTCAGCTCTAACATGCGAGACAAAATGCGCCGCGTGTGAGAAGCACCTGGAGGGACAAGAGGTGGCCCCCGCCTGCGTCTGCCACAGAACAGACAGACCACAGGAGAGGGAAAGAGAAGTGAGGTCGAAATCCTTTAACTTCCGAAGTCTGTAGCTCCCGAGTTTCTAGTTTTTTGGGGTTTTTAAAAGAAAATTTGCTGTCAAGAACTAACATTATTCACTTGATTTGCGATGGTGGCTGGCTTCAACAATACGCTCTGCCTTGTATCACAAGCCCAGAGGCATGAAATAAATTCGCTTTTAGGAAATTGGGTCTATCTGTCTACTGATTATAAAAGTTATATATTCTAGTCGGGAAAATTTGAAAAGTACAGAAAAATTTGAAGAGAAAACAAAAATCATCTGTAACATTACCACCCAGAGCCTTCTAAACTTTTCTATGGAATATATGGATTCAAATATAGAAATCTTAAAATTGCAAAAAAAAAAAGAAAAAAAATCCTGCGCCTATACCAAGCACCCATATGTCCATTAACAAGTGTTGCTACAGCAAGCCTTTAGCTTTCTTTTTTTAAAACTTTTATTTTTTTATTTTTAAATTGTGGGGTACAACTCAGGGTTTGGTAGGCAAATATTCATTGTGCAGGCACCCTTGTTGCTGAGGCATGCCCTGCTTCCCCCAGCACATTTCGACTACTGCCAATCCCATCTCCCCCCACAGTTTCCCACTAGTCACTCCTTTTCCTACAGTATTACGGCAGTTGTTCATGGTCCACTTATGAGTGAGAACATGTGACACTCAGTTCTCTGTTTCTGTGAAAGATCACTCAGTGTTGTAGACTCTAATGTCATCCAGGTTGCCACGAAGTTCATGATTTTGTTCTTCTTTATGGCTGCGTAATATCCCATTTTGTAAGAATGGAAGCAAGGCACACCGTGTACAGACGAGGTCCCCCTGGCCTGCCACCCCCCACCTCCAGCCTATTTCTTCCACCATAATGATTTGATCTGTATCTTTTCAGTCTGTTCTTTCTGGCTTGTATATTATATGGTATCCACGAGTGATTTGGAATATTACTTTTTGTGCTTCTAAAATGTATATACATGCTATTGTTCTAAGAGTCTTATTGCATAGTCTTCTTTTTATATTAAACAGTGTATATTTTTGAGAAATTATTGATGCTGATTCATAGAGATCTAGCTTTTATTTGCATGCCACATACTGTTTCATTGGATAAATATTCCATGTTTTATTGACCTATTCCCCTAACAGTGAACATGTGCATTGCTTCTAATATTTTGCTATTTTAATGGTGCTTGTGAGGGGTACTCAGGTATATGTCTCATAGTGCAATCCAGAAGTAGAACTGTTGGATCATAAGGCGGGCACATTTCCAGTGAGTGTGTATGCTTTGGTTTACTAGACTGGTCTCTCTCCTTCTCCCTCCTTCTCATATAAACACGCACACATATATTTTACTTATGCTATTCCAAGAAATACTTCATAGTGTAAATTCCCCCATTTCACTGTTAATTCTTTTTTTTTCCCAAGACAAATGATACACTTTATTGTGCAGAGCATTTTCTTCTCTGTTTCTTTACCATTCTGAAGAAGGTAACAGAGATGCTTCGTAGTGGCAGAAACATGGTAGGACTTCCCATTCAGCTGTTACTTCAGTATGGGCAGTGTCTTTCGGTACAGAGATTATCTTTCTGTACAGAGTATCCTTCTGCACAGGAAGTATCTTTCTGCATAGAGAGTGTCCTGCACAGGGAGTATTCTTCTGTATAGGGAGTATCTTGTATACAAGAGTATACTGATAATTCTTAACGAACATCACTTTTGAAAACTGAAGGTTATTCCATTTTCTGGAAGCAGCAAGATGTATTTAACCGTCTCGTCCAGCATTGCCCAGGAGTGTCACTGAGCCATCCAGTACCATGGACCCACAAGAACACTTTTGTGTCCACGGGAATCTGTGGCAACTGTGGGATGCAGGCTGACTCACTGGGCCTCTTAACAGCTGGGTGACCTTAGCAGGTGTCCGAATTTTTAGGGCCTTGGAATGCCCAAGGGACCAGAGCAATCCAGTCAATTGCTAGGGCTGCTGGGGGTACGAGACACAGGCCCATCACCAGTCATCAGCGTTGCTTATCTAATTAGCGTTACTGAGGGCCCTTGAGAATCAGGCTTGCTATCCTGAGCCTAGTTTTCTCCTGGGAGGCTTGGAGAGACAGGTGCTTCGTTTGGGGACGTGCGTGTGATCTCGTCCAAAGCTGTCAAACTGCAAGGTGTGCAGCCTCTCAGGGCGTCTCACTGTGACGCAGTTCCTGCACTTCAAAGCCTCTCCAGGTGCTGCTGCCCTGACACTGCTGGTCTGAACAGGAGGGGCCACATCTTTCCAGGGGTTCATGCCCATCCAGGCTCCGTCTTCTCCCACATCTGTGGGGGAGGCACACGAATGGAGAGTCAGTTAGTGATAAGTGGGGGGAAAACAGCAAAATGGGATACCCTTTCCTGAAATATGAGTAAGGGTTTTAACTTAAATCGGATTCATTTAGAGTTATAGTCTGAATGTTCATGTCCCCAAATTCATATGTTGAAACCAGCCCCCGACATGATGGTATTAGGGGGTGGGGCTCTTAGGAGGTGATTGGGTCTTGAGGGTGGGGCCCACGTGGATGGGGCGCTCATGGATGGGATTAGTGCCCTCAAGGATGGGAGAGAACTTGCTTCCTCTCTCTCTCTCTACCGCATGAGGACTCAGGGAGAAGTTGACTGCCCGCAGCTCGGAAGAGGCCTTCACCAGAACCCAACCACGCTGGCTCCTGGATTTCAGACTTCCAGCTTCCAAATCGGGCAGAAGTGAATTTCTCTTGTTTACAAGCCATCCTATGGACGGCATTTTGTTGCAGCCGTCTGGACTGCCTGAGACATTCACTGAACATTTTGATATTCTTATTGTCATTTTTTTTAACATTTTGATATTATTTATTAGCCTGAAGGATTTTTTGACCACTTGCTGAAAATAAAAGCATAAATCTAACTTAGGAATCTTGGATAAAGAATGGATATTGTGCTGATTGGGTGTGACAACATTCACATACAAAGAGGAGACCTTCAGGCCTCCAGAGGACGAAGCCCTGTCTCCACATGCTGAGCTGGGGAAGGGCAAAGGGGTCTGCTGCCTCACTTTCTCGCCCCTCCCCCGCCACCCTACACCCCCCCCTGAGAAGCACAACCCTCCCCAGATTGCTGCAGTCTCCAGGTGCCTGCAGGCAGTGAGGTGGACTAGGTGTCTCTTCACCCCGTTCATTACCTCCTGTGCCTGCCTCTCATCTGGAGATCGGGGTAGCTGGCAGTCCCCTCCCAGAGCCCCAGCCCCGCCCTAGTGACCGTCCTCTGATCTGCCCTGTCTCCCGATGTGCCCTGCTTTTGAGCTCCTCGTCGTCCACACCACACACTCGCAGCAGAGAGGACAGGACCGTGTGGAGTCTGGGCGCTGCCTTCCTGCCACCTCCAGACCATCACTGCTCCAGGCCGGGCTCAGGTTTCTTTCCTCTGGGGCCCCCACCCGTGATCTCTTTGCCCCCTGGTTCACTCAGCCTTAGAGCACCTGATCCCCTTCTGGCTCTCCATCGCTTCGAACCTGGACCCCTTGGCCCCCGGAGTCCACCCCCTCGCTGCTCACGGCTCGCCTTCTGGCCTCGCCCCCGTGCTCTCCAGAGCTCTGCGATTCTTCCAGTCGGCCAGGCTCCCATTCCCCTGCTGACCCCCCAGCTGGTGCTAGAGATACTACCCCTCAGATCACGGTCCTTCCTTGTGGAGCAATAAAGGAATATTTCTAGGAGTGCAGCAATCTCCAGCCCATTGCTGTGGGGTATGCACTGGTCTTGTATGGCAATATTGTACGTCTACCAAAACTTCTCTGTCTCTGAAACCTCACTTCGGAATGCTGACCCTATTCATTTGGAGTCAATGTCGACCGAGTGGTTATCCAGAAGCTTTGTACTTGGATAAACTCTTTGCTTTGTCGTATTTTCTGAACTTCATTATTTAAGCTTGGCAGCTTATATGAGGGAGGACCCCCAAAAACTTGGAGTTTATTTATTTAAAAAGTGTATTTATTCTTGCATGTTTAAGCGTCAGTCACCTTCAAAGTATTCTCCGTTTGATGCAATCCACCTATTGAGATGCTTTCTCCACTGCTCAAAACAGTTTTTGAACTCGTCAACTTTGATGTCTTTTCATGCTTTTGATGTTTTTTGTTTCACCTCTTCCACTTTGGCAAAACATTTCCTTTTGAGGACTTTTTCGCCCGAGGAAACAAAGAGTCACTTGGGGTGAGATTGGGTGAATAGGGAGGGTGGGGTACACGGTTCATGCTGTTTTTGATCAAAAACTGCTGAACACTCAGCACAGAGTAGGCAGGTGCATTGTTACGGTGGTAGAACCCGCCGCCTGCTTGCCACAACTTGGGATGTTTCTTCTGCAAATCATGACACAGCTTTCTCAAAACTTCCAGATAAAAACTCTGACTGGCTGTATGATCTGGAGGATCAAATTCCGAGTGTATCACAAGGGATCTACCCTCCAAAAGATATTTCCGTTTTTTTGGGAGATCCCCACTCATATGCTTGTCAGCCTTGCTGGGATGTTCCATTGAGCAATTCACACTCAGTGCTTCCAAAACTGAAGCCATGATCTTCTTTCTTAGATCGATATGAGCCAAGGCCCCATGGCCCTCCTGTCCAACCTGGAATTCTGGAGTTATCTTTGACTGTCTCCTGATTGAATGAGCCTCGTCTCCCCGCAGTCATATTCCATTTTCCACCAATTTATTTCCAATCGGTTCCTCTTCCCAGGACTCAGCAACAGGTTCTGGCAAGACTCGTCTGGCTGGTACTGGTCCCCAGATACCTGGTTCATGGTGCCAAAACCTTAACAGGAGCCAAGAGCCTCAGGGAAGAGCCAGGGTTGTGTGCCCACCCCCCACGCCTCGGCCATGTAGCTTATAGGTGAAGGGGAGGGGTGGATCCCACCTCCCTCTGAGTTTCCGGCTCTCCTCTCTGCCAGCGATCATTTGGCAAGAAAGAATTCCTAGCTTGACCTATCAACTATATTGGAAACATAATCTATTCTAGACATCGCTGCAAAGTAAAAAATAATAGTTCTGCCAATTAACAGAAAATAATAGCCACAAAAGCTGCCTGCAAGGTATTACTCAAAGTCTTGTGTTAGACAATACACAAAAGGACACAGCACATTTCAAGGACAAGAAGCCAGAAGTGGTGGCCACAGATCACAGGGTCTTTGGGAAGAGCAACCTCACCCTCATCCTTAATACCCCAAGTGGAGAATGTCTAATGCCCTCAGGCAGAGAAACAACTCCCCCAGATTTGAACCCAACGTCATGAGAAAATGGAAGAGGAGATTCCAGACTCCGGTCCTGGATCCTTTTCATGGAAACTCTAGAACTATGAAAAACAATATTTTGCTTTGACTGAGCCAGTAAGCTCAATCCCCAAATTTAATGAAGATCAAATAAGACCACTGATAGCGCTGCGAGTCAAGTCCAGGAAAACAGACAGACAGGGTTTGGGGTAGCCCTTCCTCAGCATAACTCCAGCGGAGACGGCTGTCACACTCCACGCCCAGGGACACGCTGGTGGGTGGCATTGGTGACGGCATTGTGCAGGCAAAGGCTCTGCTTTTGCTTCTAATCGTTCCCTCATTGTTGCTCCTTGGCCAGGGGCTCCCGCCGGTGTCTGAGCCAGCGAGACGTCACGGCAGCACTCTCCTCCCCGCCTCAGAGCCGTCCCATGTTCCCCAGGGAGCCAGCTGCCCTCAGACTCTGAAGGCCTGGCGTCCTGCAGGGCCCTCTCCTCACGCAGCGAGGTGTCCCCCAAGTCCAGGCGGGAGCTGACGGGGTGGGGACTCCCAAAGGTTTCCAGGCTGGCTGGGAACTCCCTTGGCAAGACCAGGGAGAACCGTCGAGGCCACGCACCCTTAGCTCAAGGACCAAGGCAAAGCTGGTGTCAATTCCAGCTGCATCCAGCGCAGCGGGAGTGTGACTGCCCAGACGGGGGCAGCAATCGACACGTGGCCTGTGATAGCGGCCATTGAGAGCTCTGGACAGCACCGCAGGGCCCCGAGTTGCTTTCTCTGGGCAGCTGTCCACTTTCACAGCCACATCTCCCTTGGTGCAGGGAGGAGGATGTCATTGACTCTGCAACCGCACAACCCTGCTCCGTCACCCACTCCTGTCCTCAGCTCCATCCTCGTCCTCCTTATTAACCCCGCAAGGCCGCACTCAGCACAGAAGACCTGAACACAGTTTGAGCTGCTACTACTTGTTCCCCAGGATGCACTGAATGCTCCTCTCTGGGCTGCCTCCATGACTCACCTTGACAGGCCCCCGCTGTCCACTGTTTCAGCACCACACAGCCGCCCTCTGCTGTGTGTTGCCCGGCAGCTGCTAAGCTTGTTGATTCGTCAGTCTCCCTCCCACCATGGGCTCCGAGAGGTCAGTGGCCTGGTTCTAGTCGCATGACTGTGGGCAGGGCCCTCAATCTCAGCCTCTCATTTCCTCTTCCTGCACGTCACTGCAAGAACGGGTTCTGTGGGAAGGGGGCCAATCACGTACCTTGTGCCTGTCATGGCAGCTCTGGTAAGCAAGGTCAGGCTAGCCTAGCCACAACCTTACTCACACGAGCCCGGGCCCAGGCAGGTCTCCTGGCCCCTGAACACAGAGGACTTTAAGACCAATAGACGGTCGGTGACACTGGGAAGTCAAGTCTCCAGGACCCTGGGGGTGTCTCGAGTACAGAAGGGGGCTGCTGTCCTTGGCCTCTGGGGATGCCCTGGTGGAGTGCCCGATCTAGGAGGAAGACTGAATGAACAGGTGTTTGAGTGCACCAGTCCAGAGGCTGTCCGGAGCAGGCCAAGGACACACGTGCATTTCCCGAGGGAGTCCAGGTGGGGCTCCACACCGTCCTGCGGCCACCCAGTGGAGCTGTCAAGGCTGCTTCAGAGGGGCCGTACCCCGTTCTGGCCTAGGGATTTTTCTGTCTATCTTCATGACCATACCATGCTGGTCTATAACTACTGCAGCTTTATGGGAAGATCGACATCAGGAGTGTTGGCTCCGACTTGGTATTTTTTTTCAACATGGTTTTAGATATTCCAGGTCCTTTACATTTACATACGGATTTTAGAATCATTCTGTCTGTCAATGTGCACAAAAAAGTCTGCTTGATGGGGATTATGTTGAATGCAGATGAATTCGGAGAGAACAGACATCTTAATGATGTTGAGCCTTCTGACTCGTGACCAGGATGTGTGTCTTTTTAAATCTCTCTCAACAGTGTTTTGTAGTTTCCAAATCTTTTGTCAGAATGATCCCTAAGCGTTTCATATTTTCGGATGCTGCTAGTATGGTATTTTAAAAAATTTTCTTATTTTTTTTACCGCCAGTATGAAGACATACAGTAGGTTTTCTTTTTTCTGTTGCTCGGTGGCTTGCAAACTTGCTACTCTCACTTGTTAGAGTCATTCAAATACAATTTTTCTACACAGATGATCATGGAGATAATTTCACTTCGTCCTTTCCAACACGGCTGGCTTTCATGTCCCCTTCTTGCTTTGTTGGACGGACTAGATCATCCAGTGCAATGTTGAGGAGAACAGAAACCACGAGTGACCATCCTTGTCTGGTTCCTGATCTTAGGGGGATGTAGCCAGTCTTTCACCGTCAACTATGATGTTTTCATAGGTTTTCTTTTTTTTGCAGATACCCTTCATCATGTTGAAGAAGCCCCCTTCTGTCTGTCCTTTGCCGTGTGCTTTAGTGAAGAAAGAGCTGGATTCTTTTCAAGTGCTTTTTCTGCATCAATTGGATGAAAACATGGTTTTCCTGTTTTAGTCTGTTAATATGGAGATTACATTGGTTGATTTTGAAATGCGACACCAATCTTGCATTCCTCAGATAAACCCCACTTGGCCATGATGTGCTGTTCTTTTTATATATTGTTGGATTTGATTTACAAGTTTGTTAAGGATTTTTACATCTATGTTCACAAAGGATATTGATCTACAGATTTTTTTTTTGGTCTTTTTTCTGGTTTGAATATCAGGGAAATACGGGCTTTATATGACCAGGCTTTATGCGTACTTCTTCCTCTTTTGTTTTCTGGAATAATTTTTTTTGTAGAACGGCGATTGTTTCTTCCTTAAAAGTTTGGTAGGAAAAAACAAAGTTTGATAGAATTAGTGAATTAGTTTGGACCTGGAGTTCTCTCCGTAGGAAGTTTTAGCTACAATTCTGTTTTCCCAATAGTTGTAGGAATAAGTAGGTTATTTATTTCTTTTTGAGTGAGTTTTGGTAGTTTGTTTCTTCTAATACATTTGTCTACTTCATATACATTTTCAAATTTATTAGCATAAATTCATATTAGTTTCCTAGAGTTGTCGTAGCAAATGATCATAAACTAGGTGGCTTAAAACAACTGAAATTGGCTTATGTTTATGGAGGCTAGAAGTCCACAGTCAAGG
This sequence comes from Cephalopachus bancanus, assembly GCA_027257055.1. Taxonomy (NCBI): domain Eukaryota; kingdom Metazoa; phylum Chordata; class Mammalia; order Primates; family Tarsiidae; genus Cephalopachus; species Cephalopachus bancanus. The sequence goes on along the minus strand of JAPVLO010000252.1, from coordinate 1,418,799 downwards.
TGTGAGCAGGGCTGGTTCCTTTCAGGAGCTCTGGGAGGGGTCTGCCCTGTGCCCCTCTCCTACTTCTGGGGACTGACGGAAATCCTCGGCCTTCTGCGGCGTTTCGCGGCTTCGCCACGACTCCTGCCTCCATCCTCCCGTGACATTCTTCCTGTATTTTTCTGTGTCCAAATGTTTCTCTTTTATGAGGACACCAGTCATTGGATTTAGAATTCATTCTAATCTGACCTGACCTCACCTTAACTCGTTTTCAATTGCAAATATCTTGTTTTCAGATAACGTCACACTCACAGGTTCCAGGAAGACATGGTGTTTTAGTCATAACTACCATTTAACCCAGAACACTAATATTCTTTTATTATCCGTTTAATATCTGTGGTAATGTAACTTCTCTTGTTCATGATTTTGGTAATTTGTGATCTCTTTCTCTTTTTCTGGCTACAAGTTGAGTAAATCTTTCTAAGGAATTTTTTTTGGTTTCACTGATTTATTTATACAGGTTTTTTGGTTTTCTGTATTTTATTTATATTATTTCCTTTCTTCTACATACTTTAGATTTAATTTTTCTTGTTTTCTAATTTATGAAGGTAGAAGTTGACATCATTGACTTGAAATCACTCTTTTTTCAATATAGTGTTTACAGCTACACATTTTCTCTTAGAATTTTCTAAGTGGCACCTCACAAATTTCTATATAACATGTTTTCATTATTATCAGTTCAAAATAATTTCTAATTTAATTTTTGTTTTGGTTTTGTTTAGTGTGTCATTTAGAAGTGTTGCTTAGTTTCTAGATATTTGGAAAATTTTCAGATGGCTTTCTGTTATTGATTTCTGACATAACTGCTTTGTGGTCAGAGAGAACAGACTTTTTATTTCTTGAATCTTCTTAAATGCATACAGATTTGTTTTTATAGTCCAGAATATGCTTTATCTAAGTAAGTTGCTTGAGTGCACTTGAAAAGAATGTGTATTCTGCTTTTACTGCATGGAGTGTTCTATTAATGTTTCTTGAGACAGGTTAATTGATAATGTGGTTCAAATCATTTGCATTTTTACAGACTTTCTATTTAGTCTATCAATTATTGAGAATGAAAAATTGAAGTCTTTAACTATAATGATAGATTTAGCTATTGTTTCTTGCAGTTTTTTTTTTCATTTTTTCCCTCCCATACAACACGAATGCATCCTTGCAGGTCTATCACTGCTTTATTCATGTAATTTAAAGATCTGCTATGAAGGGCAAAATGGGTGAGATTTTTATGTCTTTGTGATTTTAAAACAAACTTTCTGGCTCATGGTAGCACTTATTTTTGCCCTGAGACTTACTTTATCTGACATTAATATAGCCACTCCAGTTTTCTTTTTCTTAGAATCTTTAGCATGGCATATCTTTTTTTCTATACCTTTATTTTTAACTTATTTGTGTCTTTACTTAAAATGTATTTCTTATAGGCAACCTATAGTTGGGCAATGCTTTTTAATTCAATTTGGCAACATCTGCCATTTAATTGAGGGTATTTAGTCCGTTTATATTTAATGTGTTTATTGCTATTGTTAGGTTTGAACCTACTATCTTGCAATTTATTTTACCATGGCCCCTCAATTCTTTAGTCTCTTCTTCTTATTTCTTTAGGATTAATTGAACATTTTTGAAAAATGATTTTATGTTACCTACTTTTTAGCTTTGCTTTGCTATTTTGTGTTATTTTAGGCTTGCTTTATAGTTTGCAGTCTACAGTCATACAGTTATACGTTGTTTAACAATAGGAATGCGTTCTGAGAAGTGCATCCTTAGGTGATTTCATAATCGTGTGAACATTGTAGAGCATACTCACAGAAACCTAGATGGCAGAGGCGAACATATCTAGCCTCTGTGTTGTAACCTGTTGCTCCTACTAATCTGTACAGTATGTGACTTTATGAATACTGTAGGCAATTGTAACATAGTGGTATTTGTGTATCTAAGCACAGGAAAGGTACTGCAAAAGTATTATGCAAAAATTAGTACACCTGTGAAGAACACTGACCATGAATGGAACTTGCAGGACTGGAAGCTGCTCTGGGTAAGTCAGTGAGTGAGTGGTGAGGGGATGTGAGGCCTAGGGCATGACTGTGCACAGCTGTAGACCTTATCAACACCGCACACTTAGGCTACACTGAATTTATAAAAAATGTTTTTCTTTCTTCAGTAGCACATTACACTTATTGTAACTATTTTACTGTACAAACCTTTGTGTTTTAACTTTCTGACTCTGCTGTAATAACACAGCTAGAAACAAACACACTGCACAGTTGTACAAAAATATTTTCTTTCTTTGTGCCCTTGTTCTAGAAAGTGTTTCTATTAAAAAAAAATTACTTTTCATACTTTAAAATTTTTTTGTTAACAACTAAGACACAAACACACACATTAGCCTAGGCCTACATAGGGTCAGGATCATCAAGTTGCCACTAGATGATAGGAGTTTTTCACTTTCATTATAGTCTTATGGGGCCAATGTCATAGATGCAACCTGTCATTGACTGAAAGTCCCTATGCTGTGCTTGCCTTTTTTTTTGAGTCAGAGTCTCACTCTGTTGCCCAGGCTGGAGTGCAGTGGCATGCTCATGGCCACCCCAGCGTAGACCTGGGGGCTCAGGCAATCCTTCCGCCTCAGCCTTCCAAGTAGCTGGAACGACAGGCATGATCTGCCACCCCCAGCTAATTTTTTGATTGACTGTGGAGATGAGGTCTTGCCAAGTTGCCCAGGCTGGTCTCGACCCCGTGGGCTCAGGCAATCCCCTTACTTCGGCATCCCAAAGTGCTGGTTTGACAGGCTTGAGCCACGGCGCCCTGCTGGCTTTGCTTCTTTAAGGTACCATGGTCTCAGCTTGTGTTTGCACAAGCCCAGTTGTCTGTGCCTCCTCAAGCGGTGTGCCCTAGGCCTGGCTCTGGTCTGTGTGTCTTTATCTGCTAATTCGAACATCCGCGACAACCGTGGGGCAGTTTTGCGTGATCGATTTTCCATTGTCAGTTCTGCTTTCTCACTTATTTGCACCTGTGGATGCTTGATTGAGCTAGACGTTGTGAACATTGCATGGTTGAGTGCTGTGTATTTCTGCATTTCTATAAATATTCCGGAGCTTTGTTTTGGGACACCTTAATACTTGGAAACGGGTTGGTCCTTCTGGGTCTTGCTTTTGAGGTCTGTTGGGGCTTATGGAAGTCTGGTCTTCAGTCACTGAGGCCCCACGAGCCTTGGGGTGTGCAGTGTGACTGGTGGGCACCTGTGTTCTTCCCAGCCTTGTTAAGGGAACTGTGGTCACTAACTTGTTGGAGGACTTCTTGCCCTGGCCCTGAGCAGTTTTCTCTGAAGCTTGCACGGGTCAGTTTCCAGCTGCAGACTTGCGGCAGGGCCTCCGGAGTTGCCGAGTTTTGTTTCTAAGCAGCTCCCTCCTGCTCAGTACTCTGTCCTGTGGACGCCAGCGGCGGTGTTCTTCCAGGACTCTCAGCCTTCCCTCCTTGACTCAGGGACTCTGCCAGGCACTGCCTGAACTTACCCTTCCTGGCTCAGGACAGCAAACGGGGGCGATTTTAGTGCCTACCTCACTGCTCCCTCCTCCATCTTTCAGGGGATTATCCCTTGTGGCCTTGAGTGCACCGTCCTGCAAATATGTGTCCATTCATTTTGTGGGCCGTGATTTTTGTTCCGTTTTGGAGGGAAGGGCAATGCAGTCCTTGCGATCTCCTCTTGTCCTGCTCGGGTTGGGCCTGGCTTCAAGTACACACACGGCAGGCCGGAGCTGCAGGAGAAGGCCAAGCTGCCATCCTCTTCAGGCTGTCCCGTCAGAAATGTGCTCTCACCTTCAGAAGACCTGGAAGCCCTTATTTAGTTCCTTGGAGTCAGGACATCATTCTTCCCTGGAGATTCCAAGTGTTCTTTCATCTTCAGTGCAAGTCACGTGTCAATGAGTCGTTACAGGTTCCAACCAGGGGTTGCACCACGCATGAATAGAAATGATCGCTTCTGTAAACCTTTCGCTCACAAACTGTGCATGTGTCCAATTGCTCACGTTGTGTAAGCATACACAGTGCCTCATATCGAGGGAGGCTGAAGAACAGAATGAAAAGTGCATTGAAGTCTGGATGAGACAGACCTGGCTTTTCTGAATCCAGTCACGGAACCCAAGCTCCGCTTGCCTCTCAATCCCTCCTGTTTCACAAGCATTAAAGGAGATACGTGAGGGCCTGGAACACTTGGGAGGTGTCGGCCACCCTCCTCTCTCTCCCTCTCCACAACCTTCCTGGAAGCTACCTCTTGCCCCCCATTCTATGTAATTTCTTTTGGTTGCAATAAACCACAAACGGTGGGAAGTCAAGATCCTCCCCCTCCCAAATACACTGACATTCCTTTCTGAGTTGCACATTGGGTGGGTAGAGTAACAGCCTCCCGTCAGGTTTGTGGGCAGCATTTGCCATATGGACTTGTTCTGCCTCAGGGAATGCACTTCCCCCAGGGCGGATCTGAGGCCCAGAACATCTACAGAGCCACAGCTCTTCGGGGAGCAAAGATCTTGAGGGATTTGAGAGACAGCAGATCTGGCACTCCGCTGCGGGGAGGGGCGAGCTGGCAGGACCTGGGGAGGGAAAAAGACTGGCTGGGGTCGTGGGCAGGTTGGGGAAGTCTGGATTTCAGGCTCTCCTCTCCTGCTCTTCATGCTGTGAAGAGCTCTGCCCTCGTGGAGAGGCGTGACGCACAACTGACAAGGGATGACTAGAGGCACTGGGGGTTCATCCGGACTTGACCCAAGCGGAAGCGTTCACCATGCTTTCAGCATCACGTTAATTCTGAGAGCAGCTGAGAGGATGAGCAGAATCACTCAGTTGCGTCTGCCTCCTCCCACGTGTGAGACCAAAGCTGCTGAGTTAAATCGCGCCCTTGGTCCTTGCTGTGTGCCTTCATGGCTCCTCTCCCTCTCCCCAGTGTGTCCTTTGCTGCGCACACATGCACACACGCACATTTCTATGTTAATAAAAGTCTGAAAGCCAGAGAGCTAGAGAGAATAATTTTTAAATTCCCATAGTCCTTTCCAGCAAAAACAACTGCGGGTAACATTTTGGGATTTTTTCCCCCCATTTGTTTATCTGCTATGTTTTTGCTTTCTTATTACTTTTTTTTACGCAGCTGTGATCATACTCCATACGCAATTTTATATTCTGTCATTTTTGTCTGCATTATAACAGAATACTTTTTCTCTGCGTTTGCTATAAAATAATTCTAGAGGCTGCAGAAGCTAGGCAATGTATCAGGAGAGCTAACCAGTGGAACCTCTCACTTTCACTGTTGCTGAATTCTAGAACCAAAGTGACTAGAAAAAGGTTTGGGATGTTTGCCAAGATGGTTTCAATTTTGAAGTAATATGCAAACATTACAGCACATGTACCAAGAAAACTGATCGAAAGTCCAAGAGAGCACAGAGTGGAAGGCAAGCTTCTCCACCCAGCACCCGCCTCCCAGCCCCTCACGCTCTCTGGAGCGTTTGTAATTTTCATGGAAGCTGCCCCTCCTACTGTAAACAAGAGCTGGTGAGCATCAACCCTTTCCCGGCAGTTTTAGGGTGCCCCCGTGCCCCTCCATTTTTCCGTCTTTCCCTTTGCCACACTCGGTTTCTTGGCGAGACCACTTCTTCCCACTTCCCAGATCTGTAACGCCTGCCTTCTGCCAAAGCCCTCTGTGAGAGCTGCCACTGACCTGAGGCGGTTTGGGAGAAGCTGCGCCCAGGCCGGGGAAGGAGCCGCCCGGGACGGCACAGTCACAGCAAGACGGGCGCAGAAGCCGCCCAGCCGGCACCCCGGTCGGTCCCAGGAGAGGCGTCTGCCCAGTGTGTGGGCCTGACAGCGAGGAAGGAGAGGCAGTGGGGATGTTTGCCATGTTTTCCTGCGGCCTGTCACCTAGAAGTCTCGTGCCGTCCTGGGGGGAACTGGGGCGAGAAAGGCCTTTACGGGGGCTGTCCTTCCTCCGGCCCACCCTCCTTGCCTGTGACGGAAAGCGTGGGGTCCTCCTTCTAGGGCTGTGTCCATGGGTTGTGGACGGAAGCGCGGGGCTGCACGCTCCTGGGAAGCGGAAGGAGGAGGGGAGGAGTGGGTGTCCGCCCCAGTGGCGACCTCTGTGGTCTAGGCCGGCTCCAGCACTCAGCGGCTTGGCTTCCCGGTGTCCTGGTCTGGAGACTTGTGGGATAATGCCTCCCACTCAGAGCTTACTCGGGGGGCCATGTTTGGGACACGGCCCTGGGATAGCCTGGTGTTACGAACGGCTTGTGTGCATCCCTCCCCAAGTTTGCACGTTGAAGCTCTGATCCTCAGTGTGCGGGTATTAGCAGGTGGGTCTTGGGAGGCGATGAGGTCATGAGGGTGGAGCCCTTGTGGATGGGATTGGCGCCTTATAAGAAGGGGCGTGAGATGATCTCTCTCTCTCTCTCTCTCGCTCTCTCTCGCTCTCGTTCTCTGTCTCATTCTCTCATCTCCTCTCTGCCATGTGAAGACAGGGCAAGAAGGCTGGGAAGACAGCCCTCACCAGGAGCCAGATCTGCCCACACCTGGTCTTGGATGCGGGCCTCCAGAACTGGGGGAAGTGCACGTCTGTTGTCTGAGCCGCTTTCTGTGGGACTTTGTGACGACGGCCGGAGCTGGGGCCCACTGCCACGCGTGGACCCTTGCCTTTGACCGCACGGGTCCCGTGGGCCGGGCGGGCGTCCCCTCCCCCTGCGTGTCCTGGTCGGAAGGCCTGCTCCTCCCCATCGCCCGCCCCCTGAGGGTGTGGTGGCGAGCGAGAGAGACACGGCCCTCGCCCTGCGGGAGCCATCAGAGGGAGACAGGACCGCAGACCAACGCGGTGTCCTCAGGGGCGCTGCGGTCCGAGGGGACAAGTGTGATGGAGAAAGGAGCAGCGGCGAAGGGCTGGGAGGGCCGTGGACCCGCCCTCGCCCTCACTCGCCCGCCTGGGCCCCACCCCTGCCTGCGCCGCTGGGAGCCTGGCCCCCTGGCGGGGCGGACGGGACTGGGCTGTCTTCTGGCTGCACCACGCCCCTCCCTCCCACGCGGGGGGCCTTTTCCAGGATTTCCTTGTGCTCCTGGTCCTTGCACGCAGAGGCTGAGGCAGTGTCCGGGGGGAGGGGCAGCGGGCAGTGGGGCGAAGCAGGAGTTTCTGTGACTGGCATCAGGTGCGGGACTGGGCTTTCATGCAGGAAGGCAGCCTGGAGGGTGTCGCACGTGGACCTCTCCACTCTCAGGGAGGGCCGCCCCCGGCTCCTTCCACGTTCATCAAATGGGCCGAATCTTCCTCTCTCTGGTAGGTGCAGCCTCAGTGGCTTGAGCTGGGGTTTGGGCTCAGTGGCCGGGTCCCAGTCTCTGCATGGCCCGTGGTGCTGGGTCTTTCCCGCCCCTCAGGGTTGGCACAGAACCTGGACCCTAGCCTGCATGCACCCCCAGCTTTGTCACCTCTGTCCTCAATGACTCATGACGGGAAACCCTGCCTTGCTCTCCGGTTGCTGAGGCCGGCACTGGAAGCCCTCTCTGGCTCACTCACGCAGTAGGCGCTGAATGGGAGTCTCTCAGCACCAGCCTTGGAGTGTCCAGACCTTGCTGCACGTGCCCGGCATGTGGTCCGTGGGCTGTGATGGGGCATGGCCACTCGCACTGCGAGGGAGAGCCAGGGGATGCAAGGAAGCCTCTGGGAGTGCGCCAAGGGCACGGTGGGCTTCAGCCTCCTGGCCAGTCGCATAGGCCCAACTGGGGAAGGGGCAGGGAGGCCGTTCCTGGCAGGGCCTGCCCTGTGAATGCCTCGGAGAGGCGACTCCACAGAGGGAGGGCACAGGGGCCACAGAGGCTGCCTGGATGCCGGCTGTAGGGACGCTGGGTGGGCCAGGGCACATGGTTGGCGGAGAAGAGAAGAGAGTTCTTTCCAGGACAGCTGGGGATGTCTTTTCATTATTCTTTTGCTCAAAATAGAATTATCTTTGGAAATCACATTTGACAGGCAGCCCAGGCGTTTTGCCGGGCTGTCTGGAGGAACCGGCTTCCACGCCTCCAGAAACTCTTTCCCTTCCCAAGGAGGGGGAGGCAGCGCTCTGCTGGTTTGGAAGGAAGTGGGAGGGAGGAGACAGAAGTGCAAGCTGGTGGCTTCAAAGGGTGGCGACGAAGCTGGGACCGAGCCAGGGGCAGCCTGAAGGGCGGGCCCTCCCAGGGAGAGACGCAGAGCCCGCGGGCTGGCGGCTGGTGGCTGGCGGCTGGTGTGGAGCCCTGCTCTCCAGGGCGGGGCCCCTGTGCTCACAGCGCGGGCCTCTGGGGCCTCCTCCGGGCAGGTGAGAGCTGGGCAGGGCCTGTGGCCCCTGGGAGCCCCTGGGATGCCGTCCCACAGGGCGGGCCCCTGGCTGGCAAGACAGTCTGGCCAAGCTTCTGACTCTCAACGGGAACAGGCTTCTGCTGCTGAGAAGACAAGAGCAGAATTCACGGTGAGCCCGGGAGCCGAGAGGAAAGAGGAGGGGGAGATGCAGGGGCCGGGGAAGGAAGGCACTCGAAGAGGACACGACAGGTGCTAGCAGGCCAGAGAGCAGGGCCGGGATTGGCTCTGCCACTGCTGTCCTCAGTTTCCCCCTCGGAAGAGGGGTCCCTGGGCTGGGCCTGCTCTCTGCAGCGCTCTACCTCCAGGGAGTCGCCTGTCCCGCTCACTCTGGTCGACCTGGAGCCCCTGTCTCTGCACGGGGCCCGCCCCCCCGCACACCTCATCCATACGTGACGATGGATGGCGCGTGATGGTCAACGGACACTAGAAGCTCTTGGGGATCGTTTTCACAAAAGGCAAGAAGGGGTTCTCCTTCAACGCGGAGAACTGAACACAAGCCGGTCTTGACTCCTGTCAAAATGTCACTTAAATGACAGAATAGGAACGAAGTAAAGGCATAAGCTCAGGACAAAGAGAGCAGGGTGAGCCTGCTAGATAAGAGAAGTCCAGAAAGTTCTGGAAGCCTGAAGGTGGTGGATCAATAGGAAACAACTTTGTACACCTGAGAAAGCTGGAAGCCAACCGTCTGAATCGTCACAAATTCTGGGAAGGCTTGGGAGTTGACGATACAGGGTGCCCAGTGGAGGGGACCTGGGGCGGAAGCCGGAAAAGATGTTGCAGCTTTCAAGCACAACCCTTCCTGATTCAAGCCCTAAAAATGAGCCCGTCATGCCTGCCTCTGAGCCATACGTGTGCCTGTCCCATCCCTGCAGGGACGCACTGGGATTTCCAGCCCCGAGAAGGCCCAGGGAGAAAGGTAGCCAGCGGAGAAGCCCCAGCGTCTGGAGAAACCAGACTCCTGCTGCTGGCCTGGACAGGTCTCCAAGTCAGCCTGTGGCTGGGGACTCACCGTCTGACTGCGATGCTGACTGCCTTCCTCTTGTCCCCACCCCCCAAAGCCCCCTGAGGGCAGCCAGCGGGAGGCGAGTGGAAACCTCCAGGGAGAGCCCAGGGGCCATCATTGTGGCAGGTGAAGCTCCAGCCTTTGAGGCACCCCTGGGCCCTGGAGCAGCCGCTGGCCCGGCTGACGTTGTCCTGGTGGCAATGGCTCTGTGAAGACGCGTTAGAGGCAGGCCGGGGCCCTTACCCCCCACCTCCGCCACGCCAGCGACCAGCCGGCATGGCTGTGCTCGGCTGGCTGCAGAACGCTCAGCTGGCGAGGGAAGAGGGCGGAGCATAAGTGCCCCGGTGGGATTTCTGGTGGCGATAAGTGTTTGCCGAGGCTGGGTATGATGAGAACCCAGCGCTCCTTCACCCGTCACAGCAGCAGCCCACAGCCCCTGTCCCTGGGTGGACCCTGTCCCTGGGTGGACTCTGTTCTGGTGAACCTTGCCCCTGAGTCGCCCTGTCCCCAGGCAGACCTGGCCCTGGGTCCGTCCCTGTGTGGACTCTGCCTCTTGGTGACTTGTCCTTGAGTGGCCCTGTTTTGGGGTGAACCTTATCACTCGGCGGGCCCTGTCTCTGGGCGGGCCCTGTCTCTCAGCAGCCCTCATCAGACGTGGCCCTTGGTGTTTGTGTGCTGGATGCTGCCCGGCAGCTGTGGCTGGCCACCTCCGCCCCCAAACACCTTCTCAGGGAGGGCAACGTGTGGGGTGGGGACGGGCAGAGGCGAGAACACCGGGCCCCGGAATGGTCAACTCCACAGGTCCTCTGAAGCGTGCCCGGCTGCTCCTTGTCCTGGAAGTTGCAGGGAGGGGGACGAGCCCCCCGTGGGGCCCTTCAGCACACACAGCTGGAGTCGGTGACTCCACAGTGCAGGAGGGGCTCCGAGCCGCACGCTGGAGAGCGGCTCTCTCCGCAGTCGTGACCGAGTCCCACAGGGGGCTGGGGGGGCCCTCCAGACTAACAGCAGGCCCTGGCCCTGGCTTTGGGGGCGCTATTCCCTCCCTGTGTGGCCCCACAGAGAGCCCTGACACCCAGCAGCACCTCCGGGCTTCTGGGAGAAGAAAAGAGAGCCTCTCAGGTGTTGGCAGCAGGCCCAGGAGTCCCCTCCCAGCGAAGCCTCTTGTCCTTCGGGGCTTGGCCCTGGCTTCCTTCTCTCACCTTCCAATCAGCAAACATAGCCAGGACGGGGCCACTGTGCCATCCCACCTTCCCCGTGTGCCCGGCCCAAGTGGTCAGCTTCTCTTGCCTGGGTCACCGTCAGCTTCCTACTGCCGGAGCTACACCTGCTACACACCTGCGTCAGGGCAGGGCCCACCTCTGCTCAGACCTTGGATGGCTCCCATCACCGTCAAGGTCAAAGCTCACAGGATGGGTTTGTGGCTCTGTGTGACCTTCCCCGCAGCTTCCCCAACCCCCTTCCTGCGGCTCCCAGTTCACCCTGCCCACGACCTCTACCCGTATCCCTCTGTCTGGGAGGTTCACAGAGTTTTTGGCCTCCCTGTAGTTCTCAGATGGCTTTCTCTGCCCTCTGCCTCTGAGGACTTAAGCGCCTGCTCCACCCCCAGCTTCCGGCCGCCCCTTCCTGTTTGTTTCTCTCCATCGCACTTGTTCTTGGCTGGCCTGGCTTGAAGTTGCCTGTCCGTTGGCATCTGGGTCTCCCCCACTGGCAGGAGGAACAGGAGTACGCCTGTTTTGCCAACGACTATGCCCTCAACACCTCTGGTGTCCCCAGCACTGAGCACTGCTGGGTAGTGTTGACACAGTGACGCCTGGAACTCCAGGTGGGGAATCCCGAAAGCACCAGCTGCCTGGCAGAGTCCTGGTGGTGGATGGTGCCGTGTCCCAGCTGCACCTGCGGGTTCTCCTACAGCTGGGAGCCGCTCAACCCCGGCTGCCGGAGCTCCAGGCCCCAGACACAGCCAGTGATAGCAGCCCGGTTCCTCACTACCTGCCTGCTTCCTTTCACGTTCCAGCTTGGGCTCGGGCTCCTTGACCAAGTGACCTTGGCTCTCTTACCTTCCACGTTCTCATCTGCAAAATGGGAAGGCGGCCCCCTCCCTCAGCAATAGTGGGTGGGGCAGTGGGAGCAGCACACCCCTGTCCCCTGCTGCCACCGGCCTGTGGGCTTCTCTTGGGTTCTGGGCACCTGCTTCCCCAGGCTCCGGACTGCTCAGCATTCAGGTGTGCAAGTATCCCTGAGGTATCCCTTCCTGAACTCAGCCTAGGCGGGGTGGGATGTGCAAATCCATTTCCAAAAGGCTTTTCCCTGAACTTAGACGACCTTGCCAGGTCACAGCTGGCAGGGAAGGAAGAATGAGGGGGCGGGTCTCCGTCCTGGGCCCTGTGGGGCTGGCTGGCCTTTGCTGCTTCCGGCCGGCACAGACGAGGGAAAAGCTGGTGCCAGGAACGACCCCCGGCCCCTCAGCCTGTGGGGCGTGGGGGTTCAGCCCCCAGGCAGAGGGCTGCCTTCTTTGCCCTGCTGGCTGGGGAGACAGAACTGCGGCTCCTTGCTCAGGAGGCCCCCACGGGGCATGCAGACGTCTGGCCTTTCCAGAAGCCCGTTTTTCCTACCCCTGAGCGGCATTTGTGGGAGGAGATGAGAGCGGAGAACTCCAGGGCTGGAGCTGCTGCTGGAGGGTGGGCAGCTGGGTCTGGAGAGTCTGCAGGGTCAGTGTCTGTCCCTGAAGGGCCCGGCAGGCCCCACGTGCTGGTCAGCCTGGGGCAGCCTCGCAGGGGCCTTCCTTACAGACTGGGTGCTGCCAGGGTGGGGCTGCCTTCTCTACAAGGGCCTGGTAATGTTTTCCACCTCCGGGGAAGAGACCGCCCCCTTCGCCAGCAGCCCTGCTCTCTGAGCCTGGTGGCCTGAGTTTCCGACAAGCGGTGGTGGGCCATGAGGCCAGGACGAGGGGCCCTTTCCGCTCCCCCGTCCGGGACGAGAGGCTCCTGAGGCCTGGGAGCCGTGATGGCCCGGGCAGGCAGACCCTCCTGCGCCCCACGGCTCAGCGTCCCTTTATGACCTGCCCCGCCAGCGGGCGCTGCGCCCAGAGCCTTGCCACATCCAGGAGCAGCGCTCTGAGGAGGCAGAGCGTTCCCGGCGCCTTCAGCCAGAGCGGAGAGCCGCGAAGCGGGCAGGTCCGTGTCGGGGGGCCCGGGCCAGGGGGCCCTGAGTGGCCGGCAGCGGGGAGGCGGGAGGGTGGGGAACGGGGCTCCAGACCGGAGATCGGCCCCAGGGCCGTTTCCTTCCTGCAGCTGGCCACTCCGGTGGTCCTGCTCCACCCACGGTGACGACCACTTTCTGACCTCCCACCGGGCCCCGGTGGAGCCCACAGTCAGTGAGGGAGACAGGGTGGACGGCGGGGCAGCGCTGTGCCAGGGAGGCTGTGATGGAAGATGCGGCAGGGGGCGCTCAGCCCAGCCTCAGGGGCGCCAGGGAGGCGGGGCAGGGAGGCCTCCCGAGGTGCTGACAGCTGGCCCAGCTGGCCCGAGACAGGCGGCAGCGGGGCAGGCCCATGCGGAGGAGAGGGAACAGAGCCTGGGTGTGAGATCCGTGTGTGTCAGCAAACATGGGCCACGAGGCAGGGTGCCGTGGAGTTGAGAGGTGGGACACGCCAGACAGGGCAGGTGCTAACCAGTAGAGGTCTCCTCTTGCCAGTTAGAGCCTCACGCTGGGGAGGGATGCGGTCAGTCTTGGACTTGACGTCTTGGAGGAGTGTGGATCAGAGGGAGGTTGGCTGGAGGCGTGGAAACCGAGAAGGAGATGGGGAGGCAATCCCTGCCGGGGCATGGCGCCCGGCGCGGGTGGAGGGAGCAACCGGGAGGCGCCGCGGGCTGGGACGTGGCCTCGACGGATGTGGAGGACAGGCCAAAGGAGGCTCCTTTGCTGCGGCTGTGGGAATGGAGCACACTGGAAGCGACCCGGCTGAGCCCACCGTGGGCATCTTCCCAGGTGGGACCCAGGGTGGCTGGGTGGGGTGGCCAGAGGCTCTGGGGCCTGCTGGCTTGGAGCATTCTCACGCTGCCATCCAGGCAGGCAAAGTGCTTAAACGTTTATCACAAACAGAAACTGATGCTGGAGAGCTAGATTCTCCGAAGCGAAGTGGAAAGGAGAGCGGGTGGGGCCTCCGAATTCCAGTTTGCAGCGCCGGGCCTCTGCGTCTGTCACTGCCTCCTCACAGGGCCGTGGGCCCAGATGCTCAGGATGTCGGGAGGTTCTGCTGCTCACACTCCAGTGCTCCTCCCAGCAGCCGCTCATTGTTCTGGGACTGTGTGCGGAAGGTCAGATGCAGAGATGCTTGAAAGAGCAAAGCGTGGATGAAGTGACGGCCGGGGGGACCTGTGTCAAGCTACTGAATGAACGGCAAGAGTGGCAGCCAGTTGGGACCGGAAAGGCAGTGAGGAAGCGGCCGTGGGCTGCACACCAGGAGCTTCCTTCAGACTCAGCCAGACCCTCATCCCTCTGCTCTGAGCAGCTGCGGACGCGTCTTGGTATCTCTGGGTCCTTCAGAGAGCAGGCCACATGATCTCCACGCGCCACCGCCCTCACCACCGTCGTCCTTGCCTCCGTCAACTTCACCGCCCTCGTCTTTGCGGGATCGGACGGCACTGGGCGCAGGCGGGGCGAGATGGCCACAGACGCCCTTACGGTCGTCCCCACCGCCATCGTCCCCGCCGTCTTCATCACCTCGGCATCGTCTCCAGCACCGTCATCACCGTCAGCACTGTCATGCCCGTCGCCACCACCGCGGGCGTCGTTGCCTGCCGTCCCCGCCGTCGCCGTCCTCCTCGTCGCCCTCCCGGCCACCAGCCTGTCACCACCGTCATCATCCCCCGTCGTCGTCGTCGTCACCATCTCCACAGTCACCGCCGTCACCAGCACACCCATCGTCAGCACCATGGTGACTGCGCCGCCACCATCACTGTCACTTCAAAACTGCCACGTCATGACAGAGGGGGGTCGTGCCCACAGCTCGGCTGAGGAGAGGGAGGCATCGCGACGTGGGTCCAGGTGCACCCAGACCCCGTTGGCAGCAGAGCATTTCTGGCTGACAGCCGGAGCGTCCCCCAGGTGGAGGGTGGTGGGGAGCGTCACGTGCCTGTGCATCGAGAAGACGCAACCAGTGATGTCTGTGAACTGCTGGCTGGAGGCAGACTGTATGACATGGCGGTTCTTGCTGCCTGGGCCTCTGTGGTCAAAGAGTGGCCGTGTTCCAGGCTTGTCCAGGGGTGAACCCTGCGAAGCATGAACCGAGTCCAAGGACAGTTTTGAAGCCCTTCTGTGTTCCGGGCAACGTGCAGGCAGATGCTGGTCCAGGAGGCCCCTGCATCCAGCACCGAGAAGTGTGTCTCCACACTTAACCAAGGAGGTACTTAATCTGCTGGTGATGCGTGAGGGCACCTGCCTGCTTCCCAGTGGGCCACGGCCCCGTGACTGCCGTGTCGCCTTCCAGAGACAAGGCTGGAGAGCCACCGCCACGGGGCCAGCCGAGGCCAAAGACATGGCAGCTCTGCTCGGCTGCTCGTTGGGCGCTCGGTGTCTGTGCCCAGGCCCTGGGTTGGTCAGCAGATCTGGCTTCTGTCCGAGGACAGGCCTCTTGCGTTCTGAGAGCACCTGGCTGAGGGGCTTGAGTCCCGTTTGAGGACTGTGATGAAGCACCCCCGGCAGGATGCATCTTAAGGGCAGAGGGAAGAAGGGAGGTCTTGCAATTACTCCCCCGACTGCTTAATTCATTTCAGGCGCCGTCTCTGGTATTGTTGCGCTTTTGGCCAAGGGCAGAACGGAGGAATTATTTTCTCCCTGGGTTGCATAGACTTTCCCACCTCATTAAAGGTTCCAACTTATTTTTAAAAACTCAAGTCAGAGTCTTACTTCCCAAAGATTAACCATTTGGGGGAAATGTATCCTTCCAACCTCTTCCTCTTTTAATTTTTTATTAAGAAAGGAGAGAGGACGGATCAGAGTTGAGAGCAACTTAGGGTTAAGAAGTGTTTGGGGGAGGAGGAGCCTTCAGGCAACCCTGGGAGAGGGTGGGTTGCTCTGTGGTCCCACACATCCACGAGGGCTAAAGCCCCACCTTGTCTGTACCTTGGACAAGAACTGAATTTCCTGCCCCAGTCGCCTTGTTTTCAGCACGGAGAGCACAGTGTCCAGCTCCGCACCCGTGTGAGGTCTGTGGGGTGTGCGGAAGGAGGCCCCCACCATGCTTCCGTAGGGGGCTGCATGTCCTTGGTCCCTCCCTCTCCTCTTGCCTCTGTAGGCGGTGATGCGGTTACACATCTGCAGGAGGCCTGGGCCTTCGCGGGCACACAGGGGAAGCCTGGGATCAATTGATTGCCAGCATGGATGACTGGAGCATACTTATGCATACGTGCTTGTGAGGATGTGCACATGCACATGTCTGCAAAGACGCACACATGCACGCTTGCGAGGATGCAGGCATGCACATGCCTGCACAGAGGAACACGCACATACCTGTGAGGATGCACACATAGATGTATGCTGGTGAGATGCACATGCACACACACACACACACACACACACACACACACACACACACACAGGGGTGAAAGGTGGTGCTGTCGATGCAGCTAAGTAGGCCAGGGACTCCTGTGCTCCTGTGGCCATACACGTTCCAATAGCACAGTGCTCCCTGCTCCATGGGGACAGTATCTGCCATGGTGTCCACACTTCCCTCAGCTGAGCACCCTGGAGGTTTGGGGAGGGGAAGCTCCACTGCTCCCACAGTTCTACCAGCAGAGACAAGAGGCAGGGCTGCAGGCCATAGGGGAGGCCCCTCACTGCAGCACTGCCCTCCCTCATCTGAGGCTCTCTATCTTGGCAAGTACCATCACTGCAAAGGTTCTGCAAGGCTCAAGACAGCTCTGTGACTCTGGGTCCACACACGGGCTGAGTGCCCTCACCTTGAGAGACTAATGTGACAGCAGCACATAAAGTGTATGCTGGACTCAGCCCTCGTGGCTCCATGGGCCTTGAGCAAGGGGCTTCTAGATTTGGGGATGAAACACAAGACCAGAGCACAGTGCTGTCTGTTGGGTCCATCTGAGAGGGCAGCAGGGCCAGTGCCTTCTGTGACAAGATGGAGAGGAAGCTTGTCCCTGGGCGGAGTCATTTACTCTGTAGATGCTTGAAGCCCTCCCCCAGGCACTGTGCGAGGGTGAAGGGGCTCCACTTCCCAGCCTGGCATCCTCCTGGTCCCTCCCTTCACCTAGGCTGGCCAGACACTTTGACCAAGGGAAGAGTAACTGGGACTAGGCAGGGCAAGGGCTTGGTGTGCTGGGCACGTGGGATGGAGGCTGACCTGGCCAACGCTCTGCTTCCACGGGTGCCCTGTCGCTCTGAGCCCGTGCCCACCTGCAAAGCTCACTCCTGGTGCTCCTTGTGGAGCTCAGCTTGTCCCGAAGTCCCAACGGCAACCCCTGTGTCATGGGCTGAGAGGATGAGGCCCAGGGAGCGGCTCCTTAGATGCCCATGCAAAGCTGGGGTGGGATCAAGCAATTATCTCTCCTGCCCCAGGCTGTAAAGTCGAGGCAGAAGCAGACTTAAAATGTAAGAAAGAAAGCCATCAGACTGGTGGATTTAAGGTGAGCTGCGAGGGAGGGGGGCGTGCATGCCTCAGGGGCTGCCTGCGGCTGAAGGCCGGGAGGTCACGGCGAAGGCATGGAGCGAAGGGTCTGCGCGTGGGCGCTGCCTTACAGTTTCAGAAAGGCTATGGTGTGCGTGTGAAAGAGTCAGGGCATGCGTGAATGCATTCTTTGATGTGGCACTCCGCTCAGGGGACAGGCTGGGTCGTGGCCTGTGCCCACGCAGAGGCAGAAGACAGGCCCCACCCCAAGAGCTCACCGTGGGAGGACAAGGACGCGGGCCGTGTCCGCTGGGAGGACAGTGCAGAGGCAGGGACACCAGAGCGGAGCACCCTGAGGGCCTCTGACCTGCCACACAGAACGGGTGCATCCTCAGGGAGGCTGGGGCGTGCCAGCAGAGAAGCAGAACCCTGGGAGTGAGGAGCAGGGCCCAGCTGCCCACGTGGGAGCTGGGCCGCCTGGGCGAGCTGGCAGGGCCGGACGGCGGGGCCTGTGGCTGCCGGAGAGTCTGGGTCTCCTGCTGGGTGCCCCGGGTGCCGGCAGGGCCTTTCCTGGGGGGAGGGCTGACGTGCCCGTGAGGACTAGGTCTGTCCACTGTGGGGTGTGGGAGGGGGTGTCAGGCGCAGAGAGCCAGTCAGAACCCTGGTGGTGTGTGGACTGGAGGAAAGAGACTGGAAACTCTGGAAGGCCCCATCTTCAGGAACCGGAAGCCAAGGAGTGGACACGTGCGTGTGGCCCCCTCCAGTCCGTGCAGGCCCCCCCGCACCTCTGGAGCTGAGACTGTGCCGGGGTGGACGCATGGTCGGTGGTCCTGGGCTCAGGCCTCCTGCAGGGCCGCGAGGTTTGTGCACCCACCCCTCTGCCCACACCCCTAGGCCCACCTTGACACCTGTGCTGGGGATCACGTCCTGTGCTTGGGAATCGTGGTAAGTCAGCAGGGGTCTGCCTGGCCTCCAGGCTACCCCGGGCCTTGAGAGGATGAGGTGGAAGGCAGGATGGGTCAGGGCTCACGGCTCGGCCTCCAGACCCCGGCAGCCTCTGCACTGCCCAGCGTGCGCACCTCCCCTGCCCTGGCAGGCGGAGACGGACTTGACCCCTTGCAGGGCTCTTCCTCCTCTCTGCTGCTTCTCCTCTGTCTCAGGAGCTGCCTGGAAGTCTCACCCTCGATGCATCTCAGCCTCCAGGTCTCAGCCCCCGACTCTGCTTCCCACCTAGGTCTGCTGTATTGGTTTCCTCTTGCTGCTGTGACGAGTTGTCCCCAACTTGAAACAGCACGGATTGACTCTGTGACAGCCCTGGGGGCCAGAGGGCTGAAATCAGTCTCACTAGGTGCCCAGATGTCAGCAGGGCTGGCTTCCCTGGAGGCGGGAACGGGGCGTCCACTCCCTTGGCTTCGCCTGTTCTGGAGGCCACCTCGCTTCCAGGCTGGCAGCCCCTCCCTGTGTCTTCAGAGCGCACCTCTCCGAGCTCTGCTTGCGTCCACCTCTCCTCTGGCCCTCCGTGTCCCTCTGATGAGGACCTTGACGGCCACGCTGGGTTAGTCCTACAAGCCGAGGAATTTCCTCATCCCGAGGTTCTTAGCGTGATCACAGCGGCAAGGTCCCTCTTGCCACGAAAGGCGGTCTTCTCAGGTTCGGGAGATTAGGACACAGCCCTCTTGGGGGCCATCCTGCAGTGTCACACAGCCATCACCACATCCTCCTTCCCCAAGCTGTGGCGGCTGGGCCCCGCTTTTGGAGGGAGTGGACGGCGCTGGAGTCCGGGAGGGCAGGGACTGCCAGCCCCGGGGCAGGAGTCCAGGTGAGCGGGCTGGGGCTGCAACTACCCTCTTCCTCCTACACAGCAGATGCCCAGTCAGACCCTGGTCCTCCTTGGCCCCGACCCTCCATCGCCTCCCGGCTCCCTCAGGGGCCCCGGGCCATGGCCGGCACCGGTTCCAGCCCCGCGGGCGCTGGTCATTTCCTGAATGTGCCGTGCACACGCCTGTTGGGGTCTTTGCACTTACTGCCGCCTCTGTTGAGACAGTCTGCCCGACGCCCTGCACATCTCTAGGGTCGGCTTAGGTTGACGTGACCCGCGGTCCCTGGCCAGCCTCTCCGAGCAAGCTCTTGCATCCCAGTCTTGAGCTCTTACTCTTATTTATTTTTCTTCTTGACACTTTGGTGCATTTATGTATCTGGCTCTTGGTTTTGCTTCTGTCTCATCCTAGGAGAACATAAGCCACTGCGGACAGAGACTGTCTATCTCCACGGCCTGCACCGTGCAAGGCCGGGGACGGAGCTCATGGATGCAGGAAGGAAGGAGGAAAGGCTACAGACTTCGGGAACAGCTCCTGGAACGGGAGGCCCAGTATCAGCTGAGCTGGATGAGAAATTCTGGCCTCAGACCACCGGGCTGCCCTGTCCCCTCTTTCCCCGGGGCCATGCGTGTGGCCGAGGCTCCTTCTGGAACGGGTGGCCGTGGGCAGGAACGAGCCGTGGCTGCCCACTGTGGAGGGGGTGGATGCCTGGAACTGAGCTCGCTGATCATGTTGGGACCCGGGGGGAAAAGGCGCTGTGTGAATAAGCTCACTCAGACTTCAAATTACATCCCACATTTTCCTGAGCTCATGGGGACCGATGCCGCCATTAGTCTGGAATCTGCTTCTCGGCATTCTTCTATTTTAAGACATTAAGCAGGAGGAGCAGAGGGTGGAAAGTGAGGGGGAGGGGGAGGGGCGGGAGGAAATGAGGACACCGGAGGCAGCAGACGGGACGGCGGGGACCAGGGACGGGGGCGTGAGACGCCTGCAGCCTGCGCGCCTGCTCCTCCTCTCCGTGGCTGCGCAGCTGCTCTCAGCTCAGGGCATCTCTGCCCGCCAGCCCGTGTGCAGGCCTGGCAGTGGCTCTGAGGGGAGGACTCCTCTCCGTGAGGCCACCCTGGCACTCCCCGGTGGTGCAGAGTGGCCAGCCCAGTCCAAAGAGCCCCGGGGCCAGGAGGTCCCCACCGCACAGCCCTCCCCACCTGGAGCTCTGACCAGACAAAAGCAGAGCCCTGGGCCTGGGGAGTCCTGGGGGCGCCCTGGCATGCAAATTGGCCTGCTGGGGGCCTTTCTGGTCTCCTGTGAGCACATACCCCACAGGCTTGTCGCAGGAAGGGGCGGCGGGCCCAGGCGAGAGGAGCCAGGCTTCCCTAGGTGGGTACAGATGCCCCAGTGTGAGAAGCTGCTGGGCCTCGGCAGCCCCCATATTCCGCCCTGGAAACGCATCCACTAATTCCCATCTCTCCGACTCGTCTCCTTGAAGAATCATCAGGACTGGTAGCTTTTTCTGCTCCCGGAGAGGCTCACCTTCCTGACTCCTGGGGGAGGCGGCGTGAGCCCCAAGCAGAGCACACGGGCCAGGCGATGGCCGGGGAACACTGGGCACGTGGGCCTGAGGCAGGGCTCCTGCTGTCTGAGAGCCTTCGGGAAGCCGGGGGGAGTGGAGGCCCGGGAGCGGCCAGACACAATGCTCAGAAGGCAGCGCGTGGGCCTGCAGGAGCCTGGGGACGTCGGCTTCCCTGCCAGTGAGCTGCAGCCCTGGGACACAGAGCCAGCAGGGCCCAGTCTGGCCGGCTGTGTGGCAGGCGCGCTCTGGCCACCCTGTGGGGAAGGCGGTCGTGTGGAAATAGCGAGGAGGTGGGCGCAAGGTGGGCACAGATCGCCTGGCAGCAGGGCAGACTCAGAGAAAGGGTGGGAGCCGGCGTGTGGGATCAGAAGGGCAGAGCCATGGGGTCTGCTGGGGAAGGGGACGACGGGGGAGGGTGTGGGACCCAGAGCTGTGGGGAGCCGGCGGCGCCTCCTGCAGGCAAGGCCGTCCCAGGGTGCCGGGGAAGCGGTGGCACCGCGAGTCTTGCCTCTCCAGCCGAGGAGTGAGGAGGGGCGGGGGGGTGCCTGCTCTCGTGGGTCCACACAGCCACCCTGCTTTCCGTGCTCACGCATCTGCGGGTTCAGCGTTTAGGGGCGCCCAGCTCAAGGACCTGCTCTCCACAGGGTCGCACCGCGGTTCTCGGTTTCCCCATCTGGGCCCCGCAGACCTCCTGGGCGTCCTGAGTGCTCGCTCGACTCAGGGATGCTGAGTACCCCGCTGTTCCCACCTCACAGGTCGGCCCGTCTGCCCCAGGGCTAGAGCACCTGTGATTTGGGTCCAGCGGTCCAGGCAAAGGCTGAGGACAAATACCAGCATTTTCCCCCTGGACTCTGCCCGCTGCTGTGCTGGGACCCTTATTCCTTCCGCACGGCTCAACCAGGTCCTCTGCTACGCTCTGGGGTGGGGTGAGGGCACTTGGAGTGACAGGGCAAATGGAGCCCCCTCTTGCCTCTTTCCGACAACGGTTCAGATCACGTCACACTGGACTCTGTGTGTCTTTGGACCATGCCTTTCTTCTGTTTCTTTTCCTTGTAGCTTCTGGTGGCTTTTTTATTGCTGTTGTTACACAGTCCTTGCTTAGTTTATGCATTCAACGTCTTCGTCACATCACCCATGATTTCACAAGATGCCTGCTGATTTCCCAGCAATTCTCTAAAGTTCTCTCTGTCCTTTAAACGCCCCCATCCCAGGCCTGTCCTGAGTCAACAGCCGTCGTCCTCCTGGGGTTGGAGTTGTTACCTGAGGCTGCGTCTTCATCCTTCCTGATTTTCACCCCCACTTTGCTGGAATCTGCTAATGATAACTCTCCAGGAAGATGAGCTTTGGAGCTGCTCTTTCTTAAGTCCTTGCGTGTCGAAGACGGCCCTTTGCCCTCATGTCCTCTGACAGCTCGCCCAGGTGAGGAGTCGTACAGCCAGTGAGCAAACACGAGGCAAACACTTCTTCTCAGAGCCACGGCCTCTCGGGACCCTGTGGTGCGCGTGTCGATGGTGCCACTTGTGTCTCCATGAGGGCGGGTCCTTTTGTCTGAAAGCATCATTCCGTCCTTTGACTGCAGCACGTTTCCCTGTGTTGCTTTTGGGATAATGTTTCTTGTCTGCCTTTTTGGAGCTTTCATTGGCCAGTTGTTGGAACTTCTAGATTGACTCCTTATATAGTGTATCATTATTTTGCGGAAGTTTCCTTCTCTATACTGAGAAACTGCCTTGCTTTTAAACTTCTCACCTGTCTACTAAACTGATTATTTTGGCATAAGAAACAAAAGTCTCTTTTTGTTCTCTGATTTTTAAAAAATGACAGCCTGTTTTGGGGCGCCTTCCTTCTCGTCTTAAATCTCCCTGGAACACGAGGTGGACATCTCTCTCCAAGTTATTTGGACATCTGATTACTAAATTGTAGCTATTTCTTGGAGATCATCTCCCCTTTCTCTTCTGGCCTTTCTTCATGATGGTAATCCTGGAGACCTGTCTGGGTTTCGGGATGAGACCCGCAGGCTGTATGGAAGCGAGGATTTCAGAAAAGGGCAGTTCAGGAGTCCCTGCAGGTGCCGCTGGCCATGGTCCTGGGGCTCACCACAGCAGTGAGGGCTGTCACCGGGGCGCCAGTCTGCACCTTGCTACTCCACCCTCAGGGGAAACCCTGGGCTTTGGTCTTGGGTCCTGGCTGGGGCCTGGATTCTCCTGTGTGTCCGGTGGGGTGGGAGAGGGGATGAAGAGGAGGAACCTCTGGAGCAAAGTCTGAGTTCCCTCCCCAGCTGCAGGTCCCCTCGGGGTGGGCTGGAGTCAAATCCCCTCAGCGGCCTCCCTACCTGCGAGCCCACCCCACACGCTTTCGCTGCAGCGGGTGGGCTTCCACATGCACACACACCAGAGTTCTTCTAGCTTCAAGAAGAACACGAGACAGCCGACAGGCAACACGCCTTCCTGAACCCTCCTTCCTCTGCAGGACTTCCCTGGTCACCGCTCCTCTTTGGGGCCACCCTCTGAGAAGCAGCCATCCTGCTGAGATCTGTCCTTCCAGCCTCTGCCCTGCCTCTTCTTCCCTTGGAAGCCCCCTGGCCAAGTCCCCAGCGGCAGGGTCTGGCCGTGGGACCCTCGGCAGTGCTGGGCTTGGGATCGCTCCGGCCACACTCCTCTCAGCACTTTGCCTGCCCCAAGCCGCCCGGGCTCTCTCCTCTCCTGGGCTCTGAGTCACGGTGTCTTCCTGACCTAGGACTGTGGGAGCCCCGGGACTGTGTCCTGTCCTCTTCTCTCCTCTCTCCAGGCGGCCACTCCAGCCCATAGTGTTGAGAAACAAGCACATGTGGAAACCTCCACAGTCTGTCTCCAGCCGGAGCTGTCCCCTGAGCCCCGGACGTGGCATCTCACTGTCTGTCCTGTCTCCACTTGGATGTCTGTGGGCATCTCAGGCTTCACCTGCCCGCAGGGACCCTCCCATCTTGACAGGGAGAGTCTGGGGATGGCTCTGGACACCCCTCTCACAGGGTGGCTCTCTCTGTCTCGCTTGTCAGTCTCCTTGTCTCTCTCTGTCATGATTCACATTATGAGAATACTTCTTAATTCTGACCCATCAGCATTAAGTTAGGGAGCTCTTCTTACAGTTGTGCCCAGAACTCCACCCCCCTCCCTTCCACTTCCACCGCCCGGTCCAGGCCGCTGTCCACCACCTGTGCCTGCGGAGTTTCCAACCAGGAGTCCTCGGCTCCTCGCTGTGTGGGACGCTTTACGGCCCTCCGTTTGCATGTCTGCCGCAAACCCCAGCCTCTGCCCGGCGGGGCCTGTCTCTTGCTCACGATGGCACCAGGCCTGAGGTCCCGGACCCCGGGTGGCCGCAGGTGGAGCCGGTGCCGTGAGTGGCCGCACGGGCTTGCTTCCAGATGGCGGAAGCGTGGCCCCGCCCCGTGCCACTCCTACTGGCTGCAAGAACCCCGTTCCTTTCCGCTCAGGTGTCGCTCGGCATGGGCGCTGTGCTCCAAACTCAAAGGGGCTTTGTGACTGTTGACGTCACCAAGCCCCTCCCTCTCTCTGTGTTGGGGTCTAGTGGAGAGGTGGGCGTTCTTATGAAGACAGCCTGAGGGAAGGCTGGCTGAGGCTTCTGGAAAAAAAACTCTCTTCCTTCATGAAACAACTGAGCCTCACAGGAAGGAGGCACTTTTGCCACTGTCTGCCTTTCTCACACGTCTTGTCATGGGAAGGTGTTATGCCTCTGCTTTGTGCTCATAAGGAAAAAGGCAAGTGACCTAAAGTCCTGACTCAAGGGCCCAGAGCCACTCGCTTCCAGACTACTCGACAGAGACACAACACAGGCTCTAAATTAATTGTCACTGTTCTGATACTTGCATCCAAATCTACCGTAAGAGTTCCACCCCTCACATCTACCTTGAGGCTGAGCTGGGAGGAGGGAAGTGTCTCATGGTATCATCTGTTTTCCACTGCGCCCTTGCTGAGGGTGATGGAAGGTCGTGGCCAGTCCTGGGACCCGCAGAAGGAGGCTCCCTACCGGCCATGGGTGGGTGGGGTTGCTTTGCCAGAAGTGCATGGGAGGACTGTTTTGAAATTTTCTCCTGATGCTGGAAGGGATGGGAGGAGGCTCAGCCTGTGAGGGCCTGACTTGAGAACTTTTCTTCAACCCGGTAGTGCGCCCTGTGCCAGGTGAGGGCTGCAGGGTGGCCACGGTGACGCACCTAGTGGACTTTCTGGGCCTGAGGAAAAGCCTGTTTGTCGCCCAGAGGCCTGGGTATGTTGTGGCCCGTGTCTCTCCGTGTGTGCAGATCAAGGCGGGGCTGAATCTGATGTTTCACTTATTGCCGGAGGGTGATTGTGGGTCAGCTGCAGCCCGGAAGTGAGAAAAAGAGTTCACAGGGAGGCGGCAGCCAGAGCTCGAGGGCCCAGGACTCAGAAAGCCACCCAGGGTTCCCCAGCAGCTTTGAGGAGGTATTGGCTATTCCTCCGCGCTTGACATGAGTCCAGCCGAGCTCCTCTAGACGGAAGCATCAGGAGACCCACACTGATGTGACATTGTTCCTGGCCCCCTTGTGTTCCATGAAAAGGTGCTTCTAGGGCAATACCGTGTGGCAGGCAGAACAAGAGCCCCATCCTCATTCCAGGAACCTATGTTACTTTACATGGCAAAAATGACTTGCAGATTTGATTAAGTTGGGGACTTCTAAGAGCAAAGATTACCCCCAAATTATCCAGGTGGGCCCAATCTAATCACACGAGTCTCTAAAAAGAGCAGAAGAGGAAGACAGAAGAAGAAGGTCAGAGAGATGTGAGGACTCGACTTGCCGGCAGTGGAGGACGGGCCAGGAGCCAAGGGATGAGGACAGCCGTAGGAGCCGATGGCCACCGAGTGATAGGACCACAGTCTACAACCACAAGGACACAGATTCTCCCCTAGAGCCTGAGTGAGGAAGGGGCCCTGCAGACACCTTGACTTCAGTCCAGGAGGACTAAGTCAGTGGGACTTTGGACTTCTAGACCTGTGGGACAAGGACTCCGTGTTGTTTCCAGCCACTAAAGCAGTGGTGATTTGCTGCGGCCACGTGCAGGGAAGGTCTAATTCAGCAGCCTGGCTTGCCCAAACACTGAGCTTGCCAAAGCTCTTCAGGCGGGGCCTTTCCTGGCTCCTGAGAGGCGACTTCTGAGCCCCTGGGACAGCCTTCCTGAGAAGAGGGTCTTGCACGTCCTTGCAGACCTGAAGCTGTGGGCTGCACCAGAGTCTAGGCCAACAGGGGGACTTGTGGTCTCTTTGTCTGCGGGGCCACCATGACGAAGCACCGCAGACCAGAGGCTGAAACCACATGCACTTGTGTCCTCACAGCTGTGCAGGCTGGAAGTCTAAGACCAAGGTGTTTGCAGGCCGGCTTTCCCGAGGCCTCTCCCCTTGGCCTGAAGATGGCCGTCCTCTCCTGTGTCCTCACACGGTCGTCCCTCCGTGTGTCTGTGTCCTCCTCTCCTCTTCTTATCAGGACACCGGTCATATTGGACTAGGGCCCACCCTCATGGACTCGTTCCACATTAATCACCTCTTTAAAGGTGCTGAATCCACACAGTCACATGCTGAGATGCCGAGGGCTCAGTTTCAACATGTGAATTTGGAGGGGTGGGCGCCACAGTTTTGCATGTAACAGTGCTGAATGCCAGTTTTATTTGCTTGGGGTCATGCTGGGTATACTTTGACCACTGGGGTGCTGGAGACAGACAGCAGTCGAGGTCAGTCATATGGGCTCCCATGGCTGTTTGGTGACCTCACCACAAAACCCGGGTAATCACATCTCACACACGCTGCCACACACGGCAGCTGGGAGAATTAAGCACTGTCCACAGGACTTCCTGGGAGGATACACTGGAAGCTGTGCCTGGCTTCCCTTGGACCCTGGCTCACACACCTTTTTTCTTTGCTGATTTTACTCTCCATCCTGTCACTGCAACGAACCCTAGCTGTGAGTACTAACGGCTTTTCTGAGTTCCACGAGTCCTCCTAGGGAGCTGTGGGCCGAGGAAGGTCATGGGTCCCCAGGAAAAGCAACGAAAAGCAAAAACCTATGACAAGGAAAGCCAAACTGTGACGGGAACCAGGCTGCTACGGGCGCAGGGCTGCAATGCGACCTGGCCTGAGCCCCTGGCCGCACCTGCGGTCCATGCCTTCCCTGGTGTGAGTGAGAGAATGTGTCCGGCATCACGGCAGAGCCGGTGGGCTTCTTGCTGGTGGGGAGTGCTTCGCCACGCCCCGGGACTGGCCGATTTTCGCTCTAGTTTTCCTTTCATGAAGAGGCGTTCTAAAAAATTTTGATCCCAACTCTGTGAGGAGGATCCTGCTCCCTCCTTCCTGTGGCGCCTTGGGGCGGAGGGCTGGGGCACGGTGGTGGCAGAGCTGTTCGTGCTCACTGGGGACCCTGGGAGGAGCATCGGGTCTGCGGTCTTGCGGCCTCTTCGCGGGTCCTGGGAGCTTCGGCTCCTCCCCGACTCCTGGGCCAGGCCTGGCGGGGACGGCCACGTGTGAGCTGAGACGCCTTTCCGCTGTGAGGCCACGCGCGGCTGAATGTGCACTGGGGAGACGACGCGGTGCAGCTGCCCTGGGGTCTCTTGGCCACGGCCCGACCTCTGGCCCTTCCCGCACCAGCCCTTTTACTCCCCAGGCCTTTCTTTCCCTCTTCCTTCGGCCAGTGTGTGCGGCCCCCTCTGCTCTGCGGCACCCATGGACCCTCACTAGCATTCAGTCCTGACTGCAAACGTTGTGGGGTTTTCCGCACACCATGCCAACGGGCTCTTCGCGCAATGAAGTCCAAGGGAACGCCCGCAGAGTATGGCGGTGACTGCAGAGATAACGGGAAGACATGCTGCACACATTGAACGTGGGCAAAGAGACAACAGACTGGGCCTTGGAAAGGTTATGGACGTGTGAGCTGCAGCCACACAGGGCACGTGGTTCTGACCCGAGCTCCAGAGTCCTTGTTCATATGACTGGCACAGTGGGTGTCCTCAGAGGTCAGCGCACCCAGTGCCCACTGTGGGCAGGCCTCCGCAGGACCCTGAGGTGTTGCCTGCCCTGCCGGGCCTGCCCTAATGGGGTGGGTGGCCGGTTCTCCTAGACAGCCCATTAGCGTGGGGCAGTTCAGTTGGTCGCAGTCTGTACATGGACCTGCAGTTTGTGTCTCTGTGGCTGTGATGGTCTGGATGTTGTCCCCTCCAAGCCTCACGGTGAAGTTCCGTCCCGGTGGTGGAGGTGGGCTCTAGCGGGAGGTGTCGGGGTCACGGGGCAGATCCGCCACGAATAGGCTAGCGCCCTCCCTGGGAGCGCGTGGACTCTTGCTCCATTCGCTTCCAGTGAGAGTTGCTGCACGAGAGCCCGGCACCCCTGCCCTGCCCGCTCGTCCTCTCTCGCCACGTGATCCCCACGCAGACTCCCTGGCGCCTTCTGCCACGCGGGGAGCAGCCCGAGGCCCACGGCTCATGCGGACGCCCCGTCCCGAGCTTCCCAGCCCTCAGAGTTGTGAGCCAGATGCAACTCCTTTCTTTACGAAGTGCCCCAGCTCAGGCGACCCTCCATCGCGACACACACGGACCAAGACAGTGTCCCACCGAGTGCAGCCCCAGCAGCGCAGCCCCTGGCCCTCGGAAGGGTCCAGGCCCACGGGAAGACAGCTGCCACCTAAACCCAGCTGCTGCTCTGAGTCCCCCTGACCTGGCCCTCAGCTCTCCGGGAAGCCGTGTCCTGGCACCCGCGGTTCTGTCTTCTGTCTGTGCTGGGCCTCTGTCTCCTCTGGACCCCAGACCTAGCCTTGCTGTCCCCCGCCATGGTCCTCCCTGTGGTTCATTCCTGGATTTGGCTCTGGAGGACGGCGGATTTGCCCATGAGACCGGACCCTTCCCTTCAGCTTCTCGCTGCGGACCCCAGCTCTGTTGAGGGAGCCGCAGGCCTCCGGTGCACAGGGCAGGTGGCATGGCCAAGGTCACGCACACACACACAATGCTACACGAGTACCTGGACAAAAGCCCACACACATGCACAAATACAACACAATACATGCATATATAGACCCAAGTAGGCACATATATACACACACACAAGTGCTCCCCCACATATGCAACACAATACAATGCATACATATATACACACAAGCACACACATATGTACACACACGCACACACGCACACACCCATTTTGCGTTTCTCTTCAGGCACACGCTCCTCATTCTCTCTCTGTTTCGACCCCTCCACATAAGACTAAATCTAGGCCCTCGCCCTCTGCTGAGGCCACGCCCCAGCTGGCCCTCAGCCTTGCAGGGGGATTCCCAGCGGCTCTGGGCTGGTGGGGGGCATCGGCGGGGTGTGGGCCAGGTCCCAGGCTGGGGGCTCAGGGCAGGGGAGTGGGCGCCACTCGCTCCTCGGGGGAGCACGGGCTGTGGGCGCTTGGAGGTGGGGCCGGCCTGCGCCACTGCTCTTGGGCCCCTCAGCCCTGCTGGGCACCCCTTCATGGGCAGGTGGCCTGCCGGAGGAGGAGGCTGGGCTGACCCAGGTGGGGCAGACTGTCCCCTTCTGGTCCACTCTGGCCCTCCCTCCCTGATGTGGGGTTCCCAGGCCGGAGGGAGTGGACAGGCCCTGCCAGTGACCTGCCAGAAACTCCTTTTCTAGCCTCAGCAGGGAGCTGAGGCTCAGAGAGGGCAGGGCCACACAGCCAGGAGGGCAGCCGGGCTTGCCCGCTCCTCAGTGCCCTCCCTGGACATCCACAGTGTCCGCTCTGGGTCCTGGGTGCAGGGGCTGCACGGCTGTGGGGGTGCTTCCCAGGGAAAGAGCTGCTGCCTGGGGCGCTGGGGGCCGGGAGCCGGACGCCTGCCGTTTCCTCTCTGGAGGCATCCCCGGGCGTGTTTGGGTTCTGAGCAGCCCCTCCTTACAGGGTGGGGACCACAAGGCCACAGCCGCCTGGGCCTTCTCTCCTGTCCTAGAGCTGCAGGGCATGGGCCACACGGGCACTTGTGTCCCACTCCCAGTGTGATGGTGCTGGGGACGGGGTCCTTGGGAAGTGAGGGGACCATGAGGGTACAGCCTAGCGAGAGGGATCGCTGCCCTTAGGAAAGAGCCCCAGAAAGACTCCCCACCCGCCTGCCATGAGAAGAAGACACGGCCCTCACCAGACACAGACTCGGCCAGGACCTGGGTCTGGGACTTCCGGCCTCCAGGGCCGTGAGGAGTGAGACTCCGTTATCTGTTCCCATCTGGTCTCTGGTGTTTCATTCTGGCAGCCTGCATGGACGAAGACCTGGGCTGGGCCCAGCCTGCACCCTCCCAGCTCCCCCCACTTGCCCAGAATGGCCCTTCGGGTCCACTCAGCCCCATCTTGGATGCCCCGGGGTGCTGGCCACCACCCCGCCACCCCTGCGGCCCCAGACCTGAAAGGTCCATGATCCTGACAAAGGCCCCTTGCCCAGGACTCGATTCCAGCCCTGCTTGCTTTCTTTGAGGTCTTATCTCCCAGGGATCTAGACTAGATCCCGAATCCCAGCTTCCTCTGAAGTCCAGCTTCTCCAGTCTCCAAACCAGCCTTTCCGGTGTCCTCCTCCTCCTGGCTCGGCGCGGCCCCTCTTCTCCCTAAGCCCTGCGAGCCGAAACCGGATGCCTTGATAGAAACTCCAAAGAGATCACCCGACAGCTTGCATGTGGACAGCCTGAGTGACAGCCAGCCCGCAAACCAGGGAGGTCCGTGGTTGGCCGCGGCCTGCCCGCTCAGCTGGGATGCATCGAGCGAAGCATCTGGAAACCCTCCGATGGGCTTCCCGCTGGCTGAGAAGCAGAGTGCATGGCTTGCTCCAACAATTACCCTTTGGTTTTCTTTTATATTCATGGAAGCTAAACTCCCTCCTTACTACCAAGTCCCAGTGGATGGTGCAGCCGGTCTTCGATGACAAAAGGTAATTGGGCTTATACTGCTCAGAGGAGAGAAGAATGTCTCTTTTTTCCTTGGACACGAGGGGGCTGACGAGGCTTCTCTGCTTGGCCAAGCTTCAGCCAGACTCCGGAGCCTTCTCCTGGGTCCGTCCTTGTGAAACCCAGTTTCAGCAAAGAGCCCTGCCAAGGCGGATCAGCAAGAACCCCCACCCTTGATATCTGCCCACCCTCGATATCTGGTCGGGTTCCTCATCCTCCCAGGGGATGTCCTGCTGTCTTGGCCCGTCTTCAGCAAGACTCCTGTCGGGTGGATTCAGCCAGAGTCCCCCCGACCCTGGTGTTTCCTCGTCTTCATTTTCCCTCCACAGACTCACCCTGCTCCTTAGCGAAAGCTCCCACTCGCCCATCCGTGCCAGGAGCGGAGCTTGACCTCCATCCTCCACCGAAAATGCCACCGCCACGGTCCCTGTGCCTGTTGCAAAGGTCCCGAATAAAGCCTGCCTTCTGCGCTGTGTCATTGAATGAGTTCGTCTGGACCACCCTCTCAGTGATGGCCTAGAGTGTGTAGGACCGTCTGGGGTCTCGCTGGAGTCGTAGGGAGCCTGGGGCGGAATGCTTCGGGAGGCTGGGGCGGGCGTCAGCGGGTACCCCACGGCCTGCTGGCTGTGACCCCGGCATGCGGCCTCGCACGTGGCCGGCTCCAAGATCACCAGCTGGGGCTGGTGTTGCCTTTTACGGCCTAACCCCAGGAGTCACACAGTGTCACTTGTTCTGTTGTCACAAACCCTCCCAGGTTCGAAATGAGGGAACGGAGACCCTGCCTTCTCCTCGAGGAGTGCCGAGTCACGCTGGCAGGAGAGACTGGGTGCTCTTTTAAAAAATGCACTCTGCCGGTGGAAGAAAGAGGTCTACTCAACCAGCCACATCGTCCAAGCTGGGGCCACGAACCCTGGAGCCAGCAGTCTCCCGAGGGAGGCTGAGAAACACAGCACAGCAAACCCCAGAACACACAAGCTGCTTCCCTTTCCCATTGTTAAACCCACCAGTTCCAAAGACTTTGGCTAAAATGCCTCAGAATTCGTGAAACAGGAGATTGCAACACCCACTCTCTCGGTCTCTGTTGGCTTAGCAGTTAATGGGCTAGGAGACACTCCAAGGAGGGCCTAGGCACGCCCCACAAAGACTCACTGGCATCTCTCACATGGTCGTCTAGAGAAAACCCGGAGACGGATATTTTCTCTCTCCCTCAACCTCGCTTGTCTGTGCCTTCAACACACGCTCAGCAGGCATTCCCTTGCTCTACGCCGGACACAATGTGGGACACGGGGCTGCAGAGCGGACACGACCCGGTCCTGCCTTGACCCCGCAGGCGGAGGCTGTTAGCCCGGCCCTCAGCTCTACTCACTGAAGCCCCGGTTCCACCTGTGTCCTCTGCCATTCTGTGTGACCTGGCCCGCATGTGTCTCGGGGCAGTGAGTGGGCTGGTGTCCTGGGAGGGCGCGAAGGGGACCCGAGCCCTGGGCTAAAGAGAGACATTGAGCCTTTGCTCAGGACAGCAGGACGTGGCAGTCCACACCGGCTCACACCTGCTCTAAACACACGACAGGGCCATGAGACAGGCAACCCAGCCAGCCAGCCAGGCTTCAGCTGCTTTTGTACTGGGTGTCCCCTGGCAGTTCAGGGACGCTCACGGACCCCTTCTCATAATCACGGTGCTAGATGTGTTGCACAAAGTCCCCAGGAGCATGCACAAGGCTGATTATCTTGAAAGACAGTGATCAGAATGCTAAAAGGCAAGTTTGGGTGCCAGGGGTTTCCGAGGGTCATTGTCAGCACCGCACAGGGCAAGCTCTGGCCAGGGCTGGCGACTCTCTGGATGCCCAGCAGGGTGTGGCGGGACTGAGGGGCTGGAGGTGGCGGGAGAGGGCCGTCCTCGTGCGCCCTCGGGGGCGGCACGGGCCCTGCGGATGTCACCTTCGCCACAGAGGAAAGCGCTAGGACCCCACGGCTGCCCAGGCCCCTGGGTGGGGACTCCCGTCCTGTAAGCCCCAGTTCTGCCCAGCCCAGGCGGGCCGTGGGGCCCCAGTGCTCCCCAGAGCCGATCTTCCTCCCGCCTGGTGCCGTCGCGCCTCGGATCACCTGGCACTGGGGGCTTGGGTTCCAGCCACAGTTTGAAATCTGTCTCTTCATTTGCACAGGCCTGACTGCATCGTTAATCCCCGTGTGCCTGCCTGCACGCCCAGGGGGAGATCTCTTCTGTCTTTGTTCTCTTCGGATTTTCTCTCTCTTCCCTGGAAGGAGGCTGGGAGACTTGTCCCTGCTCTGTGTCTGGGCAGACTCTCCCGAGACACGGGCTCCCCCTCCTTGCTGCCCGTCCTGGGCACAGCCAGGGCCTCTCGTCTTTGTCTCCTCATGCAGCCAGCAGTGGCCGGCCCGTCTGTATCCCCCGTGTGGCCCACGGGGTGGCACACACAACACACCCACACACACACACACACACACACACCACACGCCACAACCCCACATATGCACACACCCACACTTGCCACACACACACACACCACACACGCATCACACATACCCCCATATATACACATGCCCCCACGCCACACACATGCACACACGTATATCCACATGCACACACACACATGCCCCCACATATTCGCATGCTCCCCCACATGCCACACACCCCACACACTTGCACACGTGCCCCACATACACACATAACTCCCACATGCACACACAGACATTTTCCCCCACGTACACGGCACACACATGCAAATGCCACACACCCCACACATACGCCCCACCCACATACACACATGGCACACACACAGATACACACCCCTACACACACACCACATGCTTGCATGCAGGCCACACACACAAACACACCTCTGCATGCACACATTGTACACACACTCCGCACATATACACACATACACTGCGTAATATACACTCCACACACATACATGAATACACACAACCCCCCACACATACAGGCCACACATCTACAAACACCACGCACACACACACACACGCGCACGCGCACACACACACACACATTATGTGCGCACACACACCCACACATCCACACTCACACATACCCACCACTTCTGCACACCCACCCACCCACACACAGCCCTGTTCCTTCCCAAGAGCTGGCTGGCTTACTGTAAAAGTGCTAATTAGCTGGGGAGGATTCAGCCACCAGGGAAGATGACGTGATGAGATGGCTGGTTCTGTGGAGGAACGTCAGGGCTGTACTGCCTGCAGCCCCTCCTTTCCTTGTCTGTGGGACCCTTCAGGGAAGAGGGACTGAGGCCCTGGTTTTCAAGAGCTTTGGAGGTGTGACCCCTGGGGGCTGCTGTCCCCATGTCCTATCTGCCATGTCCTGTCCTGGTGGCAAGCTGCTCACTGCCCAGGAGCTGCCGATACCGACAGCCAGTGTCCTCTCCTCTCTGGCTGTATCGGACAGTCTCTCCTCCTCGTCTTCCAGCTAGGGCCTGGCCTCCCTGCCGTGGGGCGGGGCCCAGCCAGTCCAGCTCGGGGTCACTGCACACCAGAGTCCAGAGCAAACCGACCCTTCTGGATTGGGGGCAGTTCTTCCCTGAGATCCACGTTCCAAATTCTCACTCCAACCCCAGGCCCAGCCCCTTCCCTGCCTGAGGAGAAGTTGGAGGGGGCGCTTATCGTCTTAGTGGAAGCCTGCCCCCTCCCACAAGCCAGGCCTGGTCCTGAGCCCCCAAGGAAGCAGTCACACCTGTCCGGACTCCTGTCTCTTTTCTGGGTCTTCACTGTATCACGAAAAGGAACACACCACGGGGGCTTCCTGAGTGGAGGGGTAGAATGCTGAGAGGGTTCTGGACTTGTCTCTCTCTCTCTCTCTCTCTCTCTCTCTCTTCTCTCTCTCACACACACACAACACACACACACACACACACACACAGATGATTATCTAACTGAAGGATGCTCTCCTTACACACTCTGCTCACATTTCTGAGCCTCTGCCTTCAGAAGGAGTCTCTGCATCGAGCCTGCCAGGGCTTGGGTGGACGGACATTCCTGCCTCCGCTTCTTCACTGCATAAGTGAAAGAGCC
Organism: Cephalopachus bancanus; assembly: GCA_027257055.1. Classification (NCBI taxonomy): domain Eukaryota; kingdom Metazoa; phylum Chordata; class Mammalia; order Primates; family Tarsiidae; genus Cephalopachus; species Cephalopachus bancanus. The sequence goes on along the minus strand of JAPVLO010000252.1, from coordinate 1,384,396 downwards.
AAGCAGGTGTTTGGCCCAGAACGGAGGGGCAGCTCCCCTCTCCGGAGGTTGATTGCAGCCTCCTCTCTAAAGGAAGGAGGGGCCGGTGACTCTCAAACTGGCAGTTTGCTTTTAGCCGCCATGCTCAAGGCAGCTGGAATTCTGGTGGCAGAGGTGGTGTTCTGGGGGCTGGCTGGGACAAAAGTTGAGAGGCTCAATGCGTTGCAGGTGATACTTGTTCCTTGTCCCTCTGCTCTTTGGCGAAAAACAGCTGAAGCCCCCCACATGGCTCTGAGGTGTGTCCTGTGGCTTCTTTGCACAGAAGAACGAGGAGTGAGCCCCAGAGAGGGGCTCTGTCCCTTGGGGAAGCTTGGCTGTGTCACGGGCAAACGGCCCAGCCCTGGAATCGTCACCTACTGGCACTGGGGCCCGACACCTTGAATCTTGTTCTGGAACCCAGAAGAGACGTGACCGGCCATGTCCAGGCGTGGGGCTGCTGGGACTTAATTGCTTCGAAGGAAGGGCCAGGGAGGGAGCAGACAGAGGAAGGCAATGCTTCTCCGTCTCCAGGGCCAGCACCCTGCCTGATCTAGACCCAGGGTCACCACTCGCCGCCCTAGCAGACTTGTCATTCGTCTGTGGCTTGGAGATGAAAACTCTGAGATCCAAGCTCCCAGGTACATGTGGAGATGCCTCCAAGGAGCCCTGAAGATCATGGCAGCACACTCTTTTCACGATCTGCTCAAACGACATCCTCCTGCCCAGTGAGCCAGTCCGCACATGGGTCCAAGTAGGAGAGTGTCAGCAGAGGACCTAACATCCATGCCAGGAGGGTGTGCTGTGACCCACTGCCTAGGATGAAAGCCGTGCAGCCCTCAGGGGCTGGGGCTGAATCATCTGGAGGCCGCCCAGAGAAGCCAGACAAGACCCAGACTTCCCACGAGTGGCACTGTACATGGCTGCACTCGGGGTTCTCCAGTGTCAGCCACACAGGCAGAGGGCATCCCTGATGTGACACGTCAGAAGCCACACCGGCGGCCTTCCACCCACCGCAGGTGAGGCCAGTCTCACCCCCAGAACATTCCCGGGGAAGGCCAGTGTCCTCAGCTCTCCGTGGAAGGTATCCAGGCAGCCCTGGGGAGGACCGGGGCGGGGGGTGGTGGGGACAGCCTCGCGACGGGCTTTGGAAAACACACCATCCCTCCCTCCGCTAGCACTATCCTCCCCACCGCCCCCCATCGCGTCGGCGGTTCCCTTCCGCGGCTCGGAAAGCCCACGGCCTCCATCCCCCATGCCTCCCCAGGGCAGCTAAAAGCACCAGAGGAAGCTCACGATGTCTGGCCGTCACGCTACAGCCCGTCTTAGAGCTCTGTGGACATCAGCCCGGAGCCATGCTGAGGCCTCCGCCTGGCAGGAGGGCCCTGGGGCCAGCGCCACCTCCTCCCTCTCCGGGTCTGGCCTCCACCCCAGCAGTGAAGCCCTGCTCCTGCTCTCGTCTCGGAGAGCCTCCCTGTTCAGAAAACCCAGCCTCCTGCTGCCTGACAGGTACCCCTGCCTGGGGATTCCCCTGCTTCTCCTCCCCGGTCCTCTGGCCTTTGTTTGTCATGGGCAGAGGCGGTGGCGCCCCTTTTGCTGCCAATCTCTGATCTTGACCCTTTCATCTCACCAGAGGAAACCTCCCTCTGGCATCCCTGGACCAGCTAGGGCTGCACTGCCACAGACTTGGCCGCAGACTTGGCATGCAAAGAGCTTGCAGAGGCTTCCTGAGACTCCTGGCGAGAGTCCTCCAACGCCAACAAAGCCCGCTCTAGGATGTGGGCCAAAGGGGGCTTCGAGCACACATCGAAACAGAAGATGAGCCCCACATGGGAGGCTCCGTTTTACCTTCGGGCTCTGGCCAGTGCTCCCGGAGACAGACCATGCGTGCACACGTGTGTGCACGTGTGAGTTTGTTTCCTAGCTGTTCATGCAGCGGGTGTCCGTCGTGAGCCGAGTAACCTGTCTCCCGAGCTCCCGGGTGAGCCGTTCCCAGGTCTGGCACACAGAGCCTGAGGCTGTCTGAGCTCCCTGGAGGAGGGAGGGAGGGAAGGGGGAGGGAGACTGGGCAGGACAGTTCAGGGAAGTTAGTTCTCCCAGGGCAAAAATAATTCCTTCCCGGGGGTCTCTACTCTTCTCCCAAAGCTAACCTGACTCTCCCTTCTAGCCAACATCGTGGACACATCGGTATGCCGGGAGAGGACATGCCATATGACATTCTCCATGTGAGGGAGGCTGCACACTGCACCTTAGTGCCAACAGCCTGGTGACTCCTCCTGAAAGTGAGAGCCCAGCCTGAGGGTCCAGACCTGTGGCTGGCAGTGCCTGCTTGAGCTGCCAGCGGATCCACGTGTGCTGGGCAAGGGCTGCACACCCAGAAGGCAAGGGCAGCCCCAAGTGTGGAAGGGAAGGCGAGAGGGCCCCTGCCTCCTGCTCTCCGGCCTCAGAGCCGCTCCCCGGCCCCTCGCCCGTTCGCCTTCCCTTCCAGCAAACACTTCTGCAGCTTTCATGGTGTGTCCCGGGATCTGCCCGGCTCGTTCCACACGATGACTTACTGTGGTGGCGACTGTTTGCTGCTGGTTCCCTGAGGCAGGGACCGGTGAGAAGGGAGACCCCCCCCACAAGCAGCAGCCATCAGGCCCCCTCCCTGCCCCAGACAGCTGAGACACTGATGGGGTAATTCCACACGATGCGTTCACCTTTAGAGCCTTGATTTAGTGACACTCATGAGGATATGACAAACGGCTGGTGTGTAATTTTGGTGGGCAGAATATATGTCCCCAGAATCCAATATATTTCTTAACCTCATACAATTTAATAGAGGCCAGTGTGAATTTGCTTGAGACCTCATACGCCATAACTCAGCCTGTGTTTTATAGCTGACCTCTGAAAACGAGCTAACGTCACATCAGGGCTGCAGACTTCCAAAGATCATCTGTGTTGAGCAATTAGACATCAAATAAGCTGCTCTTTGGCCCTCAGTGGGTACCGCGAGTTCTGCAACGTCCGAAGGGAAGGGGGGCCAGACTCACGGCTCCCCTTGGAGCTTCTCCCTCTGCGAGGACAGTTGTCTCTCAGCGCTGGGCCAGTTTGCGCATAGATCGAGCATCGACCCTTCCAAGGGTCGACCCAAAGCTTTTCCACAAGCTGCGAGGTTCTTGTGGGCCGGGAGGGTCTGTTTTCCTCTTCATTTCCAAGCTGCGTCCCTTAACAAGGTCTGGCCAGACAGGAACGGCCTGTTGAGCCCTGGACATCGGGGGAAGTTTTGCGTCCTGCCAGTGTGGAGTTGAAGCACCATCTGCAAGTTGCCTGAGGGCAGGAACCACATCACTGGCCTGATTCTCGTGGCTGCGGCCTGGTGGCCTGAGCCGAGAAGGAAGCATCTCCGTGTGAGCGACGGCCTGGTGTGGGCCTCCGGGTCCTCAGGCAAAGGAGAGGGGCTCGGGTGAGATGAGGCTGCCTTCTGCCTGGAGGGGCCCTTGGCGCCTCAAGCGCTCCCTGAGCACGGCTGCTTTGCCTGCCTCTTCCATCATGCCCGCCCGACAGGAAGACTTTTCCAGAGGCATCGGGCCTCGTCTACGATTTGGACTGTGACAACAGCAAGTGCACGGCTGACACTTCCTAGATGTCTAATAAGTGACAATAATTGTCATAGTGACGGGCCTCGGCTGGCTGGCAGCTCCTCCCTCCTCCCTCCACACTCCCTGCTCCTGAGGGCGTCTTCCGTCCCTTTGCCTGCCTCCTTCACAGCTCAGGGGTTGGATTTAGACCGTGGGCAGCCTGCCATGCTTTCCACGTCCCTGAGACGCTTCCCAGCCAGGGGCAGACACAACGTCCTTTCTTCCAGAATCGTGCCTTTTCTTCTGTGGCCTTCATGGGTGAGCCCGGGGACCTCAGCCCAGCTTACAGGTTGGCCTAGAAGAAATGCGGGCACACTGACTGTGGAGTCGAGTCAGAGTGTTTTCTGGCACGCCCAGTGCAAGCGCCGTCCCTGAGGACCCCGCAGGCGCCAGCCATGGAGACAAGCAGGGCCCATCCCTGTCTCCAAGGGGGTCACCGCGGGCAGGGTGGGGAGAGCTGGCAATTTCCCACAGTCCAGTGGCCTGGGCTTCAATAGTCTGTAATCAGCGAGTTCTTTGTTGCTCCTTCAAAGGGTTTGGAAACTGTTTCTTATCACCTCTCTCCCGAGGGAAGTTTTCTCCTTGGACTGAGCCACGGGAGGTCGGAGTCTAGGGCCGGCTGGGCTGTTTGACTTCTGGATTTTTTTGGAACCTGAATAGGTAAAGTTTTAAGGAAAATAGTTGTAAGACTTCTAACTACCTGACTCCTATCTGAGAAGTCAGCTCTGGCCCAGGCTGCCACTGCGCCATGGCCACGAAAATCAGACCCAATGCCTGTGGCCCTGTCTTCAGACCACTCACAGACTGCTGCTGCAGATAATGTAACTTTTGCAAATTGTGTAAGTTTTGTCCAACGAGCCATTCTGCATGCATTCATTTAAAAATGTTTACGGGTGGCGAGGTATAATGGTCCGTTTTATCTATCAGTTTGATGGGGCCTTGAGTGCCCAGATATCTGGTCAAGCATTGTTCCAGGTGTGTCTGCAAGGGTGTTTTCACCTGTGATGAACACTTGAGCAGGTGGATTGGGTAAAGCAGCTTGCCTCCCCGGTGTGAGTGAGCCTCACCCAAGCAGTTGGGGGTCTGAACAGAACAGAAGGCTGACCCTCCCCAGGGCAAGGAGAATTTTCCCACCTGACGGCTTACAAACTGGGACATCAGCTTTTTTCCGGATGGCCTTTCAGCTGGACTTGGGTTCTTCCTGTTTTCACAGCTGTTAGTCTTTCAATTTGAACTGAGACATCAGTTTTGCGGATTTTGGACTAACTAGCCTCCGTCGTCATGGGAGCAGATTCTTTATGTTAAGTCTCCATCCGTCCGTCCGTCCGTCCATCCGTCCGTCCATCCATCCATCCACCCACCCACCCGTCCGTCCATCATGTAACCTATTGGTTCTGTTTCTCCAGGGAACCCTAATACATGGTGCCATATTTTGGAAAGCTTTTCACTAAAACCCACCTTCGTTTCTTTAGAAATCTTTGCTCTGTAAAGATTTTTACCTAGGAAAAGGCATGAGCCATGTTTCTGTGTCTTCATCTCCACTCAAGAACAACCGCATGGCGATCCGCAGACGTCATTGCTGGGACCGAAACGATGCCGAATCCACAGGCCAGTTTGGAGCAAGCTGGCGGCTGGGTGTTGGGGACGCTTTCTGGCCATCTGGGCCCGCGGTTCTGCGCGAGGTGTTTCCGTCTCTTTAGGGATCTGGGCTTTCTCTAGGCCGCCTCTTCTTTCTCACCGATTTGTTTAGTTTTTTTTTTTTTTTTGAGTCGGAGTCTCACCCTGTCGCCCGGACTGGAGTGCGGCGGCCGCTCCCGGCCACCACAGCCTCGACCTGCTGGGCTCCGGCGATCCTTCCGCCTCAGCCTTCCGAGGAGCTGGAACTACAGGCATGCACTACCACGCCCGGCTGATTTTTTTTTGATTTATTGTAGAGATGAGGTCTCGCCAAGTTGCCCAGGCGGGTCTCGAACCCGCGGGCTCAGGCAATCCACTCACCTCAGCCTCCCAAAGGTGCGGGATGACAGGCTGAGCCACCGAGCTCGGCTGTTTAGTTTTTTTTTTTAAAAAGGACTTTGTAAATTGCTCGTTTGCTTTACTGTTTTAAGATTTCTACTGTATCTATCTGTATTCCTGTCCCATGATCCACCTTCTGTGCCTTTATTCTCGGTTATGCTTGCCAGGAATTTGGCTATTTTCTTAGCTCTTGCAAAGACACAAGTTTTTTCTTTTTTAATACTGCACTCTGTTTTATAAGTATATGAAATTATATTAATTTCTGCACACATTGCCCTTATTTCCTTCCTTCTTCTTTGGGTATATTTTGCAATTTTTCTAGGCTCTTTGCTTAGACATTGGGCTCACTAAATGTGTAGCTATTATTATTATTATTTATATAAACGGTAACATACCAAGTACATCCTACTTAAATGCACTTATTTTTAGAAGTCAGAGCCATTGAAGCATGATTTCCGCACAGTGAAATTCATTCCTGGAAAGTGCACACTTCACTGAGGTTTGCCAAAGATGCAGAGTCCTGTAACCACGACCACAAGAAGATGTGGAGCGTTTCTGTCCTCCAGACCTTCCCTCCTCATCCTTTGCGCCCCCTCCCTTGGCAGCCATGGGTCTGATCCCTGTACGTTGTCTTCTCCGTGCGAGGACATGTGGGGTTTTGTGTTTGATTCCTGTCATTTGCAATAACTTTTTTTATTTTTTTGAGTTGGAGTCTCACCCTGTCGCCCAGACTGGAGTGCAGTGGCCGCTCCCGGCTCCTGCAGCCTCGACCTGCTGGGCTCCGGCGATCCTTCTGCCTCAACCTTCCAAGTAGCCGGAATTACAGGTGCGCGCTACCACGCCCGGTTGATTTTTTGATTTATTGTAGAGATGAGGTCTCGCCAAGTTGCCCAGGTGGGTCTCAAACCCGCGGGCTCAGGCAATCCACTCACCTCAGCCTCCCAAAGGCGCGGGATGACAGGCTGAGCCACGGAGCCCAGCTAATAACTTTTTTTAAACTTTTACATTTTTTATTTTGAAGATGTGGAGTACAATTCAGGCTTAGGTGTACAAATGTTCATTATGCAGGTACCCTTGTTGATGAGATGTGCCCCCCTGCCCTGGCAGTTTCCCTCAACTGCCAATCTCACCGCCCCCTCCTCTGGCAGTTTCCCACCACTGCCAATCCTTTTCTGATAGCATGACAATAATTGTTCAAGGTCCGCTTGTGAGTGAGAACACATGGTCCTCTGCTCCTTGCCTCTGTGATAGATCCCTGAGTGCGACAGACTCTGCATCCCTCCCAGTTGCTGCAAAGTCCTTATGTGTGTCCTCTCGAGGCTCATCCACATTGTTGCACGGGTCGATCACTCATCCCCTTCCGCTGCTGGGCGGTATTCCGTGGTTTGCAAGTGCCACCGATGCTTATGGTCTCATTCGTTGATGGACGTTGGAGTTGTTCTCGCTTTTGGACTATTATGCGTGAGTTGACGTTCGTGGGGACACATGCTTCCTTTTCTTTCGAGTGAGTCCACAGGAGTGGAATCGCTGGGCTTCGCGGTAAGCATGTGCTTGGCTTCTCAAGCAGCTGCTGGACTCTTCCAAAGTGCCCGCTGCTTCTGTGTTCCCACGGGCAGTGGCAAGAGCACCCGCTGCTTCATGTCCTTGCCAACGGTGGGTGCGGTTGTGCTTTGCTAACTGTGGCCATTGCTACAAAGCACGTGTGTCGTCACCTTAATTAGATTGCCCTAATGACTAAGAGCATGGTGTATTTTATTTGCTCGCTTGCCATGTACATCTTGTTTTGGGTGAAGTGTCTTTTCAAATCTTTTGCCTGTTTTTCAAACTGAGTTGTTTGTGCTCTTATTATAGAGTTGTGCATGTTCTTTCAATAGTCTACAAAGGTTCTTTATCAGATATAAGTTTTGAAACCTTATTTTTCCAGTCTGTGGCTTGATTTTTCATTTTGCAAAACTGTGCCTTTCAAAAATCAGAAGATTTCAATTTTTGAGGAAGTCCAATTTGTCTTTTTTTTTCATTTGTAGTCTATATTTTTTTGTGACCTATTTTTTTTCCTAATCCAAGGACACAGAATCTTTATTCCCATCTTTTCTTTTATGAGTTTCGAATTTTGACTTTATATTTAGGTTTCTGCTTCATTTCAGTTAGTTTTTCTTTTTTTTCTTGGTATAGAGTGTAAGGTAAGAGTTGTGGTGCAATTTAAAAATAAGAATGCCCGATTGTTCCAGCATCTTTGTTGGAAAAGGATCCTTCCTCTGGTGAATTTCATGGCACGCTGTTGAAAATCGGTTGATAATATATGTGCAGATCTACTTTTGAATTCCTAAATCTCTTTCTTTTAGGTCTATATCAAATTATTTGAATCAATAATTAATAAAATTTCAAAACAAAAATCGCCAGACCCAGACGGTGAACTCTCAATTCTGTTCTATTGGTTTCTATGTTTGTCTTTATTCTAATACCATGCTGCCTTGATTACTGTAGCTTTACAGCAAGAATTTAGGCCAAGTGTGAGATTTCTCCAACTTTCTTCTTTCGCGCCCTCCAGATTGTTTTGGCTGTTCTGGCCTCTTTTGCTTTTCGGTATGAGGTCTAGAATCCGCTTGTTGACGTCTGCTCAAAAGTCCCAATGAGTTTTCCCTGAGCCTGTAGGTCCATCTGGGAAGAACTGTTGTCTCGACGGCGTTGTCTTCCAGTCCACACGGGCCGTGTCTCTCCATCTATTTAGGCCTCCTTGAATTCCTCCTGTCAGCATTTGCAGTGCACGTCTCTTCTGTCAGATCGCTTCCTCTCCTAAGTGTTATCTCTTGAGGCTAGGGCAAGCGGCAATTTGACGTCCACTGTGGGTCGCTAGTGTGTGGACGCGGGGGTGGGGGCTGGGAGCGGGGGCGGTCCCTCAACTCCTCTTGCCGTCCCTGTCTCTGCCCTCCCTTCCTGTGCCCTGGTTTTCTGCCTGGTGGACGGGAATCCAATACCCAACTCTTGCTCCTTGGGGTGGCGTGCGTGGGGGGGTGATCAGATCCTTCTGGAATCGTGGGTCAGCTGTCTGCTTTTTCCCTTGGCGATTCTCTTTGGAAAGGCTTGGGCGAGGCCCGCCTGCCACCATGAGTTGGGAAGGAAGTGTGGAATCCCGTGGCGTCTGCCCTCAGCCCGCCCTGCCCTGTGGTCAGGTTGCAGCGCCCGCTCTGGAGCTGGGCCCTCCTGCAGAGTGGAGGGTCAGAGGCGGAAACACGCCGCAGTGGCGCTGGCGGCCCGTCTGCGGGCTGAGAGGCCGCTGAAGGTTCTGGGGAGGCGGAGGACGCGGGGTGCTGGCTCGGATCCGAGTCAAGCCCCTTTGCTTGATTGGGACAGAAGGCAATCCTGTTTTGAAGCTGACTTTGAGTGGGTTTTTTTTTTTACAAAGACAAAGGTTTTTTGGTGTTCTGTACTCTCTTAGATCTGCAGTCCAATCCAGCACTCACAGGAATAAATGCCAGCCAGACAAAACACTCAGAGGTGTGCAGCCCCAGGAAGGCGCCGTGGTAAAAGCGCCTCCGCATCCCAGGTAGAGCTCTCTCCCGAGCCTGTGTCCCCCTCTTCCTGGTCTGCGCTCTCTGCCGGGCTCGTCTCCAGGCGTTCCTCTGCTTGGCGTGTGTGCCTGCTGCCACCCTCCCTGGTGAGGCCCCCTCAGACCCTCCCTGGCTCCGCTCAACCCTCTCTCCTGAGGATGGCACAGACCCTGGCAGGGCACAGGGCCCCTTCCCACATTCCTAACTCCTGGCTCAGTGCTCTGTTGGAACAGTCCACACACTTGTCTCCCTCGTGGAGGAATGAAGCCCCTCCTCTCGGGGCTCCCAGTGCCTCCACAGAGCCGGGCACACGCCAGCTCTGCTGCATGGAAATTGGGCGCCGGAGGGCGAGACGCGCCAGGGCCTTGGTTGGACGGGGTTTCGGATCCTGAGCTCCTCCCGCGGCCATCGGGCGTTCCTCTGGGTCACACACACGCACACCTGCGACCGCCTGGGGGTTTCCAGGGACAGCCCGCTTGGGAGAGACAGGAAGCGCGCTGGGGCTGCTGAGAATCGGTGCCAAGGCCGCACGATATGTGACACAACCAAGGCCAGCAGGACCTGCCTTCTTCCTGTTACTCCTCACCAGGGCCCAGACTCTCCTGCTGGTCTGATCCTCGCAGAGCCTTGGGGAGCTACGGGCAGCCCCATTCACGGCAGAGACAGTCGAAGCGCAAGTCACAGGGCTACACATCAGTTCGGTGAGCATAAAGCCTAGGTCTCTGCCTCCTGGTCCAGCGCCCTTCCCGGCAGCAAGCACAGGCTAACAGCTCAAGGCAGGAGCCACACAGCAGGGGGCAGACCCAGGCGCTGCATCAAGGCTAATCGAGATGCCATCCCACCCGCTGACTCAGCTGACAGATTGTGGGTGGGGACGTCACCTCTCCGAGTCCCGGTCTCCCTGCCTGCCGTAGTTCATGGGTTCAAATGGGCATGGCTCAGCATGGCTCGACCTGCTTGGGTTCCGTGTCGGCACACAGCAGGAGCTCGGATCATCTGTGCTCTTCTGTTTCCTCTGGCTGCCACGGTCAGCAGGAAGCCATGCTTTTGAGCGATGACTGCAGGGGTGGGAGGCATGCCCTTAGACACAGCCTAGAGGGGCGTTGGAGGAGACACACCGGCTCTCAAACACGCCACGCGCTGGCTCTGAGGCCAGGGAGCGGAGCCACTTGGCAAGCGCAGCCCTCGAATCCAGGGTCAGGAGGCAGACTTCGGTTCGGGAGTGCGCAGAGAGCTGTCGGGGTGGTCTTCTGTATGAGGGTGTCATCTGCTGTTTTGAAACCGGGCTTTGATGAGCATCTCCTGGGAATGCTGGGGAGGGAATGTCTGGGTTTGGGGATGATGGAAGCAAACAGCCCCGAGAGCCTTCCCAGAGCAAGCATTCTTTCCTATTTCTGTGGCAGCCTAACAGTGGCTCCAAAGATGCCCACGTCCTTATCCCCTGTGGATGTGTGAGCTTACGTGGCAAGGGGGGCAAAGGCTGCAGGTGGGTTTAAAGCTGCCAGTTGCCGGACCGCAAGAAAGGGAGGCTATTCTCGATGGCCTGAGTGAGCCCGGCGGGTCACAGGCATCCTTGCAAGAGGGAGAGAGAGGGGGAGGGCAGAGTCGGGTGACATAGTGCCGCCTTGAAGAGGAGGGACTGTGGGCTGAGACGTGGGTGGTCTCTAGAAGCGGAAGGGACAGGAAGCAGACTCTCCCCCGGAGCCACCCAAGGGGAATGCGGCCCTGTTGAGGCCTTGGTTTCAGCCAGCGGTGGCTGTCTGAGGCTTCCCGCCTCCAAGGCTGTAAGACAACGCATTTGGGTGGGGTTGAACGGCTCAGGTGATTCGCCACAGACGCCATAAGAACTAATATGGCTTCCTGTCCTGTTTAGTTGGAAGGTTGGTTTTAATGCCTTCCAGCCCACAGCCGAGAGGGGCGTTTTCAGATGTCTGGCAAACTCAGAAAAATGAAGAGAATGTGTCAAGACAGGAAGGCCGCGGCATGGGACAGCCGAGAAAGGCGGCTTCGCCCTGGTGGGGCCAAGCCAGTTTGAAGCACCCGATCGCTAAGCTTTACAAGCAATTGAGTAAATAACAACAGAAGCAAAATCCACGTACTGACTGTTGAGGGTGGGAAGATGAATGATGCTGGCTGGCAGTCCATGCAGGACCCCAGGACGGGGCTCTACGACTGAGAATCGGGACAATAAGCTTTCAGGGCAGGGCCTTGAATGCTGATTGTACAACATGGAGACATTTTTGGGGTCACACCCTCTAAAATAGGGTCGGGGGCTCACAGGCCAGGTCAGGAACAACCTCGTAAGCCCCATCCAAACGGCCTGCCGAGGCCTTACTATTTCAAGTTTGACATGGCCACTGCTGTCAGTCACCATGCGGAATTCACTGCCATCATCAAGGAATTTTCCTTCAAAACGATGTACGGAGCCTTCCTTTTTCCCAATGAAATTCCAGACTTTCACTTTGTTCTTTGGAAACACCCAGGGGCTACCCTGGTTTGTGTGTCTTAAACTGCAATTTTGGTATATTATTCCCAAATAGCCCCCTTTCTTGGAGTTTGCCTCTGTCTCGTTCACGCTGACAGCACCAGCTCTGCTTACCCTAGTGAGGGACCTCAGGAAAGCCACTGAGATGCAGGGCCTCTTTTTCCTCCTAGAACAGGAGAGAAGGACGACTGTGGCCCGTGTGGGTGTCTCCACCGTGCCAGGTCACCCTGCAAGGGCTGCGGAAGGGTAGGTTCCATTGCAGGCTGCCCTGAGCCCTGCGGGGAGGGGCTGCTAGGATCACAGCGTAGACATCAGGCATCCAAGAGCCAGGCCCTGACGACTGGCAGGTGGCCACGGATTTGACCACGGCTCGACCTCAGCTCTTCCCACCTTGCCCTACACCCAGGTCTGAGACGTCTCTCCTTGCAAATCCACCATCGGGCGCAAGGCCCCAGGTGGAGAGTTTGGGGTCCGCTCCTGTCAGTTTCTCTGTGACCCGGATGCCCTAGTGCAGCGTGCCTAAAGCCACGGCCATGTCCTGGGCGGACAGGGCGGCTGCCCATGCCCGGCTGAGTGGGAAGGTCACCTGCACGGCTGTCCAGGGACTAGAGGGCGCTGCGCAGACGAGGAAACAAGGCTGGGCAAGCAGGGCTTGCAGGGCCCGTGTCAGAGCCAGGAACTGACCCGGGCTTCCGACTTCCAGACCAGCGCTCTGTGCTGAGCGGTGCGTGGACCGACCAGATGGCCAGGGCTCTGGGACTTGGTCTGGCTGTGTCCAGGCCAGGGATGTTTCTGTCCTTTTGCTGGCGAGTCGACAGGCCAACATCATCACATGCCGTCTCCAAGTGCCTGCTGGGGATGGGCTCAGCGGCTGCACACCTTGCCCTGTGCCTTGCAGGGAGAGCAGCTCTGGGAGGCGCGGACCGCTGTGACTTCCCACAGCAATATGTGGCTGTCCAAGACATTCTGAAGAGAGAGAGACGTCTTTTCTCTCTCTCTTTCTCTGTTCGACGGGTCTTGTGAAGAAACCTTTTGCTGCTACAGACAGATCGAATCACACTGGACTCGAAAACTCCCTGGTGACCGAAACGAGGGACACAGAGTCAGGGGATGAGGGCTTTTCTTGCTCGAGCTGCTGCATCAGGAGGGGGCCGGGCCGGCAATTGTCCTTCGGTGCCACTTGCAGACGGGGCCTGGCCTCATGCAGAGCGCGGAGGGCTGTGCGCCCCTTTGGGGAAATGCCATGCTCTGGACAAAGATGGGCTTAGCACGAGGGAGGGGAGGAAGGTTGGTGAGGGCACACCTGCATTTGCAGGGGTGCAGACAGAGTCAGAGACAATCTGCCACTCACATAAGGCCCGCTGAGCACCCAGGGCTTCGCGGCGGCTGCCGCCTTTAGACCTCACCTGTGCTCCAGAGCACCCTGTTTCCACTCCCCAGGTGAGGCTCAGAGACACACACAGAGGTTGGCCAAGGGCACGCAGCAGGCGAGGGGCAAAGCTGGGACTTCAAACCCAGGCTTATCTCAAGCTCAGACTCCTGCTCACAGCCTCCACCCAACGCTTAGGGCCTGAACTGTGCCCGCCCTTAATTCCTACGCTAGAACTCTAATCTCCAAGGTATTTGAGGAACAAGCCTTTAAGGAGGTGATTGAGCTTAATGAGGTCACAGAATGGGGTCCTAATCCAGTGTGACTGGTGTCCTTACAAGAAAAGGCACAGACACGGGGGAAGGGCCCATGGGAGGCCTTAGCAAGAGGACAGCCGTCTGCAGGCAGGGGAGAAGCCGACCCTGCTGGCACTTGATCTTGACCGTCCAGCCTCCAGAGTTGCGAGACAGTAAAAGCACATGTCCGTTTCCTCAGCCTCTCAGAATGGTATTCTGCTCTGTAGCCTGAGTAGACTAAGACGGACAGTCTAGGCTGAAAGGTTGAGTGGCAAGGCTGCACGGGTAGGTAGATGCTGGACCAGAGACCTCAGATGCCACCTGGACCCAAGGCCCAGGCTTCCTACAGTGGACAGAGAGTCGGGATCGCCAAGGAACTTTCAGAATGAGAGACCTGCTGACGCAGAATCTCTGGAGCAGGCCACGGGGAGATGGGGGAAGGCATCACTTGGTCAGGTCGACATCTGGGTTCCGTCAGAGGGACACACCAGGGCTGGCTGCTGGAGGATCATCTAGCCCAGGGGTGTCCGACCTTTGGCTTCCCCGGGCTTGCATCGAGTAAAGAGGAGTTACCTTGGGCCACACACAGGTTACATAGTAGTGTTTATACATAATAAGACTACTTTCATTTTTTGGACTTTTCATTATGAAGTTCAAAAGGAGAGAGAACCATGGGGCTGCGTGACGAGCTGTCCTAAGTTGCGTGCGGCTCACGGGCCATGGGCATGGGTTGGGCATGTCTGATCTAGACAGAAAGCCTAACCTGGGAGTCATGTGGCTGGAAGCAGGAGGACAATCAGGAGTCCAGGTCCTTCGTCCACCTGCGCAGAGACAGAGCTAGGGCTGGGACGACCCCAGCGGGACTGGCGAGGGGGGTGCTCTGAGGTGGAAGCGTGAGCTTGGCCTGGGATTCGGGGGACGGTTTCTCCTCCTCCTCTGCCCTTCTTGAGTGAGTCTGCCTAACTTGCATTTCGGTGTCCTCAGCTGAGAAACGAGGACAGAAACGTCTCTGTGAAGGGCCTGGCACGAGGATCACAGGAGGAGCGTGTGTGGACAGGCACAGCGTGGTGCCGGGCATCGAGGAGCCGCTCAGTCGATGGGGCTCTGTTCCTGCTCCCGGTGCACACTTGATGGGTGCCCTGTGAGCCTCTGTCAGATGCTTTTCATCTTGGACCCCGGAGTGGGTCTCTGCCCCGGATTGGAGATGACAAGTGCCAAGTGCATGCACCGGCCCTCTGCACGCTCACCTCGCTGTCGGCGCAAGCCACGTAGCACGGCCGCTTCCATCAAGCCCAGGCCTTTCGCTGGCCCAGTGTGAGGGCTCTGGATCTCTTGCTCCCAGTTCCGGGAGCCTGCAGCCTACATGGCCCGGACAGCCTTCTCAGCCGCCTTCCCGTGTGGTCTTGCCAGGGGAAGGCCCGGCAGGAGACGGGAAGGTGGAGAAACAGGAAAACCTGTTTTTTTCTTCCTGCATCTGCTGCTGCCTCTTGCAGCTGAAACCGGCTCTGAGTTCTTCCCCAGGCTGGCTGTTCCAGCAGCGTGTTGCTCTGGGCTCTGGCTCAGGCAGTGGCCCTGGGGGTGAGGGCGTCTCATTCATCGCACATCTGTGGTGACAGTCCCCACGGCGGCGGCAGGCACAACACGTGCTCCCAAGCCTCGGAGGGGCGGTGGCTGAAGGCGCCGGGATCCGGGATTCACCCCGTTCTCTTTGGCCTTCCCAGCTCTGGGGTGCTGGTGACTTTCCACGGCATGGCGTCTCTGAGTAACCCCCGCTTCTGTCGTCTTGTTTGCCAGTTTTCCGACACGTCTGTAACGGGTTCTCCATGTCAACTTCCGACTGTTGTTGGAAACGTCTAGCTTCCGTGCACGTGACTAGACCCTGAGCGAGACCGTCGGTGCAAACATGGGCTTTCAGGACAGACAGAACTGTGCCAGGTTTGGACTCTGCTACTCACTAGTGCTCGCACCTGCTGCTGGGGCGGTCACAGTCCAGAAGGTGGAAGCTCAAGCGAGGCAGGGTGGTTCGTCTCTCTCTTGCACCGCCATCCGAGGTCTGGGCCGGCAGCTGGCTCTGCTCCACGTCTCATCCAGGGACCCATGCGCCTTGCACTTTGTTTCTTCCCGCGTCCTCAGCACCGTTCTCGTCTGCAGGATCGAGGCTGGGTCCTTCCACGCCCAGGTGGGTAGGAAGAGAACTGAGAGGAAGGGCAAGGCCAGGCCCCCGCATCAGGGCTTTGGTCTGCAGGTGACCCTCTCTCTTCCGCTCCCCTCGGGCAGGGGAAGTGGGGGCACATGCGGACGCGGTGTCAGGCTGCAGTTCTGTTTTTAAAGAGGAAGAAAGAGTGAGTTTTGGCAGAGCCATGGGCACCCTGCCATGCGAACTTTGGGAATGCACACAACTCTTTTTTGTTTTGGAGTTGGAGTCTCACTCGGTGGCCCAGACTAGAGTACAGTGGCATGCTCCTGGCCACTGCAGCCTCGACCTGCTGGGCTCTGGCATCTTTCTGCCTCAGCCTTCCAGGTCGCTGGAACAACAGGTGCGTGCTACCACGCCCGGCTAATTTTTTGATTTATTGTAGAGATGAGGTCTTGCCAAGTTGCCCGGGCGGGTCTCGAACCCGCGGCTCAGGCAGTCCACTCACCTCGGCCTCCCAAGGCGCGGGATGACAGGCTGAGCCACTGAGCTCGGCCACACAACTCTTTCACGACATCTTCCTTGGGGTTGTGGCGATTCGCGAAGGAGTACGTGCACAAGGCTTTCAGCACGGTGGGCTACCTAGGAGCCCTCAGCGAGGGCTGTGTCATGTCCAGTCCAGGGCAAGCTTCCTCTCTCCCTCTCCCCCCCCCCTTCCATTCCTTCTCATTCTCTCCCTTCTCCTGTCCCCCTTCACACCAGACCCGACCCCCAGTTGGGCCCCAGGTCTGTCAGTGAACGTGGGCAACTGAGAAAGCACCCAGATGTGCCTGCCTCTGTTGCCTCCTGGGGACAGCCACAGGCTCACCGCTCTGTGTGAGCAGGGCCGCAGCGCTGCCTTGTCTCTTCCTGCTAAGCCTTTGTGAGCCGCATGTGTGGTGTCTCCTTACAGGCCGCTTTCAAATTGGAGGGCAGGGGAGAAAATGACGTCCTGGCTGGAGCAGATGGTGGGTGAGGACAGAGGCTGTCCCCAGTGACCGCCTTGGCTGGGCCGATCCTGAAAAGCGCCCTCTGTTCTTCCTCTTAAAGGGCTCCTGTCCCCGTGCGGCCTGGGGACTGGGGCACCCAGCCTCTGGAGCGCCTTCCACAGGCCCCAGCTCGCAGGGCAGAGCAGCGGCTGCCGTGGCAGGGGCCGTGGCACCTTGCTGGCTCTCAAGGAAGCCGGCTGCGGGAGAAGAGGAGGGCGCCTGCGTCCTGGGAGGCTGGAGGACTGAGTCTCTGCGCCCCACCCCCCAGAGAACGCACAGGCCCTCGGCCGCTCCTGTCTTTCAGGCTGCCGTGGGGACAACCAGAGGGGGGCTCGGGGTGGACGGGCCCTCCCACCGCTTGGCGTTCGGCCGGAGGACGGCTCGCTTCAGACTGCCATCCGCGGGTTCCGGGGCGGCTTCCCAGCCGAGGTGGCCTCTCCTCCTGGGGACGAAGCGCTCTGCGTGGTGGGGCTCCGGGGCAGCCGCCGGCCGACGTACCACGGCGGGCGGACCTCCCGGCCCATCCGCGGGGTGCGCCCCCTTCCTTGCTGCCTCTGCCCTCGTCCTCCCCCTCCTCCCTCACCTCTGCCCCTCCCCCTCCAGGCGTTCTCCGCCCCCTCCCTCTTCGCTGGGCCTCCCCCTCCTGCCCTCCCCGCCCCCTCCCTCCTTTCTCTTCTCCTTCCCCCCTTCTTCTCCCCCACCCCTCCCTGCTGCCCCCCCCTCCCCCTCCCCCCCCCGCCTCCCTCCCTCCCTCTCCCCCAAGCCCCGCCTTTCTTCCCTTGTGCGGGAAACATCCAGCAAGCACCTCTGGGCTGAGTCCCCTCTGGCTGAGGTCCCCGAGACGTGTCAATAAGACGTGAGCCTTGGACCTGGCCTGGCGGGCGACGCAGACGTGACAGGAGGCACCCACGACGCGTGCGGTGGTGGAGGCTGCTGTCCCCCTGGCTGCTGTGGGGTTCGGAGGCAGGGCCCGCTGGCGGAGGCGGCCGGAAGGGGCCCAGGAGCCGAGCTGAGCCTGGGGTGGGAGTGCCTCTCTCCGGGGTCTGGAAGGGGGTCTCTGGGGAGCGCCGAGTGCCGGAGGGTGAGGCTGAGGCAGTGGGGGGTTCCGGTCAAGGCGGGGCAAGGCTGGGCCTGTGGGCGGCTCCAGCTCCCCGAGGGCCCCATGGGTCGGCATCCGGTGCCCGGGTCCCAGCCGTGTGGCACCGGGAAGCCACGGAAGGGTTTTTGCGCCGAGGAGGAGAGTCGGCGTCAGGCCTGATGACCATCGGAAGGAGGACTTGCAGGGCCTGGGCTGGGAGTCCCAAGGAGGGCGGTCTGAGGTCCCCAACGGAGGCGGCAAGAGGGCCTGGCGCTGGGGGCCGGCAGGGACAGAGTGCGCTCTTTCTCCTACTCATGTGGCCAACCAGAAGCCTAGGGCCGCCCTGGGCTCCCTCGGACGTGATTTTGCTTCACCCTTCTGGCACGGGAGAGGAGGTGAGAGCTACTCTCCCCGTTTGAAAGTTGAAACACTGGGCCTTGCAGGGATGGAGAAGAAGCCATCACACGGCGAGTGAGCGGCAGAAAAGCAATGCAGACCCAGGGAAGACGCGCCGCCCAGAGCCCAAGGGCTGCGTGGGGGTGGACTGCCCTCGGCACCGCTCCCCACTCTCTGTCAGTGTGTCGGGAGGGTTTGGATGAACGGACAACCGTCCTCTGCTGCCCTACGGCCGCCTGGCTGAACCACGCGGCCTGCTGGGGCCCCAGCGTGCCTGTTCAGCCTCTCCTGGTCTCCTCCTGGACCACACGTCTCGTCTGGGGGCCTCTGGCTTCAACGCCTTCAGGACGTGGTGGGCTCACTCATCAGAGGTGGGAACATCTGGCTCCTGTCGTTCCCTTCCCAGGGCTTGCCAGTTCCGGGAATCAACGTGCCTCTGGCTTCAGAGTCCCTTCAGGGCGCAGGCTAACACAAGAGTTTCGGGATGCGTGGTGGGTGGGTGTGGGTGTGACGGGCCATCTTTTTCCTGCTCTGTTCTGCATTTCTCCTCATTGTGCAGCGCTGACGTGGTTAACACATGGCGCATCACTACAATCCAGAAAGGCAAGTATGAGGATCCCTGTTTTATGATAAAAACGAGGCCAGGAGAGGCCATATAAGCCTGGTGTCGCCAGCTCCTAGGTGATGGTGCCAGGATTCAGTCTGTCTGACCACACACTCCTGGGCTGCTGGGACCCACCTGCCTGCACCAGCGCAGCCAGCATGGCAGGGTCCTGCTAGGTGGGTTTCCCAAAACATCTGCAGTCTGGAGCCCATTCCAGCACCCGGACTTGCTGCAGGTGGGCAGCTTGGGTGGTTTTCTCTGTCCCGCTTGGAGCTCCCCCTTGCCTCAGACACCAACCCAGGGAGATCCCCAGGTGGGCTTCCTCCTCGCCAGGGCCCAGCCGAGTCCTGGAGCTCTGCGGCAGGTGGTGCTGAGTTCAGTGTCACCGGAGAGCAGAAGTGGGTGAGTCCAAGCTTCCGAGGGATCCGCAGGTGCGTGCTTCAGCTGAACAACGTGGGGCCGCAATGGCTGCGAGCCCTGGGATTCCGTCCGTCAGCGAGTGGGCAGGGACTGGCCGAGAGCCCCCCGGCCTGCAGTTCGAGGGCCTGTGTCCTGGATGTGCGTGTTCCCTTCCAGGGCCTGGGACTTGCTTCTTCTGATTTCCAGGGAAGCACGACCGCAAAGGCAAGCCCTGGAATTCAAGCATGCAGAGGACGACGTTTCATGGAACCAAAACACGGCTCTTCTTGTTCCCGACCTCCTTTTGACAAATGAATCTGCGTGAGAGGACTGCGGTTCCTGTTCAGAAAGACGATGCCCACCTCGATGTCTGCAGCTGCAGCCTCACCCAGCCATTTAAGAATCTGACTTCAGACATGTCCTGGTGGACGTGGCTTAGTGAAGCCGACCCACATTTCAGGGCATACTTGGAAACTTGGCAAAAGCCCATCTCTCTCCTCATTTTCAATGAGCATTATTTATTGAAACACTTACATGTTTGAATTGCACCTCTCTCATTCTGCTCCTGAAGACACACCGTGGGCAGCGGGCTTTGGCCAGAGACAAGTTCTGGTTCTGTGGAAAGGAGCCCTCGACTGTCCCCTGCCGGCCCTGATGGTAGAAGGAACGTGGCAGAGAAAGGGAGGGAGTCTGGTCGGCGCAGAAACACGTCTCTTGTGAGACCTCCCAGCCCTGGCCTTCACGTGACCACCTCTCCTCTGTTCTCCAGTCCTGTAACTGTGCCACGCCGATGGTGGGTGTAAGTGGAGCCATATAGCAAGTGTGGATCTGGGACTGGGTGTTGCTTTCAGCGCAGACCTTGGGGGACTCGTCCAGGCGATTGCCCATGTCCGTCGTGAGCCTCTTTCATGGCTGAGCATTTTCCACGACACGGAACTGCAAGTTTGTTCAAGCATGTGTCCACCGAAGAACGTCTGGGTTGCTTTCAGTCTTTTCCTGTTATGAAAAAAGCCGCTGAAACATTTGTGGGCAGGTTTTTGAGTGCGCATACATTTTCACTTTTAAGATAAATGCCCAAGTGTACAATGGTTAGTTTATTTGCCAGCTTTATGCTTAATCCTTTAAGAAATTGTCTGGCTCAGCCTGTCATCCCAGCACTTTGGGAGGTCGAGGCGAGTGGATTGCCTAAACCCGCAGGTTCGAGACCAGCCAGGGCAACTTGGAGAGACCTTGTCTGTACAATAAAACAATGAAACAAATTAGCCAGGCACAGTAGCACGCACCTGAAGTTCCAGTTACTTGGAAGGCTGAGGTAGAAGGATCGCTGGAGCCCAGCAGGTCGACGTTAGGGTGGCCGTGAGTGTGCCACTGCGCTCTAGCCTGGGTGACAGAGTGAGACTTTGACTCAAAAAAAAAAAAAAAAGAAATTGTCAAGTGGTTCCTTTTCACACTCCTTCCAGTCATGTGATTGTGTCAGTCTCTCGGCATTCTCACCAGCATTTGCTGATGTCATTATGCTTTATTTCTGACATTCTGATAGGCAGAGTGCTATTTCATTGTGATTTAATTTGCATTTTCAGAATGGCTAATGATGCCGAACCTCTGATTATGTGCTTATTGGGCATCTCTAAATTCTTCACAGTGAAATGTTTGTTCAGGTCCTTACCTGTGTTCTGAATGAATTATCTAGTTTTTTTTTTTTTTTTTACTATTGAGTTTTGAATATTCTTTTTTCTTTTTTTTTTTAATCACCCTTCCAGTTTCCCAAACAAGATTTTATTTTTTTATTTTTATTTTTTATTTTTAATAATCAATATATTCTATTATGATATTGTGGGGAACAGTTAAGGGTTAGGTATACAAATATGCTTCGTTCGGGCACCCTTGTTGATAAGGGGTGTCTCCCTGTCCCTAGACAGATATTTACTACCATTAATCCCGTCTCCCTTCCCCGCCCCCATAGTTTCCCACCACTGTCAGTCATTTTCTTATGGTAATATGTTGGATGATCAAGGTCCACTATATGAGTGAGAACATGTGATACTCAGATCTTTGTTTCTGTGAGAGGTCACTCAGTACTATAGACTCTAGTTCCATCCAGGTTGCTGTGAAATTCATGATTTCATTCTTTTTTATGGCTGCATAGTATTCCATCGTGTATATGTACCACATTTTTTTAAGCCAGTCCTCTTTTGATGGACAGCATGGTTGGTTCCAGGTTCTTGCTATTGTGAACAATGCTGCGATAAACATACGTGTGCAGGTATCTTTTCTATAGAGCGATTTGAGTTCTTCAGGATATATTCCCAGAAGGGGGATTGCGGGGTCATATGGGAGGTCAATATTTAGAACTTTTAGGAATCGCCATACTGTTTTCCACAGAGGTTGCACTAGTTTGCACTTTCACCAACAGTGTAGAAGTGTTTCCTTTTTGCCACACCCTCTCCAGCAACTGTTATTTTTTGAGTTATTGATAATTGCCATTCTGACTGGAGTTAGGTGGTATCTCAATGCGGTTTTGATTTACATCTCCCTGATGATTAGTGAGGTTGAACATTTCTTCATGTGTCTGTTGGCCGCTCGTAGTCTTCCTTTGAGAAGTGTCTGTTCATATCTTTTGCCCATTTTATAATGGGGTTGTTTGTTTTTTTCTTTTCAGCACATTTTAGTTCCTTGTAGATCCAAGATGTTACGCCTTTGTCAGACCTGGAATTGGCAGATACTTTTTCCCAGTCTGTGGGCTGTCTCCCTGCTCTCTTGATGGTTTCTCTGGCTTTGCAGAAGCTTGTCAGTTAAATGAGGTCCCACTTGTCTATCTTATTCCTTATGGCCTGTGGGTTTCAGGTTTTGTTCAGGAATTGGATGCCAGTTCTGATTTCCATGAGGGTTTTTCCTTCATTTTCTAAGGTTCTTATGGTTTGAGGTTTTACATTTAGGTCTCTGATCCATTTGGAGTTAAGTTTTGTGTATGGGGATAGATAGGTGTCCTGTTTCAATCTTCTGCATGTGGTCAGCCAGTTTTCCCAGCACCATTTACTGAATAGGTTCTCCTCTCCCTAGTGGTAGGTGGTGGAGGCTTTGTCAAAGATGAGTTAGTTGAGAAATTGAGGTTTTGCTTCTGGAATCTCAATTGTATTCCACTGGTCAGTATGCCTGTTCCTATACCAATACCAAGCTGTTTTGATGATTGTAGCTTTATAGTAAAGTTTGAAGTCTGGTAATGTGATACCACTTGCTTTGTTTTTTTGCTGAGGATTGTTCTGGCTATTCTTGGTCGTTTGTGTTTCCATATGAATTCCTGTGTGGTTTTTTCTAGGTCTGAGAAGAATGTTGCTGGTAATTTGATGGGTATTGCATTGAATTTGTAGATTGCCTTAGGTAAGATGGACATCTTCACCATGTTGATTCTTCCAGTCCATGAGCATGGGTTATTTTTCCACTTGTTTGTGTCATCTTTGATTTCTTTGAGCAGTGTTTTGTAATTTTCATTGTAAAGGTCTTTCACGTCTCTGGTTAGGAAGATGCCAAGGTATTTCATTTTTTTTGTGGCTATTGTGAATGGAATTGTGTTTTTTATTTGGATTTCTGTTTGTTTATTATTGGTGTAGAGAAATGCGATTGTCTTTTGTACATTTATTTTGTATCCTGAGACTTTACCAAAGGCCTTTATCAGTGTAAGGTTTTTGACAGATTCTCTTGGGTTTTCAAGGTACACAATCATATCATCTGCAAAGACAGATAACTTGACTTCCTCTTTTCCTATTTGGATACCCCTGATTGCCTCCTCTTCTCTGATTGCTCTAGCCAGGACTTCCAATACTATGTTGAACAGGAGGGGTGAGAGTGGGCATACTTGTCCTGTTCCAGTTTTCAGGGGAAATGCTTCTAATTTTTGTCCATTTAAGAGTATGCTGCCTGTGGGTTTCTCGTAAATGGCTTTTACTATTTTTTTTTTTTTTTTTGAGTTGGAGTCTCACTCTGTTACCCAGACTGGAGTGCAGTGGCCGCTCCCGGCCACCGCAGCCTTGACCTGCTGGGCTCCGGCAATCCTTCCGCCTCAGCCTTCCAAGTAGCCGGAAATACAGGCATGCGCTACCATGCCCGGCTGATTTTTTGATTTATTGTAGAGATGAGGTCTCGCTGCCCAGGCGGGTCTCAAAACCGCGGGCTCAGGCAATCCACTCACCTCAGCCTCCCAAAGGCACGGGATTACAGGCTGAGCCACCAAGCCCAGCTGGCTTTTACTATTTTGAGGTATGCTCCCCGTATGCCTAGATGTTTGAGGGTTTTTATCAAGAAGGGATGCTGGATTTTATCAAAAGCTTTTTCTGCATCTAATGTTATAATCATGTGGGGTTTTTTTTGACATCTGTTGATGTATTTAATTACATTTATGGTTTTACTAATGTTGAACCAGGCTTGCATCCCAGGGATGAAGCCTACTTGGTCATGATTGATGATTTTTGAGATGTGTTGTTGAATCCGGTTTGCTAGGATCTTGTTGAGAATTTTAGCATCTATGTTCATCAAAGATATTGGCCTGTAGTTCTCTTTCTTTGTTGGGTCTTTATCTGGCTTAGGTATCAATGTGATGTTGGCTTCGTAAAATGATTTGGGGACAGTTCCATCTTTCTCAATCACCTGGAATACCTTCAGTAGGATTGGTATCAGCTCCTCTTTAAATGTTTTGTAGAATTCTGCTGGAAAGCCATCTGGTCCAGGGCTTGGTTCAGGGCTCTTTTTTGTAGGTAGTTTTCTTATTATGTAGCCAATTTCCTTGATTTTTGTCAGTCTATTTATGGTCTCAATTTCTTCTTGTTTCAACCTAGGCAGGTTGTGTGATGACAGAAAGTCCTCCATTTCTTTAAGGGTTTCAAGTTTGTTTCCATACAAGTGTACATAGTAGTCTCTAATGATCTTTTGTATTTCTTCAGGGTCAGATGTGACTTCATCTTTTGTGTTTCTGATTGTGCTTATTTGGGTTTTTTCTCTCTTTTTTGTGGTCAGTCTAGCTAGGGGACCATTGATCTTGTTTATCCTTTTGAAGAACCAGCTTTTTGTTTCATTGATTTTTTTGTATTGTCTTTTTGTCTTCTATGTCCTGGATTTGGGTTTTTATTTTGGTTATCTGGATTCCTCTGCTGAAATTAGGGTTTTTGTGGTCTTGCTTTTCCAGCTTCCTTAGGTGGTTTGTTAGACTGTTAATTTGTGATCCTTCCATTTTCTTCATGTGCGTTTGTAGGGATATAAATTCCCCTCTTACTACAGCTTTCATGGTGTCTCAGAGATTTTGGTAAGATGTTTCTTCATTTTCATTTGTTTCCAGGGATCTTTTGATCTCTGTTTTGAATTCATCATTGACCCAGGAGTTGTTTAGCATCATGCTGTTTAGTGTTCATGTCTTTTGGGTTTTGGGGGGACCTTGTTGGTGTCAATGTTTATTTTTATTCCACTGTGGTCCAAGAAGGTGCATGGTAAAATTTCGGTCCTTTTAAATTTGCTTATGCTTGATTTATGGCCAAGTATGTGGTTGATCTTTGAATATGTTCCATGCAGTGATGAGTAGAATGTGTATTTGTGGTCTTTAGATGGAGTGTTCTGTAGGTATCAGTTAAGTACATTTGGTCAAGAGTCACATTGAGATTCCAGATCTCATTGCTGATTTTTTGTCCTGATGATCTGTCTAGGGTTGTGAGTGGGGTATTAAAGTCCCCAGTTATGATGGTGTTAGAGTCAATATCTTTCTTTAGTTTTCCTAGAAGCTGCTTTATGAAAGTTGGTGCTCCTATGTTGGGTGCATATATGTTTAGGATAGATATTTCTTGTTGATGGAGTGAACCTTTTATCATTATGTAGTAGCCCTCTGAATCTTTTTAAATTTTTGATAGCTCAAATGGTATTTTGTCTGAAATTAGGATTGCGACTCCTTTCTTTTGGGTTCCATTCACCTGAAAACTTGTTTTCCATCCTCTTACTTTGAGTCTGTGCCTGTCCTTTCTAGTGAGATGGGTCTCTTGAAGGCAGTATATTGTTACCTGGTGGTATTTTATCCATTTTGCCATTCTATGTCTTTGCAGTGGTGCATTTAGTCCATTCACATTCAGGCTAATTATTGAAATGTGAGAGATCATCCCTATCATAGAGTTCTTATGGAGTTGTTGTTCTTCCACTTGGTTTTTTGTCTTTCTTTTGGTTTTGTGGTTGGTTCATGTGTATTTTATTCTTTTTCCTGTACTCTTCTGAAGAATGTTGTTCTTTTTTCCTTTTCTTCTGTGTTTAGTACTTTCTTAAGTGTTTCATGTAGAGGTTGTCTCGTGGCAGTGTAAGTTCTTAGGGATTGGATATCTGGGAAAGATTTTAATTCTCCCTCACTGATGAAGCTTAACTTGACTGGCTTGGTTTTTCTTGGTTGAAATTGTTTATCTTTTAGGACTTTGAAGATAGGGCTCCAAGCTCTCCTAGCCTGTAGGGTTTCTGTAGATAAATACGTTGCTATTCTAATTGGTCTTTCATGGTAGGTGATCTGGCCTTTTTCTCTTGCTGCCTTTAGGATTTTTTTCTTTTATACCTACTTTGTTTAGGTGAGTTATTATGTGTCTAGGAGTTGGTCTTCTCATTTGTTGTCTTTCAGGGGTTCTCTGAATCTCTTGTGTTTGAATTTTTGCATCACTGATTAGATGAAGGAAGTTTTCTTGAATAATATCATGGAAAGTTTGTCCCAGTGTGGTCTCTGTCTCATTTTCTGCCTCAGGAAGGCCAATTACTCTTACGTTTGGTCTCTTGAAGTAATCGCTCATCTCTTGAAGGTTTTGTTCTGTCTTTTTGAGCTTTTTTTCTTTGTTTTTAACAGTTTGGGTTAGCTCTATATTTTGATCCTCAAGCTCTTTCTTCTGCTTGGGTAATTCTGCTTTCCATGGTTATCAGTTTGTTATTTATTTCACTCACAGTATTCTTTATTACTGTTTTCTCAGTTATTAGCTCCTTCCTAGTTTCTTCTTGTCTCTCCTCAATTCTTTTTTAATCTCGCCATGAATATCTTGATATCTAGGTTTGTAGTTTGAGACCAGTCATTCTGGGGGATCTTCGTTGTTTGCATTGCGAAGGCAGTTTTCTCAGTGTCTGCCCTCCCAGGGGTCTGGGAGAGACCCATATTCTTCTTTTGTGTAGATTTTTCTCTCTCTCCCCCTTTCCCTCCCCTTCTTTAATTCTGTTTTTTAGGGAAGGTGGGGTTACTTTTGCTTCACTTGTGCAATCTCCTGTTCTTCCTTATGAGGGTCCTCTGGCTTTGTTCACTTTTGAGGTTGGAGTGTGGGCTGTGGGCTGTACTTTTTGCAGTTTTGAAGTTTAATTGAGGGGGAAGCTGTGATTCAGAATCTATATGCTGATTCCAGCATCCACCAACAGGTGTATGAGCACCTATTTCCACTGCCTTACAATCTGTCTGTACAGCGGGGTATAGCTTGGATCCCTGGATCAAAAGGAGGTACAAAAGAGAAAAATAATAGAAGAGGGGGGGCAATAGGAAGTTAGAAAGAGAGGAGAGTGAGAGGGAAAACAGACATACATACCAACTTACAGGTGAAAAAGAGACACAAGGCCAGAGAGAAGTGAAAAAAACACGCAAGAAAAATTCCCTAGAGAATACTGGTAGCTAAACAAAGAAAGACCAATAAAATCATGCCTTTTGATGCATTTTGCCTAACACAAACAGATATTGTAAGTCAAAAAGCAAACAAAAGTGAGCAAAATAAACAGTCAAAATGATAAAATCAAAAGTCAAAATAAGAAATCTGACTAGCTCTGGCATCTTTCCTGAGTGTCTAAAGTCTCTTCAGCTCTGATCTCCAGCCTCTCCCCTTTGCTTTCATTGCAGGCAGCTAGATTTACTTGCAGCTTGGGTTTGTTCTTCTAGCCTGCTGCCTGGGAGGTCTGCAATGCTTAGTTGCCCATGTCTGATTCAGCGTAGGGGAGGGGCTTTGTCTCCTGTTTTGTGATGTTACCTTAGGAACTGAGGTGGAGGCTGCTGGTAGGTGGATGGGGCAATGCAAGTCTCTGCCTGGGGAGTGGGCGAGGTGGCAGTTTCTCTTTTGCGGATCCTTTCTTTCCGCTCGTCTGGGTCCCTGGACGATCCACTATGATGGGCTGTGGTGACGTGGGAGGCACCGAGGATCAGCTGCACAGCTGGGTGCAGGATCCAGGGTGCCACTGGTGGGCTGGGGTGGAGGAGGGGGTTGGGAGTTCCCTCCTCTGGAGCTGAGAGCCTCTGATCAGCACCTCCTTAAGATATGCTGTTCCCTTACACAAGCATGGGGTTGCATGCTGAGTGCCTCAACCAGGGTGGGCCCAGAGCTCCAGAGTTCCAAAGCTCCAAAGGGCAGGTGGTGGGCGGTGAGAATGGCCCTGGGCCCCTCACAGGGTACTTCAACCAGGAATGGGACCAGTATCTCTGCGGGGCAGATGCTCAGAGCCTCCCTGGGTGACCAGCGACTTGGTACTGGGTGAGACGATGTAACCAGGGAGGGAGCTGAGACCCGAGACTCCCACGCAGGCAGGAGTTACACGTATAGTGGAGCAGCAGCAACTGGGAGCCGCAATATCCGGTCCTGCGTGGGACCGAAGGTCTCCGGGCCTCGGACCAGTGCGGCTGGCAGTGGGCAGGGGGCTGCGGGAAGAAAAGTAAGAGTCTTTTTGGGAACTCACGTTCAGAGAATCTCACAATTCCACCTATGCCATTGCCATCTTACCAGAACTCCTCATGCCATCACTTCTTAAACCATTTCTGCCCGGTGTAGGGTCCATGTCCAGCACCCTCCAGTGCTCTCAGGGTGCCGACACTACAGGGCCTGCAGCGTGGAGGTCTATTTTCTCTATCAAGAAAAATGATCTTCAAACACTGGAGCCTGAGAAGTTCAAGATCAAGGTGTGAGTAGGTTCAGTTGTCTAGTGAGGGTTGCTCTCTGCTTCCAAGATGCCACCTTGTTGCAGCAACCTGAGAATGTTCAAGTTTCCCCTGTGTGAACAGGTCACATCACCAATACCTAAGACAGAGCAGGAAAACACTCTCCTTTACATGGTTGCTATGACATAGCAGGTGATGTGTTAATTTATACAGGCAAAATTTTCAAGATGACTTGACTCCCACAGGCCAGCTCCACACTCTAGCAGCTAAGATGTCACTGGCATGGTACATGGAGAGTGAGGCAGAAATGATATCTTGCCAACTGTAGGAATGATAGTGAAAGACCCTCTGGTGGTGCTGCTGCTGCCAGTGGCAGCTGATGCCCAGCCCAGGGAAGCAGCTGGCAGTCAGCGCCCCACAGCTGCCAGCACCCCCACCTCCACCTCGGGAAGAGAGGAGCAGCAGGAGCAATCTACCTGCGGCAGCTGCCTGGGTACTCTTTATATATGTTAGATACTAATCCTTGTCAGATGTGTGGGATGCACATATTTTTTATAACCACACAATTTGTCTTTTCATCCTAGGCTTTTTCTCAGAGAAAGCATCTTTTAGTTGTAATTAAGTCCAATTCATTTTTTTCTTTTGCAGGTCATACTTTGTGGTGTCAAGTCTAAGAACTCTTTGCCTAGTTCTAGATCCTAAAGAGTTTTTGTCCTTTTTTTTTTTTACTAGTTCTATGGCTTTATATTTTACATTCAAAAGTCCCTCAGTTAATTTTTGTGCAAGGTTTGAGGTTTAGGTGAAGGCTTTTTTTTCTGCTAACACATGTTTAATTGTTTTTTGAAAAAATTACCTTGATGAAATTGTTGTTGCACCTTTGTAAAAAATCAGTTGGGTGTATTTGTGTGACTTTGTTTCTGGGTTTTCTATTCTGTTCCATTGATCTATGTCTGTGTGTCTATCAATTCACAATGCCAGTGTCTTGATTACTGGAGCTGTACAATAAGTTCTGAAATCAGATTGATTCCTGCCACTTCATTCTTCTTTTTCAAAAAATGTAAATGCTTTGCGCTCCTTTTAATTTTCCTGTAAATTTGTCTGTAAAATATGTAAATATATTACTGGGGTTTTGGTAGGAATTCCATTTTTCCTGCATACCAATTTTTGGATAACTGACATCTTTACTATACTGATATGTCTATTTCATATACACGAAAATGGTTTGTGTCTCTCCATTTATTTATAAATTCTTTGACATATTTTTACCAATATTTTGTATTTTTAAGGCCACAACACCTTTACATGTTTTGTTAGATTTTCACCCAAATATTTCATTTTAGAATGATTTAAAATATCATTACACTTCAAATTTTGTTGTCCAAGTGTTCATTGCCAGAATATAGAATTTCACAGTCATGGGTTGCATAACAACATTTTGGTCGACAACGGGCCGCAAACACAATGGTAGTCCCATAGGGTTGCAATGAAGCTGAAAAATTCTTGTCACCTAGGGATGTTGCAGTCATCATAATGTCATAGTGTAACATGTCATTTGCACGTTTGTGGTGATGCTGGTATAAACAAAACTATGGTGCTGGTCATTGTACAAAAGTATAGCACACACAATTGTGTGTAGTACACAATACCTGTAAATAATAATAAGTGACTATGTTACAGGTTTATGTATTTACTACACTATACTTTTTATCTTTACTTTGAAGTATACACCTTCTACTTATTAAAAAAAGTTAACTGAAAAACAGGCTCAGGCAGGCCCTTCAAGCAGGGCGGGGGCAGGTGTGATATTCCAGAAGTAGGCATGTCTATCCTAGGAGATAACATCTCCATGTGTGTTCTCACCCCTGAAGACCTTTCCATGGGACACGATGTGGAGGTGGAAGACAGTGATATTGATTATACTGACCCTAGGTGTGTTTGTGTCTTTATTTTTTATTTTTTATTTTTTATATTTTTTTGAGTTGGAGTCTCACTCTGTCGCCCAGACTGAAGTGCAGTTCATGCCTTTATTTTTAACAAAACAGTTGACAAAGTAAAAATAATTAAAAATAGTAAAATCTTATAGACTAAAGATACAAAGAAAGAAAAGAGAAATTTTTTTTGTACAGCGGTACAACATGTTTGTGTTTTAAGCTAAATGCTATTACAAAAGAGTCAAAAGGTTAAAAATTAAAAAAAGTCTGTAAAGTACAAAAGTTACAGTAAGCTAAGGTCAATTTATTATTAAAGAAAGAAAATTTCAAAAATAAATTTGGTGCAGCCTGAGGGCACAGTGTTTCTAAAGTCTACAGAAGTGTGTTGTGATGTTCTAGGACTTTACATTCCCTCGCCACTTGCTGACTCACCCAGAGCAACTTCCAGTCCTGCAACATTTAGATATGTTTAGATACACATACACTCACCATCGTGTTACAGTTGCCTATAGTATTCAGTGCAGTAACATGTAACATGCTATACTGATTTGTAATCTGGGAGCAGTAGGTGGAATCATTTAGCCTAGGGGTGTACTAGGCTATGGCATCAAGGTTTGTGCAAGTGTGCTCTGTGATATTTGCACAACCACAAAATCTAATGATGTATTTCTCAGAACATATACTCATTGTTAAACAATGCATGACTATAATTCATTCATGTATGTTTTGTATCCTGAGATCTTGCTAAACTCACTTATTAAATCTAAGGTGTTACATTTAGATTCTTGGGGATTTCCTACATAGATCATGACATCAGCACACAGTGAGAGCTTTAGTTCTTTCTTTTTAATTTATGTGCTTTTTTTTTCTTATTTTATTGCAGAGTCTAGTATTCTGTTGAGTCAGAGTGGCAAGAGGGGCTACGCGTGCTTTGTCCCCAGGAGAAAATGTTCAGGCTTTCGCTCTAAAGTACAATGGTAGTTGTAGGGGTTTTTTTTGTTGTTGTTCTTTATCAAATTGAGGAAGTTCTCCTCTTTAATCGGATGGAATTGATTATTTCCATTGATTTTAGTACTGATATTAGATCAATCAGTCATCCTGAAATATACCCTACTTGTGGCATGCTATATTGTTATATTACTAATATTTTATATTACTGAATTCTTTTTGCTAATAATTTTTGTGCCTATATTTATGAAGGATATTGCCTTGTAGTTGTCTTTTTCTGTGCTATCTTTTTCTGGTTTTTAGAATCAAGGTAATACTAACTTCATAAATTAATTGGCAAGTGTTTTCTCCTTTTTTTGCAAAAATATGGATGTTCTTTCAATGTTGAGTAGAATTCTCTAGTGAAATTATCTGAGCCAAGAGATTTGTTATGGGTAGTTTAAAAATTTATAAATAAATAAATACAACTTTTTTTTTTAATCAATCAGTATTTTTTTATTATCGTTTTGTGGGGAATAAATAAAATTTATAAAATTCAATTCCCTTGATAGTTAAGGGCCTCTCAAATTCTATGTTTCAAGTTGCATGACTTATGGCAGTTTGTACTTATGAGTAATTGGTCATTGCATCTAAGTTGCCAAATTTGTGTGAATTGAGTTGTTTGTAATATTCTCTTATCTTTTGCTGTTTGCCAGGTCTTTAGTGATATCTTCTGTTTTATTCTTGACATGGGGAATTTGTATCATTCTTCTTTTTCCTTACTAGAGGTTTGTCAATTTTATTGAACTTTTCATGGAACTGTCTTTTTTTTCTCTGTTGATTTTCTGTTTTCAATGTCATTGATTTATGTAATTATCTTTACTATTTATTATTGTTGCTATTTGAGTCCCTTGTAATCAGGGAATATGCAGTGCAGCATTCCAGTCTTCAAAATTTGTTGAGATTTGCTTCATGGCCCAGGATTTGGCTTATCTTGATATGAGTTCCTGAATGCTTGAAAAGAATGTGTACTCTGCTATTGTTGAGGGGAAATTTTTATACATTTAGATTAGATGCTTCTGATTTATGGTTTTGTGGAGTCCTCGTCTTTGCAGATTTTCTCTCTTAGTTTAGCCGTTCTATTAATTGTTAGGAGATGGGCACTAAAATTTCCAACCTCACATAAGGACTTGTCCCTTTTTTAGTTCTATTTTTTTGGCCTTACGTATCTTATGGGCTTTGTTGTTTCATGTAAACACATTCAGGATTCCTATGTCTTCTTGGTGGATTGACCCTTTTATCATTATGTCATGTCCCTTTCTGTCTCTGATAGTTTTTTTGCTCTGAAGTTTACTTGATCTGACTAACATACTCTGTCTTGCTTTCTTTTGATTAATGTTTGCATGATGTGTCTTTTTTAGCTATTTAATATCAAACTCCCTATATTGTTAAAATTGAAATGGAGACTTGCAGACCACATATAATCAACTTATTCTTGCATTCCCTTGGTCTATCTCTGTATTTTAATTATTAATTTATTATATGTACATTTCATAAAATTACTGATATGTTAGGATTTAAACCTGCCATTTTAATTTATTTTATTTTCTTATCATCCCCGATGTGGGATCATTGTGATCGCTGCGATTCTCCTGTATTATCAAGCAAACCTCAATTTTTGCTTATTTCATGCAAGAGAATGGCAGAGAGTACGTCTGGGCACTGAAAAGGCAGCCAGGTTGGTTAAGACAGGGGGCCAGGGGCAGGGAGCATGAATGGCAACATCCTTGCAAGTGTGTGGATCCACGTAGGCCCAAGATCTTGACCTCACTTGCTGCCAGCTTTTTTCAGAAAGAGACAGCCAGGCAGAACCTTTCTCCCCTTCATCACTTTACCTCGACCAAGACAATCCAGGAAGGTCATCATGACGGCCAGATACAGAGAGACAGAAGCTATTTCCCGACCGTTCATATTACACAGAATGTTCCAGCTGGACAAGGAAATGGGAATATTAGGAACTCTGCCCCCTTTCCTCCTCATTAGTTAGTCCTCGACTTTTATTCCCAAGGGTGTGTTTTCATGCAGCAGAAAGAGAGAAAAAATAGACTAAAACAAGAACTGAATTGCCACCGTCTTGATTCGGCTCTGTGCTCATTTCTCGACAAACTAAATAGTTTGATGGAATCATGGAGCTTACTTTTGTATTGTGGGGGGGGTGCAAGAGACGGGCAATGGATAATGTACCAAAAGCAAATGGCATGCTAGACAATGGCGGGGGATGCAGAGAAATGTGAGGCAGGAAAAGGAGCCCAGGTTGGGTGATGGTGGTGCAGTTCTATTTTTATTTTATTTTATCTTCAAAAATTATTTTTGGGATTTGATGTTATTATAGGAATGTGGGGTACAAGTGAGGATTACCTACCTAAGGAGGCTGTACACACGTGAACTTTGGGCTTCTAACCGGCCCCCATGTCCCCAGGCAACAACTCAAGTACGCTTTGTGTTGTCAAGTGCCCCCTGCCCTGCTCTCTCCCCCACCCTCCTGCCATGCCAGTGACAGCCGATCCCTCCCCTGTGCTCACGTAGCCAGTAGTCAAGGCTCACGGATGAGGGAGGACTTGTGGCCTTGAGTTCTTTGTTTCTGAGACAGTTCACTTAGCATGATGGTATCCAGCTCCATCCAATTTTCTGTAATGTCCATGATTTTGTTCTTCTTTATGGCTGTGTCATACTCCCTTGTGTATATGTACCACATTTTTTTATCCAGTTCACTTCTGATGGGCAGTAGGGTTGGCTCCATGTTTTTGCTATTGTGAATAGAGTGTCAGTAAACATGCGTGTGTGGATGTCTTTTGTGTAGACCCGTGGATGTTCCTCTGGGTATATTCCCAGAAGAGGGATTGTTAGATTGCATGGAATGTTAGTTTTTAGTTTTTTAGGCCTCTCCGCACTGCTTTCCACAGCAGTTGAACTACTAGCAGTGTGGATGCATTTGTTTTTCTCTGCACCCACACCAGCATCTGTTTTTGTTTTTGTTTTGGGTTTATTAATAGCCACTCTTACTAGAGTTAGCTGGTACCTCATCATAGCTTTGTTTTGCATTTCTCTGATGACAAATGAGGCCGAGCATTTTTTCATGTGTCTGTTGGCTGCTTGTTTGTCATCTTCTGAGAAGTATTTGTTCATGTCCTTTGCCCACTTTTTGTTGAGGTTGTTGGTTTTTTTTCCTTTCACTTCATTTGAGTTCCTTGTAGATCCTGGATGTTAGGCCTTTGACAGACACATAATTTGCAAATATTGTTTTTCCATTCTGGAGGTCATCTCTTTTTTCTCTCTCTCACTTTTTATTTTATTTTAAAGATGTGGAGTGCAATTCAGGATTAGGTACATAAGTGATCATTTTACAGGTAAAGTTTGGCCCTTCCTTTGGTCCCCACTTTGCTAGGCTTGAGATCAGGTATTCTTATTGATGTTCTGTGACCCTTCCCCCTTGACAGTTTCCCACTACTGTCAATCCCTTTCTTATAGTATTATGAAAAGTGCTCAGAGGCCACTTGTGAGTGAGAACATGTGATACTCAGTTCTTTGTTTCTGTGATCGATTACTGAATATGATAGACGCTAAATTCATCCAAGTTGCTGCAAAACCCATAATTTTATCCTTATTTATGGCTGCATAATATTCCATCAAGTATATGTACTACATTTTTTGAAGCTGTCCACCTTCCATGTTTTTCCTATTGTTTTTCCTATTGTGAATAAATGCTGCAATAAGCATGTGTGTGCAGGTATCTTTTTAATAGAATGATTTGAGTTCCTCTGGGTATATTCCCAGATGGGGGATTGCTGGGTTGTATGGAAGGTCGATTTTTAGATCTTTTAAAATTGCCACACTGTTTTCCGCAGAGGTTGTACTAGTTTACACCCCCAGCAGCAGTGTAGAAGGATTCCCTTTTCCAGGATCCTCCCCAGCATCTGTTGTTTTTTTGAGTTGCTGATGATGGCCATCCTGACTGGAGTTAGGCAGTATCTCAGTGTGGTTTTAATTTGCGTTTCTTTGATGTTTAGTGAGGCTGAGCATTTTTTCTTGGATCTATCGGCTGCTTGTATGTCTTCTTTTGAGAAGTGTCTATTCATATATTTTGCCCACTTTTTAATAGAACTGTTTGTTTCTTTCCTTTCAGTACATTTGAGTTTCTTGTAGATCCTGGATGGTAAGACTTGTCAGATATACAGTTGGCAAATATTTTTTTTCCCAGTCTGTGGACTGTCTTCCTGCTCTCTTGATGGTTTCTTTTGCTTTGCAGAAGCTTTTCAGTTTGATGAAGTCCCACTTGTCTATCTTATCTCTTATGGCATGGGCATTTAGGGTTTTGATCAGAAATTGGTTGCCTATTCCAGTTTCCATAAGGGTGTCTCCCGTGTTTTCTAAGATTCTTATAGTTTGAGGTTTTACATTTAGGTCTTTGATCCATTTAGAATCGATTTTTCTGTATGGTGATAGGTGGGGCCCTGTTTCAATCATCTGCATCTGGTCAGTCAGTTTTCCTAGCACCATTTACTGCATAGGTTCTCCTCTCTCCAGTGGTTGTTGGTGGAAGCTTTGTCGAAGATGAGTTGGTTGAGAAATTGAGGTTTTGCTTCCAGAATCTCTATCCTGTTCCATTGGTCTATATGCCTGTTCTTGTACCAATACCAGGCTGTTTTGATTCTTGCAGCCTTATAATAAGATTTAAAGTATGGAAGTGTGATACCTCCTGCTTTGTTTCTTTTGCTAAGGATTGTTTTGGCTATTTGTGGTCATTTATGTTTCCATATGAATTTCTGTATTGCCATTTCCAAGAATGATTTTGGTAATTTAATGGGTATTGTATTGAACCTATAGATTGCCTTGGGTAGATGGACATCTTAACAATATTGATTCTTCCAATCCATGAGCATGGAATATTTTTCCATTTGTTTGTGTCTTCTTTGAGCAGTGTTTTGCAGTTTTTTGTTGTAAAGTTATTTCACTTCTCTAGTTAGGAAGATGCCAGGTATTTCATTTTTTGTGTGGCTGTTGAGAATGGGATTGTGCTTTTTATTTGGTTCTCTGCCTGTTTGGTGTTGGTGTATAAGAATGTGACTATCCTTTGTACATTTACTTTGTACCCTGAGACTTTGCCAAAATCCTTTATCAGTGCAAGGTGGTTGATTTTCAAGGTATAGTATCATATTGTTAGCAAAGAGGGTAACTTGACTTCCTCTATTCCTATTTTTCTCTTGTTTGATTGCCCTAGCTAGGACTTCCAACACTGTTGAAGAGGAGAGGTGAGAGTGGGCAGCCTTGCCTTATTCCAGTTTTCAGAGGAAATGCTTCCAATTTCTGTCCATTTAGCAACATGTTTGCTGTGGGTTTATCATGGATGGCTCTTACTATTTTGAGGTATGTTCCCTCTGTCTTTGGGTGTTCAAGGGTTTATATCAAGAAGGGATGCTGGATTTTATCAAAAGCTTTTTCTGCATCTAATGATATAATCACATGGTTTGCCGGGCTCGATGGCTCAGCCTGTAATCCCGTGCCTTTGGGAGGCTGAGGTGAGTGGATTGCCTGAGCCCGGGTTCGAGACCCACCTGGGCAGCGAGACCTCATCTCTACAATAAATCAAAAAATCAGCTGGGCATGGTGGCGCATGCCTGTAATTCCGGCTACTCGGAAGGCTGAGGCGGAAGGATCGCCGGAGCCCAGCATGCCGAGGCTGCGGTGGCCGGGAGCGGCCACCGCACTCCAGTCTGGGTGACAGAGTGAGACTCCAACTCAAAAAAAACCCAAAAAACAAAAAATAATCACATGGTTCTTGTTTTTACATCTGTTGATGTGTTTAATTATATTTATGGTCTTGTGGATATTGAATCAACCCTATATTCCAGGGATAAAGCCTACTTAGTCATGGTGGATGATTTTTGAGATGGGTTGTTGGATCCAACTTGCTAGAGTCTTGTTGAGAACTTTTGCATCTTTGTGCATCAGGTATATTGGCCTGTAATTCTCGTTCTCTGCTGGATCATTTACAGGTTTGAGTATCAGTGTGATATTAGCTTCATAAAATGATTTGGAGAGAGTTCCGTCTTTCTTAGTTGCCTGAAATACTTTCAATAGGATTGGCACCAACTCCTCCTTGTATGTTTTGTGGAATTCCACTGGAAAGCCATCTGGTCCAGGGCTTTCTTTTGTAGGTAGTTTTCTTATGATAGAGTCAATTTTCTAAGTTGTTATTGGTCTGTATAGTGTCTCAATTTCTTATTTTGACCTTGGGAACTTGTGTAGTTCAGAAAATCCTCCATTTCATTTAGGTTTTTGAGTTTGTTTTCATACTGGTGTGCATAGTAATCTCGGATGACCTTTTGTATATCTTTGGGGTCAGTGTGACTTGATCTTTTAAGTTTCTGATTGTGTTTATTTGGACTTTTTTCGGTCTTTCTCTTGGTCATTCTGGCTAGGAGTTTATCAATCTTGCTTACCCTTTCAAAGAACCAGCTTTTGTCTTGCTGATTTTTTTTTCTGATAGTCTTGTCTTCTATTTCCGTATTTGGGCTTTTACTTTGGTTATCTGGATTCTTCTGCTGAAGTTAGGGTTTTGGTGGTCTTGCCTTTCCAACTCTTTTAGGTGATTTGTTAGGCTGTTAACTTGTGATCTTTCCATTTTCTTTATGTGTGTTCATAGAGACACAAATTCCCCTTTTAGTACTGATTTTATGGCATTCCAGATGTTTTGGCTAGATGTTTCTTCTTTTTTATTTCTTTCTAGGAATCTTTTAATTTCTGTTTTGATTTCTGTGTTGACCAAGGAGATGTTCAACATCATGCTGTTTAATGTCCATGTCTTTGTGGGTTTGGGGGAAATTTTATTGGTATTGATATTTATTTTGTTTCACTGTGGTCTGAGAAGGTGCATTGCCGTATTTCAATCTTATGAAATTTGCTTATGCTTGATTTATGTCCAAAGATGTGGTTGATCTTAAAGTACGTTCCATGTGGTGATAAGTAGAATGTATACTTGAGGTTGTCAGGTTGAGTGTTCTGTAAGAATCTTTTAAATCCATTTGGTCAAGCGTCAAGTTGAGGTTTCAGCTCTCTTTGCTGATTTTTTTTTTGCCTTGATGATCTATCTAGTGTTGTTTGTGGATTATTTAAGTCCCTAGCTATGATAGTGTTAGAGTCAATATCTTTTTTTAGTTTACTTAGTAACTGCTTTATAATAGGTTGGAGCTCCTGTGTTGAGAGTATATATGTTTAGGATGGATATTTCTTGTTGATGGATTGAACCTTTTATTTTTATGTAGTGTCCTTCTGTATCATTTGAGAGCTTAAAGGTTGATTTATTTGATATTAAGATCATGACTTCTGCCTTCTTTTGTGATCCATTCTCTTGACAATTTGTTTTCTGTCCTCTAACTTTGAGTGTGTGAATGTCCTTTATAGTGAGATGTATTTCCTGGAGACAGCATATTGTTGGGTTATGTCTTTTATCCAGCTCGCCATTCTATGTCTTTTCAGTGGTGCATTTAGTCCATTCACGTTCAGGCTGGTTATTGAGCAAAAAAACTCACACATAAATAAAATCTAACAAAAATCACATTCTAAGGGGTCAGTGCATTTAACAGTCTTTGCAATTCTGTCTACCCATCCTTCAACTGACTTTCAAAAAAAAAAACCAAAACCCTAGTTCATCAAAATAGACATTTTCTATTTGGTTTTTTAAATTAAAAATAATAATTAAAAAAGAAAACTTTAAGGAATTATAGTCAGTTGCCTGACTCATTCTGAAATCATGTATAGCATATGGAGGTCAGGAAGGCTATTTATAGCACCTGATTAGATAGATTATGGAATATTCATCTTTAAGGTTCAACTTTCTTCCAAACAGTGTAAAATCCTACAATTCCAGGTATGAAAGAACACAGATGATCTCCTTTGAGAATTCCACAGAACAATACAGGTGCCTGAACTGTTCTTCATAGAGTGACAGGGCAGCCATAGAGTGACAGGGCAGCCATCAGATTGACAAAGTTCCCCTCTGTAAAATATTTCCATCCTGTTAAAATACTTTCATTGAGAGGTCAAGAATCAGTCTGAGGATCTCCCATGTGGAATCTTCTTCTGGAGATGTGGAAATTGGAACAGCCATCAAATCATCAACCACACAATCAAATTCTCTCCTTTCTTGGGTGTACCTCTTCAGTATTGGAATACAGTCTTCTTTGAGAACCTGATAGTAGTCTCCTTTAAGATTATCTAAGACACTGCCATATGTTTTTTTGCATATATTTCTTATATCTGGTCAATCCCTATCATCTTGACCATCTTTCGTTTCAGTTTGACTATTTCACACAATTTGCCCCCATCTCTACCTCCTAGAAGTGGTACATCTTTGCCAGTGTAATCTTCTTTGCCATTGCCCATGATGCCCTGGGTATATGCCAAATCACTCTTTGCCATGGTAACCAAGGATGAGAATATTTCCAAATTGCTTTGAGAATTTTAATGTTCTAATAAGGTAAATCTTCAACTTACACCACTTTGTTTATGTCATACTCAACCAGGTGCCCATCAGCAGTGAGCCAATATCTGTCAATGGTCCCTCCTCGAACTATGGGTGGCAATCGCTTCATCTGCCCAGTGCTGTTATGACTCAATTCTTTCATTCTTCTTTCTACTTTGTTCAAAAGACTGGTGATTTCTTCTTTGCCCTGCACATCTCCATCACAAATCTGAAGACCCAGCAACACCGATCTGCGTGCGTAAATTCTTAAAGCTGCCATTTTTGTTTGTGTAGATTGCTAAATAGCCGTGGTCCTGCCAGGTGTGCATCGACTCCACCATCCCCTGCTTCTGAAAAATGGACTGGAGGCCTTTTAGGATGGTCTTGACATCAGCTTTGGGGCCAAGCGTGAAGTTAAGTGTGCTGTGCTCTGCCATAGTGAAGTGAGTCCCTGTGCCTTGCCTGGAGAGGAGGCTGTGGGAGACTGGGGGTCGTGCAGTGTGTCAGGCTATGGCCAACAGGGAGAGCACTGCACCTGGGAAAGCCAAACTACCTTTTTACTCTCTTGATGGTTTCTTTTGCTGTGAAGAAACTTTTCATTTTGATGAAGTACCACTTGCCTTTCTTAGCTTTTATGGCATTAACTTTTGGGGACTTGGTCAAGAATTTGTTGCCTACTCCAATGTGTAAGGGTGTTTCCTACTTTTTCTTCTAAAATTCTTGCAGTTTAAGGTTTCACCTTTAGGTCTTTGATCCATTTTGAGTTGATTTTTGTATACAGTGATAGGAAGAAGCCCAGTTTCATTCTTCTGCATGTGGTCAGCCAGTTTTCCCATCAGCGTTTGCTAAATATGGTCTCCTTTCTGCAATGCTTGTTATTGGTGGCTTTGTTGATGATGAGTTGGTTGAGAGACTGTGTTTTTGCTTCTGGAATCTCTGTCCTAGTTCACTGATCTATGTGCCTATTCTTATACCAATAGCAGGCTGTTTAGTTTACTGTAACCTTGTGATAAAGTTTAAAGTCTGGAAGTGTGGTATCTCCTGCTTTGTTCCTCTTGCTGAGGATTGTTTTGGCTATTCGTGCTCTTTTCTGTCTCCATATTAATTTCTACATTGTCATTTCCAGGTATGATGTTGGTAATTTGAAGGATATTACATTGAATCTGTAGATTGCCTTGGCAGGATGGACATCTCAACAATATTGATTCTTCTAGCTCTTGAGCATGAAATGTTTTTCCATTTGTTTGTGTCATCCTTTATTTCTTTAGTAGCATTTTGTAGTTCTGGTTGTAAAGGTTTTTCACTTTGTTTAGGTGGATGCCATGGTATTTAATTTTTGTGTGTGGCTATTGTGAATGGGAATATGCTTTTTATTTGGTTCTCTGCCTGCTTGTTGCTGGTGTGTAAAA
The DNA here is from genome assembly GCA_027257055.1 of Cephalopachus bancanus. Lineage (NCBI taxonomy): Eukaryota > Metazoa > Chordata > Mammalia > Primates > Tarsiidae > Cephalopachus > Cephalopachus bancanus. The sequence continues at coordinate 1,343,721 of JAPVLO010000252.1, read as the reverse complement.
ATGCAACTGTCTTTTGCATGTTGTTTTGTAACCTGAGAGTTTACCAAAGTTGTTTATCAGTGCAAGGAAGTTTTTGACAGACTCCTTAGGGTTTCCAAGGCATAAAATTATATAATCCACAAATCAGAATAGCTTGACTTTATCCTTTCCTATTTGGATACTCCTGATTTCCTACTCTTGATTGATTGCTGTGGCTGGGACTACTAGCACTATGTTGAACAGGAATGGTGAGAGTGGGCATCCTTGCCTTATTCCTGTTCTTAGGGGGAATGTTTCCATCTTCTGCCCACTGAGCAAAATATTGACTGTGGGTTTAACACAGATAGCTTCTACTGTTTTGAGGAATGTTCCTTCTGTGTCTAGGTGCTCAAGAGTTTTTATCAAGAAAGGATGCTGGATTTTGTCTGATGCTTTTTCTGCATCTGATGAGATAATTGTTTGGTTTTTGGTTTTATATCTGTTAATGTGATGAATTACCTTTATGGTCTTTTGAATGTTGAACCAGCCCTACATCCCAGGAATGAATCCTGCCTGGTCCTTGAGATGTGTTGTTGGATCCAATTTGCTAGATTTTTGTTGAGAATTTTTGCATCCATGCTCGTGGAGATTGGCCTGTAATTCTCTTTCCTTGTTGAGTCTTTGCCAGATTTGGGTATCAATATGAAGTTAGTTTCATAAAATGAGTTGAGGAGAATTCCATCTTTCTTGATTACCTGGAGTACCTTTAATAAGACTGGTATCAGCTCCTCCTTGAATGTCTTGATAGAATTCAGCTGGGAAGTCATTGGTTTGGGGCTTTTTTTGTTGGGGAGATTTCTTATTACTGAGATAATTTCCTGGATTGTTATTGGTCTGTTTAGAGTTTCAATTTCTTCTTGTTTCAACCTTGGGACGTTGTGTGATGTCAGAAGCTCCTTCATTTTCTGTAGGCTTTCTAGTTTATTTGCACACAGGTGTTCATAGTAATCTCTGATAGTCTTTCGAATTTCTTCAGGATTAGTCGTGAATTCACAATTTTCCATTTCTAATTGTGTTTCTTGGACTCCTCTCTCTTGTATTTGTAGTCAATCAGTCCAGATGTCTGTCAATCTTTATTTTTTCAAAGAATCAACTTTTTGTCTTGTTGACCCTTTCTATTATATTTTTGTCTCCTATATCTTACAACTGTGATTTTACCTTGGTGGTCTGAATTCTTCTGAATTCTGAAGCTAGGATTTGGATTATCTTGCCTTTCAGGCTCCCTTAGCTGTGACATTAGGCTGTTTACTTGTGATCTTTCTGTTTTTTTTTCTTAATGTGTGCATGCAATGCTATGAATTTTCCTCTTAACACTGTTTTCATCCCAGAGATTATGATGAGATATGTCTTGTGTTTGGTCTGTTTCCAGAAATACTTTTATTTCTGTCTTGATTTCCATGTTGACACAGAAGTCATTCAGCAGTATGTTGTTTAATGTCCATGTCTTTGTGTGTTTTAGGGGAATCTTGTTGGTGGTGATATTTATTTTTATTCTATTTTTATGTCTGAGAATGTGAATGATCTTGGAGTATGTTTGATGCACTGATGAGTAGATTGTATACTCTGTAGTTGTTGGGTGGAGAGTTCTGTAAATATCTATTAAGTGTTGAGTTAAGGTTCTGGAGCTCCTTGTTGGTTTTTTACCTTGATGATATATCTAGAGCTGCTAGTGGGGGTATTGAGTTCTCCAACAATGATTGTGTGAGAATCAATGTCCTCACTTAATTTACTTAGCAATTGTTTTATTAAACCTCCTGCTCCTGTGTTGGGTGCATATATATTTAAGATGGAATTTTTTTTTGTTGGATTGAGCTTTTTATCATTTTGTGTCCTTCCATGTCCTTTTTCACTTTTGATGTTTTGAAGTCTGCTTTGTCTGATATCAGAATAGCTACCCCTGCTCTTTCCTGCTTTCCATTCACCTGAAAAGATAATTTATTTTCCAGTCTTTAACTTTGAGCTGTGGTGTCCTTTGCAATATTATGAGTTTTCTGGAGGCAGCTGACTATTGGATCATGCTGCTTTATCCAGTTTGCCACACTTTGTCTCTTCAGTGGCACATTTAGTTCATTCAAATTCCAATTAATTATTGAAATGTAAGAGTTTGTCCCTGACATAGGGCTCTTAGTGGGTTGTTTTGTTTCCTTTTTACTTTTGTATTATATAGGCATGTATATTCATTTTTGTCAGTGCTCTGTATGTTCTGTTGACTCTGTACTTGCCTGTATTTTTGTGATAGGTATGACCATTTTTTTTCTGTGTTCAACACCTTTTTAAGTGTCTCCTGCAGGGCTGGTCTTGAGGCAAAATATTCTCTTAAAGATCAAATGTCTGGAAGAATTGTATTTGCCTATCACTGATGAAGCTTAGCTTGGCAGGGTAGCAAATTCTTTGCTGGAATTGCTTATCTTTAAGAATGTTAAAAATTAGACTCCAGTACTTCTGGCTTGTAACATTTTTGCTGATAAGTCTGGAGTGATTCTAATGGGCCTTTCCAAGTAGGTGGTCTGACCTTTCTTTCTTGCTGCCTTTAGGTTATTTTTTTCTTTTATGATTACTTTGTGGAGGTAGATTATTATGCGTCTTGAGAATGGTCTTCTTATGGGATACCTTGTGGGAGTTCTCTGAATCTCTTGTTCTTGAATGATTGCCTCTACAGTAAGATTTGGGAAGTTTTCTTGGATGAACCCATGGAATTTTTCATGGTGTTCTCAGTTTCCCTTTCTGCTTCACGGATACCAGTCAGGTGTAGATTTGGCTTCTTGACATAGTTCCACATCTGTCAGAACTTTTGTTGGGCTTTTTTTTTCTATGCTTTTGACATACTGGGTTAATTCCATATTTTGGTCTTCAAACTCTGAGATTTTTTTCTTCTGCATGTATACCCTGCTCTCTAGGCTTGTTACTTTGTTTCTGATTTCCACTAAGAAGTTCTTTATTTCCATTATTCCAGAACAGGCTTTTCTGAAATTGACCAACTCTGTGCTTACATCCTGTATGGCTTTGGTGAGTTTCACTTCTAGTGTCTCTTGGTTCTGTCTGTTCATTTTAGCCATCTAGTCCCTGATTTCTGTGACTGTCATCTGGTGCAGGCCATTTGGGAGGGTTTCCATTGTTTGTGCTCTGACAGCTATTTTTTGTGTGCTGTCTCTTTAGTACTCTGTTGCCTATGTTTTTTGGGTGATTTTTCCTCATTTGTGCCAGGCTCTCTTTCTTCTCTGTAATTCCTTTTTTCCCTCTGAAGCTAGTCAATGACCTTTGTTCTAGGGCTCTTTCTGTGATTCAACATCGGTTGCAAAGTAAGGAAGGGAGGGGCGTTCACTTTTGGTCCTTGCTCCACCCTGTGGCAGGTTTCTTAAGTGTTGCAGCCTCTGTGAGCACTCTGTGGCAGCAGTTTTTGTTTGTTTTATTTTTCATTTCTCTATTTTCTTTTTGCCTTGTGAGTCACTTGAACATTTTTGGGAATCAAATTTGATTAATGTAATAAAATCTAATCTATGTTTTTGAGTGTATGCTTTTAGAGAGATTTTTTTTAATAGTGGTTTCTCCATGTATTATATTATATATGCCAAGCTTACCATTGCTTACTATTGTTCAAATTTTGCCAGCTTGAGTAAACTGTAGATAACTCATCTCCTTAGGCTTTTTACCTTCCAAAGTTTATGGAACAATTGCATATTTCCTCAACACACATTTAGAATACTGTAAGACAGTATTATCATTTTTGCTTCAACTATCAAACAGAATTTAAAATAAGCAAAAAGAGAAGGAAGATAAACTGTACTTCTGTGTTTTGATTATTTCCTTTGTTATTTCTTCTTACCTAATATTTCAAGAGTCCTTCTAGCATTTCTATTCTGTTTAGGGATCTTCCTTTAGCCATTCTTGTAAGGTAGAAATATCGATGACACACATCACTTACCTTCATCTGAGAATATCTTGATTTTTTTCCTTCATTTCTGATGTATACTCTCTGTGGCTATAGAATTCCTTTTAGAACTTGAAAAATGTTGTGCTACTTTCTCTGTAGTTTCTGTTGAGAATTTCACTGTCATCTGAATTGTTTTTCCTTTTAAGTCAGGTGCAATTATCCTTTAGTTACTTTCAAGAGTTTTTGGTTGTCTTCACTTATCAGCAATTTCACTATGATGTATATTGAGTAGATTATTTGGGTTTATCTTGTTTAGAATTCTCTAAGCTTCTTGAATTTTGTCTTTTCCCTATTTTGGAAGAATGTATTGCAGCCATTATTTCTTTAAATACTTTTTCTGTCTCACTCTCTTCTTCCAGGACTCCAATGACATATATATTAGATCACATGTTACTGAGGTTCTGTTCATTTTTTCCCAGTTTGTTTTGTCTCTTTTGTTTTGATTGGGCAATTTCTATTGTTCTAACTTCAAGTTCATGGATTCTAGTCTCTGTCCCCTAAATTATGCTGTGGAGCTAATTCAATTGGTTTCTTTTAATTGGGACATTGTATTTTTCAGTTTTATTATTTCTTTTTAGTTCTTCTTCTTATCTTTGATTTATCAGTTGAAACTTTCTATTTCTTCATTTGTTTCAAGCCTGCTTATAATTATCTGTTGAAACATTTTTGTGATGACAGCTTTAAAATCTTTTTTAGATAATTTAAACAACTCTCAGTATAGGTGTCTGTTGCTTGTCTCTTTTTATCCAAGTTGAGATTTTACTGGTTCTTTTCATGACAAAGAATTTTCAGTTGAAATCTGAAAAATTTGGTATTCTGATGCAGGACTTTAGGTCTTATTCAAACTTCTGGTTTTGTTGGCTTCTCTAGACACTGCTTCAGCAGGGGGCCGAGGAATGATGCTGCTTTATTACTTCCAAAAGGAAGAAAAGTCTAGATATGCCACCAGCTCCATTTGACCCCCTGGAGGAGTGGGGGAACCTCCTTACTGGTGAGTGGGGATGGCACTTCTGTTCTTCCTCAGGCCTCTGCTGGCACCATCCTGGCTGGAAGGAGTGGCGGTTCCTTGTTACTGCTCCCCATGTGGCCACCACTAAAACCATGGTGGTGGGTCTCGTTACTGCCAGGCAGTGGTAGAAATTAGGATTCTCCACTAGGCAGTGTCTGACAATACCCCAGGGGATAGAGAAGGATACCTCATTTCTGGCTCTAGAAGATGGAAGTTCCGACTTCCAAGTGATCTCCACTGGCACAGTGGGGAGAACTCTTTATTACTCAAGGTGATAAAAATCCTGGCTTCAGACTCAGTCTTCCCTTCCCAACAGGGTGTTGGAGTGTCTTGTTCTACCTCAGTTGAAAGCCAGACTTTCCATCGCACCCTGGTGTCAGTGAGGATAGGGCCACTGTTTTTTCTGTAGTGCTTGGCTGGAGTTGAGCTGGTATTGTCCATACATTTTCTGGGTTTCTGGGTAGTTCCTTTTCCGGTCTTGTGGCTAGAGAAAGCAGGCATTTGTTAAGACTTGTGTGTGTTTCTGTTTGCCAGATATTCCTGCCACAAGTCTAGAATATATGAGGCAAAAAAGAAAACCCAAAGAATGTACCATTTTATTTTCTGTTTTTTACATCATTTTAAAAGGTTTCTAAACACACACATACACACCAACCAGCCATGGCAACAACAATAACAAAACAAACAAGGAGCATGTGTCAGAGACCATCTGTGGATTTTTTTTTTTCTGAGTTGGAGTCTCACTCTGTCACCCAGACTGGAGAGCAGTGGCCGCTCCCAGCCATTGCAGCCTCAACCTGCTGGGCTCTGGCGATCCTTCCAAGAAGCTGGAACTACAGGCGTGCACCACCACGCCTGGCTAATTTTTGATTTATTGTAAAGATGAGGTCTCGTCAAGTTGCCCAGGCGGGTCTCAAACCTGCAGGCTCAGGCAATCCACTCATCTCGAACTCCCAAAGCGCTGGGATTACAGGCTAAGCCACTGAGCCCGGCTCATCTGTGGTTTAAAAACCCTAAACTATTTGCTATCTACTCTTTTACAGAAAATTTTTTTGACCTCTGGTTTAGACATAAGTTGACTTTTAGAGCAATAAAAAATATAAATCTTACAACATTTCATTTATGACATTTCTAGCACTTTCCATTTCATTCTGTAGGTCTGGATATCTGTATTGTATTTCTTCACCCTGGATAACATTCTTTTACATTTCTTTTAGGATAAATGTGCTGACCATGAATTTTCTTTGTGTTGTTTGACAAAATGTTTTTAATCTCACCTTCACTTTTAAAAGACATTTTATGAGGAAAAAACTTCTGGTTTGACATCGTTTTTCTTTCAGCTCTTTAAATGTCACTTTATTGTCTTCTGACTTGGACAGTTTTCGCTATAAAGTCTTATACGATTCTTATCTTTGTTTCATTGCATGTAGTGCATTTTTCCCTTCTGTGGCTGCTTTCAAGACTTTCTTTTTTATGTTATGTTTTCTACATTTTAAATACGACATGTCTAGACTTTTGGGGGTGGTTGAATGTATTTATTCTGTTAAGCTTTTTTGGAGAATTTGGATCTGCCGCTTTGGTGTTCGTTGTCAACTTTGGAAAACGCTTGGCTGTTATGTCTTCAAGTATTTTTGTCTGCCCTGTTTCTTGCTCTTCTTCTGCTTCTTGGGTTCTGGATATACATATGTCAGAATGTTAGATACTATCTGACAATTTCTGGATGGTCTGTTTTTTCTTCCCAATACTTTTTTCTTTTGTGTTTTGGCGGGCATAATTTATGTTGGTCTGTCTTTGAGCACTCGATTCTCTCCTCAGCTGTGCTAATTGTATTGTTGACTCCGTCGAGGCATTTCCAACTTTGATATCTCGTTCTAATTTTTAGTGCTCCCGTTTGATTATTTCTTAAAATGTCCATGGCTCTCTTGGGACTCTCTGTATGACCATTATGCTGTCTACCTTTCCCATCTGAGTTTCTGGCATGGTGACTATAGCATTTTAAAAATCTCATCTAATATCTTCAGCATCTGTGTCATATCAAAATCTGGTCTTGATACTGTTTTTGTCATTGCTGCTTTGTGTGTCTTGCACTTTTTGTTTGAAAGACAGACTTTTAAAAAAATAAACCAGTGGTAACTGATTAACTAGTATTAGTACTTGGAAACAGATAGTGGGGACATGAACTAGTGTAGGTACCTGGAAATGAACATTTTGGCTTGCTTTTGTTTTTGGCTAAGTCTTTGGTGTGAGAGTCAATCTGGTCCGAAGTTGAGCTGCGTTTGGGTTTTGGTATTGCTGCGGTCACCCTCAGTGCAATATAAGCTTCAAATTCTCCTATTTTATCTTGTTTTCAGGGTAGGGTTCTCATAATAGCACACTCAACCTTAAACAATTCATTAAAAATTTTAGATACATTCGCTTATGATGTCGATTGTCTGCTACAGTAAGCAAGTGCTTCTGCCTCATCTCTCTTTGGTGGGGCCTGCTTTGCTCAGACTTTTGGGTCTATTCTGCAACCTCAGCGCTCTGGTTTATTCAACAAAAGCTGCAATTTTGCAAATTATCCAAAATTTTTTGGTTGCACATTGAGGGCAATGCTTGTTCCAGTTTTTATTTCACATCCCAGTCAGAAGACTGACCTCCAGTGAAGCTCATTTTAAGTCTTTGACCACGCTCTTATGATCTGCCCAATCACATTTAAATTATTTAACCTCTTCGATCCAGTTTTCTGATCCATTATAGGCAGATAGACATACATCTCTCATATCTCATCCAGTTATTACTTAAGATTAAGTTAAAGATAAAAAGGCACGTATCGTCATAGAGCTCGTGATGAAAGAGCACGTTTTAATTAACCTCTACTTTCTGATACTTGATGGAGCAGATTAAGAACATTTTTGCCAATGGGATTCTTTTTAAATGACTTTTGTGTCAACCCATCAGCACAAACAATGAAGCCTCATTATTCTGTCATCCTCAGAGAATAGGCCGCGTCCTCATATATTTGAAGATGACTTTTCGGCAAAGTGAAATCTGTCACTGGAGTTGGAGGTGAGATGGTCACTCCTCCTGCCCTCTCCACCGGATCGCCTGGGCAGCATCTCCTGCAAGACGGTCCTTCGCTGGAGGATGCGCTCTCTACTGAGATGGCCCTTGCTTTTCCAGCAGTTCTTTTCAGCCCTTCGAGTGTGTCCACCCTCCAAGTTTCACACTCTATGGCTCTCCTCTTACCCACGGCCGCACCCTCTTCCCTGAGTCCTCACACCCTGCAAGTGCAGCCCCAGCTCATATCCGACGTCCCCCCTGTATATTTCTTGACAGCAGGTCTGCATGACTTCCTGCAATTTGTGCATGATTCAGAGGCTAAGGGAACACGTCAAGGTCCAGAGGTCAAAGGCAAGGACTGGCAGTCCTTACCGGAGCCCCTTCAGACTGGCTTCATGAAGGATCTGTTTCAACTGGACACTCAGAACAAGTCACGGCTCTCCACGGTCTCTGGGTTCATTTTGGGCTTCCCTTTCACCTATTAACTTCTCAAGATCATTTTCCATGAATGAAAAAACTGAAGTTGGAAAAGCTGGAAGTTCTGCTTTCTTCATTCCATCCAGTAAGATTATGTCCTGAGCCCCCAAACTCAGCTGTGATGTTTTTGAATTCTCATTGTGAGTGTTACTCCCCAGCTCTTACCCTCACGGTGTAGACATTTGACCCATTTAATGCCTGCCTGGCTTGGAATTCTCTTTCTCCTTTTCCTGGTCTCAGGAACACTCCTTGCATCTGAGCAAGACAGAACAGAACTGGAAATAGTATCAGCGCATGTAAGATTTTTCTAAAGAGAGGGAGAGAACCAAAACCAGTTTCTTACAGAAAAACCTAAGCATATTAATTTATTTTACAACCAGGGAAGAAAGCAGGGTTTCAGAGGATCTGGAGACAAGCGAGGGTGGAGCAGGGGAGACTTAGGAGAAATAAGTCCCTGAGGTCACACTTCTTGCTCTGACCAACGCTGCCGGAGGAGGTTACTTCTTTCTGGCTTCCACTTTGCTCCTTCCCCCCAAGCTGCGTGCATGTCTGAAATCTGAGACCTTTTTCCAGGTCATTTAGTCGACACATGCAAGGGGGAGCTACGTAGGAACTGTAGTGCGATTCAGTGAGCACATGTCCTGGACCCTTGCAAAGTTCTGAGGCTGAGAGATAGTAACACAGTAACTCCTGCTTTAAAAAGCGTGAGTTTTGCGGGCAAATGGACGAATAAACACCTGGCAGTCATGCAGGGCAGGAATGTGGGCACAGGGTGTGGGGGCAGGAGGGCTCAGCCAGGGAGCGCGAGGGGGCTGCTGTGCACAACTGCCATGTCTGAGGTGAGGCCGTCTTGCCAAGTGCAGAGAGGAAGATCCCAGTGGGTCCCTGTATTGACCTGTAGTAGGTTCTGTGTAGACAAGAGCATGTGTCGCCCTGGAACCCCTGCCCTGCCTCTGTCTCCCCGTTTCTCACCCCAGCAGCACTTCTTGAGCCTCTGAATTTAATGTCTCTCAACAGTAGCCTTTCGGGTGGCAATTCAGCAATCTCACAGTTTCCCACCAGCACGTCCAGCCACACCGAGTGTGGAAGGGGCCGGGACAGAGGAACTTCCTGCCCGGCCTGTGGGCGTGTACACCGACGTGGGATGTGGTGACTTCCCATAAAGGTGAAACGGGGCTCCGTGCTGGATCGCCCCACCCACACACAGGTCTCCGCCCTGGAGAAGCCCCAGCGCATGGAGGCCGAGCGGCAGGCCCGGGCGGCCCTCTGCGACGTGGCAGCCTGGACAGGATCCACACATCAGCGCAAATGGGGAGGACGTCCACATGGAGGGCTGCGGCCGGGCTGTGAGGTGGGGTCACCTCACTCACCTGATGGGCCTTACACGGCTTGGTGTGAAGGAGGGAAACGCAAGTGGGGCGGGGTGGGGGGTGCAAAGAGAGGAAACCGACAAGGCAAGGCTTTGAGATGTTTCTCGGGGAGTCAGCAGGTAGTAAGCATATAAAAACCTGGGCGGAAATGACAAGCAGTGAGTTCCTGAGAGCAGTGACCTCAGGGGAGAGAGGAAGGGGGCTGGAAGAGAGGCAGACACCAAGTGTCTCTCGATGTCTCCTTCCAAAACAAGAAGGAAGTCTTGTTCACGCCACACGCATCCCTCACTGCTGGCCTCTCTCCTCCCCTTCACCGCTGGCCTCCAAAGCATGGTCTAGACACTGCGTCTCCGTGTCCTCGAATCTTGCATTCCTCCCCCACTGTCCCCGGGAGCCTGGCCCTGGCAAGATGTGGAAGCTCCCTTCGCCCGGACCCCAAAAGCCTCCAGGTCACTGAACACCACGGTGGTGAGTGCGTGCGAACACTCCCTCCCTCTCGAATACAGAAGCATAAGGGGACATGTCGCCCATCTTTCCAGCCCGTCTCAGCATTGCCCCTGATTTGCTTTGGATTCCCTTCACGGTCTGCCTCCCGCCCCGCCTGGCTAAGCCGCTTCCCTCAGCAAGCACCTGCGGTCTCTCACCTCTCTGTCCCATGCCGCAGGGCCACCCTTGCCCACCCAGGCGTGGAGCCAGCCAGGCCCCCTGCGTACAAGCCCCGTGACCTGGAAGGGCTCCTAGCCGCCCGTCTTCAGTGTTCTCTCTGCGAGCCATGGAGGGCGGACCACATGTGAGCCTCTTGGGACAGAGCGGGCTGAGGAGGTGAGCCGCCATCTGCTGTCCCGGGCCGCCCCGGGCTCGCCTCCTGCCCTGGCGTCTCTCAGGCTGAGGGCAAGGGGGTTTGAAGCCCGCTGTGGCCACCCAGCGGAGCGCCTTGCAGGCTTCTCTCCACATTCCAGAGAGAAGACTGTGGGGGCGGCTTGCTGGGTCCCCAGGGCTGAGTTCTGCCCCTCAGCCACACCGACCTTCACGCACCGGGGCCCTTCCCCAGGGCTGCCCTCGGAAGAAGGCCTGGAGCGTGCTGCCCTGTCCACTCACGCTGACGGCCTCCCGTGTCAGTGCCCCCTGCCATTCCGGCCCATCGGGCGAGGGTCATGGGTCTCCGGGCTCTTGTCACGTGCTGTGCCTTTGCCCACCGTGTGTGTGATGGTGTGGCTGCTGATTTGCTCAACCGTGATTTGTTTTAGCATCTGCCACGTGCAGGAAACTGTACTTGATGCTGGGACATAGCAGGGAACACAGACGCCTCATCCTCACGTCCCAGGGCCCTCCAGGCCCTCGGAAGGCAGCGTGGAGGGGCAGCCCTGAGCACAGCAGGGCTCCCAGAGGAGAGGTGTGCGTGCAAAGAGTGACACAAGAGGGTGACCTGATAGGCAGCCTCCCGAGGCCCACTCTAATAACCCTTTGGGCAACAAGGGGGAGGGGCGTCCAGGCAGAGACAGCCGTGCACTCGGAGGCCCCGGCCTGTGGATGCTCACGGTGCTTGTGAGGAATCAACAATGCCAAGGGCAGATCAGGGAGAGCAGAGCCTGGGGAGAACAAAGACGCCAGTCCGGACACCGGAGGAAAGAATGCCAGAAGGGGAGAGCCCTGCGGTCTTCAGCAAGGCAGACACCTTGGATGCACGCTGGTGGTTCCTGCTTCCAAAAGCTCGCTTTGGGAGAGCCTGAGAGTGTGGCTAGCTTGGCCAGGGCTTACTCGTCTGAGACATCAGGAGGGCTGACCACAGGCCATCCCCTCGAGGGAGGCACGTGGCCCCTTCCTGCAGCTGTCTGCCCCTGCGTGTGACCTCTGATCTCATGCATGTGGCCTTGCGGTCACAAGGGCTCCTCCAGGCCATTCCTCTCAGTTCTGGGAAGGAAAAGAGGGGGACATGGGTCCCGGGCTTCCTTCTCAGGAGGTTCTGTTGCTGCTGCTGACTAATTGAGGAGGGCTGGTCACCAGGGGCTTTTGTCTGCTTTTGCCGGGATCGATGAGCTGGCACAGCACCATCCCAAGAGGATGGGGGGGAGTTTTGCTTGACCACATTGGTACCTCTAGAGAGAAACGTGTTCGTTTTAGGAGGGAGGGGCTTGCCCCAAAGGGTGTGCGCTAAGAACGGGTGTGAGCCACATGGTTAAAGTTCAGGTGGCCTTTGAGGAAAGGGTTTCAGTGCCTATCTTAGGCCCTCAGTGTCGCTGTAAAGGAACCCCTGAGGCTGGTGACTTACACAGAAAACAACTTATTTGGCGTGGTTCTGCTAGCTGGAATATTGGGCATCTGGTGAGGGCCTCAAGCAGTTTCCACTTTGTTGGAAAGGAAGGGATTCAGGGTCATGCAATGAGAGAGAAGAAAGCAGGTGAGGCTGCCAGGCTCTTGGCAACAATCAGTTCTTATGGAAAATCACAGGGTGAGACCTCCGCCTCCACCTCACCAAGGAGGGTGTGAATTCGTTCATGAGGGATCCATCCCAACCCCTCCCAGTGGGCCCACCTCCAACACTGACGACCACATCTCAGCCCGAGGCTTGGGGAGCCAACATGGAACTAGCTCATTCTGTCCTTGGCGCCCCACGTCTTGGGTCCTCCCACAGAAAAGTCCCCAATGTTTTAACCCATTTCAGCATCAACTCAAAAGTCCAAAGGCCAACGTCTCAGACTTTGGCCACTTCCTTATAGCTGTCAGCCTGTAAAATCAAAAGCAGGTTATTTGCTTCCAAGATGCAGTGGGGATGCACGCATTGGGTAAACATGCCCGTTCCAAAAGGGAACCGACCCAAAGAAAGGGGCAGCAGCCCCCTGCAAATGTGAAACCCAGCGGGGCAGACGTTAAACTTCAAAGCTCTGGAACATTTTCCCTGACTCCACGTCTTGCGTCCTGGGCACACTGCTGCCGGAGGTGGGCTCCAAGGCCTGGGTCATCCGGCCCCATGGCTTGGCTGGGTGCGGCCCACGTGGCCGCTGTCCCCAGGTCGAGTTGTGTGCCTGCAGTCTTTCCAGCCTGGGCTGTCCACGGCCAGTGGCTCCGCCATTCTGAGGTCCTGCAGGGCTCCATCCTCACAGCTCCACTAGACAGTGCCCTGGCACATGCTCTCTGTGGGGGTTCCACCCAGTGCCAGGCTTTGGATGCGTCTGCAGAAATTGAGGTGGAGGCCGCCGAGCCTCCCGCACGCTTGGATTCTGGGAACGCGCAGATTTAGCGTCACGTGGAAGGCAGCAAGGCTTGTGGCCGCACCCTCCTGAGCGCTGGCCAGAGTTCCACCTTGGTACCCAAGAGCCTTTGAGGCACGGCTGTGGCTGGAGCAGACAGGATGTGGAAAGCAGCTCCTGGAGTGGTGCCGGGCAGTGGGCTGGGCCTGTCCCCAGAAATCACTGCATGCTCCTGGCCTCCAGGCCTGGGAGGGGAGGAGCAGCCCGTAGATGTCTGAAATGCCATCGGGGCCTTTTCCCCATCGTCCTGGCTATCAGCACTTGGCTCCCTCTGAGTCACGCAAATCTCTCTAGCCAGTGATTGCGCCCAGCACCCTTTGATTCCTCGGCCAAAAGCACTTTCCCTCTCTACCACATGGGCAGGCTGCAGATTTTCCAAATTTTTATGCCCTGCTTCTCTTTTAATTAGAAGTTCCACCTCTAGGCCATCCCTCTGTTGTCACACTGATCGTGAGCTGTTAAACGCAGCTGGGCCACTTCTGGAACGCTTTTTTTTAGAAACTTCTGCTGGATACCCTAAGTCAGCACTCTCAAGCTCAGCCTTCCATAGAAGCCCTAGGCTTGGATACAATGTAGCCAAGGACTTGGCCACCACGTCGTAACAAGGGTGAACTTTGCTCCAGTTCCCAGTAAGTTCCTCATCCCGTCTGAGACCTCATCAGCATGGTCTGAACTTCCACATTTCCCCCAGCCGTTTGGTCACAACCACTTAAATGGTCTCTAAAAAGTCCCAGACTTTCTCTTGTCTTATCTTCCTCTGAGCCTTCCAAACTCTTCTAGCCTCTTTCCACTGTCCAGCTCTCAAGCTGGAACCAGGTACAACAGTTATCTCCTGATCTCTTGTGCACTCCCAGTAGGTAACTTCAGAGAATCCTTAACTTCCCTGCAGGCTGTGCTCAAGCAACGGAGAGAAGCAAATTCCCACTTACTCCCTTTTCCTAGTAGTCACGGGTTTGAATAATGTCATATCAAGGTCATCATGAGTCTTGTGATGTGTCTAGCTTTTCTATCAAGGTAATCATAAGTCTTATGATTTGCATAACTTTTGCACATAACAGCATGTAGTTTTGTCTGATGCCTTAGGCCCTGTTATCTCCCTTTACGCTACAGCAAGCTTGACTAACGCTTCTGCCAGGTGTTACTGATGAGAAGTTGTGAGATACCTCTGGCAACTGGTACCGGAAAACGTGGACCATCAGCGTCATTATTAACATTATGCAGCTGTGACCTAAGCTCTGTATAATGTCCTGCTGGCCACGTAGTCGGTGTCTGGGTACCAACTACCCTGAGCTTATAAAAGCAGACTGTCAAACTTGAAGGGTGAGCAGAACCGTTTTAGAAAGGCCAGGAGCCCGGCTCTGCTCCCTGGATTTGAATGAAGAAAAAACCTTCTTTCTACCAGTTTTCCTGCCTCTCGATTTATGGGTGCTGAGGGCAGCACCCCAGTGTTATTCGGACCATAACGCGACCGCGGAGTCTTAGCCCCCACCTCTGGACTAATTTCTGCCACTTTTTCTGTCTTAGTCCCTCCACTGTTGCTATGAAGGAATACTCGAGGCTGGGCAATTCACACAGAAAATAAGTTTATTCGGCTCACGGTTGTGCTGCCTGGGAGGCTCGGCATCTGGCGAGGGCCTCCGGCTGTTTCCACTCATGGCAGAAAATGCGGGGGAAACGGGTTGGTGTAGGGGCCACATGGCGAGAGAGGAAGCCAGGGAGCAGAAAGGTATTAGGCTCTTGGTAACAACCAGCTCTCTTAGCAGCTAAGGCAGCAAGAACTTAGTCATCGCCACTCCTGGGCGGAAGACGCCAAGCCATCCACGAGGGATCCGCCCTCCGTGAGCTGAACTCATCCCATGAGGCCCCGGTGAGACCCTCCTGGGTTCTTATGCCCCCGGCACGGAAAGACGGACACAGCAGTCATGGCAGTAGAGTCAGAGTCCAATCACTGCAAAGCAGCTAAGAGAGGAGGATGGGGGATGTTTCTCAAACCTACCTCCCCGATTATTTTAAGCTCGGGCTTTTGAAGAAATAACTTGGCAGGAGGGGGCTAGGGAATGGGCGCTGGCTGGCTGGTTGGAGATGAAGTCACGGAGATGTCAAAACCATCTTTGAGAGCAGAGCCAGTTTCCGGGCGGAGGGTCACAAAGACAGCTGACTCGTCTCTTTGGTGTGGGCCATGGGTTCGGGCAGGGCCAGATACAAGTCTGAAAAACATTTCGGAAAACTGTTTTAGGTTGTGTAGTGGTGACACTATCTCTAGGGCATGTCTCGGACCGGCAGTAAGCCCCGACAGAGAAGGAAACTAGGAAACAATGGCTGGAGACCATGGGGCTAGTCTCTAGCGGGCAGAAAGACACGCAGGGGGTGGGATCCCCGGAGATGGAAGCTGCTGAAGCCCTTCAGCTGATCAGACTTCGGGATGCCGTCGGGGAGCTCCGTGTGACCAGAGCGCTTGTTGCCCTTTAAGAGAAAGCAAGCGCACGACGCTTGCAGGCCACTCCCTCTCCACTGGGGGTCAGGGCGTGGCAGCATTCAGGGCCCTCTCACAGTCCCACCCTTGTGGCCTGTGATGAATTTCACGAAGACGGTTTCATGAAGGCGGCTCCGCCAGCCCCACCACTGGGAATCCCGTTGCCACATGAAGTCTGGGGGACAAACATCAAGACGAGCGTGGTGCCTGTCCTCAGAATCGGAGTCCGCAGGCTGGCTCCCCGCGGAAGCGGGGTCCCCCACCGGGCTCGGGGATCCGCCTAGCGGGCAGGCCCGCGAGCTCTCATTTCTTCCTCACGTGGCTGCCTAGGAGTTCCGGGGCCAGTTATGCGCCTGCGGGCTTCAAGGTAAAGCTGTTCTGCTTAAAACACTTTGTTGTTTCCTTCTTTCTTTAAGCTCACACCGACCCCACCATGTTACGTCTGGCAAAAACGGTTCACTGCTGTTGGCAGGTGGACCGTTTGCCTCTGACGGGGGTCCTCGCCCGTGGTGGGCCTGGCCCCCGCCCCCTGGGCTGGGGCTGGCCCGGCCTGGGCCCTGGGGCAGCAGCCGAGGAGGGAGAGGAGCGCTCACCCCCCAGCGTGGCGCTCTGGGAAGTCGGGCAGCAGGCTCCCCTCGGGGCCCTCTCCTCCGTTCTGTCCACACGCAGGAAGGGGATCGCAGGAGAGCCTGCAGGGGGCCACAGCCGGACGTCAGCTGACGGACGCCGCGCAGGCAAGTGGCGCCTCGGCCGGCCCGCTCTGGCTCCTAACCCATCGCGTCATTCCAACCTGCCTCCTCATCCCAGCTGAAGGCGGCCTCTCTCAGGACATCCTGCCGGCCTTCCTGGTCCACACTGTCCTCTTTTTCTCCAGCTGTGGCCTGGGCCCTGCAGGCTCTCCCCTCGCGCATTGCTCATTCCTGTCTCTCCTTCCTTAGGACTGACACGAGACAGTGAAACAGCCAGCTCCTTCCTTCCTCAGAGCAGAGCTGCTGGCAGTGGCTGGCTGAGGGAGGGCTGCATCTACGCTGGAGGGAATGAAGGTGCCTCGAGCCAGACACCTGGGCGGACGCCCTTCCTTCTCAGTCCCAGGCCTTTACGGAGAGTGTCAGAGCCTGCCAGTGGGGGAGTAGGCGCCCCCAAAGTCACTTGC
The DNA here is from genome assembly GCA_027257055.1 of Cephalopachus bancanus. Classification (NCBI taxonomy): domain Eukaryota; kingdom Metazoa; phylum Chordata; class Mammalia; order Primates; family Tarsiidae; genus Cephalopachus; species Cephalopachus bancanus. The sequence goes on along the minus strand of JAPVLO010000252.1, from coordinate 1,327,000 downwards.
CTCCTTAACGGACAAGTGTCTGGGCCGCGGAGGCCACTGGCCTGTAGGGGAGGTGACGTGTCCTGTGGGACAGGTGCCAGGGAGGAGAGGAGACCCAGCCGCCTACTGTGAGGTTAAGCCCTGCCCTTTCTCCCCTGCCCTTCTCTGGCTGACTCTCAGGAGGCCCGGGGAGCCTGGCAAGCGTATCGGTGGGTGTGCGGGCCCTGGCCCAGAGCAGCTGCCAGGGTGCGGTCCTGGCATGGGTGTTCCATTTTTGTTTTTATTGACACAATAATTGCATACATGTACTGGGTGCCGGGTGCTGTTTTGATACGTGCAAGCATCGTGTCACGCTCTAGTCAAGGTAATTGGCGTATCCATCACCTCACAGGTGCGTGGTTTCTTTGGTCTTTTTCTCAGGGGCTCCAGGAGGGACCGGCATTCGGCCAGAGTGGAGAGCCACCCCTGACGTTGTCAGCTGCCATCTGGGGTGCGCTTTTGTGTCACTCGTGCCTGGCTTGGATCGCTGCCGCGTCTTTGCAGCCTGAGCTACCGGGGGGCGGAGACGGTGGTGGCGCCCCTTCCTCCCGGCCTCCTCCTGCCCTCCTCCTCTCCCCCCCGCCCCCCCCGCCTGGTTCTCCTTCTCCTCCTCGCCTTCCTCCCCATCCCCCATCCTCCTCCCCCTCCTGCTCCTGCCCCTTCCCCTTCACCCTCCTCCGTCCATTCATGGTGCGAATGGCTAAGACCGCCCGCCTGGCAGACACGGATCCAAACCCCAGGGATGGCACTGGGAATAGAGCAGACGCAGCTCTGACCCCGCGGAGCACCGTGTTGGCGTAAGATCCCGATGGAGGGAGACGGCTGCGAGCCAACCAGTGTGGCGTGTGCCAGGCGGGGAAGGAGGCTGCAAAACCGTGAAACCGAGAGAGCTGTCCCGGCACGAGCATCGTGCTAGTTTAAATAGGCTGGGCAAGAGAGGCCGGTCTGACGGGAAAGCATCAACTCCAGGCCCGGAGAAGTATGGGCGGAGTCCAAGGGGCTGGGAGTGGGGAGGGCACTCCTGGCAGCGAGGCCGGCAGGGGCAGCGGTCCCGGGAGAGGAGCATGCCCGGCCGTGGTGACTGTGACTGTCATCTCTTTTTCCCGCTGCTTTTCCTTCCAGGGCTCCCCCTGCTATTTCTCCTTCTTCAACCTTCTACCTCCTCTTCATCCTTTGCGGGCATCACCCTCCTCGCCGCCGTCTTCGCCCAAACCCTTTCTGAGCCCCCCAGTCCCAGGCCTGCCTGATGGAAGTGGGCATCTTGGCCGTGCTTCTTCCTGATGGGAGTGGGAAGTGTCGACCTGGCGCAGCTTCATGCCTCTGGGCTTTCTTCTGTGTCTGCCTTGCATCCGGGAATGTCTTCCTACCTCCGGGCTATCTTAAAAACTATTCATTCTCCAAAACCTTGCTCAGGCATCTCTCCTAGGAAGCGGTGGGTTGACCACACACCAGAGCGGCAACAGGGCCAGGTACTGTGGCGGTCTATTAGCAGCCAGAGCCAGTGAGCACACATGGCGGCATGCCCAAGGTCGTGCAGGACCTTGGCTCCATGGCCAAGGAAGGCTTCATGCGCACGCTGGGTCGCCTCTGGTGGGCTGTGGCATTCTGCGTCACCCTATCAGGAAGCTGGATTTTCTCTGAGGGCCTGTATTTCTCTGGAAATACTGAACCCTTTCAAGCAGAGCCCGAGGAGGGCAGGTGTTCACTTGTGCTGAGTCACCCTGCTGCCGTGTGGGAGTGGAGTCCGAGGTGGCAACGTGATCCCAGGAGAGACGGCCGGGTGGGGCGGGCAGACCGCGGAGAGAGGCCGATCTGGACCTGTGCGTTTCGGAGGAAGAAGAGGCAGGGCAGCTTCGTGTCTGACCAGACTTGTGAGGGTGGGAGGTGCCCCTCACAGAGAGCAAGCCCACGGGGTGATTTTCACTGCCCGTAGCATGCTGGATGGAGCCGCTAAGAGGCAAACAGGGGCCCGAGTCTGGGGCCAGGGAGTCTGTGCTGGGGAAACTAGCGAGGAGCTTAGGGTCCTCCTGCAGGTTCTGAGGACGTGGGGAGAGGGAGTCGTGATCGCCTGGGGTCGACACAATGGGCGCGGCTTCCGGGGAGGCCCGCCTCACGGGCCAAAGCGTGCTAGGAAAGAACACCTTTGGATTTCTGCTGCATCTTTACAACCGGGGCAGCTGCATGGCACGAATGATGACAGTTCCTTCTCCTCCTTCCCCTCCTTTCGTCTTTCTCTTCTTCCCCCAGTGAGTTAATTATTCAGTCCGACAGCGAATTCATCCATCCATCCATCCATCCACACTTGCTCCAAGTTAAGCATCAGACGTTGTTTATCTCAGGGAGTGCTTCCTGCTCTGTAACTGACCCTTGCTTCCCTTTTCCTCTTGGCCGCCGGAAAGCTCAGAATCAACAAAGGTTGTCTAGTAAGTGATGCTGGCTATGCTCCGTGTGGCTGAATTTCAATTCTAGTTTTCTTGGTTTTGTAAATATACCTGTATTTTTTTCTTCATCTAAATTCTAAAATCTAAGTGTACCAGTTCTGGGCACGAATTTTGTGCGAGTGATCTTTAATGGAATGGTCAGGATTTAGGCCAACTATTAAGCAACAGGCTAATTTTTAGGAAGACAACTTTAGAGTGTAATGATTAATTTGGAGAGAGGTTGGGGAAAGGACACAGAAGAATCAAATGCTTGTAAATGTGATCGTTGGGGCCAAAATGAAAGGGTAACGAACTTCATAGTGTTGTTGGCACAAACCTCACATAGGCAGGACTAGGTCACCACAATCAAAGTGATAATGACAATATTTACAAAGTTGTAAAATGTACCTTACAGTCGTGTAGCCTTTCTAAGTTCACAAAGGGGTTTCACACTTGCTCTCCTGTTGGCATCTGTCCGTTGAAGGCACCCGCCTCTGTCTTTTTACAATAATTCAGAATCCCTTCTGACCCGGCAGGGCAATTCTGCTGACACATGGGACCAGGAAGCAGCAGTGGACAGTGTATTAGGTTTCAATCCACATGACTTTGGCCATGGTATCCACCCTCTGAGCCCTTTCTTTGGTGGGCAGAACTTGCTGCAATGATGCCACGTTTTCAGACTCAGGCAATAGTGGGAGCAAAACATGACTTATGAGTTCATTCAGCAGCGATTTCCTGGGCACCTTCACCACGTCCTGGCACTGCACTGGGCATGGAGGACACTCACCCACACTCAGTGAATCCCATTTCGTCTGTGAAATGGGGGCATTGTTTTTACATGCAGGTGACCTCTGCTCTAGGCTTCTCAAAAGGCTCCTGGGGGTGATGGTTAAAAAGCAAAGTTTAAAAAGAGCCTCTCAGGGTGGGCCTCAATGTTCCCAGGGGAAATGGGTTCTCAAGGAGTCTAACCCACCCTGGGATCTGGGAGCTGCTGCTCCAGGCGTTGTGCATCTCCAGAATCAGCCCATGAAGAAGGGTTGGAGCCAGGGACCATTCCCTGCCTCACATGCCTCCTAATTGGTTGGTAAGGGGATGGAGGATAGGGCTTTTATAAAGAAATCTGGCGAGCAAAGATTCAGCAACTGGTTCTGTCAACTTTTCTCTGGGTCCTGGGGGACTTAAGATGAAAAAGACATCTATCTTGTTCTTAAGGAATTCACAGTCTATGGGAGTGGCTGACAAGGGGGAAACTGGGCCAGGCTGGGGGGAGTAGGGTGCTAACAGAAGCAGCTCAATCAGAGGAAGCCAGGCCTTCAAGGTGTGTTATCCACAGAGACACCCTTCAAAATAAAGGCTGTGACATTTCTGGTTCTGTGACAACGGGCACATTTCTTCCTATTTCCCTTGCTAAGTACAGCTGAAAATACTGGACATTGCAGAATAAACATAAGCAGACTCTAAAGCCTGTAGAGAAGAGGGTAGACTGGCAAGGGATCCAAGGAGTTTGCTGGGTCTTCTTTCCCCCCACCCGCCATGTCTTGGACTGCGCGCTGGAGAAGCTGACAACCTAAAAATGTCAATAGGCACAAAGAAAAGAAGCTCCAGAAAAACCTGCTCTCTTCAGCTAAAGGACTAGCCTAGCATGATGGAAAACACTTAGACAATGACCCGCCACCCTAGCAAAACAGAATAAGCTGCATCTCCTGCCTCCCAGCAAAGACCATGTGGGGGGACCCCAATAGAAGCAATAAGACGCCTCTCCTAAACTGTCCTCCATTTCTGGGATGTCAATGGAGGCAGTGGGATCTGAATTTCAACCTCCAATTGGTGGTAATGAGGTAGTATTTCTTCTTTTTTTTTTTTTTGAGTTGGAGTCTCACTCTGTCGCCCAGACTGGAGTGCAGTGGCCGCTCCTGGCCACCGCAGCCTCGCCTGCTGGGCTCCGGGGATCCTTCCACCTCAGCCTTCCAAGTAGCTGGAATTACAGGCATGCGCTACCACGCCTGGCTGATTTTTTGATTTATTGTAGAGATGAGGTCTCGCTGCCCAGGCGGGTCTCGAACCCGCGGGCTCAGGCAATCCACTCACCTCAGCCTCCCAAAGGCGCGGGATTACAGGCTGAGCCACCGAGCCCGGCTATGAGGTAGTATTTCATCTCACCACCGGCATTGTGTCAGATGAAGCCTATTAACACAAAGATTTTAGTAACTTCCAGAGTTCCATAGAAAAGCACCCAAATGTCTAGGATACAATCAAAAAACACACTTTGCACTAAGAATCAGAAACAACTCAAATTGAATGAGAACAGTCAACTGATACCAGCACTGAGATGTTAAAAATACTAGAATTATTGAAGAATGGTTTTTAAAGTAGCCCTTAAAAGTCTTTGACAAGCAATTAAAAACATGGTTGAAACAAATAAAAAAATAGAAACTCACAGCAAAATAATGGCAGACATAAAGAACGAAGTGGAAATTTTAGAACTAAAATTTATAGTAACTGAAATTTTAAAAAAGCTCAGTGGATAGGCTCAATACTAGAATGGAATCTACAGAGAAAAGAATCAGTGATCTTAGAGATAGAACAATAGACATTGTCCAACCTGAAAAAGTAGACTGCAAAAGAAAATGAAAAATCAGGGTCTATGTTGGACTTTAACAAATGGTCTAACATGTGTGTCATCAGACTTCTGGAGGAAAAGAGAAAGAGAGCATGGCTGAAAAAATATTCCCTGAAATAATGGTTTGAAAATCCCCACATTTGACAAAGACATAGATCTAGAGATTCAAGAAGTTAAGCAAATATCTCAAATAGAATAAAGTAAAAAAAAAAATTCTAAGACACATCATAAGCAAACTCATACAAACTAATGATGGGGAAAATAATCTTTAAGGCAGTAAGAGAAATTGCACCTTACTTACAGGGGAAAAATGATTAGAATGACAATGGGTTTCTCATCAGAAACCATAGGGACTGGAAGGAATTGGTACAAAATCCTTTAAACGTTGCCAGTGAAAAATTCAATATCCAGTGAAAATGACTTCAGGAAAGACGGGAACATTGTCAGATGAAGAAAAACTAATAAAATTTGGCACTAGAAAACTACCTTAAAATAATGGCTAAAGAGACTTATCTAATCAGAAATAAAACAATATAAGAAGAAAGTTAGAACACCAAGAAAGAAGAATGAGCAAAACTAGATAAATACAATAGACTTTTCTTCACTATTCAGTAAATGGTTGATGGTTGAAACAAAATCATATCACTATCTGATGTAATTCTCAAAGTGTAGACAAAATACTTACAATTATATTATAAATGGGAGAATTAAAGAGATTTATATGGAGGTAAAGTTTCTAACTCAAATTAAGATACCTAGAGCAACCACTAAAATATCTATTCAAAATGCACATTCAAAACACTAGATATATCAAGATGGAATTCCAAACAAACAAACAACAAACAAAAATCAAGTATCACACAGGTGGGACAGAATAAAGAAAAAGAAAAATGAAGTAAAAAGAAAAGAAATAAAAGACAAAAATTACAATACTAGACATAGCCCTAATGTATAGCAACTATATAAATATAAATGGTCTAAATAGACTGAATAAGAGACAGAGATTGGAAGAATGTATTTTAAAATGATCCAAATATAAGTTGTCTGCAGGAAACTCACTTTAAATATAACGATATAGGTATGTTAAAAGTAAAAGAATGGAAAAATATCTAGCATGCACACATTCATCAAAATAATGGATGGCTATATTAATATGAAAGTGGTTTCAGAACAAAGGGAATTACCAGAGATAGAGGAGGACATCTCACAATGAGAACATGGTCAATCCATCAAGAAGACACAACACTTCTAAATGTGTGTAAATTAAACAACAGAGCTAAGATATGCGAAGAAAAAAAATAATCAAACCAAGCAAAGAAACAGACAACTCCTCAATTACAACTGAGAGTTCAACACCCTTTTCTCAACAATTGATAAAATATCTAGACAAAACATTGGTAGATGATTTCAGCTACCAATGGAATCTAATTGATACTTACAGAACACTTCATTCAATAACAGCAGAATACACATTTTCTTCAAGTTTTCATGGAACATTTATAGGCTAGACCATACTGTCAGACATAAAACAAACCTTAACAAATTTCAAAGAATTATAATAATACAGAGTATGTTATCTGACTACATGAGAATCAAACTAGAAATGAATAACAGAAAATAACGGGAAAAAATTCGAAACACCTAGAAACTAAAAAATTATGGATAAAGGCAAATTAAAATATATTGAATTGAATAAAAATAAAGATACAACATCTAAAATTTATGAGACAATACTAAAATTGCTGAGGGAAATGTATAGCATTAAATATTTGCATTAGAAAAGAGGAAATGTCTTATATTAATATTCTATGTTTTTATCTTAAGAAACTAGAAAAACAAGGGGAAAATAAACCCAGATCAAGTATAAAGAAGGGAATAAAGAGTAAAAATCAATAAAATTAAAAGTAGAAAAACAATAGAGAGAATCAAAAGGACCAAAAGCTTGTTCTTTGTTGAAAAGTTAAATAAAACTTGCAAACATCTAGGAAGACAGACAAAGAAAAAAGAAAGAAAAGCATTGTCCATATCATGAATAAAGTAGGATATCTCTAAAGATCATGAAGATAACAAAATGATAAGGGAATACCACAAGCAACTCTATAGACATAGATTTGTCAAGTTAAATGACATGGACTAATTCCTCAAACCACAAACTCCGACATTCATTCAATGTAAAGTGAATACTTTGACTAGCTCTGCAACTGTTAAATAAACAAATTTTTAATTAAAAATATTCTCCCAGAAAACATTCAGATCTAGATTATTTCATTAGAGAACTCTACTAAATATTTCAAAAATTAACACCAATTCTATTCAACCTCTTCTAGAAAATAAAAGAATAGGAAACACTTTTCAAAGCAATTTTGAGTTAGTTTATTCTGATGCTAAAATTAGATAGAAACAATTAAAAAAAGAAAACTGAAGTCTAATATTACTTGTAAATACAAACATTTTAACAAGACATCAACAGAAAAAATTCAGCAATGTATGAAAAGAATTATACAGCACAACCAGTCAGCTGTATTCCAGGCATGCAAGACTGGTTCAATATTTGAAGCGCAATTCATATATTAACAGACTAAAGAAGAAAAAATTGCAAGATCATATTAATTGATGCATAAAAGACAGTTGAAAAAATTCATGTCAGAGTAATGATAAAAACTAACAGAAAACTAGGATCAGAGTGAGACTTCCTAAACTTGATAAAGAACATCTACAAAAACCCTACATCTAACATCTTACTTAATAGTGAGAAAATGAATGCTTTACCCTAAGATTTGGATCAAGGCAAGAATCTTCCCACTCATCTCTTATTCAACATAATATCAAAACTCTTTGCCAGTGTAATATGGCAAGAAAGGAAATAAAAGTCATGCAAATCTGAAAGGAAGAAATACAATTGTCACTATACGCAGATGATGTGATGATCTAAGTAGAAAAATCCCTTGGAACTAATAAGTGAGTGTGGCAAGTTTCCAGGGTATAAATCCAACATAAAAATCTAATGTATTTCTATATACCAGCAATGTGTATATGGAAATTAAAATTAAATATATTATACCATTTACAATTACTCAAGAAAAATGAAATTCTCGAATTTAACCAAACATGTCCAGGAGTTGTATGCCAAAAGCTATAAAACAGAAGAAAAAAATCATATAAGATGTAAGAAAATGGAGAGATACATCATTTTCATGGATTGAAAAATTCAGCATTGCTAAGATGTCACTTATATCCAAAATGATATATAGGTCTAACACGATACATGTAAAAATTTTAGGAAGTGTTATGGCAAATATAGACAAAATTTTTAAAGAATTTACATAGAAAGGGAAAGGAACTAGAATAGGTAAAACAATTTGGATAAAGAAGAATAAAATTGGAGAAATCAGTCTACCTAATTTTGGGACTTGTAAAGTTATAGTAATCAAGGTAATGTGGTTTTGGAGGAGGGGTAAACATATCAATGGAACAAAATAGAGAACCGAGAAATTGCTCCATAAAAGTACAGCCAATTGATCTTTTTTGGGGAGTGGAGTCATAGTTATTTAGGTATACTTTATACGCATTAAAATTAATTGATTTTAAGTGTTTAATTTGATGAGCTTTAGGCCATGTGTGACCAACAACACAATAAAAATGTAGAACATTTTTTAATGCCCCTTTGCAGCCAGTCTCCTCACCCCACTCCTGACCACTGGCCACCAATGGTCTGCTTTCTGTTACTACAGTTTTGCTGTTTCTAGAATTTCATACTCATGGAACCACACGACATTATAATTTTTACAGCTACTTTTTCAAACTTTGCATAATGCTTCTGCAGTTCACCCATGTTGTTACTATTATGCTACTCACTGGAGGAAAAATTAGTCTTTTTGATAAATATGCTAGAAAATTGGGCATCCGTAGACAAAAATATAACCTTAGATCAAGTTGGCTCAAAGTGGATCATAGAATTAAATGTAAAACTATAAAGTTTGTAGAAGGAGATAAGAGAGAGAAAAATCTTTGGAAACTTGGGCTTGGTGAAGAGTTGTTAGACATGACACCATAAGCATGATTCATAAAAGAAAAAAATTGATCACTGGGCTGCATCAAAATCACAAACGCTTGCCCTGTGACAAGCTTTGTTAAGGAGCATGGAAGGACAAGCTACAGATGGAGAGAAGATTGTTCGCACACCACATATCTGACAAAGGACTCATGTCTAGAATGCCTAATGAAATTTCAATCCCTAAATTAAAGAAGCACAAGGAATCCAACTAAAAAGTAGGCAAAGGATATGAAGACATTTCACCAAGAGGAGGCACAGATGGCCAATATGCACACGAAAGATGTTCGACATCATTAGCCACTAGGAAATACAATCTAAGGTCCTGATGAGATCTTATTTCTCATCTGCTTAATTTCTTATTTATGATCTAATACTGGAACAGATGAAACAGGAAAAGAATGACAATTCCAAAGGCTGAGGTGAAGCAACTGGATTTCTCACAGTTACTGGTTGGAATGCAAAATGGTACAGGCATTCTGGAAGCACTGTGGCCATTTAAAAGACTGCATAGGGAAACCCCTTTGAGTCCCCTCCCACTGTGGGAGCTTTTCTGCCCTCTCAATAAACCCTGCTTTCAAAACAAACAAACAAACAAAACTGCATAGAACTTACCCAGGAATCATTTGGACATTTATCCAGATAAATAAAAAAATTATATTCACACAAAAATCTACATATAGATTTGCTTGTGATGGCCAAAGCCTGGAAACAATCAACATGCCCCCAGTAGGTGAACAGTTAAACAAACTATGGCGTATCCTTGCAGTGAGATACAATTCAGCAGTACCGTGGAACTGGCCTCTCCTATACTCAACAACTTGGGTGGGTCTTCAGGACATTTGGCTGGGGAAACATGCCAGTCCCAAAAGGTTACATACTGTGTGACTCCGTTTATTAAACATTCTCAGAATGAAACAGTTATGGAGAGTGAAGCCAGAGTCTTCATTGCCAGGGTTCGGGCCTGTTGGGATGGGTGGTGGTGTGACCGCTTCATAAGAGAGATGTTTGTGCGATGGACCAGTTCTATGGCTGCCTGAATCTATACGTGTGATAAAAGGGCGTAGAACCACACACCCTTTATAGCAATGTCAGTTTCCTTGCTTTGATGTTGTTCCATCTTCTGGAAAACGGAACTGTGACGGGAAACTGAGTAAAGGGGATCGGGGACCTCTCTGTATTACTTTTGAAACTTTCTGTGTGGCTCTGTGATTCTTTCACACACGAAGAGTTTGACAATCAAGAAAGAAAAACTCTGAGCAAGACAGCTGGGACTTCTCCCCAACAGAGAGCTGATAAAGGCGTGAGGAGTCCGAGGAAGAGGAAGCGCGTGACCGCTGGGCGCTTTCTTTTAATTGGAAGCGCTTTGAAAGTGGAGCGAAGACGTTGCTAGCATGGCACGAAGGACGTCCAACCGTGGGTGGAGGAGGAGCTCCAGGAGCTTTGGCCGGGCCAGGAAGACAGCCAAGGAAACGCACACGGAAAGGATGCAATCGAGACACTCGCTTGGGAAAGGTCAGCCTAGCCTGGGCCTGCGTTCGCGGAGCCAACCGCAGGCCTTGGCGGGAATTGCAGGGTTGCCGAGGGCCAAGGGGAGGCTCTGCCGCTCTGTGGTGAAGGCCCCCAGGGGCTGCTGGCAAGGCTTCTGCGGTCCTGGGGCCCCGGGCCCCGAGACCTCTCCACTGCCAGGGCCCTGCCTTGGTCAAGGCGCGAAGAAACCCCGTGAAAGCTCACCTGTCGGGGGTAACCAAGGGCAAGGTCGGCCTCGGCGTAGGACAGCTCTGCACAATAAACTAGTTTTAAAACGCTGTGTTCGGCCCTTTGGGGAGCAAAAGGCACATACGAGAGGCTTGCAGGAGGGAGAGAGGGAGAATTAATGAATGTGGTAGAGTAGATTCAATTGATAAAATGTGTGATGGGTTCTGAGAAGTGCTTCTACTGCAATCAAGCAACGTTTTTAAAAAACAGAATTAGTCATGAACAGGTTAAATATTCCCACTTCTGTCCTGCTTTTGTCATAACATGCTCCACAAGGTTTAACATACTGAAGAGAAAGAGAGTGGTTGATGCACAGCTGAAGTCAAGTTGCTGGGGCCGACCCAGGTATCTAGGAGCTCGGCAGACTAAATGCTGTACAATTTTGCACGGCGTCATCCTGCTTGTAAATCAGCCACCATCACGATTCACATCAAAGAGCATTTTAAGGGCACCAGCGTTTTGGCCACACGATTCCATCTGCAGGAGAAGTAGGGGGTGGAGATCCCTGACAGGTGGCAAAGCTTCCTCTGGATTCGGGCTGGGCCCGGTGACTCAGTTGTAGCCTATAGAGGAGAGAGGGCACATTTCACCTGTCACGAGGTAGCGTTCTCTCTCTACTGCCATCCAGGCCTTCTGGTCATGACCTAGCAAGCTGCCCTATTGGAGGGACCCACGTGGGCAGAGGCTGGGAGTGATCTGTGTCCCCCAGCCAGCAAGAAACTGGGGCCCTCAGGTAAGCAGCCGTTGAAGACCACTCCCGCTTGGAAGCGCTCTGCTCCTGCCTAGCCAAGTGACTGTAGGCCTGGACTGCAGCCCGGGGAGAGGCCCGGCCGGCTGAACTAGGCCCAGAGTCCCACCCTAGGCAAGCCGTGAGATGATAAACCATTCCGTTCTGGGCAATTTGGTAAGCAGCAATCGTTAGCTAATACGGATCTCAAGACTGTTCTATAAGATCACTGAGAAAGCACGCCGAGGATCAAATGGCCAAATGCAGAGTAGATGGCAAGGACCGCCATCAAGTTCCACCACCCTGTGTGGCAGGTGGCATTTCCAAAGGTGGTTACCATGTATCCGGCTCACCCTCACCCTGATTGCTGGCGCCACTCCGTTGGGAGCGAGGGCTCCCTGCTTCCCTGCCTGGGCGAGCCTCTGGCTGCAGCAGACTTGATGCTATTCGACTTACAAAGTTCAGTCATGGAAGGCGACGCCAGGGAGGCAGCTAACCAGCCACACAGGAGGCCACAGCTGAAGCCCCAGCAGGCAACTGACACTGGTCACGGCTGAGGGGAGGGAGCAGGGCTCCAGGGGTTCCAGCCCCAGCCTTGGAGTCCCCTCCCTGGGTGATGCCAAGTGGTGCAGAGGGGAGCCTCCTCGTGGCCAACGATGTGTCCTCCTGGTTTGACTCACCAAGTTCTGGGCTGGTTGACGAGGCAGCCACAGACACACCGGGCAGGCCACCCCACACCCAGCGTGCTGAAAGGCCAGGGCCAGGCAGAGATAAGCCGAGTCCTTGGGAGAAGCAGTCACAGCGGGTGAATGATGGCACCGACCCTCCCGGTGCCAGGCCTCTTACGCTGCATCCCCCAACCCAGGGCGCTGGAGCAGGGCCCCAGGTGAGTCAGGCCTGGGCCCCAAGGTGGAGGCACCCAGTGCTGCCTGCCCCGTGATGCCTCTCATAACAGACGGTCTCTACGTTGATTTGGAGGCCTGGCTGACCCTGTGTGGAGCAGAGGCAGAGGAGGACGTGTCTGGGCCAGCTGGGCTCTCAGTCCTGGGCCGACAGCTCTGACCCCGGAAGGCCCACCCTGCTCAGCGAACAGCCCGTGGAGGCCCACGGCCAGTGCCAGCAAAGCACCCCGGGCATGGCTGCAGTGGCTTCCTTGGTCTCCCTGCGCTCCAGTGGTGGAGCGAAGTCCTTGCAGACACGGATGTGAGGCCCCTGAGGAAAGCCCGGCAGGAAGTGGCTTCTCTGCCCCACATTCTGGTGATATTTCTGCGCTGTGTGTATCCCGGCCCCTGTGACAGTCTGCCCCTTCCGCTGGCTCCTGGTTCAAGTCTCTGCAGATGGCCCTGGTGTCTCAGAACCTTTGCAGTCCTCTGATTTTCCCCACCATGCAGCAGCAGTGAGCCGCCTGCGCGCAGGGACCAGAGGGGAGAGCGCGTCGCTCGCCTTCATAAGACGCAGGGGATGATCTGCCACGTCACAGGGCAGTTCGGGGGTGGACGAAGGGAGAACCAGGCTGCTCCGAGAAGGGAGACCGAAGCCAGCAACACCCAAGACAGTGGATCCTGGGGACAAAGAACAAATCTGCCTCTCGGGTACCAAAGGTGGGTGGTGACAGGGGAGACCCAGGCGAGTCGGAAAGACCCAGGTGTGCGACCAGGGCAACATCTGCGTGCGGGTTAGCAGGCAATGGCACGTCCTTCTTCAGGAAAAAGTCCACTGCAGAATCATATCATTCGTTCATTCCCCAAGCAGTCACTGCCTGCCTGCATGTGAAGACACACTAGACACTGGGATTCAGGAGTGACCAGACGCGCCCTGACTCTGGCCTTCACGGACGTGTCACTCTCGTGGGAGCCCAGACACAAGCCAGAGATTCTAGCAGGTAGACAGTTCATTTCAAATCTTGAAAATCACTAGGAGCGGGGAAAGGAGGGCTTGGACTTGGTCGAGTCAGGACTTCCATGAGGACGTGACAGTGACGTGAGCCTGGAGGGAGGGGCTGGTCCCAGGCATCACGCCCGCCATGCAGTGTGTGCACCCACTTCACCACTCGGACACTCACGTTCAGAGAGGGTGCGGGACCCTGTGAGTCAGGGCTCTTGACCGCACGCAGAAGCAGGTGGGCTGTTTCAGACCGGAAAGGGATTTATGTCAAAGATATGGGAAGTTTGAAAGTTCACCAGAAGGATGTAGGACCAGTTGGTAGAGGGCCTGGACGAAGGAAGCCAGGCACCTGGACCACAGGGGCACATGCCAGGGCCCAGCCCAGGAAAGACCCTGACCTGGGGGCTGGGCACTGCTGACCACCCTGTGGCCACTGACCCCAATTCCGAGTTGGAGCAGAGTTTGTGATAGGCCAAGGTGGTGTGAGGCCCACAGCATGACCAGTACATCCCTGGAATACTAACCCTGCATCCAAGACACATTCCGTCTCCTAGTCATCTGCAAAAGTGGGGGCTTATGGGGTTTGGGATAATCTCCCTTCCCAAATGGCACATTTCTGATCCATATAAGTTCATGGTCAGATAGAGCTGGACACGAGGTGTGTGTAGCGGGGGCATAGTCTCTTTCTGGTGCCCCACAGAACATAGTGGTGGGTGAGCTTGGTGGCGTGCACAGTGGGACACACATTGCATTTTGCCTTCTAAAGGATACTCATTGCATATATTTAAATGCAGAATTAGTTCACCTGTAAAATTACAAAGCATTTTATATATATTTTTTGAGTTGGAGTCTCACTCTGTCACCCAGCCTCGACCTGCCGGGCTCCGGCGATCCTTCCGCCTCAGGCTTCCAAGTAGCTGGAACTACAGGCGTGCGCTACCATGCCTGGCTCATTTTTGATTTATTGTAGAGATGAGGTCTCGCCAAGTTGCCCAGGTGGGTCTCGAACCCTCAGGCTCAGGCAATCCATTCACTTCAGCCTCCCAAAGGCGCGGGATTACAGGCTGAGCCACTGAGCCCGGCATCACAAAGCATTTTAAAACATCATAGCTATCCATCGATGATGTGGGAGAGAAATCACCCCGATGCTGTGAGACTCAACATTTCTGGACAGCAGTTTGACAATGTGTATCCAAAAACCTTGAAAATAAAGCCCGAAAATGTCACCTGGGGAATGAGGAGGGAGGAAGGTGCAGACTTGCATGAAAAACACAGGACCAACAGCCTGTGGATGGACAAGATTGCATCTGTTTGAATTCACGCGTGTGGTGGAAAAGCCCAGCCGCATTATCTTAGGCAAGAAGCTTTACCTCCCTGCCCGAGGTGGGGGTGTGGGGGTTTGAGAAAAGCAGGAGGCAGGGCTCTGCTGAGGCATCGGGCTCTGTTGCCGGATTGATGCTTCTCAGTGTGGCTTTGGTGTTGAGTCTGATGAGGGTGGGATTTCTTCTCATGGTTGAGAGTGGTCCCAGCGCCCACGCTTAGCCGCACAGAGGGTAAGTCTTCGGTCCTGCTTTCTAAGAAGCAGGCCCCAGGTGCTCTCTGATAGGCGGACTGAGTCCCATGACCTCCTGGACCGAGGACCTGGCCAGAGGCTGCCCTAGGGTGGCTCAGGCCAGGCCTGGGGGAGTCCCACTGGGGAAGTGTGCAACTCCTAGTGAAACTGGGGCTGTGGGAGGAAGAAAGAAAGAGTCTGGGGGATCAAATTAAAATGCAAAAGGGCAGGAAGAAAATACACATCGGTATTTACGATAGGAATCTCTTGATGTGGGGTTGACGGACATTTTTTTCTATGGCATGTTTTTCAGTACAACCAGAAAAATAAATAGGCGTCTCTTACACAATCAGGCAACAGGGAAGGCGGCAGTGTGGGGTCAGAGGTGTCCACTTCCCCACATGGAGCCTGGCTTGGGGCCATCGATGTCTGTCTTTCCCAGGCCTGCGTCAATTCACATGGTGCCCCCTTGTTCCCGGCGGATGGCCAGGCAGGGCCAAGGTCAGGACTTGAGTTTGGTGGCTGAGGGCGGTGCTGTGCTGTGACTGTGTGCTGGTGTCCCTCTTTTGACCGAGAAAGAAGCCAGTCTGAGGGCACAGCCAGAACCGGGAGGGGCGTCGGGGGGAAGGCAGGGGAGCCTGATTTAAAGGTGCTGAAACCCACCTTCCCTTGAAAGGCCTTTCCATTATGAGACATTCTTGCATTATTTCAGCAGTTAGTTTGAATTGCGCTTCCTGTTAACTGAAACTGATATAAATACTCGTTAACATTGGATCTATGATCACATCTAACGCATTTGAGAACAAGATTGGCCTGAGCTGTCAAGAGAGAAAAGTGACACTTCTGTGGACCTGACAACCTCCTAGGGTGTGTGGAAGTGGGAGGAGGGGCTGACCTTTCAGCAGGGCTTTCTCTCTCTGCCAGGGTCCCTCGGAAGAGGAAGCCCCACCCAGATTGGGAGGGCACAGGAATGGGGTCACACACAGATCAGAACATGACGCTGGCGAGTTCTGGGGCCTGCGTGCAGCAAGGATCTCAAAGTCTCTTTGCCTGAGTGTCCTAATTTCTACCCTGAAAGGGCTGCAAACAATGCAAGCTGAATATGACATGAAATGTGACAAAGTTTTGTTAGGCGAGAAGGAAAGCAAAGCAGCCCGGCAGATTTGAATGCGAAGCGGGATGGCCCTGCCCCTGTTCACGGACAGTCACGGACGGCTTGCCAGGCTTCGCCTCCAAAGGCTGGAGCTGGACGGTCCTGCCCCTGTGCACGGACAGGCCTGGGTGGGCTGGCTCAGGCTGCACCCGCCTCGCCCGCCTCTTTTGGTCTTGAAAGACCGAGTTAAGGGGCATGGTGGAGGCCTGCTAGCAGAGCAGCCTCTAAGAAGGGCGCCACCCTGGCAGGAGGACAGGAGTGTGCTGAGAGAGGGACAGGGCTGGGTGGTGGGAGGCCCTGGTGGCCCGAGGTTCCCGCACACACGCTTGCCTATCTGCTCACTGCCTTCGCCGCCTCCCGGAGGTTCAGCCTGCCCCCCAGGGAGGGGGTGCGCCCTGCGGTGACCCCAGCCCTCGGGTGCCTGGGACAGAAGGTGTCTGTGGAATGACAGGGAGAGCGGAGCCCGGCCGCCTCCACCCTGGGCTCCTTCCCCTGCGTGCGAGGGGAGGAGGCAGGCGGGTGCCAGGTCAGGCTCAGGCTGACCACCGAGGGCCTGGGGGCCGTGAGGGGCCACGCCCCATGCGCTCATCGACGTGTTCCCTGGGAACGACGGCCTCTCTCGAGCCAGAGTCACGTGAGAGTGACTGGGTTCACATCTCAATCTGACCGTGGAACCACATGTTAGTAAAGGCATCTAATCAATTAGCGCTAATTAATCATGAACAAACTGTGTCTCCAGCTATGAAATGCAGCTTGTTGTCCGTTTGCGATCGTTAGAAACGAAGCGACTATGGATAAGATGTGTGTGGGGAAGAGTGAGGGTAGGAAAGAAAAAAAGGTAGTGGCTAGAGTAGTGTCAAGAGGCCACTAGAATGCAGTAACCACTTTCCACAGGTGCAGAGACACATCCTTGGAGCTGAGTGGAGCCCACGTCCGTGTCCTGGGTGAGCCACCCTCCCCCTGCCTCCCCTTCCCCTTCCTGCCCTGTCAATGCTCGCGGGCCTCCCAGGAAAGCCAGGCGGCGGAAGCCCCCCTTGGTGGGCAGAACAGGACCTCATGTCCAGACACCTCTGATCCCAGAGCAGCTGCACTGTGTGGGAGTGGAGCTCAGTTGCTGGGCCAGAGCCCTGCCCGGGAGGGGACATGCATCCAGCCAGGCTGGGGAGACAGGGAGCGGGGGGACTGGAGCTCTCTGGGGATGTCAGGCGTCAAGGATCTGTTGCCTTCTCTGTGGCCTCCTTGACTGTGTGCTGCAGAAAAATAACTAACACCTTCACCGCCAGGCTCTTACAGGGCAGATTCTCCGTTTCTTTGCAAAAACAGCGGCGAATGCCTGCCCAGGGGCTGCCACGGATGGGGTGGGAGGGTGATGATGGAAGCTCTTCGTGTAAAGGCACCTCAGGCAAATGCGTGAGGGCCTCTGCAAAGGACCTCAAGGCAGGGCCAGCCAGGGCCAGTCCCGCCTTGTCGAGAACCCCGGGATCCCGGAGATCAGGTGACACACAGCAAAATCCTGCCCCTGGCAGAAGAGAGACAGGCTCCTCCGCCCCGCTGGCTGTGTCGCTTGCCTTAAAGCGGGAGTAGATGCGTGGAAGCCCAATTCAGGCCTCACTCCAGAGTGTGCCCGCTGCCGTTCTTCAGCAGGGAGCTTCCATGTTTAGCCTCCAGGTGAGGAAATCTTGAGGTGTGGTGGCTGCTGCTTCCCACACTGCGTTCTTGGGGGAGGTCGTTAGCAAGGGGCGCTCATAATGGACGAAGCATCTTCCGGTTGCACGAGCCTGCGAATCCTAACACGCCATGGTCTCGTGGCCTCTCACTCTGCTAAGCTTGGCAGGTGCCAGTGCCAGGCAGGTCCCCCCACACTGAGACTCCCTCCTGGGGTGGGAGGAGGTTGGTCTGCCGTCCAGACTTCTGCAGCTCCCACCCTCTGGGATTCCTGAGCAGGACTGACTGAAGGCTCCACCCTCCAGATCCCGGTCTGGCTGAGAGGGGTTTGCTGATTTTTCACACTGGAGGGTGGTCCCTGGGCCTCCACACTTGAGGCTGGAATTCCTCACCGCTGTGCAGGCCTTCCACAAGTTGGCTGCCTCCTTCGGTTCGTCATCCATCAAACGTTTCCTGTAGCCATGCTGTGTTCTTAGGGCCAGTTCTGGGTGCTCAGAGCTGGGCAGACCTTGGGCACCAATTATAAGATGCTCACAAGTTAGTAGAAGAAGGCAGAAAGGTGGTCACAAGAGTTACTTTTTTGAGAACTTTTTTGAGTGAGCATTTTGCACATGCTGTCTAACTTAACTTTCCAACAGTTCTGTCATTTTCCCATGGTACAGAACAGGATTCTGAAGCCCAGGGAGATTGAGGGACTTGCCTATTCAGTGAGTGGGAGCAGCCAACATGCCAGCACTGGTGGCTGTAACCCCTGTATCCGCAGCTTTCCCATAAGGATGTGCGACAGGTGCTCGACTAGGAACTGTGGGGCAGGAAGGAGGGGAGTGGAGAGTAAGGTGGCAATGGCTGTTGGAGACCAGAAGAGCTTTAAGTTTTCTGGAAGAGAAACCCGAGTCTGTCCCTCCCCCTCATCTCTCTGCCTTTCTATAGTGAGGGCTGGCTATGCTCCAGGCAGTCACTGTTCTAGGCTCTGCGGATGCAGCAGATCTCGTAATAGCAAGGAGAGAGTCATTGGTGCCCAGCTTCCCAAGAGGAGTACTTCGAAGGTGACTGTAGTGAGAGTGATATTCGGCAACGAAGTCCGTAACACTTTTCTAGGACGACTCCATGAACTGAATTGTCAGACCTCCTGTATACACTCCCTCACCCCCCAAGACTTTGCACACATCTCCCTCTGCCTGGAGCTCTTTTTGGGGTATACATTTATGAGGAACAAGTGCCACGTTGTTACATGCATAGGCTGTGTCAGTTCATGGGTCTGTCACCCATGCAACATGCGCCGTACCCGTTCGCCAATTTCTCATCACCCCTTCCTCGCACTCCCCACCCTTCCTGGTCTCTGTTATCCATCGTTCCACTCTATGCCCATGTGAACACATTTCCAGCACCTCTTTGAGCAACAATGCGTGGTGTTTGTCTTTCGGTCTGACGTGTTCCCTTGAGATGTGAGTGCTGCTGGGGAGGACATGGCTGTCTTCTTCCCTAAGCCTGGGTGGCGTTCCACAGTGTGTACATGCCCATTTCCCTCTTCAGGAGGGGGATAACTACAAGCCTGGCATCCCTGTTGGTGGGAAAACTCTCCCCAGCTCCCTGCCCACAGGAGGCACCTCAAGTCACCAGATGAGTCTCTTTTGCCTCGAGAGTGTGCCAAGGCCCACGAGGGGCCCGACAGCCCACACCCAGGCCCCTTCAAAGCACCAGCACTGGGTCACTCCCCCTGAGAGAGATGACCAGCTAGAAGCTACCAGAAGACAGCTGACATACTGTGAGGCCTCCTTGTGTTCTAAATCTCCTGTCTTTTACCTGGACCGTGGAGATCTAAGCCATGGATGATGGAGGCTGGGAGGGGAGGAAAGAGGAAGAAGAGACCCTACATCCGTCCCTGTCTGCAGGGGAGGTCCTGCACTGCACGTGAGACCTGACCTAGAGACACAGGTAAAGCAGGCTAGAGATTTAAGTCTGATGAAGACTGGATTCTAGTTTCAATGCTTGCAGATATGTCTTTAATACGAAACAGCACCTGTTCTTATGAGCTGAAAGAGGCTGGCAAGCCCCAGCATATCCTTGGAGGCTGCCAGCTGGGGAGGTAAGACGAACACGGCTCGTGTTCCCCAGCTGGGGAGGTAAGACAAACACGGCTCGCACCCACATAGTGGTGCGCTGCGGTCAGTCACATCGGTGAGCCAGTTCCGTGGGTGTCTCAGGGTCCACACTGCAGGCTAGTCGTGTCAGGGTAGCTCCCAGGTCCGCTGTGTAAGGTGCTGTCTTTGCCAGAGGCAACACGCTGGCAGCGCCTGTCCCTGTTGTGGAAGGGGCAGCTCACTCTCTCTGCCAGGACGTGTGCCAGGAGCTCAGACCAGGCCCCAGGACTTCCATGACATCCATGACCACAAAAAAAGAGCCATTGCCCATTGAATCGCTTTTTCAAGAGGGTAGACAGGATTGAATCTCACCGGGAGCTAGAACCCGTGCCATCAGCGCCAGGCGTGAGTGACATAGGGGCTGGCCCTTGGCCTCCTGCTGCTGAGGATCCTTCAGCTCTGCGCCCCCCACCCCTTCTCCCCCCTCCCTCAGTGACTCTCCTTGCCTGTTCGCTGGAGGCCAGCCCCGCATGCCAGCTGCTGTACTTCTCAAGGGACTGTCCTGTGAGATTAAGGATGCTTTATTTTTTGTGTTTGTCTTTGAAGTATTATTTGTTTGGAGAGTATTATAGACCTATTTGAGTTCACTGCTTTGGAGCCAGTTGTGCTAGGTGGGTACCTAGGCTAACTTTGTTGGACTTAGGAACAAATTGGGTTTACGAACGTGCTCTTGACACGGAACTCATTCATACATAGGGGATTTACTGTAATGAGATCTGTCCTCAGTCTTGGGGGAAGGCCTCTCCTTTCATCATTAAGTATAATGTCAATTGTAATCCTTCTAGTTTTTGTTTTTAGTATGGCTGCTTTAAAAAAATTACACTGAGCAAGTGCTATTTCTTAAATAGCACTTCTTAAAAAATTGATCACGCATGGGTGTTACATTTTGTCTATTGCTGTGTCATTTGATGGAATCACATAATTTTCCTTCTTTAGACAGTTGATATGGTAGGTCAAATTGATTTATTTTGCAATGTGGAGCCAACCATGCATACCTGGAATAAATCTCATTTGGTTGTGGCATATAATTCCTTTTAAATAATGCTGTATCTGATGCGCTGATATTTCACCGGAGACACTGAGTTTGTGTTCTAATCAATGAAAGTTAGCAGGTGGCAGTTTTCTTTGTCGTAATGTCATCGTTTCATTTTGTTATTAGAGTAAGGCTGGCATTATAGATAACTTGGGAAGTGTTTCCTCTCCTGCTACCATCTGAGAATGTGTGGAAAATCAATATTATTGCTTGCATAAATGTTAGTAGACTCCACCAATGAAGACATCTGGGCCTGGCACTTTTTAAAGAAGGTTACTAACAATTGACTCAAATTACTCACTAGATACAGGGTTCCAGTCTCCGATTTCTCCTGGGTGAGCCGTCTGAAGGAGTTGGTACACACGTGGGCTTTTTCTCTCCTGCTTCCTACACTTTTCACTGGCTACAGCATGTCCAGTCCGTATCCTCGAAGCCCCGACTCGTGTGGACTCATGCCCCCCGACTCAGGTGATACAGCAAGCCTGAGGAGGTTGGGACTCATGCCCCCTGACTCAGGTGATACAGCAAGCCTGAGGAGGTTGGGGGGAGGAATCCCCTTCCCCCAGCTGAGATCAGGTGTGCCAAAGCCGCTGCCCTTGGAACCAGACCCTTGTCACGGAGGAGGCTCTGTCACAGCAACTGCTCTGCCCCTCCCCCTGCCACAGCCAGGAGGGGAGTCTCTCCGGGATCCTCACCACGAGATCCTTGTGGAGTCCCTAGATATAAAGCCTACAGAACCACAGGGATGTGCTAAGACTACGCATGGCCCTCAGTAGTTTCCCCCTCATGCTCGTCCACACTCAGCGTCGCCACGGCCGTGTTCCCACCAGTTCATGTCTCCACAGCTTCTATTCCAGGTGAGCAGCCTCAGCTCTGTCCCTGGAAGCACTCGTTTCTTTGGATTTTGAGGTGGCCGTTTGCTCTGCAGCCTCCATTTCAGGATGGGTCCTAGAACATTGCAGATTTTCAGAGCGTCCAGCTTTCTCTTGCTGTAAGGACAAGAGTGAAGACCGTCAAGCTCTTCACACATTGGAACTGACGCCGAGAGTCCCCGGCCCTTGTGTTTCGAAACAGACTTCTTGGGGTCTCACAGAAGATCTTGGCGAGGCCCGTGTTGGGACGGCCGCTGAGCACCGAGTGGCCAGCACACCGAGCGTACAGACCAACCCTGCTTGCTTCATACGCCAGGCCATGAGCTCCATTTGGACACCTGCCTCTCAGGCTTTAATTTCTGACACATTCATCACATGACCGGAGATGTCTGGCCCTTTCATCCACAGCATTAAAGTCCAAATCAGCTCAGAAATTGCAAAAGAGGCGTCACCCTGTGGATGCCTCGGCCTTCACGCCGCCACCTTAAGGCCCACCGCTCCGTGCCCTCAGCAGCCTCCTCTCCACTGCAGAGCTCTGAGCATGCCTGTCTCTACCATTATGGCTCTGCTCCAGATCTTTCCAAAGAGGGGAGAGGCTGACATTCCCCTTCCGTGTCACGGGGAGGTGCAGCTCCAAGAGTTCCTCGAGCAAAGGTGCCCTGAGTACGCAGAGGTCCTGACCACTGTTGCTTGTGTTGGCCACAAAGACCTTACACTGCCTGCCAGGAAGATCCAGCTTTCCAGAATTCTGTCTCCGAGGGTTTCTCACTCCATGACTTCACGGCACACATCTCTCCCTCTGATAGTGACAGTTTGCATCCATCTATTCAGCCAACCATTCATGCATCGAATGTTCCTTAAGAGCTGCTGTGTTGGCATCAGACGACGAGCCGTTGGCCAAATAGACACAGCTCCTGGCTGAGTGCAATCACAGAAGCAGGGGCGCCAACCACTGGTGTCACCTTTGCCCTGAGGAGGAGAGAGCTTTGCCGGAGAAGTTCACGGTGTCGGGGGGGAGCAGATGATGGTGTCCGGTGGCCCGGGACGGCTCCTTTGATGCACTGATGTTTCTGGCGGAGTTTTGAAAGATGAGCAGGAACTGGTTGTGGGAAGAGAATGAGGAGAAAGTCCACTGCATGGAGGAAGCACGTGCAGAGCCTGGAGCTGAGAGACAGCTGGGGCCCCTCGAGGTGTCGAAAGACCGAGAGAGGGGGAGAAGGAGGAAGGAGGTCGGGGGCCAGGTCCAGGCACGCCGGGCCCCTTCAGCCTCGCCAGTGACGTGGAGGTTTTATTCTACGGTGAGTCAGAGGTTTCCGGGAGGTTTGGCAGAGAAGTGGCGTGCTCGGCAGTGTGCTCTGAAGGCCAGGCCAGTGTGGAGAATGGGTGCCAGTCAGGTCTCGGCGGGGTCAGGCCGGCCGTGGGGAGGCCTTCTGTGCGAGTCGAGGTGGGGACGGCGAAGGCATGAACTCTCAGGGATTTCTGCTCCCGGGGACAGGCAGAGCCTCTCCTGGGCCTTCGAGTCCCAGCCTGGCCGCGGCCCATGCCTCCCGCACCTCCCTGAGCTGGTTTCGCAGCACTCGGCCCCCTGACGCTGTGTCGTGTTGATGATCTTACATCACACTGCATTTCCTGTGGTGTTGATGTTCTCAGTGGACCACTTGTGCTAGGTTACCACCGGGAAGGCCCCAAGCATGCCACCTCTCCTTTCCTGCTTGACGAAATCTCACCTGCAGGAGTTAGTGCTGGTGAACTTAACCCCCCTCCCCAGGCTGACTCATGGGCAGAGTGGGAGTTAACCGTGCCGACTGCCCACTTTCCTTGCTTCAGATCCTCCTTCTCCCACCCCCCTGCTAGCTCCCCGAGGGCTAGGGCAGGGGAGGGGGACCAGAAGGAGGGAGACAGGAGTTTCTTGCTGGGCCAGCTCTTTGCATTGTTCTCTCTGGTCAAAGCATCCTGACTCTTCTGTGGCACTCAGGGATGGCAGGACCCTCTGTACTTTCCAGGCCTTGAAGAAGAGCTTCCACCTCAGGGACTGTCACCTGAGAATGCAGCCCTTCTGGGAAGGGGGCAGGTGACACGATGGAGCCCAGACCACTCAGGGTCCTGCGAACATCATCACCGACCTCCTGGCAGGAAACCTCCCGCGTCTCCGCATTCTGGCCCTACCTGACCCCTAAAGTGCCCAGCCCCTCCCCTGCCTGTCTTGCCCTCCCCGACACTGGGGGGGGGGTCTGCTGTCCTACCCTCCTGGGGACAACTGGGGGCTCTTCTCCTAGAAGAGTGGGAGGCCCACAAAACTGGAAACTCAGCCCTCCTCCAGCCAGGATGCGGTGTCCCACTCTCCAAAGTGATTCCCCAGAGGCCTCTCATTTGGCTTGGCTTGAGGTTGGGAGAAGACCACAACATTCTCTCTCTCTCTAACCTCTAAAGAAACCCATGTCTGTGAGGCTCCCTAGGCTTCTCTGGCATGTGTGAGAAGTGGCCAGTGGGTCGAAAGTAGACAACCCGGGACTGTCGAATGCTCTTTGTGGGATACAGAAACATTCATCACCCATTGGCCTCGGCTTGAAATGTTTGCCAAGATTCTGAAAACCAGGACACTGCCCATTGCAAATAGTTCTGATTTTTAAATTTCCCTCTGGAATTATGAGTCCAGTAATGACAGAGGATTGGCAAGTTCATGGTAACTAGAAAACAGTGCTCACCACACAGAGGCAGCCATACTTTCTGAAGGTGGAAGGTCTGTGTCCCAGCTGAGGAACTCGAAAGGAGGATGGCAGAAGCGATTGGCTCCTGATGGCCACCATGTTGCTTTGCAAATGCCCATTGAAAGCGACTTTGCTCTGGGACGTGGATCAACAGCAAACGGGTGTCTGGCATGGCTGAAAGGCAGACTCCGGTCTGGGGTGTGTGTCAGAAGAGGACTCAGGCCTTGAACAGGAGTGAAAGGGAGATGTGAATCCAGGGTAAGCTTGAGAGTCAGACTCAGGGCTGGGGTGTGGGTGAGCAGAGGACTCAGATCGCGAAGAAGAGTGAAGGGGAAGCCGGGCTCGGTGGCTCAGCCTGTAATCCCCCGCCTTTGGGAGGCTGAGATGAGTGGATTGCCTGAGCCCGCGGGTTCGAGACCCACCTGGGCAGCGAGACCTCCTCTCTACAATAAATCAAAAAATCAGCCGGGCGTGGTAGTAGCGCATACCTGTAATTCCAGCTACTCGGAAGGCTGAGGCGGAAGGATCGCCGGAGCCCAGCAGGTCGAGGCTGCGGCGGCCGGGAGCGGCCACTGCACTCCAGTCTGGGCGACAGAGTGAGACTCCGACTCAAAAAAAAAAGAAAAAAAAAGAGTGAAGGGGAGACGTGGGTCTCGGGTAGGCCTGAGAGCCAGACTCAGGTCTGTGCAAGTGAGCAGAGGACTCAATTCCTGCATGTCAGAAAGGATCGGGGTCGGTTCTGGGGTGTTCTTGCCCGGAGTGAAGGAGTGGGCGATGGCCTTGCATTGGGAGAGGAGCTGGCCCAGGCTTGGTACTAGAGTGACTAGAAACTCACCAGAGGCTCCTTTTAACCAAACCCTGTTTTTGTTTTTGTCTTTTGTTTGTGCTACCCTGGTACATCTTCCCTGAGCTAATCCACTGGCGTTAGTTCTTGCATTCCACAATCGACTGACCAGAAGTAGAGCGTCCTGCAGCCCCCATCATCCTGGGCTTGTGTTTCACGCCTCCTTGCCTCTGACAGAGCACTGCCATGACTTGGCTTTTGCCATATTTGCCTCTTGGTACCCCGTTTTAATTGGGGATCTTATCCCCCTCTGCATCCCGCCCTGCAGGGAACAGCAGATTCCAGCACTCCTCTATTGGCCTTGGTGATGGGAAAGCCTCGTGGGCCTTTCAGAGACGGAGTTAGGATGAAGTCAAGAGGCCCCTGCCAAGACTGGTGAGGTCCGAGGTTTCAACCCCTTGCATGCTAACGAGTGCTGTGAATGCAGACAGAAAATGCCAGAGTCCTGGAGCAGGGATGAAAGATCGTATTTCTCACACAAAAGCAGCAGCCAGGGCCTCAGCAGAGTTTCGTGGATTCCTACCCCCAAGTCCTGCAGGGGTGATGCAGTGTGCCCAGATCCAACGTGCGCGGAGCTGGGGTTGTGCAGCTGCCGAGGAACCCAGACAAGGGCCCTCGCTTTGTGAGAAAGTGTGGTGGTTGTGTTGTAATTGCTGGCCACACCGTGGTCACCTTGATCTACTTAGGTGCCATGGCAACCACCCAGCATCCACAGGCTGGTCGGCTGTGTAGCCGGGAACACTCAGCAGGAATGTGCAGTCTGCGCCAGCATTTCTAGCTCTGGAAATCTCCTAAGGACACTGCTGGCTTCTCAGCCTCATTTCACATGGGCCATCTTGAGCTAAGTTCCAGGGTCTGTTGGAACTCACAGGTGCAGTCACTCCTGGCCATGGGCCGGGCGTCAGCTGCAGGCTGCTGGTGAGGCCTGTGGGGACGCACTGTGCCCCGCCTCATCGGCTTGAGAGGCCAGGAACGCCCTCTGGCTCCCAAGGCCTCCTGTGTGGTGCCCATCCAGGCTGCCTTCTTCCTCTGCCTCTGCACTGGTCACATCGGTCCTCCTTGTGCTTCCAACACCGAAGGCTGGCTTCTTGGGTGCCGGACTCTGTCCTTGTCGTCTTTGGAGGGAGCTCATCCTGCCGGCCACATGAATGCCCTGACAATCATGTTCTCACACCTCGCCCCGTTTTTCTCCATGGCACTAAGTCCATGAGAAACGTGCTTGGTTTTTTGTCCACTGTCCCCTCCTCCCAAGACCATCAGGCTGTGTAAGCAGAGGCCTGTGCCCCGGCTGGCCCGTGGGTAAAGTCGGCCTTCACGTGTGGGCAGGCGGCGAGGGCGGGCTCAGTGGCCATGCTGTTCACGTTTGGGGAGGCTGTGGAGGTCCCTCCTGACGCGTGTGTGCTGGCCTTGGCTTCTCCAGGGTGCTGCTACTCCAGCCTTGCCTTCTGCACGCTCTGTCCTGTCCTGCGGACCCGGCCACAGCCTCGGCCCTGACACTGCGGGCGCTGTGTCATTCGGAGCCCAGAGGCCACCGGGTGGCATGTGCATCCTGCAGGCTGCCTCATTCATGGCTCCACAGTGACCCTGGGCGGGTGTGCGGGCCCCGGCGCGTAGGGCGAGGGTGACAGAAGGACCTTGCATTCCGGGGCTCACACTTGTGCAGGGAGGAGACGCTGCAGGCTGCCTCCACAAATCATCTGCTCCTCCCCTCCTTCTTCCACTTGGTCCCCCGTTCAGGCATCTACGGGAGTTTGGCTGCTCCCGAGAGAGCTCCACGGCACGGACTTGTGGCTTTGACGCCTGCTGACCACCAAAGCGGCACAGACCGGGATGCCCTGCACAGCCCATGGGGCTGACTCCTGGGTGCCCTCTGTGATGCTCTGGCTGGTCATGGCTCCATTCCTTACTCTCCTAAGGAACATTTATGTCTTAAGCATGAGGAAAAGACGTTGAACCACCAATTGGAAAACTTGAGACCCTGCTCCTAAATTTACTCTCTGGTAACTCTGTAACTTTGAGCCGTCTCTCTGAGCCTTGCTTTTCTCACTGACGTCATCTCCAAATACCTTTCAGGGGAGCTCTAGGTCGGGAATAAGCGTGTGCGACATCATTTTTTTTTCTTTTTTTTGAGTTGGAGTCTCACTCTGTCGCCCAGACTGGAGTGCATCGGCCGCTCCCGGCCACCGCAGCCTTGACCTGCTGGGCTCCGGCGATCCTTCCGCCTCAGCCTTCCGAGTAGCCTGAATTACAGGCATGCGCTACCACGCCCGGCTGAGCGACATCATTTTTAAAGAGCAAGCGGTGGAGACTTTGAATCCTTTGGCAGACGGATGGCCACGCCCAAGGGTTTGTGTCTGCCTTGCCACCTGCTTCTCCGCCGCACTTCATATGGGTGACCTGGAGCTAAGTTTCGGGGCTGTCAGAACGAACGGGTGCAGCCACTCCTGCACCTGTTTGGTATAAACTCCAGGTTAGAGTCCTGGCTTGTGCATGGAGTGAGAGATCGTACCGTGTCGAGCCCTGGTTTTATCACTGGTGGAACACAGATAGCAATGGCAGCAGTGTGGGTTCATAGGCGAGGAGACAGGAGCAGCAGCTCCTGCACAGCCCGTGGCGTGGCAGCACTCTGGACGGAGGTTCCTTCTGCAAACACACGGTGCTTTTCCTCGCTGCAGGCTCTTCAGCATGTTGTTAAAGATCCCACGTCTTCCTACCCAGGCTCTGGCTAAGGAGGTGTCTGCCATCCCTCACTCTCCGCCCGGGGGTGGCCTGAGAGGCTGGTGGGGGTGAGATGGGCGCGAGGGCCCTGAGGACAGGCTGCCCGGCCATCCACTCGCTTCCCAACATGACCCCGGTCTTGGGGATCCTGTGGCACCACGAGCAGGGGGCGAGCGGTTGCATCGGTCAACAGAGGACTGAGTAGCGAAAGATGTTTCCAGCAAAGCATCCCGCTACGGTATCTGTGGCTGCAAGTTGTTCCTGGGATATTTATAGGCTGGATGCAAATGCCAAACATATGGCGTGCTCTTCCAGAAAGACGCTTTCAGCGAGGCTGTGCGAGGTGCTCAGCCACGCTGCTCTTTCCCCCGGAGGTGCTGCTTAGCATGCTAGCAGAGGGAATAGCACGTCCAGCTGCAGAAAACTGGTATGCGGGTGTCTCCCAGAGCACCGTCTCTGATGGAAGGCTGCTTCCGTTCCTTAGTGTGGCCCTGTCTGGTCTCCGCGGTCCCTGCGGGGTTGCTCTGTGGCGAAGTGTGTGGCTGAGTTTTTCCTTCTCTTCCTGTTGCTTGACATGTGGAGGAAACTGTGAGGGATGTGGCAGGAAACCATAAGGACAGACCTTAGAGCGACCTGGAAGAAGGCCACTCATGTCTCTTAGCTTCAGCTTGCAAGCGCAGGTGTGGGGGCTGTCAATCCCGGGGTGTACTCTGCACCTTGCCTCAAGCTACCCACGCCTCTGGGCAAACACACTCCTTGTGTAGCATGTCCCCTGTGGGAGTAGGTGCCAAGAGCTAGTGCCCTGCAGAAGGCACCTGATGTCCTGGGACCGACGGTCTCCGCAGAAGCCATGCAGCGCGGCGCAGAATCAGCCTGAGGTAGTGGGGGCAGCCTGTAAGTGGGCCGTGAGTGGGCTCTGTCCGAAACAAGGGTGGTGTGTGAAATGCAAACCATTCAGCCACTACCCAGAGGGGACTGTGCATGCCTCCTTAGCAGAGAGCTTCTTCGGACTAGTTTGTTTTATTGGGCACTAAGAATATGCATAGATTTTTGTTTTTAAAGAGTAACACTCAAGCACTTAAGGTTTTGGGGGAATGGAGGCATGTGAATTAATATGAGCCTTCTAGGAAAGAAGTTGTGTGGGTCGGCACAGTGGCTCATGCCTATAATCTCAGCACTTAGGGAGGCTGAAGTGAGAGGATTGCTTGAGTAATACCAAGCGTCTTTTCTTGCCACAATGAAATAAAACTAGTAATCAGTAACAGAAGGAAAATTTGAAAATTCACACTTATGTGGAAATTAAACAACATACATCTAAACAACAAATTGGGCCAAAAAAGAAATCAAAAAGTAAATAAAAGAGTATCTTGAGAGAAGACCTACATACCAAAACATGGAAGCAACAGAAAAAGTTCTAAGAGGAGAGTTTATAGTGATAAATGACTATGTGAAAAAAATTTATATCTTGCTTTACACCACACTTTACACTTCAAAGAACTGGAAAAAGAAGAAAAACTAAGGTCAAAATTAGCCGAAAGAAAGAACAGAGAGCAGAAATAAACAAAATATAGACTAAAAAGACAGCTCCAAATCAGTGAAGCTAAAAGTTGATTGAAAAGATAGATAAAATTGACAAGCCTATAGCCAGACTAATCAATAAAAAAGAGAAAGGACTCAAATAAATAAAATTATACATAAAAGAAGAAATATTACCACTGATGTCACAGAAATGCATAAGCTCATAAGAGGTTATTAGGGACAATTATGCACAAATACACTGAATAAGCTAGAAAAAAATCCTAGAAACATGCAGTGTGCAAAGATTGAAACATGAAGATATAAAAAGACCTGAAAAAAAATTAAAGAACTCCCAACAAAGAAAATCACAGGATGAAATGGTTTCATGAGTGAATTCTACCAAACATAGAAAGAATTAATGCCAATCTTTCTCGAAGTCTTCCACAAAGTTAGAGTGCAGAGAAAAATTGAAAACTTATTCTATGAGGCCAGTGTTACTTTCATATCAAAGCCAGAAGAAGACACTACCCAAAACAAACAAACAAACAAACAAACAAATAAACAAGCAAATAAATAAGCACAGGACAGTATTTCTGATGAACAAAATGCAAAAATCCTAAACAAAATACTATCAAACCAAATTTAACAGCACATTAAGAGGATTATATACCACAATTAATTGGGATTGTTCCTGAAATGCAAGGATGGCTCAATATATGCAAATCAATAAACACTATATGCCACTTTAACAGAATAAAGAATGAAAACCATATGATCATCTCAATAGATGAAGAAAAAACATTTGACATAATTCAACATCCTTTTATAATAAAAATCTCAACAAGTTAGCTATAAAAGGAATATACTTCAATATAATAAAGGCCATATATGATAAGTTTATCGCTAACAGTACATTTAATCATAAAAAGCTGAAAACTTTTTCTCTAAGATCAGGAACAAGATAAAGATGTCCACTTTCACCACTTCTATGCAGCACAGTGCTGAAAATCTTAGCTGGGCCAATTGGGTAAGAAAAAGAAATAAAAGGCATCCAAATTGGAAAGGAAGAAATAGCATTGTTTTTGTGCATGATATGATTTTATATATAGGAAATCATAAAAATCTCTGACAAAACTGTCAGAACTAATCAAGGAATTCAGTGAAGTTGCAAGACGCAAAATCAACCTACCAAAGTCAGTTGCATTTTGCACATTAACAACAAGCTATCAGAAAAATAAAGTTTAAAAAATCCTGTTTATAATAAAATCATAAAATGCTCAAGAGTAAAGTTGATAAAGGAGGCAAAAACAGCTGTACACCAGAAACTATAAGATGTTGATAAAAAATGGAAAATTTAATGTTGTTAAAATGTCCACTTTCCAAAGTGATCTAAAGAGTCAATGCAAAATTTTAATGCCTTTACTTTTGGAATTTGAGTCTTCCCTCTTTTTTTTTTTTTTGCTAAGTCTAGCTAAATGTTTGTCACTTTTGCTAATTTTTCCGAGAAACAGCTTTTGGTTTTGCTGGTTTTCCCTGTTGTTTTTCTGTTCTGAATTTCATTATGTTCTCTCTAATCTTTATGTTTCTTTTCTTCTGCTTGCTCTAGGCTTTGTCTGCTCTGTTTTTTCCAAGTGTCTTCAAGGGTAAGATTGGGTTATTAGTTTGAGGGTCTTAATTTTTAAGGGGCATTTATAGCTATGCATTCCCATGTGAGCACTGCTTTAGCTTTTTCCTATGCATTTTTGGTAATGTATATCTTCATTTTTATTTATATCAGAACATTCTCTAATTTCTCTTGTGATTGCTTCTCTGATCTGTTTGCTATTTAAGAGTATGCCATTTAATTTCCATGCACTTGCTAATTTTTCAAATTTCTTTCAGTTACTGAGTTGTAATTTTACTTCGTTGCAGTGGAAGAACAAAATTTATATGATTTCAATTATTTAAAATTAATTGAGGCTTGCATTCTAGCCTAGTATTTGGTTTGTTCTAGGACTATTCCATGTTCTCTTGAAAAGAATGTTGTGGGGGTGGGGGTGGGGTGGAACGTAACAGCAATAAGGGTACCTGATCAAACCAGGAAAAGTGGGAACCAAAGAGAGACCCAGACTTTACCTGTATGATGACCACCTGTATATCTAATCCTGAATGGGACCACGCATCCTTAAAACTAAAAATAAAAGAATGTTTATTTTTGTGCTGTTGGGTGGATTATTACACATATATTTGTTAACTGGTTTATAGTGTTGTTTAATTTTCCTGTTTTCTATTATGTCTACTTGTTCTATCTTTATCAACATGTGGTTACTGGAGTCCCCAACTGCTATTGCTGATTTCTCAATTTTTAAAGCAATGCAATCAGTTTTTGTTTTATACTTTGGGCCTTTGTCACTAGTTGCACATATGTTTATAACTACTATATGTTTTATATATACATATATTGTGTGGTAAAGAATTTGGCCTTGTCTGATGAGATGTCTAGCGTTTGCCCCAAGCTTCTAGGAAGTAAACTGTATAAAACCTGATAGGACTTTCTTTGCTTAGGGTGGGAGCTGACCACTTCAAACCTTAGGATGATGCTGGCTTCAGTCAACAATCTCATAGCAGAGACTGTTCAGAACAGAAATACCAATCACATGGTTTATGGTTACAGGCTGACCGTGCCAAAAAGACCAACCAGGTGAATTAGGGCTGGAAAGGGTTTGGTTTAGCTGGGTTATCAATTGATGGAGAGACTGAATTCAAGCAGATGAGTAATCAATCAGTCAACCAATTGTGCCTACATAATAACACCCCTGTAAAAACTCTGAACACTATTGCTCGGGAGAGATTTCCTGGTTGGCAATATTTTGTGCATATTTTTACATACTGATGTCAGCGAAGTAGCATATTCTAACTCAGAGGGAGAGAACACCACAAACTCGGCATTTGGAGCACTCCCAGACTCTGACCGGTGTGTCTCTCATATGGCAGATTTTAACTTGTATCCTTTCCATGTAATAAATTATAATTGGAATATAATAGCTTTCAGTGAGTTCTGTTGTGAATTATTGAAACTAAAGGTGGTTTGAGGAACGTCCCTTAAACTTGCAGTTGGTGTCAAGAGTGAGGGCAGTCTTGTGGAGACCTATTCTTTCAAAATTTGTAGTTTGGTTAACTCTGGGAATATATACTGAGTCTGCAAATTGATGCATTTTTACTGAACTGTTTTATTTGTTCTCATTAAATACTATTATTGTTATAGATGCACATCCATCTTTTTCTATATGTCTAATGTATTTTTCGTTTCTTTATTTCTCCTTTAGTGCTGTGTTTTATGTTACGTGAATATTTTCTAGTGTAACATTTTCATTTCTTTAATAACTTTTCCACTATGCGGTTGTTCTAGGGCTTACCATATACATCTCAACTTATCAGATCCCACTTTATATTTACAATAACTTATTCAATTAAGATATAAAAATGTTACTTCTACATAAACCTATTCTTTCTTTTCCCCTTTTGTTATATTACTGTTATGCATAACATGAATATATATTGGGAACTTCCAAATACCTGCTTATTAGTTTAAATAATTTAATCTTTTAAAGAAAGCTGAAAGAAAGAAGAAAAAAAACATTTATTTTTAAATAGAGTTTTAAAATATGAATCCGCTTAGCTACCGTTTCTAATTCTCTTAATTTATTTCTGTGGATTTGCGTGACCATATGGTGTCATTTTCTTACTTCAATAAGCATCGCTTACTTCCTTTGTGCTATTATTTTCAAATATAATTACTTTTTTTATATGTTATTTGTTCAACAATTTAGTTATATGCATATTATTTTATTTGTTTTGTTTTGATTTTGAGTTGGAGTCTCACTCTGTCACCCAGACTGGAGTGCAGTGGCCGCTCCCGGCCACCACAGCCTTGCCTACTGGGTTCCAGCGATCCTTCCGCCTCAGCCTTCCGAGTAGCCGGAATTACAGTCGCGCGCTACCACGCCAGGCTGATTTTCTGATTTATTGTGGAGATGAGATCCCCCTGCCCAGGTGGGTCTTGAACCTGCGGGCTCAGGCAATCCACTCACCTCAGTCTCCCAAAGGCGCAGGATTATAGGCTGAGCCACCGAGCCCAGCTTACATACTATTTTATATAATAGCTTTTAAAATTATTTAAGTGTAGAAAGGAGACGAAATATGCATTTATACTGTATATTATAACTACAAAATTTAACAATGCTCTTTTTCTGTGTGTGTGCATTTGAATTACCATCTGGGGTCACTTTCTTTCAGACTAAAATCCTTCTTTTAGTATGCTTTGTTAAGTGAGTCAGCTAACAACTAATTCTCTCTGTTTGTCTTTAACTGTTTCAATGTTGTTTATGAGAGAGAGTTTTCCTAAATATAAGATGCTTGCTTAACATTTTTTCTTTCATTGCATTAAATATGCTATTCTGCTATCTTTTGGCCTCCATTAGAATCGGTTGCCTTTCTTATGATGATTCCCATGCTAGGTGATGAGTACTTTTGCTGCTGCTGTTTTCGAGATTTCCTCTTTGTCTTTCAACATTTGACTATGATGTGTCAGGATGTGTATCTCTTCTGAATTTGTCCTACCTGGAGTTCTTTCAACTTCTTGCATGAGTAGGTTAATGTTTTCTTTCATATTTAGAAAGCTTTCCGTTGTTATTTCTTAAAATATTTTCTTGTGTTTTTCTCTTTATTCTGACTCTGTTTCTCTTATGTGTATGTATGTTGGTGTGTATAACATGATCTCACATTTCTTCCGGGTTCTATTTATTTTTGTTCCGTCTTTTTTGTAGTTTTAAAAATTGCATAATTTTAATCGATCTATCTTGAAGTTCACTTATTCTTTACTCTTTTAGTTCAACTATGCTGTTGAATCCCTCTAATGAATTTTTAATTTCTTTTATTTCAACTTTTAAAAAATGATTTCTGTCTCATGGTTTGCGTTTTTTATCTGATGAGGCATTTTCATCATACCTTCCTTTACCTCTTTAACCATTTTCTTCAGTTCTTTGAAATTTTCATAATAGCTGCTATGAATCTTCATCTGCTAAGTCTAACATTTCCATCCTCTCACAGGCAGTTTCTGTTGTCTGACTTCTTTCCAGGGTATAAGTTATAATTTCCTATTTTGTTGCATGTCTTTCAACTTTTTATTGAAAATTGGGCATAGATAAAATATTGTGGTTATTTTGGATACTGCCTCCCTGGGGCTTTGGGCTACTTCTTGTTGCTTATTTGTTTAGTGACTTGGATGGACCATTTTAGTGGGTATATTTCCCCTGAAGTGTGAAGCCTCTGACGTCCTGAATGCACAGTCTTGTGCTTTCTCACTATCTCCTTAGGATGACAGTTAGTTGAGTGGAACTCTCTTCCCCAAACCTACCTTTTAAGCTCCCTATCACCGTTGATGTCACACCCGGCGATTAGGCCCTACAAATTGCCGACTGTCTTCCTGTTTTCGACAATACCCTTAGGCATAAATTTCTCCGCAGACCTTAAAATTAAATTCGGGCCCCTTTAGGGAGCATTTGTGAGCTAGTCTTAGAGTTTTGTGTTGATTCCAGGAAGTGTTCTTAGCTGTCTTTTTTCTGGTTCTTTCTGGCAAACCAGCTGGCCCTCAAGTCAGCTTAATGCATTGCTGGAGGGAACTTGTTCCTCTGAGTGCTTGCCAGCACCATCCCCATTGCTTCAGAGTCTCCTTAGGCTTGAACTTCACCACACTCTCTCTAGATAAAGTGCATTCGTTTGATGAAATCTTTGGTGCTTTTTGCTCTTATAGCTTGTCTTTCCCCCTGAACAAAACCTCCGAACCTCTGTTCCAGAGCTGGGGGCAGGGACAGTGTCTCACCTCTCTCAGAGCGATGTCTCTGCTTTACATTCAAGGTGCTGGTTGGGAATGGCAGCTACTGGTTTTCTTGGCTGGCATCTCACGCAGGGCATGGAATCTCTGCCCTACAAGTAAATTGGCTTGAGGGCAATTGGGGCCTTACTGCTTTTGGCCTGCTTCATGCCTACTTTCAGTCTCTAAGATCTTGAGTACCCTAAAATAGCTCATGTAAGTTGACTTGTCGGTGACAGAGCCTCTTCCCTACAAGCAGGGGCCAGATAGGGTAAGAGGACCCTTTCTTTCTTGGATGCACTTACTTGGACTTTGGGTTCTGCAGCACAGAGCTGGTGGGAATGAGGAGCGCTGGGGGCCTGTCCTTTCCAGAGAGATACTGTCATCCTGAACTACAAGTTTAGGGCGAAGAGGACCCTGACTTCTTGACCAGGCCTACCCAGAGTGGGGCTTTTGTCCTTCTGGGTAGGGACAGGAAGAAGGAGGGCGAAGGTTGTGGCTTAAGTGCCACACACTCTTGCTGTTCGTACCACAATTTAGGGATTTTATTGCCCAGTGATTTCTTCACCTGTTGTCTGCTCTCAGAGCAAATACCAGTGACTTAATGTTTTTTAAAAATAATTTTCAATCCGTTGTGGCTGCTTTACTGGCCAGTGGATTAATGTACCTCCTCACACCTCAGTTCAGGAGGCACATCTCTGTGGCCGGTATTCTAAAATTCTGTGGGGGAAGAGTCTGAAATGTAGCTTGACAATGTATGTCAGAGGTCTCAATGAAGTCCCTGTCTCTCAGCAGAGCAATTATATTTCTGGGACCTTATACCACAGAAATAGAAATGCAAAGGTTTATGAATAAAATTATAATTATTTTTTCGCACAGAAAAATAAAACAACCTAAAAATGATAACAGCAAAGCGGACCAGCAAATTATGATGTATCTGCAGAAGATAAGAATTTTACACCTCAATCTCTGAGATGCAAAAAGAGATGTCACGAATCTTCTTTTCTCATTTTCTTCTCATAGTAAATGCACACAACACAAAACCCACGACCTTGCCATCGGAAGTGTGCAGCTCCGTAGTGGGAGTGCTTTCATATTGCCACGGAGCCGTCACCAGCCTCCATCATCAGAACTCTTTTCATCTCGCAAAACGGAATCACTCTCGCCATTAAACACGAACTCCCCACTTCTCTCTCTTCCCCGCCAGCCCCTGGTAACTGCCATTTTACTTTAAGCCACTAGAATTTTGACTGCTCTAAGTACTTCCTGTAAGTTGACTCATCTAGCAGTTGTGTGTCCGGACCAGCCGGGGTTATTGAGGTACCTAAAGGAGGGAGTGGAGACGTAAAAGGAATACAAGACTCCTTTAGCTGCAAAGGGAGGGCACTGGGGCTAGTCCCCGAGTGGCCCCGTTTCTCTTTATTCCAAAGTTTATATACAAGCACAATACAATCAGGCATTCAAACTGCCCCAGTCTTTAACATTAAACTTCCCCTCTATCAAGGAGTGTCTGTACCCTGACTCAGACTGTTCTGCCAACATTTCATGTTAGTTTTGTCCTTGGCCAGCATTTTCTGTACTTTGTAAGACTCATACTATTCTTATCTGGACTCTGCTTTTCTAGGTAGACAGTTTCATGCTTTAACTATTTGGTCCCCGACAGTTGTGTTTGCATGACTGGCTTATATCATTTAGCATAATGTCCTCAGAGTTCATCCATGTTGCAACATGTGGCAGAATTTCCTTCCTTTTTCGGACTGGGGAGTATTTCATTGTATGTACACACCACATTCTGTTTATCCACTCATGCGTCAAAGAACATTTGAGTAGTTTCTACCTTTTGAGTTTAATGAATAATGCTGCCATGAACATTGTTATACAAAAGTGTTCAAGGCCCTACTTTTAATTGTTTTGGGCATATGTCTAAAAATGGAATTGCTGAACCATATGGCATCCTAATTTTGATTTGTTTGAGGAATCACTGAACTGTTTTCCACGGTGGCTGCACGATTTCACGTTCCTACCAGGGATGCTCAAGAGTTCCAATTTCTCCACACTCACATCCACACTTGTTGTTTTCTGATTCTTTTTGTTTGTTTGTCTGTTTGTTTTACTAATAGGCATTCTAGTGAGCGTGAAGTGGTATCTCACTTATTGCAGTTTCATTTGTGTCTCGCTGATGACAACGAAGTTCAGCATCTTCTCATGTGCTTATTGGTCATTTGCATATTTTCTTTGGAAAGATGTCTATTCAATCTTTACCTGTTTTTGAATAATTTATTTTTGTCTTTCTTGTTGTTTTTGAGTTTTGGGAGTTTTAAAAATGAATTTTGGGTATGAACCCCTTATCAGATATAAAATTTGCCGATGTTGCCTCTCATTCTGAGGGTTTCTTTGTGCCCTGTTAATAGTGCCTTTTGATACAGAACTTCTTCAGTTTTCATGAGATCCAGTTTGTCTACTTTTTCTTTTATTGCCTGAGCCTTTGGTGTTATATCAAAAAAATCGTTGCTAAGTCCAGTTTCTTGAAGGTTGTACCCTCTGCTTTCTTCTAAGAGTTTTATAGCTTTAGGGCTTATGTTTAGGCCTCTGATCCATTTTGAGTTAATTTTTCTATATAGCATCAGGTAGGGATCCAACTTCACTCTATTGCATATGGATATCCATTTTTCCCAGCATTAATTTGTTTCATGTCTCTATTTTTCTTTGTTGGTCTAACTAAAAGTTTGTCAATTTTGTTGATCTTCT
Source organism: Cephalopachus bancanus (assembly GCA_027257055.1). Classification (NCBI taxonomy): domain Eukaryota; kingdom Metazoa; phylum Chordata; class Mammalia; order Primates; family Tarsiidae; genus Cephalopachus; species Cephalopachus bancanus. The sequence goes on along the minus strand of JAPVLO010000252.1, from coordinate 1,288,719 downwards.
CAAACAGCCAACTTTATTTTTCAAAAAATTTTTATTATAAAGATGTGGGGTACAATTCAGGGTTAGGTATACAGACATTGACCATGCAGGCACCCCTGTTGATGAGGTATGCCCCTCTCTCCCCTAACAGTTTCCCTCAACTGCCAATCCAACCCTCCTTCACCGACAGTTTCCCATTACTGCCAATCACTTTCCCATAACATTACAATTGCTCAAGGTCCTCTTATGAGTGAGAATATATGGAACTTTGTTCTTTGTTTCTGTGATAAGTCACTGAGTATGATCGACTCCAAATCCATCCACGTTGCTGCAAAGTCCATATATTTGTCCTTATTTATGGCTGCATCATATTCCATTGTGTATATGTACCATATTTTTTTTATCCAGTCCAGCTTTGATGGGCAACATGGTTGGTTCCATGTTTTTGCTATTGTGAATAGAGCTGCAACAAACATACGTGTGCAGGTATATTTTTTGTAGAATAACTTGAGTTCCTCCGGGTATATTCCCAATAGGGGAATTGCTGGGTCATATGGAAGGTCAATTTCTAGTTCTTTCAGAAGTCGCCACACTGTTTTCCAGAAAGATTGTACAAGTTTGCATTCCCACCATTGGTGTAGAGGCGTTCCTTTTTTCTCCACATCCTCACCAGCATCTGTTGTTGTTTGTTTTATTAATGATGGCCATTCTTACAGGGGTTAGGTGGTATCTCAATGTGGTTTTGATTTGCGTTTCTCTGATGATGAGTGAGGCTGAGCACTTTTTCATGTGTCTGTTGGCTCCCTGTATATCTTCTTTTGAGAAGTGTCTATGCACGTCTTTTGCCCATTTTTAAAAGGAGTTGTTTGTTTTTTTCCCCTTGGTGCATTTGAGTTCCTGGTAGATCCTAGATGTTAGGCCTTTGTCAGACGTACAGTTGGCAAATATTTTTTCCCATTCTGTGGGCTGTCTCCCTGCTCTTTTGATGGTTTCTTTTGCTTTGCAGAAGAAATAATTTGATGAGATCCCACTTGTCTATCTTATTTCTTAAGGTATTGGCCTTTAGGGTTCTGGATAGGAATTGGTTCCCAGTTCCAATTTCCATAAGGGTGTCGCCTGTGTTTTCTAAGATTCTTATAGTTTGAGGTTTTACATTTAGATTTTTGATCCATTTAGAGTTAATTTTTGTGAATGGTGATAGGTAGGGGTCCTGTTTCAATCTTCTGCATGTGGTCAGCCAGTTTTCCCAGCATCATTTACTGAATAGGTTTTCCTCTCCCCAGTAGTTGTTGTTGGAGGTTTTGTGAAAGATGAGCTAGTTGAGGAATTGAGGCTTTGCTTCCGAAATCTCTATCCTGTTCCATTGACTATGTGCTTGTTTTTGTACCAATACCAGGCTGTTTTGATTACTGTAGCCTTACAGTAGAGTTTGAAGTCTGGAAGTGTGATACCTCCTGCTTTGTTTCTCTTGCTATGGATTGTTTTGGCTATTTGTGGTTGTTTATGTTTCCATGTAAATTTCTGTATTGTCATTTCCAGGTCTGAGAAGAGCTAACTTTTGATTTCAGTGACTTTCTCTATTTTTTCTAGTCTTTATTTCATTTATTCCTGTTTTAGAGATGCCACAATTCTTTTTTTTCCTTAACTCAAATTCAAACCTATTCAGTCCTTTTCCTGCCCAGAATGAAGAACATTCAACCAGTCTTTCTTAGGGTGCCCAAGAAAGGTTATGTAGAGAATCAGGAAAATCCCTCAGTCCTCCACCACTTAGCAGCAATAAGACATCACTTAGCAGTGATAAGACTTTGCCCACAGTTAAGGGGCTGCCTGAACTGTGATGGCTCTCCATTCCTGCTCTGTAAAAACCAAAGGAGGTTTTTTTTGTTGTTTTTTTGTTTTTAATGAGGGCTGGGAACGCCACACATAAAATCCAGCCCCATTGGAACAACATCTGACACTCTCCTTAGAGATCCTGCCATAGTCAGGGGTTTGGATGTTTTCAGGACCAGCCATTCCCTCACCAGCTCTGATCTGAGGGAATCTCACTCTCTGTCTCTGTCTCTGTCTCTCTCTCTTTCTCTCTCTCCTCTCTTCCTTACATATACACACCGAGTCCCTGGCGATATCCATGGTAGGGTCTTCCCAGAGTATACTCCTGACACTGGCCATCAGAGTAGCTGAAAACCCACAGCCCTGGGCTTAGCCCTGGCCCTCAGGCTACAGACTGGATTCCCCAGCATGGCCTGGGAAGTAGTCTGTCAATGCAGTCCACACCTCCAGACATCCTGCTGTGTGGAATGGATGCATCCCAGAAGCCCACCCAAATTGAAAGAGACACTGGGCTGGAGACGAGTTCATTTTCTCTTGAGCATCTTCAGAGGCTTGGTCCTGAAGCAAGGTGATATCTGGAAGCCCAACATTTGAATAGAAGCCTGTATCATTCTAGTGTTACTAGAATCTTACATATTTTTCCTTTTCTTCTCTCTCCTTCCATCCCTCCCTTCTTTACTTTCATTTAAATCTGTGATTAGTCTTGGTGAAACAAATAACTGAAGTAGGTTCCAACTTTTCTTTAAAAAGCGATTACTCAATGCCTCTAACCTTGTGTATTAAATGGTCTATCTTTAGTTCCTAATTTGAGAAGATACAGTCATTACATTGTAAATTTATACTTTTGGTTTGTCCATTCTGTTACATTGTCCTGTTTATAAAATTTTTCTCCAAAAGCACAATACTTTATTATTTTCATTTATAAAATGTTTTAATATCTGAGTGGGTAAGCCCTCCCTTGTCCTAAATTTTTCTTCAGTATTTTCTTTAATGTTGGCTATCTAGGTGGTGTTTAGAATCACTGGGTCTAGTTCCAAAAGCTGAAACAATTGAATAAAGAACAACCCCTTGGGCTTTTAATTTGGTTTCCGTTAGACTTGTCAATGTAAGAAAAATTGACATGTGCATAATATTCACTTTCCCAGTTCTGGAACAAGGGATGTTTCTCTACCTATTTATGGCGTTTCTACCCCTTAGCAGAGGGTGTCGGCGTCCTTTGTGCAGGGATGCACACAGTATCTCTAAGGTGGATAGTTCTGGGTTGGGTTGCAGTTATAAATGGCTTCTGTCTATTCTGTTCATTACATTTTCTAACTCTGTTATTGGTTTATAAGAAAACTTGGCATATCGATGATTTTGCACATTTATTTTTTGACCAGCCACTTAGTTCAAGTCTTTCCCGGTAGGAAAGTTGCCTGGTGGGGAGGCTAATCCAGGCTCCTGGGGAGGCATCAATGGCTGGAGACTGAACTACCCCCGACTCTCCCCTGGGGTCTCATCTCATAGGGAGTCGTATGAAGGGCCCCCGGTTGGCAGGGATCAGGGAGACCCAGACTTCACTCCTGTTGGTGGGCCTTTAGCTTGATGTGGGTAGAGACATGCCCTTTGACTCTGTCCATCTTGGCCTTCCTGTGCAGAAGGGGACCATTCCTAAGCACTACTGTTAACACGCAGCGAAGTGCACATACGTCCACGACACTCGTGGGCACCCTGAAGACACGGCCTGGCTGTTCTCCTTCGTCGCAGCATCAGCCGGGCCTGGCCTTGCCCTCAGCAGCAGGCTGCCTGGCAGTGCTGGGGGAAGGGGTCTTGGGCTTCTGCTGCAGAGACCCCAGGGCACGTTGGCCCCCGGGCACATTGGCACCGACCACATCACCGCTCAGGACACGGTGTGGGGCTGTCGCCTCTGACCCCTGGTGCCCTCTGGCCAGAGGCCATTTGTGGACCGTCCACATTCCATTTTGGATTCACTCGCCCATATTTCCCACGGCATGCGTCCTGGTCCATCCCCTGGGCCCTGGCCCTGGGGGGCGTCCAGAGAGTCAGATGGAGTGATGTGGTGGGGCGTGGGTGAACCCCAGGAGCCAGCAAGCTGCTAGGGTGGGTGGAACCGCCGCGACCTGAGTACTGCCCGGTCAGCGGGAACTGCTTGGGGATGGGGCGTGGGGCAGGAAGAGCTTGAGACCACGAGTTGGGCAACGGCCCCTGCAGGGAGTCCAGCCAGGCACCTGGGGCCAGTTGGGGGGAGGGGCAAGGGAGGGCGGGGGAGAGACCAGGGGAATGGGCCTGGACCCAGAGGGCGCCTTCCTCCTCCAGGGGTCTGAGGGGCTGGCTGAAGGAGAAAGGGCTCTGGGTGTGAGACCTGCTCTCGAGGCCTCCTGGACCCAGCCAGGCTCTCCGCTCCTTCCCGCCCTGCCCGACACCCCTTTGAGCTCAGCCAGCGTCTGTGCCTCGTGAGCATCAATAGGTGTAAATGATTTCTTATTGAATGTCATTTGCAAATCACTAGTTTGCTGCTCTTAACAGCACTTAAGGTCAATTACTTTAAAAATATCAATTGAAAATCACCGGTTTGCGGTTCCAAGTCTCTCTTCATGCCAATTTCCACTCTGAGTGGCGCCGTGTCTGGGTGCTGATTTCTGGGCAGCGACGTGCTCTCAGGATCCCCGGCTGACTCCTCTCTCCTGGGGAGGGCTGCGCCCCCGACGCTCACCTTGGTGCCCTCTCAAGCAGGGGCAGGACCCTGTCTGCGTGGCGCGGCCAGGGAAGCGCTCCTGGGAGGCCCAGAGAGCTGGAGTTATGCCAACCATCACTCGGATACGCCTGGCTGCCCCCAGGATTCTTGGAAAGGAAGGAGATGCTGGAGCCACTGCGCACGGAGCACCCACCCCCACCTCAGGCTGCAGTCTCCCGGATCGGCGCTTGCTCAGGAGACAGCCCACCATCACCTCTCATCAGCATGCGAATCTGCGCCCAGTCCTTGACATCCCTCCTCCCCAGGGTCTCACTGGACAGTGGAGACTTCCCCGCTTGCCAAGGGAGGTTTTGAGGATGAAGTGGAGACTGCGTGTAGGTTGTCTGGTGAATTTTCTGGCACAAGGGAAGTGGCGCGTGTGTGATCTGGGAGCGGCAGGAACAGGGGAGCAGGCGGCGGGGGGTGGGGCGGGGGCTGCTGTCGTCTTGGGACTGCTGTTTGCTGTCAGCTTGGGAAGCTTCCTCTGGGCCGTCGTGGCAGCAGCAAGGACCGCGGACCAGCTGGGGTTCTTGAGAGAGGGGACTCCTGGGCCTGACAGGGAGCACAGCCCAGAGGACCCACGCCCGCTGGGAGCGAACGCGCGTGGTGCCCTGTGAGTCAGGAGACCACCCCGAGAAAGCCTTTCCCAGGGAAACACGGCGACAGGTGGTGGAGAGGTGGATCTGGAGCCGGAGGAGGAGGCCACGGAGAGGAGGAGAAGGGGAGGAAAGATCAGGGAAGACGAGGAGAGGCAGGGGGCGCCAGCATCTTCCCTTAGCGGAGACCTCGCCACGTCCGTGCAAGGCACGCCTGACTTCTGTCGGCAGGCAGAGGAGTCGTGACGAGCCGTGGGGACAAAGATCTAATTTTCATCCATAGAGAGCGGTGACCCACGGGGTACAGCGGCTCCCTCGGAAATGCCATGCTTTGATGAACCTGGAATTGTGCTTGCTGTGATCAGCACGCGCAGGCAGAGGAGTGTGTGGCCAGACGTGATGGTCCTGCCAGGCGTGGGCTGCGGGTCTGCAGGGGAGGTTCCTGGTCTGTGAGGCCTGGTGCTCAGCCATGCCGGAGGCTGCTGTGGTGTGTCACCAAGCCTCTTTTCTAGCCTGTCATGACAGCAGGTGTGAGGCTAACGAGGAAAGACCAGACACAGGGATGGGCTGGGCCAGCGGCGGTGGGCATTCACTGATTCCTCCTGCGTGCTCGCTGGCACCTTTCGCATGATCTCACTCAGCCCTCGTAGGGGCCGGAGAGGCAGGCAGCATGGTTGCCTTCTGCAGACGACAAACCTGAAGCTCAGAAAGTGTAGCTTAGTGCTTCTCACACTTGAGTGCCCAAACCACCTGGAGATTATGATATGATGCAACTTTCGAATCAGTGAGTCCAGGGAGGGCCTAAGACTCTGCATCGACCCAGCATCCCAGTGGAGCTGGGGCTGTTGGTCTGTAGCCACACTGACGCTGGCAGGGACTTGGCAAATCCATCTGGGCCACCCTGCTGCTCACGGGGCAAAGCTGGGAAGGACTGGCTGTTGGCAGAGGGAGGGTGGGCAGGCCCAGAACGGAGGCCTCGAGGAGATACTGGGATTCACTTTGTTGACAGATTGGACCTTGGGAGACTTGTTTTTTCAACTTTATTTTGCTGTGAAGGTGTGGGGGACAAGTCAGGATTAGGTTCATAAGTCGTCCAGTGCAGGTGGAGTTTGGGCCTCCCACGGGTTCCCACTTCCCTGGTTTAGCACAGGCGCCTTCCCACCCTCCCCTGGTCGTGTCCTGCTGCTGCCAATTCCTCTCTTGTAGTACTGTGATGATGTTCAGGACCCACTTGTGAGTGAGAACATGTGGTATCCGTTCTTTGTTGCTGTGATGGATCACTGAGTATGATGGACTCTAAATCCATCCAGGTTGCTGTGAAGTCCATGATTTTCTCCTTCTCTATGGCTGTGTAATACTCCATCGTGTATATGTACCACGCTTCCTTTATCCAGTCCACTTTGGATGGGCAGCAGGGTAGGTCCCATGTTTTATTATTGTGAATAGTGCTGCAATACACGTGAGTGTGCAAGTATATTTTTTGTAGAATGGTTTGAGTTCTTTTGGGTATATTTCCAGGAGAGGGGCTACTGGGTCGTATGGAAGATCAATTTCAAGTTCTTTTAAGAATTGCTACACTGTTTTCCGTGGAGATTGAACTATTTTGCACTTCCACCAACAATGTAGAAGCATTCTCATTCTCTGCACCCTTGCCAGCATCTGTTGTTTTTTTATTTATTAATGATGGCCATGCTTACTGGAGTTAGGTGGTACCTCAGTGTGATTTTAATTTGCATTTCTCTGATGAGGAGTGAGGCTGAACATCTTTTCATGGGATCTGTTGGCTGCTCGTATGTATGTCTTCTTTTGATAAGTATCTGTGCATGTCTTTTGCCCATTTTTTAACAGAGCTGTTTCTCCTTTTCCCTTTCCACTCATTTGAGTTTCTTATAGATCCTGGACGTTAAGCCTTTGTCAGATATACAGTTAGTAAATATTTTTCCCATTCTGTGAGTTGTCTCCCCATTCTCTTGATGGTTTGTTTTCCTATGCAAAAGCTTTTGCATTTGATGAAGTCCCACTTATCTATCTTAGCTTTTGTGGCATATGCTTTCGGGGTTGCAACCAAGAATTGGTTGCCTACTCCAATGTGCACAAGGGTGCCTTCTGCATTTTCTTCTAAGATTCTTATAGTTTCAGGTTTGGTGTTTAGGTCTCTGATCCATTTAGACTTGATTTTTGTCTATGGTGGTAGGTAGGGATCCTGCTCCATTATTCTGCGTGTGGCCAGCCAGCTTTCCCAGCACCACTTTCTCAAGAAGGTCTCCTTTTCCCAGTGGTGGTTACTGATGTTAATGATAAGTTGCTTCTGGAGCCTCTATCTTACTCCATTGGTCTATATGGTTATTCCTGTAGACCTTGGGAGACTGTGAAGCCAGGGGCTGACTGATGGGCAAGTGGCCACAAAACCAGCTGTTTTGGACGCACAGGATAGAGGGGCCAGGGATGCAGGTGTCAGCGCGGGCAGCAGGCTGTGGATGGAGGGAGGCTTAACTTTTCGATGGGGGGTGGCGGGATGGAGATGAGAAGTGTCCCAATTCTTCAATGCCCCTTTGGAAACAGTTTTAAGTTAAATTCATTGAGGTCCTAGAATGTACCTAATTTAAAGATATAACTTAGCTATGCATAGTTTGTCTAGACAACTATAAAGATGTGGTTTGACTTTGACAGAGCTACACACCACACAGCCATGTACACAGTTGAGACAGAAGGCATCTCCAACATTCTCATAGCACCGTGTCTTTTCCTGTCATCAGGTCATGGAGGACCTGCCTGTGTCACTCCGCTGCCTCCTCCTTTTGGATTGCCGTGTAGTATTTCCTTGTTTGGCTATACCACACCTTGTTTATTAGTTTCCTTTTGATGGCTATTTGGATGCGTTCGAGTTCTTACTTATTTTAAGTAAACTTGCTGTGAAGATTCACGTAAAAGGACTTTGCGGTTATGTTTTCATTGCTCTTGGTTAAAGTAACGAGAAACGCATTTGCTGTGTTGCATGGTAAGCAAATGCCACATTTTTCTTTCTGAATTTCTTAAATTTCTAATTTTTCTACAATTCATTTATTCATTCACTCATTTGGTAAATGCATGGAGCATGTACTATTAATATTTGTCAGGAACAGATAGCTGGGAAAAAGGAGTTGAGTTGTTAACAAACAGAAAAGAAATAGAACAAAAACCTGGGACACTAAATGAAGCCAATTGACTATATACAACGCAAACTACAGACAAATCCACAAGGGAAAAAAGGAAAATCTTTAAAAGTACATCCCAATAGCAATAAATTCCAAAAGAAAAGAAAAAAGAGAAGAGTCTGCTCCCGTAGATGAGTAGGAATTAGCACAAGAATTCTGGCAATACCAAAAGCCAGAGTGCTTTGAAAGCTACAGAAGATTCTACCAGCTCACGAACAATGGATCCTAACCAGAATGAACTGTCTATATAATTCAGTTATAGGTGGCAAAGAAACTCAATGAGATCCAAGAGAAAGTGAACAACCAAATCGAACAGGCCACAGAACAGTCCAGGAATTGAAATTTGTTAAGGCCGTCTAAGAAAGGAGCAAACTGAACTTCTGAAACTGAAGAATTTACTGTAGGAATTTCAAAACACAGTCACAAGTCACGAGACTTAACAACAGATTAGACCAAGCAGAAGAAAAAATTTCAGAGTATGAAGATCAATTTTATTTGAATCAACACAGACAAAAATTTAAAAAAGAGAAAATTTAAAAAATAAACAGACTTCAAGATATATGGAATTTTTGTGAAGATCAAATCTATGTTTGACCATTATTCCTAACAGATGGGAGAAAATGAGAGCAACCAGGGAAAAAACCACATATAATCTGAGAAAACTTTTTTTTTCTTGCTAGAGAGATTGATACACATATATAGGAAATTCACAGAACTGTGAAATACTTTACAAGATTACCATCCCCAACACACATAGTCACGGAGTATCCAGGGTCAGCCCAAATAAAAAAATCCTAAAGGCAGCTAGAGAAAGGACAGACTATCCAACAAAGTAGACTCATCAGATGAGCAGCAGACCTCTCAGCAGAAACTCTATAAGTCAGAAGATATTGGGGGCTCATTTTTGGCATTCTTAAAGAAAAACAATGCCATCTAAGAATTTGTTACTGCACCAAACTAAGTTTCATAAGTGAAGGAGAAATAAAATCCTTCCCAGTTAAGCAAGTGCTAAGGAAACTTGTCACACCAGACCTCCCCTATAGGAGATGTTTGAGGGAGTTCTAAACATTGGAACCAAAAGAACAATACTGTCTAACACAAAAGTACATGTAAGCACACATCGCTTGCAGACTCTGCAAATCAGCCATAAAGCTAAGACTGCAAAGCAATTTTTCAACAACACCATGACAGGAACAAATCTTCACATTATCAAAAGTTAATTACATAATCAATGGCCTAAGTGCTCCACTTAAAAGGAACATAGTGACAGATTGGATAAAAACAAGACATATCCTGCCTTCTTCAGAAGACCCATCTCATTTCTAATGACACCCACAGGTTCAAGATAAAGGAATGGAGAAAGATTTTCCACACAAAAAGAAAACAAAAAAGAGGAGGGGGTCATTATTCTTGTATTGGACAAAGCAGACTTTAAACCAACAAAAGGAAAACAGGACAATGGAGGGCATCACGTAATAATAAAAAGCTCAATTCAGCAAGAAGAAATACTTGCCCTAACCTTATGTATGCACTCAGCATAGTAGCCCTCAGATTTGCAAAACAATTGCTCCTTGATCTGAGAGAGGACATAGAAGGCCACATGATGATGTCTGGAGACTTCTGAAAGCTTCATACAAATATTGGAACAGTAAATTAACAATGAAATCCTGAACTTAAATTTGACACTTGACCGATTAGACTTAACAAACATCTGCAGAACACTTTGCCCGACAATGGCAGAATATGTATCCTTATTTGCACATGGAATGTATTCTAAGATCAAGCATATACATGGTCTTAGCAAATCAAATGAAGTCTAGATAAATTCCAAAAAATCAAAATCATACCCACCATCTTTTTTGATTACAGCAGAAAAAAAAAAAAAGATAAACCAGCACCAAAAGGAACCCTCAAAATCACACAAATACATAAAAACTAAGTAACTTCTTCCTGGATAATTTTTGGTTAAACAGCAAATTAAGACAGAAAAAAAAATTATTTGAAACGAATGAAAACCAAGACAAAACTACTCAGAAGCTGAGGCAGAAGGATCAACTGAGCCCAGGCGTTGGAGGCAGAGGTGAACTGTGATTGTGCCACTGCAGTGCTGCCTAAGTGACAAAGGGAGACCCAACTCCAGCTCAAAAAAACAAAAATGAAAATCCAGAGGAAACTGATAAATTCCTGGAAACACAGAACTTTTCAACATTAAAACAGCAAGAAATTGAAACCCTGAAATGGAATCAAAGATACCCCCAAAAAAGTCCCAATTCAGACGGATTCACAGCCAAGTTCCAACAGATGTACAAGAAAGAGCTGGTACCAATCCTACTGAAATTAGTCCAAACAGTTGAGAACAATAAAGCCAATATCACATCAGTCTGATATCAAAAAATGTCAAAGACACAACAAAGAAAGGAAACTATAGGCCAATATCCCTGATGAACACAGACATACGAATTCTTAACAAGATACCAGCAAATGCAAAATGCATCCAATAGCAGCACATTAAAAAGATCTCACGTCATGATCAGGTGGACTTTACTCCCTGGATGCAAATTTGATACACAAATCAATAAACACAATCCGCCACATAAACAGAGTTAGAAACAAGAACTACATAGTCTTCTCAATAGATGCAGAAGCAGCATTCTAGAAAATTCAGCATTCCTTCATGATAAAAACTCTCAACCATCTAGGCATAAAAGGAACAACCCTCAAAATAATAAGAGCTATTTATGACAAACCCACAGACAACATCATACTGAATGAGCAGAAGTTGGGAGCACTCCCCCTAAGAACTGGAACAAGACAAGGATGCTCACTCTCGCCATTCCTATTAAACACCGTACTGAAAGTCCCAAGAGAAAGAAATAAAAAAGTGTCTAAATAGGAAAAGAGGGCATTAAAATATTTATTTTTGGAGATTATATGATTCTATATATAGAAAATCCTAACTATTTCACCAAATGACTCCTGGCACTTATAAATGACTTTAGTAAAGTCTGGAGATACAAAATCAATGCTCAAAAATCACTGGCATTCCTACACACCAACAGCACTTAAGCTGAGAATAAAATCAAGAACGCAATCCCATTTCCAATCGTCACACACACACACACAAATACCTTAGAATACAACTAACCAAAGCCGGGCTCGGTGGCTCAGCCTGTAATCCCCCGCCTTTGGGAGGCTGAGGTGAGTGGATTGCCTGAGCCCGCGGGTTCGAGACCCGCCTGGGCAGCGAGACCTCATCTCTACAATAAATCAAAAAATCAGCCGGGCGTGGTAGCGCATGCCTGTAATTCCGGCTACTTGGAAGGCTGAGGCGGAAGGATCGCCGGAGCCCAGCATCGAGGCTGCGGTGGCCGGAAGCGGCCACTGCACTCCAGTCTGGGTGACAGAGTGAGACTCCAACTCAAAAAAAAAAAAAAAAAAAAAAGAATACAACTAACCAAAGAGGTGAAAGATCACTACAATAAGAATTACAAAACATTGTTTAAAGAAATCAAAGATGACACAAATAGAAAATCATTCCATGCTCAGTGATTGGAATTATTAATATTGTTGAAATGTTCATACTGTCCAAAGCAATCTATAGATTCAGTGAAATCTCTATGAAACTACTAGTTTTATTTGTTCACAGATCTAGGAAAAAGTACTTAAATTCATATAGAGGCAAAAAAGAGACAAGTAGTCAAAGCAATCCTTAAAAAAAAAAATGAACAAATCTGGATGCATCACATTGCTGGACTTCAGACTTTACTACAAGGCTACAGTAACCAAAACAGCATGGTATTTGTAAAAAAAAAAAAAAAATAGGCACACAAACTAATGGGACAGAACAGATAACTCAGAAATAAAGCCACTGACCTACAACTAACTGATCTTTGACAAAGTGGACAAAAATAAACATCAAGGAAAGGACAGCCTGTTCGATAAATGCTCCTGGGAAAACTGGCCAACCATATGCAGAAAGATGAAGCTGGACTCCTCCCTCTTACCATATACAAAAATCGACTCAACATGGATTAAAGACCTAAATGTAGGACCTTAAACTGTAACATTCCTAGAAGAAAACTTAGGATTGTATCCTCGTTGGCAAGGGTGCCAAGAAAAGGTAACGTTCTTACACAGTTGGTGGGGATGTAAGCTGGCTCAGCCTCTGTGGAAAGCGGTTTGGAGATTTCCCAAAAAACTGAAAATATATTTGCTATATGACCCAGCAATCCTACTACTGGGTGCATGCCCAAAGGACCACAAATAATTCCACCCAAAAGACACCTACACGTGTATGTTTATTGCAGCACTCTTCACAGTAGCCAAAACGTGCATGGAGCCAACTCTGGTTCCCATCAAAGGTGAACCGGATAGAGAAAATGTGGAACACACATGCCATGAAATACTCCACAGCCATAAAAAAGAACAAAGTCACGTCCTTGGCAGCAATGTAGCTGTAGCTGGGAGCCATTATGCTAATGAATTAACACAGAAACAAAAGAGTGAATACTGTGTGTATTAGTGGTAGCTAAACACTGGGTAAACACGCACCTACGAATGGGAACAGCAGACACTTCCAAACAGGGGAGCGAATAAGGGTTGAAAACCGCCCTTTGGCTGTCATGCTCACCACTTGTGTGATGGGCTCAACAGAAGCCCAAACCTATCATCATGCAATATACCCTGCAACAAGCCTGCATAAGTAACCCCATTATCTAAAAAAATTTTTAATAAAGTTACCAGTGTCAAGTTTTGTGTAGACAATTAAAAGAACAGGCTGCAGTTGAGTATGAGTGACGGTGTAGACAAGGAAAGTTCTTGAGAAGAGGTGACGTCTAAGCCGAGAGCTGACAAAGGGAGACAGCCAAACACAGGTCTACATGTGGCAGGAGACTTCGTGCCGAGAGGGGCCACGAGAAAGAGCCGAGGGACAGAGGAGGGCTCTGTCTCCAGAGCGGGGCAGACGGAAAGGAGAGTGCCACCCACGGAGGGTGAGAGGCTGGAGACGGCCGCTGTCTTTGTCATCCTCTTCGTTTCTCATCTCCTGGTGTGTTCATCGGCCTGCTGCCTGCCTCACTCACTAGAATGTAGGCCTGTGAGAACTGAGGTTTCCTCTGGAGCGTCACCACGGCGTTCTTTGTGCTTACAACAGAGTCAGGCATGTGGGAGATCCTTACTCACCAGCTGTCAAATAATGAATACCTGAGTGAGTGAATTAACGAAAGATTTCAACAGCCCCTTGTTCAGTGCCCTGTCCTGGGTTCTGAGATCTGAATTGCGGCTACAAAATGAAATAAGACACCGTTCTTCCTCACAAAGGGTTTCCAGGCATTGGGGCAGAGAGACAAGTGGACTTCCGTGATGAGCTCCACGATAAAGGACACAAAGCCTGGAGGCAGCACGCAAGTGGCGCCTCGGGAATTCCTTGAGGAAGGAGGGTGTTCTTCAGGATTTAGCCTGGCAGGGAAGGCAGGGAGAGCAACTTAAGAAGAAGCAACAGCCAGTGCAGTTGGGTGGATGCTGAATGGAGCACCACCCCTCCGGTAAGTTGCAAGATGTTCTGTGTGGTTCCAGCCACGTGGGTGAACAAGACATGGGGCGCTCTGCAGAGACGTCTGGAGTGCATTCGGATCACCAGTGAAGGGTTTTTCGTAACGCTGAGAGACGGGATCCAATTAGTGTTAAAGCAACACAAAAGAACCCCCACCCTCCCCCCAAGAACAACTGTGACTGGCTTCCCACTGCAGATGGCAGCACCAACGCTCACTGAGCTCTGCTTCCCTTTCTCTCCTCACTGAAACAACAGTGACAGGATTCTACAAACCAGCACGCATCCCACAGTTTACCACGAAAACGATGTTGCAACGAAACAGAGCAGCCAGAATGCTCATGCATGGCTGGTCGGAGTGTAAATGGATACAAACCGTGTGGAAAACAGAGAGGTGGTCTCTACTAGCACCCACTGTGGTGTCAGTTGCACTCCTGGGTGCATACTCCACAGAGAGGCAAGCACACTTTCACCAACAAACAGACGCAAAGCATTTATACCAACACTATTCACACGGGTCCCCGAGTCGGAAACTACCAAGTGTCCATCAAAAATAGACAAATAAATGTGGGTCTCTTCACCCAGTGGGAAAACTGCAGCAGTGAGGATGCGCTCCCCTGCATGCAACGCTGCAGATTAATCCCCCCAACATGGCGCTGAATGCAGGAAGCGAGGTACCAGAGAGCCCATACTGTGCCATTCCATTCACAGAAAGTTTAAAAACAGGAAGAGCATCTCGTCAGTGCTGCTCTCAGTCAGAAGGGGGGCACCTTTGCACCTTTGTGTGGAGGGGTTTGGAGACCGGAAGGAGGCTTCAGCTCCTTCTGGGGTCCTGGTAGTAGCCCCTTTTGAACACTGATTGGGATCTTCTCTTACGATGTGTGCGATTTTCCGTCTGTCTATTGTACTTCCACAGAAACATTCTAAAAAGGCATAAACCCACAGGGACAGAAATAACATTTGGGGAACTGGAAAGCAGATGGTGAGTGGCAATTGATGCGGCTCAGCTGAGAAAATGGAATTTTTCGCTGGCAAAAGCAGAAGCCAAAAAGCAACCTGATTTACACAGTAGAATCTCCAAGAGGCCGAAGAACAGCACAAGGCACCTCTGGAAATTTATAAAACCAGGATAAATGTTTGCACATCTATTTGAGAAGCAGACAGACTCCCAGGCTTCTTCTCCAAGTCTCTGAGAGGGAGCACCTGCTTCCCCCTTCCTGGCCGGAATCGGAGGCTCGGTCTTCCGCAGAGTGTAAAACTGAGGAGTGCTGGGTAGGGCAGCAGGTGCTGCAGATTGTGGAGGTGTGTGTGCAGGAGTGGACAGCAGGGAGTATGGGAAATGCTTGCATGTCCCTGCAGGATTCCCATAGCACTGGCAGCCAGGATTCAGATGAGAGAGCAATCTCTG
The DNA here is from genome assembly GCA_027257055.1 of Cephalopachus bancanus. Classification (NCBI taxonomy): domain Eukaryota; kingdom Metazoa; phylum Chordata; class Mammalia; order Primates; family Tarsiidae; genus Cephalopachus; species Cephalopachus bancanus. Next base: position 1,273,430 of record JAPVLO010000252.1, on the reverse strand, counting down.
CAGACTCTGACCAGCCCAAGAGAAATAAAAACTTAAAGTCACCGATAATGGGGTTTCCCGAAGGGTACGTCCTCGGCTTGCCTTTCCAGGAGGATAGTCAGCAAGCCTCTGACACAGAGAGGCCCATCTGCCCTTTACTACCTCCCTCCCAAGCAAGGGGCTCAGGCTGTTTGAGGACAAATGACATAGGAAAGGCAGAGACCAAGTCAAACAACTGAAAAGCAGAAACAAAACAAACAAATCTCAGCATGAAGGAAGCAGACAGTTTAGCAAGAAGAAAACTTAAGCAAAAGATGTGCCAAGAGAGGAAAGACCAGATAACATATTCACGAAATGAGAACAAGACACTATTCTAAAAGGAAATATACAGAAAAGATAACCTTGACATTATAGAGATGACAGTAAAAGTGAAACACACCTCAGTGGAAGTTTTAGAAGGTAAATCTGAGAAACCTTTGAAGAGGGAGAGGAGGAGATAGAACAGAGGAAAAACAGAAAAACAAATTAGATAATCAACACTGGAGGTCCAAGGTAAGAATAATAAGAATTTTCAGGAAGAGCAAAACAATTAATGGGGAGAAAGTCACAAAATAACACAGTCAAGTTTTCTAGGTTTGAATGGTGCGAGTTTCCCATTTGAAAAGGCCCCCAGAACCCTAAGAACAAGGAAGACATACTAAAAACTCCTAAAAAAGGGAAAGAAACACCAACCTCACAGATTTCGCACAAAGAGTCAATATGTAGAATGCGTCAGACATTAAAGCCAGAAGATGATGGAACAATAATTTCAAAAATCTGAGGAAACCAGCTTCCAGCCTGGAATTCTGCACCCAGCAAAACCATCAGTCAAGTTCACACTTGAATAAAGATATCAAAATATTATACTCATGTGCCTTCTCTCAGAAAGCTGCTGGAGGTTGTGTAAAGAACTAAACCAAAAAAGATATAGTAATCCAGGAAACGGGGATCCCCCAATAATAGCCAAGGGAAGACCCTGTGTTGCAGCAGCACAGCAGGCAGGAAGAACAGCCAGGCCAGGCTGGAGCACGTCCCAGAAGAAACCGAAAACTTACGAAACCTAACTACATTCTCAAGTGGAGCACACGGAGAAATGACTTACTGCAGCCGAATTTAAAATACAGTAGGTTGACTGTAGATCCGTAGTCGGCTACTTTAAAGACGAAAAGAACAACAAAGAGGGAGTATACAGCAATTCAATAGACTAATTGTCAGTCGTGTGGCATTGTTTGAAACTGCTGCGTAAGTCTGCTTTGGCTGCCATAAGAGAATACCACAGACTGGATGGTTGGCACAATCCAAATTTATTGTCTCATAGTTCTGGAGGCTGGAGGTCCAAGACCAAGGTGCTGCAAGAGTTTCTCTCGAAGCCTCTCGCAGGGGCTCGCAGATGGCCACCTTCTTGCTGTGTTCTCACCTGGCCTTTTCTCTGTGCACACCCATTCCTGGAGTCTCCTCTTCCTACAAGGACACCAGACTCACTGGAGACGGCCACCCTCTTAGGACCTTATTTCGCCTTAATTACCTCCTTAAAGGTCCTGTTTCCTGATACAGGCACACTGAAGGCTAGGGCTTCAACATACGGATTTGGGGTGGGGTGAGGGAGAACACAATCCAGTCCAAAACAGCATTGTATTGTGTGAAAAGCCAACAGGAAAATATGTCAACGCAGTCAAAAATCAAGATTTTAGTATTAGAGAAATATAAAACCAAAATAGTTGACTCAAAACTCTGTAGTATTAAACTAAAATTGGAAACACCAGTTTGGATTCATGATTCCACTTTCTGAAAAATGTGTTCTTACTCTGTCCACTAAAAAAGTCTAGCTCAATGACAAATAAGTAGCAATGAGCCCACGTCATGCTCAGATTGTGGCCTCTGACTATTATATTCCACTGAAAGAAACCAGAGTTCTGTGGAGGGATGCCTGATTCCATGTCTGGGGAAGGCAATTTACAAGATGAGTCCAGAACTTCTTTTTGTATCGGGAAGCAAGGAAGTGATTCCATACTAGTGGGGTTATGTCAGATGTACGTAGGAGGACATTTTAAGGGCATCCTTCAACCAAATATGAGGCAATGAGAACACCAGAAATATAATAATTGCAGTGCATTAAATCCCATCAAGTAGATTAAAAACTCTGAGTTCACAATCATGCTTAGCAAAAAACTCACTGGTGTCATTTAGAGTCTGCTTGGGCGTCAACTCATTACTCTGAGAACAGATAAGGAGACCTAAATTAGCATTGTATCATCTTTCTTATATAAACCATGTTTTAGGGTAACCAAATAATTAAGGAGACTAGTTCTTTATAGAAAGATCCCATGCAAAAGAAATGATGGATTTTGAAAACTGTCATTTTATCACACTTAATAAAATAACTTATGCAACAATCATCAGTTAGTGAAAAGATGATAGAGGTTATTTTTAAAATGGAGAGATCAAGTTAATAAGACCTGGATTCATAAGTGAATATCAGCACCACTGGAGGTGGGGCACCCTAAAATCACATGCCTCATCAAGTGATGTATTAGAACCATGGTTCCCAGCACTCCTGGAGAGTTTTTAGAAACCTGAGCCTTGGAGTTCTACTCTCAGATATTTGGATTCTGGCATGAATCCTAGTGAACTAGAGCTCTGCAGTTGATTCTAATGTGTAGCCAAGGTCTAGTGTACCTTAACACACATCACCACTTGTGAAGTCCTTAGGCTTAATAAATCAAATCAAGCCTCCAGGACAGCGGTTCTGAAATGTTAGTAGGTGTCAGACTCCCCTGGAGGGCTTGTTAAAACACAGAGCACTGGGCCTCATGGGGATTTCTGATTCAGTTGGTTTGGGCTGAAGCCTGGGAGTTTGCTGCTAGTCCTGCACCACATGCTATGAAGCGCTGCTCAGAGGAAGTGGTTTTCAACTTCCAGACCCACGAGAAGCCCCTGGCACACTTTACAAGAATGATGTTTGGGTCTTACCTGAGGATCTGATTTCACCGGCCTGTGGTATGGCCTGGGAACTGGGATTTTAGGAAGCTTTCCAAGTGTGTTCTAAAGTGCAGCTCCCTGAGGCTCACTGCTCTAAATCAAACCACTGGTACAAAGCATGGGAGGAAGAAAGAAACAAGCCAAATGGAACTTGAGGGAAGCCGTCAGCCAAATTAGAACACAAGACGTGTTGCAGGGCAATTGACTTGGCTTCCTCAGCAAATCGAGGACGCTGAGAAAAAGAGTTAAGAGACCGCGGCGAGACTTAAGAGACAAGGGACGTCAGGGCTTGGGCCACCTCATTCGGCTGCTAATTCAGACAGCCGCTCCCACCAAAAAACATATTACACATGCTCAAGACATTGGAATTTATGTTGGCTGTTAGACAATATTAAGAAATTGTTCATCTTACGAGGTCTGATAATAACATGATGGCTATGCTTTCCAAGAGTACGTATCGAGGCATTTCAGATGAAATGAGATGTCTGGGAATCTCTTGATGCTGTCCGAGAATCCCTTTAAAATATTCCAGCAGATATGTGGGCATGAGGGTTTTGTACAATATTCTTTCTACTTTTATGTACGTTAATGAAAAGCTAAAATTAAAAAGAAAGTCACAATGAAATGACCAAATAGACAGAAAGTTTCAGTAGAGATTCTTCATGATGATGTGCCTGAATGCATTGAGAGGAGATTGATTTACATAACAGGACAGGAATGCAGAGAAAACTAAGCAAATGAAATGACCAAGTAGGTACGGACTGCAGGGACAGCACAGCATTTTGCAGGAAAGAGAAGTAGTTAGAGTATACTACATGGCTCAGCAGTAAAGTGTACTTAGCTAGTCATGATATTAAGATCAAATCCTGATCTAACTAAAATGACAAGAATGCCAAATTGGACCCAGACAAGGACGGGAAGGTCATGTAGAGAGTGGGAATCTGGGGCAATGAGCATCATCTTCCATTGTGAGCAGCCAATTAGTAATGGTCATATTGAAAAACCAAGAAAAAGCAAGGTGAACATCGCAGTTAGACACATAGAGTTAAGTATCAAAAGAATCATAAAACAAAGTAGAACTTGATGAGAATGCAGTAACCAGTCCTGTAAATCAAGGTCACATTACGCAGAATTGATAAAAAAGCCTGTGCAATCCTGTGTGTCAGCTAGCTGGAAATTCAGGGGTCTGAAAGCCAAGGACAAGCCACCTTATGACCGAAGCAGCACGAGTGTGTGGCCTCCGTCTCGGGCTTTTGCCTGGGTTCCTCATGGAGAAAGAAAGTGGGTCCACAGGGAGGGCTGCTTCCCTTCCACAGCTCTCTTTTGTTCGGTGCAAGCATTCCTGTCCGTGTGCTTGTCCTTCTGCGTGCGCACTTCTGATCAAGACCCCTGGGCTGAAGAATGGATGGGTGGTGAGAGAACAGAGACAAGGACGTGGAGTCAGAGGCCAGTGGTCATCCGGATGGGTGGGTGGAGGCTCGGGCACAACGGGGGCTTGAGAGCCAGGGTTTCCACACTGTGGGAGCCATCCGGGATCTGGAGGGTGTCGGTGGCCATTCCGCCCGTCCGACTTCCAAGCTCTCACCTTTTCAACAACGCTGGGAAAGTGTGGTGTGCTCACATTCACACACACACACACACACACACACGCACGCACACACAGCCTGTGGAATGCATGGACACTTTCTTCATTGGAAGCCGGTCCTGCAATAGTCAGTTCAAGAGGCAGGGATCTGCTCCCCTTAAAGCTACTTAAAGGTGAGGTTGGATGAAGCCTAGAAAGAGGTGTGATAAAGGGCTCCCCTGGACCTACTGTTGACCCCTAAACTCACTATCGATCTGAGATGCTGTTTCTTCTATAATGCCATGTAGAATTCCTGAACATTTGGACAAGCTAGACAGCCGACTGATTTTTCAGTTTTCCCTTCAATCCCGCATGTGCATCAGCCTTGAATGCTGCAAGCAGTGGCTTTCGGAGACCGGGGCTTTGTGCAGCCATGGTGGGAATGCATGCGGGGCCTCAGGGGTGGGATTCAGGTTGTGCTTTGGGACTTGTCAGAGCCAGTTCCCGTAACGGAAATGGCTGAGTTCCTGGCTTCCCCTAAGCTCTGGGGGCAGTGTGTCCTTGTTGCCATAGAGTTGCTAATAAGTTTTCCGTTTGAATATGCACATTTCGTGAGGAAAACAATCACTCAAGATTCTCTAAACATGTTTATGGGACTAGTTCTAGTCAGTTCTAGCAGACCTCTGTAAGAAGCACGTCCAAGGAGCAAACCAAACCTTCCTTCAAAAGGGGAGATGGCTAGGGAACTTCTTGTCATGACTGCACCTGACAGCACAAACGAATTGTAAGTGCAGCCTTTTCTACCAGGTCCTAGGTGGGCGGGACTGCCTTGGGCACCCCTTAAGAGCTGGACGTACCCACACCCCAACACCACACCCGCCACATTTGGCTTCTCTGAGTTTTTAGCTTCGTTTCCCATCAGCCCAGATGCCCATGTGTACTCATCAGTCGTAGAGGTGCAGCCCCCGTCTCAGGAGGGCCAGTGTCGTGGCGGGAGCTTTCCCTGACTCCCATCTGCAGGCCGAGTCCTCTTTGGTCTGCAGTGGAGAGACCCAGGTGGTGTCGTGACGTCAGCTGCCTAACAGAGCAAGTCAGCAAAGGCGCAGGGACCGCAGCGAAGACCTGCAAATGGCCAGGTCCCTGTCCCAAGCAACTTGCTTTCTAGCAGGGAGCTGAGGTCATTGTGGGAGTGCGGCAATTGTGTATGAGACACCGGCAAGACCTATGAAGCAACAAGTGGGCTGTGAGCATAGGCAGGGCTTGTGGCTGTAGCTCTCTCCAGGGAGGTGATTTTTGAGCTGAGGTTTGCAGGCAGCAAGGAGGGTTTACGACAGCCCTGCCAGAAAAACACAGCAGAGGGTGTGGCCTGTGTTAGTGTCCTAAGACTGGAGGCCAGGGTGTGTTTGAGGAACACAAAGCAGGCTTCCAGGACTGGCCCGTGAGACTGAGGGGGGGCGGGGCAGGGAGAGCCCTGTGGGGTCCTGCGGATCCCGTGGGAAGAGCCTTCTGTGAGGAGGACAGGTCACAGGGCCCAAGTGGAAGAGGCAGGCCAGCCAGGGGGCTTCGTCTTGACGAAGGCAAGAGGTCAGGTGGAAAGAAGGCTGGAGTCTAGATATATTTGGAGGTGGAGGCGGCCAGGTTAGCTGGGGAGAGATTGCAGGAAAGGGAGCGTGGGCACAAGGTCGACCCCAGGATTTGGGTCTTGAGTGACCAGTTGAGTGCTGGTCACTCAAGACAGGGAGGCGAGGTGCTGGTGGAAGGAGAGCCTGAGATGTCTGTTAGATTTTCAGACAGAGAAAGTATGAGTAGAGAACTAGACTGTGGGGCTCCCAGAGTCCCCAGAGTATACACATCTGATAGGAAAAGCCATGGGGCTGAACGGAGATAACCTGTGGAGGCAGCACAGACAGAGAAGGAACAGGTCCCAGGTCTGAGCCCCGGGGCAGCCTCGGCTCAGGCTCTGCGTGACAAAGAGGAGCCAAGAAGGAGACGCGGAAGGAGCTGGGTGGGAGGAGGCGATTCTGAGATGGACTCGTGCGGGCTGTGAAGGAAGCGGTGTGATCGAAGGTAAATGCCAAGCATGGCACAAATCGCAAATAAGATCCCCAGGAAGGCAGCAGTTCGGAAGGCGTTCCTCAAGGAGGAAAATGTTGGAAAGTATTTTATAAAGGATTTGAAAAGTTGTGTTGACTGAGCCCAACTGCTGATGGCATATGGTGCCGTGTGAAAAGGTGACAGACAGCCGGGCTCGGTGGCTCAGCCTGCATTCCCACGCCTTTGGGAGGCTGAAGTGAGCGGATTGCCTGAGCGCGCGGGGTCGAGACCCACCTGGGCAGGGAGACCTCATCTCTACAATAAGTCAGAATATCAGCCGGGCGTGGTAGCGCATGCCTGTAATTCCGGCTACTCGGAAGGCTGAGGCGGAAGGATCGCCGGAGCCCAGCAGGTCGAGGCTGTGGTGGCCGGGAGCGGCCACTGCACTCCGGTCTGGGCGACAGAGTGAGACTCCAAGTCAAAAAAACAAACAACAACAAAAAAAAACCCCAAAAAAACCAAACCGAAAAAAGGTGACAGAGAAAGCACAGTGTCTCACTTCCTGTTTCAATGCCATGGCGTGCGTGCATGTGTGTGTGTGCGTGCGCGCACGCGTGTGACAAAACCTATAACTTGGAAAGGGTGACGCGACACGGTTAAGAGGCTGGGAACCCAGCTGAAGGGAGAAGGCAACAAGAAAGCATTTCAGGGCCCAGACTGCAGCGTCAACAGGATCATAAAACCACTGTTGAAAGTCTACCAAGAGCTTGCAGCAATGGAGAGTGTCCAGAGAATGTCAAGTGGGTTCATATTGCACCACTCTTTTTAAAAAAATTTATCTGTATTTTAAAGATGGGAGGTACAATTCAGGGTTAGGTATACCAATGGTCATTGCCCAGGTAGAGCTCGGGCTTCACTTTGGTCCTCGCTTCACCTGGTTTGAGATCAGGTACTCTTATTGAGGAAGTGCGTTCCCTCACTGCCCCGGCAGTTTCCCACGACGGCCAATCCCTTTCCTATAGTATTATGATAAGCGTTCAGGGTTCTCTTATGAGAACATGTGGTACTCTGTTCTTCGTTTCTGTGGTAGGGCACTGAGTATGATCGACTCCAAATCCATCCAAGTTGCTGTGAAATTCATAATTTTTTCCTTATTTATGGCTGTACAACATTCCATTGTGTATACGTACCACATTTTTTTATCCAGTTCAGTTTTGATGGGCAGTATGGTTGGTTCCACGTGCCAATCTTTAAGAGGGTAAAAATAGAGTTTAAGAATTGTAGATCAGAGTACTGGGTGATTTCTAATGAAGTTAAATAAGTGACTGTGATAACCTGGTAGGAACCCACAAGAGTTTCTTGAGGTTAAGGGATGCTTCATCTTACTTCTTCTTCTGAATGCTTGTCCTGTGGGTGGGGCTGGTCAGCTTGCCAGTGAGACAACACACACATGTATGTCTCATGACCGTGGAGGGATGTGGGCTGGTCTACAGCTGGGCCAGCGATAACCACCGCGGGCTGACCTCAGCCTTCTGGTTAAGGCCCCGGAAAGAGAGCCAAGTGTGCTGCACTGCCTCCTGCTCCGAGAATCTGGCTGACCGTCCATGTCATTTGCTAAAATAGGAGAGACTGGCAGACGCCAGACTGCGACTGGGGGAGACACGGAGATGTTCCCTGGACGTCTTACTTGGTATGTCGGTTCACTCTCTTGCCTCGAAATCTGAGCTCGGTTATCCCAGACAGACGACATGAAGCAACGGAAGCACAAGCCAAGCAAGCTTCAACGCAAGAAAGAGGGATCACGCGGAGCCGTCCGCGAGGAGGGGCCTCACAGCCACAAGGAGAGCCGTGCCGGGGCCGCACTGCCCCTGGGGTGGGACTGACTGCAGGCAGTGCTTTGAGTGAGGTGAAAGGTGGACACTGTGGTCCGAGTCCTTGTGCACTGTGGGGGCCGGGCCGGGGCTCCGTGAGACAGCTCACCTGGAGAGCGGCTGTGGAACCCGGGGGGGGGGGAGGGGCAGAAGCACAGGCAGGAGCCACCCACGGGGCCTGTGGCAGATGTTCCCGTCACAAAACTGAAGTCCAGGCCTCTGCCACAAAAGGTGTGGGGCACCTATTCACACATCTGGGCCACGGTGTCCAACAAACCAACAGCAGCTATTGCAGACCTGGGTCTCGTGACACCAACCAACTTGAAATAAAGAGAGAGAGAGAGAGAGATCTCCAGGCAATGGGACTTGTTTGGGAATCAGCAAAGAAGCAGGATTGCAATGTGGGACATGCGCTCAGAGGGGGGTGGTCTCTGGCACGTCTGGAGAGCAGAGAAAGGCTACGGTTTCGGTGGGGAGAGCAGAGGTAAGGCCAGGTGTGGAAGAAAGTCCCTTGACGCGTGTCCCTCGTGGCTAGGTAGGACTTGGGATCTTGGAGGCATGGTGAGGCCCTGGTGGCTTCGGACAGGCCTAAGAGGCGGTTTTGAAGCAGGCATGTGTTCCCATGGAAGCGGCGAACTGTCCTGGTGCTGCTGGCCTCTCCTGTGCACCTCGTGTCATAAGCTGCGGTTTAGGAAAATTCCATGGGATGGTCCCTGACAGCAGGTGAATCGTGTGTGACAGCCTGCAAGGCCTTCCTGGCTCCATTTTGGTCCTGACATCTTTTACCCATGCGAGGGTTTTGGCAGAAGCAAATGCTGATACACACACACACACACACACACACACACACACACACACACACATATACGGGCATCTCCACAGCTGAGGGTACGTCCTGGATTCCTAGAGGAAGTAAGTTCTGTTGAAGATGCTCACAGACACCACACACCACACCCTCAAACCCCACATCCCCTGCATACCACATACTGCACACCCCCCACACCACGCGTCGCACAAACCATGCATACCCCGCACACCACACACAACACACATATCACACATACTACACACCATGCACCATGAACACCATACGCCACACACCCCACCCATGCCACACATCACGCAACACACACCCCATGCACCATCTCCACATACACCACACGCTCCGCACCCACACACCGTGTGCCCCACACGCCACGCTCATGTGTCGAGAGACCGTGACGGTCCCCGGCTCCCCCTCTTCGGACACAAGCACCACCGGAGGAGGGCTGGCTGGAAAGGGAGGTGGCGGAGGGCCAGATGTCCTCTGGACCAGGCCTGCCTTCGGGGTTGCCACTCGCGGCTCACAGGGGTGGACGGGGTCTGGACGGGCTGGGCTCCCGTTTCCGGGCAGAGAAGCCACAGGCGTTGCTAGGACACCCAGCAGCCTGCCCCCGTTCCCTGGACGCCAGCGTCCAGCTCCACCACGCAGCTGACCCGGGTCGCCGCCCCGCGCTCCCCTGGCCTGTCCCCTGTGGAGCGCCCGCGAGCTGCAGGGGTGGAGGGGCTTTGTCCCTCAGCGCTTGGGCCCTGGAGTCTGGGCAAACCGTCCAGACCTCCAGCGTAGGACACACTCATCTCTGCCGGCCTGCGGGGTGCGGGCTGGTCGTACTCCACCCTCCTTCCTCTTCCCAGACTTTGAACAAACGCCAGGGCGTCAGTGAACTGAAGGTAATCTCTCCAGAGTGGGTTCCGGAGAACACAGGTGCCCCGGGCTTTTTCTGGGTGTTGCCCTGTAAAAGGGATCGGCGGTCACGCGATTGGGTAGAGGGCTTGGTGTGGAAGTGCCGAGAAGTTCGCTTTCGGCCCTGCCGCTCCTCGTGACAGCCCAGCGCCGCACCCCCGGCCAGAACAGCCCTTGCAGCGGCATTCCTGTGGGTAGGCTTCTCCCTGCAGAGCCTGTCAGGGCCTTGGGCCGGCACGGTAAACCCTCGTTGACCACAACCCCTTTCTCCTCCAGAGCCCTCCTTGGGACCGGCTTCCCTGGGGCCCTGCCATGGGCGTCCGTTGGGCCTGTGAGGACGGGGGACACGCCCCCTCCTGCCGCCTCTCAGAAAGTGACTCGCGGAAGTGTCTCTGCGTGGGAACGGCAGCGCTGGATGTCTGTTTCCCGGGGTCAGTCTGACCTCTGCCCGTCTTCCCGTCAGACGCAGTGCTGCGGTCCCAGCCCACCCTCCCAACCTGGGGCCGAGCGACAGTCTGGCTGTGGTGGTGGCTGGGCTGGGGAGAGCTCTCCCCTTCCTGCTCCTTGGCTGCACCGCCTTGCTGGGCAGAGGGGCGCCTGTCACTTACCCTGGGACACACGGGCCCGCCAGCCTCTGAGGGCTCACGTGGGAATCCAAGCGACAACAAGCGGATGAGGGGAGGGAGTCAGCGGGGGCCGTCTCCCAAGGGGCCCTTCCCGACGGCTCTGGAGGGTCTGACGGGCTGCCGCGACGCTGGCGCCCTGCAGGTCTTGTCCCCGACCTGCCCCTGAGGGTGGAGCCCAGCCCTGCCTCGGGCCCACCGTAGGGCCGTGAGTGCTGCGTTCTGCCTTCCGTCCCTCTCCTGGTTCTGCGAGTCACCTGCCTCTCTCCGCTCGGGCTGCTGCACCAGGGAACCAACAGACGGGGCGCTCGTCAACCGCACACGCTGGCGTCTCGCCATGCTGGAGTCTGGAAGTCTCCGATCGAGGCGCAGGCAGATTTGCGTCTGGTGAGGCCTCTTCTGGGGGGCAGATGGCCGCCTGCTGGCAGCATCCTTACGTCGGGGAGAGGGCTTGCGCTCTGGCCTCGCGTGGAGATGAAGGACACGTGGGACTGGACTCCCTGTTGTGCTGGGACGCTGGAGAGGGGCCTGGGGGCTTCTGGAGCAGTGAGTGAGGAGGAGGGAGCCTTCGCGCTGAGCACCGGGACTTTGGAGCACACCCGGCCCCGTCCCAGCAGCAACACTCCAAGGCACACTCCGACACCCGGTGGAAGCTAGGCCACAGGGGCCCAGGGACAGAGCCCAGGAGGGCCCGCTCTGGGCCCCACCGGCGGTGTTCTCCCCTGGGATGTGGGCCGGCAGCCACCGAGGCAGGCGATTGCGGAGGCTGGAATCAGGAGGAAAGAGAGAGGCCGGCGCACACGCCGTATGGATGAGGAAGCTGAGGCTCGGGACTAGGACGGCTGGTCTGAGCCCCGCCTGGGGAGTGCCAGCCGGGGGCAGAGCCGGGACAGTCCGGCCTTCCAACAAGGACGCGGGCGGCTGGGGTGCAGCGGGAAACAGAACCTGCGCCGGACAGGCTGGTGGCAGCGCCCTCCATGAAGGAAGGGCTGGGAAAGCAGAGCAAGCTCCACAGAGAAAGGACGGGGGCTTGGGGCAGAGGGGCGCTTTTGAGGTGCCCCGTCCTGGGCTGGAAGGGACAGGGTGGGAGGGTCTCAGCCGGCCGTTAGGCCTTTGAGAGCTGCGACCCGGGATCAGGGAACCCCAGGCGGAGCTCGCTGTGGTCTTGGTTGGGCTTCCCATCCCTGGGCAGGCACGGTCTGCAGGGTCCCCCGCCCAGCGACAGAGGGGAGTGGAGGGAGAGCAGCACGGCTCCGGAGGGGCAGAGGGAGGAAACCCAGCCCCAGCAGCGAAGCCCTGTGTGTGGATCCCACGTCTCCAGGTAGAGCCGCAGCTCCTCCTCGGTGCCGTCCTAGTCCCGAGCCTCAGCTTCCTCATCCATACGGCGTGTGCGCCGGCCTCTCTCTTTCCTCCTGATTCCAGCCTCCGCAATCGCCTGCCTCGGTGGCTGCCGGCCCACATCCCAGGGGAGAACACAGCCGGTGGGGCCCAGAGCGGGGCCCTCCTGGGCTCTGTCCCTGGGCCCCTGTGGCCTAGCTTCCACCGGGTGTCGGAGTGTGCCTTGGAGAGTGTCGCTGCTGGGACGGGGCCGGGTGTGCTCCAAAGTCCCGGTGCTCGGTGCGTCCCGTGACTCAGAGGCGGCGACAGGGACCAGGCGACAGTGGCCCAGATGGCATGGAGGGGCTGTGCTTCTGGCCTGTGGGGGCGGGATCAGGCAGGTGGTCAGGCGGGGAGGCATCTCCGCTCTGCAAGGTCAAGCCGAAACCGGGTCCTTCTGTCTTGTGGCTCCTTTGTCCCCTGGGGCCTGTCTTTGTTCTCGTGGCCTCAGCTGCTTCCCCTCCCCGCATCCCACATCTGCGTCGGCATTCCTGCCCAAGAGTGGGAGGGGGAGGACAGGGCAAGCAGCATCCTTGAGGGAAACGGTCTGGAAGCTGCACCCCTCCAAGCTGCTTAGATTCCACACAGAGGTCGTGCAGTCACTCGGAGAACGCAGGCAGAGACTGCAGGCTCCAGCCGATGGCCGTCAGGAGGGTCTGTTCCCGGCAGAGCAGAAGAAGGCGGGTGCCTGGAGATAATTTGCCATCTCCCCCCGCTTTCCTTCTTGGGTCTCCCCAGGGTACCTGGCTCGCAGGCCAACGTGCACACCTGCGAGGAGTGGGAAGAATCACTGGGTCTTGCGTGAAGCCCCTCGGGTCAGATCCGAGCTCTGCTCGCTGGCGTCAGGAGGGGACGACGGGCATGGCAGGAAGCGGCCAGTCAGCTCCGCAGTGCAGAAGGCGTGGTGATTCCGAGGCCGGCGGGAAGACACTGGCGGGGGCAGGGTGGGGAGGCCTGGCGCTCCTCGGGTGTGGGTCTCAGGCAGGTCTCGGCACACACGCAGGCTGCACTCCCTGCTCCCCCCCCCCCCGGAACTTGTCTGCCGCAGACCGCGTGCACCCAGGAGCCTGAGCCACATGGCGGGCTGGAGTGCGACAAGAAGTGTTTGCCAGGCACGACTGGGCGAATGGGGACCGCAGAAGGACAGCGAGCCTAACTGGCAGAGTGAAGGGGGTCCGAGGGCTTTGCGGAAATCACCTGTTTTGCAAATGCTGAGACAACGGAAAACAGGTCTTGTCAGTTTCTAAAGCAGGCCCCAAGGCGGCGCAGAGGAGCCCTCCAGCAGGCTGCCCCAGCCACGGCAGCCTGTAAGCACGAGAGCCGGAGCCCTTTCGTTCTTCATCCCAATCGTTGCCCTGCCAGGCCTGCGCCGTTTCCACCTCTTGCAACCTCCCCTCCACCCCCACGCCTGTGAGTCCTGACTGCGAGGGAAGAAAGTTCTGGGAGGAACACGTGACTTTGAGTGTGCTGCAGTTTGGTGCCCAAACCAGGTGACACTGCCCAGCGTCTTTCTCACATCTCTGCAGTGGACTTTCCTGGATGTCAACCCCCATGCCCCAGATCTGGTTTCTAACGGAAGTGGCTGACACTAAGTGGGGAAGGTTCGATGGACTGCTACATGCAATTTCAAGGACCCACTGCTCCCTCGAGTGACTCGACGCACTGCTGTTCAGAAGTACACACTGGGGGCGGAGTCAAACCCGGTTTCTTGTCTGACTGAGTTAAGGAGCAGACGGCCTGACAGCCTCAGAGTGTGTCTGGAAGTCTTGTTTGGTGTGTAGCGGCCGGCGCTGGGCCTGCTTGCCTTGGCTCCTCTCGGCCAGAAGCTCCTGGAGGCGGGGGGTCTCCGGGGAGGCCAACCAGCACCCTCTGGGCAGTTCCTGAGGGGCTTGAGTGAGGCGGTGCACCGAGGCAAGGCTCTGGCTCGTGCGGGCTCCCGTGACTGGCACCCCGGAGCAATCGGGGGCAGACCCAACCCCGCCAGCTCTTGCTCTGCCCTGGAGGTCACCGTTCCAAAAGCAGTCACAAACACGAGTCCCGACCGCCTTTGGGCAGCAGGATGGTGGGCGTGGATGAATGCTGGCGGCTGCTGGGGGTGCCTCTCCTGGGTGGCCGCAGGCTTCCTGGAGAGGCATGTTGCCAAGCCTCCCCGTGGCCACAGCAAGCCTGGGCGTGGGCTCCACCCGCACTCCCGGCCACCGATTCGGTTTCTTCCACCACAGCCTCCAGTCCCTTTCCTCGGAGGGAAAGTGCCTCAAAACGCAGACACGGGAGCCGGCTTCCCTGCCGCTTCCCACGGAGCACCCTGTGTGCTTGCTGAAGAAGCCTCTCTCCTGCTGACTCATGCCTGTGTCCTCGGAGTAGAGTGTACACAAGACATATGTGTCTCCTGGCAAAACCGGGCCGACTGCCCTGTGGCATCATGGTTTGCACTCGACATGCGAAGAAGAGACGCCGGGAGCACCCAGAGGCCCATTCCAGGCCAGGGGGACGTGGCGGAGGGCCCAGCCTGGCTGCCGGGGGAGGGGCCGGGCAGCGGGCGGAGCACCAAGAAGGGCGCCGGGAAGAGGAGAGGGGCTTGGCGGGCCTGGGTCAGAGCCGCCCCTTGTGAGGCTTTCGTGGGGGGGGGGTGCATGGGCGAAGACCCGATGTGGCCAGGAGACGTGGATTCCGGACGTGGCGGCATGAGGGAGCACGTAGGAGTGGAACCGTCCGACCCGGGCAGCCCAGGGAGAGTGAGGCCAGGCCGCCCTCAGGCTCCGCCACTGGAACCCACGCGTCGGGCGTCAGGACCGCCGCGCGGGATCAGGGTGGCGGCCCCTCCAGCGCAGAGCCCAGGCCTCGCATGGCGACTCCGCAGGCTCTCGGCCGAGGCCACCTGTCTCCACACCTCATGAGCCGAGAGGCCTCCGCCTCCCCCGCCGCCCCGGCCTGCAGGACGGCCCCTGCCCTCCCAGGCCTTGCGTTTAGGAGGCCGTGGGATGGGAAACGGGAAGGGGGGCTCCTTCTGGGGCTTCGGCCTTGGTCTAGGAGGGGCACGTTTCCAGGGGCATCTACTCGACCCTGCCCGGTCGTGCTCCGTCTCACGGCCACCCGCGCGGGAAGCGTCGGGGAAGCGGAGGCTCCTCACCCGGCCCCACGGTCCCCCAGAGCCAGCGCAGCCGCGGAGGTCGAGAAGGCAGGGGGGGCGGCTGCATGCGGGCCCCTGTCTGCTCCGGGAGCCCGCGTGGGTCGAGCCACACGCGCAGAACGGGAGATTCAGCGAGGCACGCGGCCTTCCGCGAAGGCCACCCGCTGCCGGGGTGGCGGGACGTGGACGTCCGCGGCGCGGGAGGGGCCCCGGGCGGAGACCCAGCCGGCGGCCGGTCCGCCCCGGCCCTGGCCGTCCCTCCTGCGGGCCTCCGCCCTGTCCCGCGGGGAGGCCTGCGGCTCGCCCGCGTCCGGGCTGGCAGGCCTCGCGGAGCAGCGCGTCTCCGGAAGGCCGGAGGCGGCCGGAGGGCGGCTTGGGCGCGCGGAAGGACGCCCGCCCCCTCGGGGACCCGCCCGCCCTCGTGTCTCCCACCGCCCGGGGCGGACGGGGCGGAGCCTCGGCCCTCGGGGGCGCCCGGCCTGGGGACCCGCGGCCGGCGCGGCAAAGCGGCGCCGGCTTCGCGCGTCCGCGCCCTCCGAGGCGAGGCCTCGGCTCGATGCGCTGCGAGTTCGAGAGCGACGGCCCCTCGGCGGCGGCCGCAGCGGCGCCGGGCCCCACCGCTGCCCGGCCCCGCCGTGAGGACGGGCGGCGGCGTCGCGCCCCTCAGGTGGAAGAAGCGCCGGCGGCTGCGGGAAAAAAGGAGGCGGAGAAGAGAACGGAGCAGCCGCGGACGCCAACGGCCGCCCGAATCCCCACGGGGGCCGCGGGGCGGCGGTCGCGGGCCCGCGAGAGGCCTCCGGGGGCGCCCCCGGGACTCAGGCGCCCGGCGGCGGCGGCGGCGGCCGGCGCGTCCGTCCGGCCGTCCGGGGTGGCCAGGCGGAAGGGCAGCGGCCCTGCTTCCGCCCGGCACGTCGCCCACGCTCCCCGCGAGGCGGCGCGCGCTCCCGCCCGCTCTGCAGGCCGGGAAACTGAGGCCCCGCGCAGAGCCCCGCGGCTGAGCGGCGGGACCAGGCGCCGGGAGGCGTGTCGTGGCCACGCGCTTCCAGCCGTCGCGGCCGCCTCCAGCGGCGTCTGGAGCGCGTCCCGGGCATCCGTCGCGAGGGAGCTGGCTGCCAGGTGACGCGAGCCGGGCGGTGGGCCTGGCCGCCCTCGGTCACGTGGCGCTTCCCTGGGGGGGGTGGGGCGGCTGGGGGTGTCAAGGGGGTGTCTCGCCGCCGCTGGTGGTGAGCCGCGCTCCCGGCGGGCGGCCGAGGCCTGGGCGAGGCTGGCGGCGTCAGAGACGGGGGGGGGGGTCAGGGGGTTGGGGGGTGCAGCCCGTTCCGGAGTCCTCTGTGGAGACGGGGCGCCCCCGGACTAGCCAGGCTCAGTGGCAGCAAAGGGGAGGGCGCGTGGAGGGGCCAGCGGCAGGAAGACTGTGGCGCCGTGCCCCGTGTGGGGAGGACGCGGAGGTCGGTCTGGTGTTGCCGGCTGCGGAGTGTCGTGGACGGGTGCCCCTGGGCGCGTGAGGAGGTCCCCGAGCCCTTGGGGTTGGAGGTACGAGGATTTCGGTGGGGGGAGGGCTACTTTTGGATTTAAATTTTAATGCGTGCATTTACTTCGTGAGGTTTGGACCGGAGTCTGGCTCTGTCACCCAGGCTGGAGTGCAGTGGCACAATCATGGCTCACTGCCGCCTTGCCCTCCGGGCTCAGGCCATCCTTCCGCCTCGGCCTCCCAAGCAGCTGGGACCACGGGCTTGCACCGCCACGCCCTACTCATTACTTTCGTAGAGATGAGTTCTTGCTGTGTTGCCCAGGCTGCCCTCAAACTCCTGGCTCAAGCAATCCTGCCTCAGCCTCCCAAAGTGCTGGGTTTACAGGTATGAGCCACCACGCCCAGCCTGGATTTAAACTTCAGATGAAATACCTTGCTAACCTCAAATCCCAAATCCTCCAGGGTGGAACATCCCCACCTTGCTGACGGCACTTCTCTTTCTGACGGCTCAAGTGTCTGTGTCAGGCCCGTGGGCTGTAGTCACACTTGTGCTCGTCCTGTGCTTTCTCTGCCGAGATTAAGTAGACTTCTGGAAGGGGGGCACGAACGCTTTCGTCGTGTGCTTCTCTTAGGCTCCCTAGACCCCAGGCTTCCGCATACAGTAGGCCACTTTAATGGCTGACTAAGCCGGATACTGGGTGCTGCTTCAATCCACCACGAGAATGTGCATTTTCCAAACACCAGTCCCTGAAATCCAGCAGAGAAGCAGGTGGTTCAGTTGGCACAGCTCCCGTCCTGACCCCATCTTTGCCATGAAGTGCGAATTACAGTGCGTTCCAAGAGTCATCAGTCGTGCTGCCTTCCTGAACGTTTATCTTGTTACCGGAAGTCAAGATCTTGCGAGGGCTGCCATTAAGACGGTGAAGGACTGTGACCTTGGGGCGCGTGCCCCTCGGCCACGCCTCGGTCGCACGCACCTGCACGGGGACTCAGAGCATCCAGGCCCTGGCGGCCTCGCCGCTGCCCCCTCCCAAGCCGGTGCGGGCGAGGTTGTGTTCTTCCGCGCTCTGGGCCTTGGCTTCCTCGGCTGCCACGCGAGGGAAGTCTTTCAAGGGGGCAAGTGACGCGAAGATGAGACACCTGGGCCATGTCGCACCGGGCGATGTCGCACCGGGCGATGTTGCACCGGGCGATGTCCGGCACACACTGGTTTCCTTCCTGGATCCTCGCCCTTGACTGCCACGGAGGCGCCCTGCCTCTCGTGGCTCAGCAACCCCGAGCCGAGAGGCCCTGCGTGCTCATAGCTTCCCAGCCTCAGCTTGGCCTTCCCAGATCGGGCCCCGCAACCTTCCACTGACCTCAGAGCCAGGGCCCTGCAGCGTCTTCCTCGCTTTCTGGGAATGTTGAGACATTTACTTTCGTGTTTGGATCAATTTCATTTATTTGTGGAGGGGCGTGCTCCGTGTGTGTGTGTGTGCGTGCGTGTGTGTGCACATAGGTGTGCTTTGTTCATGCTGACACTCTGCCTGGCAAGGTCTGGGGTGTACATCATGCACACCTGAGACAGAATTGTGCCTTGCTGGCGCTCCAGCTTGCTGCTCTCCTATGCCTCTTCCACATCAGGAGGGGCCGGCCGGCACCTCTGTGTCCCAGCCCCCATCCCTTGGGCCCTCTCCGATCAACGCTCTGTGGTCTGCCAAGCAACGAAGCCCACAAGCCCCTAGTCCAGAACGGAGGGTGAGAGGCGTGGCCACGTGGAGGGATAGTGCTCTGAGGGGCGCACTGTTTCGAAAGTGCTGCCTGGTTGGGCGGGGGCAGAATCCGCACCCCCATGTCCCACGAGTGAAGACAGACTCTCCTTCTCCTCTGCCTAGTCTCTCTGCTTTGGTGATGCTCAGCTCAGACGTTTCCTGTGCTTCCCGGGACGCCCCAGCACCCTCTGATGTGCGTTGCTCTAGGCCAAAGTTTGCAGAATGGTAGACCAGTGGCCCTGAGGGTCAGCGACCTGGCTGACCACAAAGGAAACTGACTCTGAGGCTTTGCCTGGTTCATCATGAGCCGTTCCTAGTGGCTGCCTCGACTTTCCAAATCCCAGTGCCAGGCAGGCCCTCTGCTCTGCCCCTCCAAGCAAGCTCAGGAACCGGGCCTCAGGGATTGCGTCTTATCCCAATCCCAGGGATGGTTGGAAGGCATGGAGCTCAAAGCGCAGTCTCCTGCGGTCGCTATGCCCACTTGCTCGCCCGGACGGGGATCAGAGGGAAGGTTCTGACTTCTTTCTCTCAGGTGCAAGTATCTTCTTTCAGTTACCAAAGTGGGGGCATGTCTCTCCCACATTCCCCATCCTTCTTTCCCCCTGCCTCGGGTGCCTCGAATACTCCAAAGTACCTAATCCATATTGACTACCTACCACCGAACTTCTCTGGACCCTGTAAGCTAGGGGCCAGAAGCTCAAATGCCCTCGAGGCTGGTAAGGTAGAAAACGTGCATATGTCTGTTGGGGAGACTGTCAGACGGTCGAGAGCAATGAAACCTGTGCCCGACAGGAATGTCTTTTTCCTGCCTGAAAGATAAAAACATTTTTAGACCCTGGCGACAGCCAAACACCTGTGTGAACTGGATTCAGCTGATGGCACTTGCTTCACCAGTCTGCTGTCCCTCTCATAAAATAATGAACTCCCAGATTCCCCAGGCTTCAGCTTCCTTTTCCGTGGGTGACTGACTCTCCTTTTGGGAAGCCTGTCTTCTCCGTCTGAGTATGACAGGCAGCAATCATGTCCCAATGCGTGGGTGTGAGGGTGCCGCCTGTCAGGAGAGTGGGCAGCGGGGCCGTTTCACTTCATTACAGCCCCTGTTTCTCTTCAAGAGGACACCCTAATTCCGTATCCACAGCTCAGCCTGTCTTAGTCTGCTTGGGCTGCTATGACCAAAAAATATCACAGACTATGTGGCTGAAGCAACAGACATTTCTCACAGCACTGGAGGCTGGCAGCCTAAGATCAAGGTGGTAGCAAATTTAACTCCTGGGGAGGGCTCTCTTACTGGCTTGCAGACGGCCACCCTCTTGCTGTGTGGGAAGAGAAGAATCATCTCTTTCGGTCTCTTCTCATAAAGACGTGAACCCCAGCATGAGGTCTCACTTTCATGACCCAGTCCCCCCCCAAGGGCCTTCTTTAAAATCTCACTGCATTAAGGATTAGGATTTCATTGTACACACTTAGGTGGGACGTACATATCCGGCCCCTAGCATGGCTTTTGGAAATTCCATTTCCGTGCTCTGCTTTTGCAGCAGCCAGACACAGCTCAGTCTTTCCCCAGCTTCAACCAAAACTTGCTTTTTAAGGGATGTCACTGAGTCTCCATTACCAATCTACCGTCCTGCTGCCCTGGCGTGATGGTTGCCTCTCCTTTGGGCAGTCCTCTGCAGCCTGTGTATCAGGACCTCAGGCCCTCCAGGCTCTTCCGGTTCCTCTGACCGTACCCTTGCCTCCTCTGTCCCCGGACGTCTCCCAAGGACTCACCTCCAGTGTGGAAGAGAGGGCCTGAGGGGAGCAAGTTGGTGAGCCCTGGCCAGTGGTGGGCACAAATGAATTCCGAGGGCATCTCTGGACATGAACGTGGGCTAGCAGGTTCTATATTTATTTCTGAGGGTGTCATGCAGACGCCATCCCCCCTACAACAGACGTTTGCTCAGTGACCAAGAAATGTGCCAAGTGCCATCCCAGGCACCGGGCCTCATCACAACGTGTGCTGAGATTTGTAGAGGTAAAGATGGAAAGACCCAGCCATTCGGAGCCTTACGTGACTCGCAGAGTGGAGGGAGTGATGTGGACTCCAGTGTGTGTGGGCGCTGCCTCCTCTGAGAGCTGGACCCGCTGCGGAGCTGGAGTGCAGGAGTGGAGGGCACGCCCCCCCCATGCACACTGCACGTGCTGTGCAATGTCAGATGCACATGGTGGCTCTGGGGACTGCGGTAGGGCCACGTGTTCACAATGTTTGCTCGTGGTGAGGGAATATGCAGGGGGAGCTGATCAGAGTGGTAGCTTGAATGAGTGGCAGCAACAAGAGCCAGTAAGGGGACTCAGGGGACTTTTTGTGGGGCAGTCTCTAGCATACTGAGGGCTTAGGAAAGGTGTGGTGAGAGACACAAGGATTCCCTCGGAGGACTGCCCCACGGTCTGCCAGGCTCACTTTAGCTTAGGCCTGTATGTCTTGTCTCCTACACTTGACAAGAGAATTCAGGTTCCTAAGCACACAGGAAACCTCCCTGCTCACTCTGGGGCGGACAGAGCTGGGCCAGGGGCAGGGAGCCAGGCTGCAGCTGCCACAGGACCAGCAGACACGTTGGCTTGCAGGGGCCACCAAGACACCCAGCTCCCTCATCGGCTACCCCGTGGCATCCCAGATAAAAGCTGTGATTCCACAGGCGGAAAAGAGGCCAGCAATGCATGCATTAAAAACCATAACTGCAAGGCGTAGTTGGCAAAACCAGATGGAAATATAAACTGCAAATCCATAATGATAATGTATGACATTAATATATTTCACTCATCAATAAAAAGACAAAAATAGTGAAGACTGTTGGGGATTTGAAAAATACAAGGAGTTTTCTCATGTTCGTGTTTGTGTATTTGTGTGACAGTGTTTGTCGAGGTATACATTTGTGTTTGATAGATAATGCACTATGTATTCTAAGCCCATAACCAATCGCAAAGTTGAACAAATCTTAACACTGAACACTAAGAAAATTTCAACAATTTCAAAAATCAGAATTGTTATAGGACAACTTGTTTTACCATAACTTAATAAAGTTAAACATTAACTACAGAAAATGTCCAAAAATACATCTACTCTTCTGTTAAGAAAGATGCCAAAACTGAAATTACAAACCAGACTTGGGGTCCATCTCAAATCAGGATTTCTGGGATCTATTCAAAGAGGAACTTAGGGAAAAAGACATTGCCTTACCTCTGCTTGTTAGGAAATAAAAAAATACTGAAAATACAGTGTATACTCAGCTAAAAAAAGATTAGAAAGATGAATAACAAATGAAACAGTAGAAGAATTAAAATAATTTTAAAATCTAAAAACTAATAAACTAAAAACAAAATAATTCAATTTGTTGATTAAAAAACTAAAGCTGGTATTTTAGTAAGAACTGTTAATAAAATAGCTCAACTTCTTAGGCCTGGTTAAAATAAAAACAGAAACTCTTGTAAATGAGTTAGGTAGCAAGTGAAAGAAATGGAAGAGATTTTTAAAATTTCAAATGTAAATTTTTATATTAACCTGAAAATAATAGATAAAATAAACAGGTTGTCAGGAATATGGAATGATCAAAATTGAATTTGGGAACAATAGAAAATCCATAGAGAAATTTTAAAATCCATAACACTTGTGTCCCTAAAAATGCAACATGTCTAGACAGTTTTATAAGGAATTTAAAAACACAAGCATTCTATAAAAAGACAAGCTGTGTATTAATAAAAATTCCCAGAGCATACAGCATAGAAAACGATCGAGAAGCTTCTTAATTTGTTCTGTGAGGTTGAAAGAACTCTCCATATGAGGACAGGGCAAAACACAAAACAAAAACAAACAAAAAAGACTGTCACTTTAGAACATGGAGGCAAGTTTCCAAAAGCATGTTGGCAAATTAGACCCAGCGGTGCATTAAGGGTGCAATAAGACACAGCCAGGAAATAAACACGATGACAAAGACGTGTGACATTTGTGATGGTCCCTGGTACACAACACGTGGCAAGTTAAAGTCAGCTACTAGCATTGGCATTATGGATAGATGGTTCTATATCAAGTGAAATTTTTAGATGGTTCAGTGCACACTCAACTGAAATAAGAGTAGAAAAGCAGATAATGAGTGAAGTCAACTGCAGTAGGAAAAATAAAATAATTTTAAAAACCAACAACATCAATTTTTTAATGAAGGAAAAAAATGGATCATCTTTATATTTGACTGAAATGTTGGGATTCCAAAGAAAGAGGCACAAGAAGCATTCAACACTGGGGTGGCCAGTCCAAAGCATTTACTAGGGGAACTTACGCGAAAGTGTCCTCCAGTGAGAAAAGAGTGTTCTACTGGGTACGTGCTTGCCAGGGGTGAGGTTATTGAGTTATAGGAGGGTTTACAGCACTGGACTCAGGCCCGGGGGAGTCTCTCTTTTCGAGGATGACTTAAATGGCTTTGTGTTTAGGGCGCAGGCCTGTAGAGGTCAGGCAGCTGGCTGGTCACAGAGATCAGGGCACGCTTGTGTTTCCCTGTCAGTGCAGAGAAAGAAATGGGGAGAACCGGGGGATCCTACCATTGCCTTTAATGGTGTGACATTATTATTAAGAACAGGAAGGGGGTAAAAATTCCTACTACCATCATTAGGCTGAATGTGGCTGCAGAACAAATCAGAACTTTAAAAAGAAGAATTGCAGTGTTAGAAAGAGGAGACAATGTTTGCACACATCCATCTACTGAGAAGATCTGAGAAAATAAACCAAAAATGTGGTAAATCAACCAAATACAAATAAACATACAAGAATGAAATACTTTCCTATATATCAATTCAAATTGGCAGTGGTCAATTTGAAAGAAAAATACCATAAAGTATTGAGTAACCCAACATACACAACAATAAAGTGTAAACCCCTACAAGAAATAGGCACAATGTGTGACAAGAAAATTACAACATTATAAAACACTAAGTGAATGTCATTAAATGAGACCTAAATGAACAAACACTGTGTGTCTGGATGAAAAATTCTGTATTTAAAGATGTGGACTCCTTATTAACTTGCATAATATCTCAACAAAATCTTTACTGTATTTTTTAATGCAAATACAAATGGAAGAGAAAATGCACAGGAATAACCAAGAGAATATTTGATATCAAAGATTAATAAACAACATAAAAGATGAATTATTTAGCTAAGAAGTTTTTGAAACTTTAGGTTACATGCACAGGGCTCAACTCAAGGATGTATGGTAACTTACATCTGCATCTACCTGCCTTCAGTAGCATCTCAAATCCATGGGAAAATACAGTGGTGCAAGCAGCAGTGTGGAACAATTGACTGCACAGCTGGAAAAATAAAATGAAATGCCTAACACAGGCCGTACAACAAAGAAATCTGCCATATTCAAGAGCCAAATCTTTAAGAGACAAATGTTAGGAGAAAATTTAAGACAGTGTATAAAAATATTTGGGAGGAACACTTACATTGTAGACACCCTATATAAAACATTTATAGAGAATGTGTCCAAAAATAGCAATAACTACTCGAAGAGAAAATTGTCACAAATAAATGACACATGGCAAACTCCTGGGAAGGATATTCAGCAGGTTGGGGCTACTTACTCTCCTTCTTTGCATATAAAGAGCTTCTAAAAATCGGTAAGCAAAACGGAAATAGTTTAAAAGAAAAATAGGCCAAATACGTTGACAAGGAATTCATGGATGGAGAACAACATGTGAAAAGATGCTCCACTTCCAAGGGAATGTCAAGCAAGTTCAGCCATAACACTGTGTTTGGCTTTGTCTCTCTGGTCTCCAAAAATTAAGAAGGCTGATGTACCCGCTGAGGGCAAGGACGGGGGCAGCAGGCCTGGTGAGCCGGACTCAGAAGGTAGCTGGTGAACGGGAGGCCTCCTGGGAATGAAGGTACCAGCCTGCTCAAGTGTCAAATGCGCATACTCCCGATGAAGACATTCCACTGCTAGGGCTTTACCCTAACAAGAAGCTTCCCCATGCATGTAATGATGTATGCGTAAGACGCTCAGGATGCTTCCTGCAGGATTTTTTATGACAGGAACATTTGAAAAATGTGCAAATGTAAAAAGGCACCTCTACTCTGGAGTAGATGCAGCCATTCAGCAGAATGAGGTATACCTCTGCGGTCCACAAAAACAGAGTTCTGGAATGTTGGTAAATGAGAAAAAGAAAAGCATGTGCAATCTGGTTCTGTTATTCAGAAGTGTAAAGATGACATTTGCGGCAGTGCACGTGTATGCCGTAGGGGTGTGTGTGTGTGTGCATCGAAAAGGCCTGAGAGTTGTGTCCTCCCAGCTGGAACTCAGGAGCTCAGAGGCCAGGGAGGGAGGCTCCTGGGAGGAAGGTTCTGGAGAGGCAGCGGTCTGAAGTCCTAGTCCTGCATTGAGAAGGCAACTGTCGCGAGCTCGTCTGAGCTAACCTTGCCGCGCGCCAGTGGCAGAGCCGGTTGCCACCAGAGGCCAAGCCGGGGGCAGCTGAAGGTGCCACACATCCAGCCGCACTCTTCTGTGTCCCGGCCTCGGTCTGGTCTCTAACCCTCGTCTTGGAAAGCCTCCTCCCCAGCAGCGGGCGTGGGACATTGAGGACAGAGCCCCGTCAGAGCAAGTCTGGTCTCATAGTGTTGACTCACTCTGACGTTGGACTCTCATTTTTGCGGGGAAGGTCCCCGGAGGGCGAGGAATTCAAACACTGCAGGTCTCCCAGCCCTGTCACTTTAAGTGGGGCAAGTCATTAATGTGTGAGCTGTTCAACCATGTTGCAGTAATTGTGTCTCCAGCCACTACCCAATGTGACAAGATTAGCAGAGAGCACAGTTATTCATCAGTGAGTTGTCACAGCCTAATTGTCCTTTAAATGCATCGGACTACAGCAGAGCTTGAAGGATGCTGGGAGAGAAACTCTTCGCTTCCCCGAGAAGCAGCCCATGTGGATGCTGAGAAAACGAGATACAGATTCCAAGCAAAGAGTGGATCCCAAGGGAGGGTCTATCCACATACAGTGTCTTTCCCGTCTTTGCCCTGTCCTTCCTCTCCCTCTGAATTCTACTTAGTAATCATGGTAGCTGCCATCAGCTGAGGGCCAGCCACGTTCCAGACAGCTTAGAAAGAGCATCTCCTTCGAACTGTGCAATAACCCTGCAAAGTACCCATTTTACAGATGATGAAACTGAGAGTTCTGGGAATTAGGTAACCAGTCCAAGATTCTGTGGATAAATACCAAAGCTGGAATGGAACTCAGTCTAAATCTCCTTTCCTCCCTCCCCCCTCTCTCTTTCTGTGTATGTATGTGCTGGGGAAGGGAAGGTGCGGAAACATCCCCCGTGACTGCGATCCTCTCCACTGTTTAGGATTGAGATTGTGTGTATTCGTCAGAACTCTTCAGAGAAGCTGTCCTTGAGTATCGCAGCATCTAAGTCTCACGGTTGATTGGAATTCCCTCTTGCAGCCAGCCACCCGTCAGTCTGCTGGCGCCCAGGTTCAAGGCTTTCCAGCAACGGGGACCGCCAGCTCTGGGCTGTCTCTTGAAATGGCCACCCCACCAGGAGCTCCGTGGCTTCATCCCCTGGGCTCTCTGACGCAGGCTGCTTCACAGAGGACCCTGGAGGGAACCTCATCTGCATCGGAGTTTGTCCCTGCTTCCTTTATTTGAAGCCCCGGTCTTCCTGGAATCCTTTGATTATTCTTTACTGAGCCTGGGATCGCTTCTAGAAATGAATCTCTGTTTTCTTGGGAACAGAAATCGGTAACTTCTTGCTAAATCTTCTCAAACAATAACCTCTGCACTTGCCCTCCTTGAGGAAGTGGGCGAGGGAGGCATTGGGGTCTCCTCCCCACAGGAAGGGGGCTCGCACAGAGGTGCAGAGACTGAACAGACTGACTCTGGTTTCAGCGGCACAAGTGAGCAGAAGCAGCAGACTCCTCACCCCTCCTGGGCACCTGCGCTGCCCATGTGGCTTTGCCGTGACCGCCATCGAGCGGGTGAGCTCTGTGTCCCGCCGCCTGGCTCTGGATCGAACCCCTTGACCTCTTTTGGTGGACGGACGTCATCCGAGGTGACCCAAGTGGAGAGAAGAACTGCCCTCCTGTGCTTGGGTTTCCTCTCCTGGGGCTGCTGCCTGGCTGTGCACAGGCTGAGGGGTTCCTGGAGGCGAGTCAGCCAAGAGTTGGCCCAGGACCCTGCCCCACTCCGGCTGCCTCAGCGCCCAGACACCCCAGGAAGAAGTGCCTTGGAGGGTTTGGAGTTATCAGGCAGCATGAGTATGGAAACCACAGATTTGTTGACATCTAGGGCTCTTGGTTTGGAGGCCAAGACTTGAACTTTCGCTCCCTCTCTTCTTGGCCGTTGAACTCTGGTCACGTCATCACGATCTCAGAACTGTCTGTTCCTTCTTCTGGGAGGCTCCCCGGGTGGGCCTAGAAGAATTCCCGAGCAACTCCCTGGAGCCGGCTGGCTTTGCAACGTGTGTGAAGGAATCCAAGGTGGAGAGTCTCCCTTCTGGACCGGGACCCAATCAGGAAAAACAACCACCTAAACACAACAAATGACCTTATTATGGAACATTACCTGTCTTGAGTTTCAAGTCTGTTGTTCCTTTTCATGTCTTTGTTTTTCTCAGATCATATCGATTTGGTAAAAGTGAAGCCCGTTGACGGTGATAAAGAATAAACATAACTCAGAAAAAGAAAAGGTTTTAACCAGCCCCAGGTGCCACGGCTTTCCTGCCACCGCCTGCCCCAGGTGCCCGTCCCCAGCCCTGGAAACCACGAAAGGGCCAGCGGAGCCTCACAGACGTCCCCTTCAATAAAAATGGGATTTGTGACTCCTACTGCTTTTAATGCAAGAGTATTTTATTAAATTCTGCTTCCATTTAAGCAGAGAAAGTGAAGTGGCACTTAAATGAAGGAGGCTGCACGTCTTCAGACCAACGCTGCCTTCCGCAGAAGGTGCCATTTTGAGCCAGAGCCCTGGAAGGTTAAGCACGAGCATGTGAGCAGCGTTCAGAGGTTGGGGCCTGTGTGCTTGCACCCCCATGTTTCAGTTGCGGGAAGCCTTCATCACGCTCCATCACACACGACGAGGAAGTCAGCCTTCTTAGGCTTTCTCTTACCCCCTCTCTTGCTTTTTGTTGGTGGTATGCACGACGTTTGCTTTGCCAAGGTTAATGGCATTTGCATTCTGTGCTGTAGTAATTATTCCTGCTGGTTTTTCGCCTTTTTTTCTTTCTTTCTTGTTTTTTGAGTTGGAGTCTCACTCTGTCGCCTCGACCCGC
Source organism: Cephalopachus bancanus (assembly GCA_027257055.1). Taxonomy (NCBI): domain Eukaryota; kingdom Metazoa; phylum Chordata; class Mammalia; order Primates; family Tarsiidae; genus Cephalopachus; species Cephalopachus bancanus. The sequence continues at coordinate 1,245,597 of JAPVLO010000252.1, read as the reverse complement.
TGGACCCCGGCGATCCTTCGCCTCACCCTTCCAAGTAGCTGGAGCTACAGGCGCACGCCATCATGCCCGGCTAGTTTTTGATTGACTGTAGAGATGAGGTCTACACCAAGCTGTCCAGGTGGGTCTCGAACCCTCAGGCTCAGGCAATCCACTCACCTCAGCCTCCCAAAGCACTGGGGTTACAGGCTAAGCCACCGAGCCCAGCCTCCCTTTTTTCTAGATTTAAGGGGATTTGATGCTCAGTCCTTTCCGGAGCAGCTTTGAGGCCCCCCTCCCAGGGTTTTCCTCTTGCTTTGCTGCCGAGGGCTGCCTGGGATCCTGGAGTTGCCCGCCTTGCCCCTGCCCCTCACTTTTGTCTTCCCAGGTTCCCGCCAGCCCCACCTTGTCGACCACCTTTATAACCAAGGGGAAACTAGGCTGGGTAAACAGTTTTTTCTTTCTCTTAGCACTTCTGAATGCACATGCCATGTCTTCTTTTTTCTCTTGATTTTTGCCTGCTCTCTTTCTCAGTTGCCCTCTGGTTTAAGGGCTGCTCCAGGCCTGCCCCTTCTCTATTCATGTTAGTGGGTTGGCATTAAAAAAAGGAATGTTTCCTAGTTACAACCTGTTGTTTAGTACGTTGGACTGTGACTGGTAGTCCTGAAACCCACCTTGGCCGGGTCTAATAGTCTCAGGTGACCTTTCCCTGGCCTCAGTTTCCCTCCACACCACTGCCTTCCAGCACTGCTGTGAGCAGTCTGGGACTGCCCGACCTGAGTCTGCGTGGTCTGCCCTGCCCTGACTGTCCATCTCCGGCCCTGGCTTTCTGTGCCGAAACGCTTGGAGCAATCCTATTTTGCCTTCATTTTTCGTCAGCATCGCCAGAAGATATCTCAGGGGCTGTTGCTGTGTGTTAAAATTTTGCGAACAGGCGTGCCTTTCAGATCTGTTTCAGTCCATGTTCCTTTGTTCATGAAAATGCTCCTTTATTGATGGCTTTTAAAAGATCCTGTCCCCTTCCGTGGGGCTGCCACCTCTGGGCCGCCGGCCCCTCCCCTGTGGCCTCCCTCTCCTGTCCTCGCGCTCACCGGTCTCTTCAGACTGTCTTCAGCTCTAGGTCTCGCCTGTCGATTCGCCACGGACACCGCAAACGTGTCTGCCTCTGTGCTAGGAACTCGCTGCTTTGTTCTTTGCTGTTTTTGTTAATTTATTAGTTCTGTTAGTCATGTTGCTTTGCCGTTCAATTTTTTTTTTTTTTTTTTGAGTTGGAGTCTCACTCTGTCGCCCAGAGTGGAGTGCAGCGGCCGCTCCCGGCCACCGCAGCCTCGACCTGCTGGGCTCCGGCGATCCTTCCACCTCCGCCTTCCGAGTAGCTGGAATTACAGGCGCGCGATACCACGCCCAGCTGATTTTTTGATTTATTGTAGAGATGAGGTCTCCTGCCCAGGTGGGTCTCGAACCCGCGGGCTCAGGCAATCCACTCACCTCAGCCTCCCAAAGGCGCGGGATGACAGGCTGAGCCACCGAGCCCGGCGGCGTTCAATTTTTAATAGCTCTGTTTTAAACTCATTTTCTCACTTTTACTCTCATTTCATAACTTATATTTTTGTGCAGTCTTTCTCTGGTGTGCAGGACCCACAAGGAATGCTCCTTTGGTCTCTAGGTTGGATTTCCACTCGCACTGCTTTCTGCTTTGGGCTCGGCACTCTGTGCACCCTCCTGCCTGCTCGTTTTCCCCTGGAAGACGTCTGCCCAGTTGCTGTGCCATTTCTGCCCACCTGTCTCATCCTTCACTCCATGTGCGCGAATGCCACTGTGCAACGTTTCCCTGCCAGCCGTTCTGCCTTCTGATGTGTACTGCCTTCCCCTCAGAGTCTCGGTTTGGAGCTGCATGCTGTGTTTTGCACCCCTGTGCTCCTTCTCCATCTTCTCTTGGGGAAAGAGTCCTGGGAGAGCCGGTGGGAAGTCCTCAATGAGGGTGAGCCCAGATGTATTCCCGCCTCTCCAAAAGACAGAGGGAAGCCGGAGGAGCTTTCTTTCCCTTTCTAGGGTTGATCTTTATATTTTCTACGGTGGCCCAGTGACCTCATAGTTGCCAAACTGAGAGAATGTGTGTGGTTTTTTTCAAACCTCCTTTGTCCAATTTGACCCAGCTGATGAAGGGAGTAAGTTACTTGCTGAGCTAAGATACTCTAAGTTTTTGTCTTGATGTCCCTTTCTTAAGCTATAAGGTGCTGCACCCTCTCCCTGCTTGCTGGCAGTTGGGAAGGCTTTTGCTGACTTTTGTCCTTTTCTGTCGGAGAGAAAATTTGTGATCTGGCTTTCCTCTTCTCCCATGATTATCCCATTTCATTTAACATCAAAGCCTGCGGTAGTCAGAACGGGGCCGCACACAGTGTATATTTAGAAGCACCTGACATGCTTCCAAAACTACATCTGCCTGCATTAACATATCAGTTGGAGCCCTGCTCCTGCACAGGTGAGGGGCCCCTATCTTGCAAGATCAGAGACACCGCATCTTGATTTGGCACTATCTATAGAATCTCCGCTAGGAAATCAAATTCCACACAGGCGGGAAGATGTCAAGGTCGCTTTGATCACACGGAAAGGCAGCAGAGGCTCAGCAACAGAGGCAACCAGAAGGAGGAGACCCGGCTGCTGCCTCCTTCCGGCAGGCCGCGGGGCGTGGGCAGGAGAGTTGGGCTGTCAGGCCCACGTGGAGCCAGTGAGTGGTGAAGGAGACAGTCTGCGCCTGGAGCGTGAGTCCCGTTGTCAGCGCAGGCTACGAGCTGAAGAGGCACAACTGGCCCTGAAACCGAAACTCACGAGGAGCATTCGAGGCAGGGCTGGTCACCACCAGCTGGCTGTTCTTCTTGCCAGTGCCCAGCCCAGCCTTCTCCCCAGTGCCCATGCTCACTGACTCCCCAGGTAGGAGCACTCAGGTGCTGCAGAAGGTCTCACCCTCCTCCTGTCTGAAGCGTACCTGCACCCAGGGCGAGCCCGAGGGACTCCAAACATACCCGGAACAGGAAGCAGATAATAGCCACATCGTCACCCCCACCGTGATAACTGACGTTCGTTGTGGCTTGTCCATTCGGAGTCGGGAACCACAGTACGTGCTTACAGACATTATTTCGTGTAAGTTGACCTCATGATACCGATAAGGATGTGACCGAAAAAGACGATAGGCTATGTATATGAAATTATATCACTCGAAAATGCCAGGGTTAGAGGGTTGTTCCTCTGGAAAGCCCAACCTATATTCACCTTCTCCTTCTTTTCACCTGAGTCCTAAAGATAGAAGGACCTAGAACATTTTGAGTGGGTCCAAGTCGATCCCCAGCTACGGGGCTAGTCTGTTTGCCTGTGAGGGTGCAGGTGGCTCTGCCCACACGCTGATGGACTTGGGCACAGCGGAAGTTCTGCATGTCACACATGCCTCAACCTGCCGGCCCGGGGAGCTCTGGGGGTCAGTGGATCTTGCCGCCTACAAGGACAGACCTCCTCCTCTCCAAAAATGTACGTGCCGGCCTTTGTTTCTGTGTCTTCGGCTGCCTTCGTCATTTATTCATGCATTAGCTCATTTCTTAGTGCGTTCAACAAACACTAAGAGCCAAGAGGCCCCAGCCATGTTCCACGTGAGGGGCACGCCGCAGAGAGGAAAGCAGACGCAAATCCCTGCTCCTGGCGAGCACCCCTTCTGGGGGAGGGGAGACGCTGAGAATGGTGCAGAGAAGGAAGTGGGAGGGATCGTGTGTTTCCTTGTGGTAAGACCAGGGCAAAAAGTCGCGTGGGGAAGCAGAGCCTCCACACCGTCCTCTTGCCTCCCGTCCCTTTCCAGTGTCCGTCCAAGCTTAGGCCACTCTCGTCCGCACTCTGCAGCCTCCCCGAGTGTCCGGGACCCTCGGAAGGCTTTTCCCTGAACTTGCTGCCTGGGTTTCACATACGCCCGCTTCGCGCGCTGGGAGACTCGCACTCCTCAGGCCCGTCCTCCTGAGTTGCTGGCCCATGCCCACAAGCCACCAAGCCACAGGTGCTCGGCAGGTGTGTGCGCTCACAGGTGCTGTGGCTGGCTGTGGGACAGCTGGGAATCTGCGTGCCAGTCCCAGAAGGTCCTGCCTGCCGAGGACAGGCGGGTGCTCCTTCCCGTGGACTGCTGGGTCTCTCGGAGGCGTGACGCATGTCTCTCAGGGTCACCCTGTAAGGCAGTGCCCTTGGCCGTGCTCTCAGAGGAAGGCACCACTTCGCTGGTTAAACAGGGACTATCCGCATTTTCAGGAGGCACACGTGTTCTAGTTTCCAGAACGAGTGAGCAGAAGATCGGAGATCTGCAGTCCAGCCTGTCTGAGCTCATTCTCTAAGGCTAGGAAAACACAGTCAGCTCTGAAGTCAGACTGCCCGCACGCCTAGTTTGTCTGGAGCCTGCCTTGTTCTAGCAGAATCTGAGCAAACATTACATGTGAAACCTTGCAACAATCACAGCGTGACTTACAATATGACTGATAAGCGGACGAGAGCAGCATGGAGATGAGAGTAACATCAAAAATGGACAGGCCACAAGGTCCCGCGGAAGACGGCTGGATCTGTAAAGATCATGTGTGGAGCCCAACTGCTGAGCCAAGGGCTGAGCAGTGCTAAGACAGGGTGGAAGCGGGCCCACTCGTGACACTTTCAGGAACGCGCTCCTTTCGGCCGCTCGCAGGGACAGGACGACTCTGCCAGAGGTTTGGGCCGCTCCCAGCACTGGATGGAGAGGGGAAGGAAGAAGCTCTTCTGGCTCACGCTGGGGGGGTGTGGTGTGGATGGGTGGGTGTGGAAGGCTACGATCTTTCTGGAAAGCATTTTGGCAATACCTACGAAGCGTTTTAAAAAGCTCTCGTCTTTTGACTCTGTAATGCATTTAACAGGCATGTAACCATCAACTCTAATTTGAAATATGGACAGAGACCTCGCATCAAGCAGTTTCTTGAAACGGTAGGCAGAACAGGGACAAATGGAGATGGTGAGACACAACCACGAGCAGTACACCAGACAGACGTGACAATGGAGTGTATGCGGAAAACAGTCCTGCTTCTCAAGTCTGTCTTGCAGCGATACCGACACTCCAGGAGGGTGGCTCTCGAGGCTGCTGTGTGGTGAGTGTGACGAGTACCCAGGGTGAAGAACAGCGCCTGGCACGTGGAAGCCACTCAGCGAGAATGTGTGGCACTGACATGGAGCCACGCAGGACGTGGCCTGTGGGCCCGGCTTCTTGCGTGTAGCGTGATGTGTTCATCATGTATTCAGATCATAGGAGGTAGCAGGACTTCCCCTCCTATTGATAAACAATAGTCCACTGCATGGAAATACCACATTTTGCAAAATCGATTTGCCGGTTGATGGGCATTTGGTTTATTCCCACTTTTTGGCCACTTCTATGAACATTTGTGTGCAAGTTCTTGTGTGGATGTATGTTTTCATTTCTCTTGAAGCTGTACTTAGGAATGGAATTGCTGGGACATGTAACAATTCTCTGTTTAACTGTCTGAGGAATTGACAAACATTTTCTTTCTTTTATTCCTTTTTTTTAATTTTAAAGATGTGGAATACAATTCAGAGTTAGGTATACAAACGTTGATTATGCAGGTACCCTTGCTGATGAGGTGTGCCCCTCCCTCCCCTGGTAGCTTCCCACTACTGCCAATCCCTTTCTTATGGTATTATAATAGTTGTCCAAGGTCTGTTATGAGTGAGAACATATGTTACGCTGTTCTTTGTTTCTGTGATAGATCACTGAGTCTGATCAACTCTAAATCCATCCAAGTGGCTGCGAATTCCATATGTTTGTCCTTCTTTAAGGCCGCATAATATTCCATTGTGTATATATGCCATACTTTTTAAAATCCAGTCCAGCTTTGATGGGCAGCATGATTGGTTCCATGTTCTTGCTATTGTGAATAGAGCTGCAACAAACATACATGTGCGGGTATCTTTTTGTAGAATGATTTGAATTCCTTTGGGTCTATTCCCAATAGGGGAATTGCTGGGTCATATGGAAGGTCAATTTCTAGTTCTTTCAGAAATCACCACACTGTTTTCCAGAGAGTTTGTACTAGTTTGCATTCCCACTAGCAGTATAGAAGCGTTCCTTTTTCTTCGCATCCTAGCCAGCATCTGTTGCTGTTTGTTTTATTAATGATAGTCATTCTTACTGGGGTTAGGTGGTATCTGGCAAACTTTTTCTTTTTGAGTTGGAGTCTCACTCTGTCGCCCAACCTGGAGTGCAGTGGCCGCTGCCGGCCACCGCAGCCTCGCCTGCTGGGCTCCGGCAATCCTTCCACCTCAGCCTTCCGAGAAGCCGGAATTACAGGCACGCTACCACGCCCGGCTGATTTTTTGATTTATTGTAGAGATGAGGTCTCGCTGCCCAGGTGGGCCTCGAACCCGCGGGCTCAGGCAATCCACTCACCTCAGCCTCCCAAAGGCGCGGGACTATAGGCCGAGCCACCGAGCCCGGCTCAAACTTTTTCAAAGTGTCTTCCCTACTTTGCATTTTTACTAGCAGTGAATGAGGGTCCCAATTTCTCCACATCCTCACCAACATTTTTTTGTCCTTTTATTTTAGCCATCCTAGTGAGTGTGAAGTGGTGTCTCATCACTGTGATTTTGATTTGCATTTCCATGATAAGTAATAACATCGAACATCTTTTAATGTGATTACTGGTCACTTTAAAGAATTAACTACTTCTTTAAAGAAGAATTTAAAGAATTAACTACTTCTTTAAAGAATTAACTACTCAAATCTTTTGCTCATTTTTATGAGATTATCATTTTATTGTTGAGTTATAAGGATTCTTTATATATTCTACACACAAATTCCTTGTCAGATACACGATTTGCAAATATTTTCTTCCATTCTATAGATTTGTCTTTCTGATGGTGCTTTTTGAAGCTTAACAATATTTAATTTTGATGAAGTTCAATTTATTTATGGTTTTTTATTTTGTTTGTGCCATTGGGGCTCAATTTAAGAGACCAAAGCTTAATCCAAGGTAAGTGATATTTTCTCTATGCTTTCTTCTAAAGAGCTTGTTAGTTTTAGCTCTTACCTTTAGGCCTATGATCCATTCTGAGTTAATTTTCGTGTATTGTGTGGGGACCTCTGGTTTTCCCGGCAGCATTTGTTGAAGAGGCTGTTCTTTCCCCATTGAATGGTCTTGGCGTGCTCGGCACCCATCAACTGACAGTAAGTGCGCGGGGCGAGTTGTGGACGTCCAGTTCTCTTCCATGAGTTCCCAGGCTCATCCTTAGGCCGGCACCACATTGTCATGTTTAGTGTCACTCAGTTGCAAGTTTTTGAAAGCAGGAACCATGAGTCATCCAACTGTGTTTTAGTTTAAAATTGTTGTGGTTATTCTGGGTCTCTTGCAGTTCCAAATAAATTTTGGGATCAGCTTGTCTATTTCTGTAAAAAGTGAGTTGGGACGTTGATATAGACTGTGTTGAATTGCAGATCAGTTTGGAGAGAATTGCTTTTATAGCATATTAAGTCTTCTAATTCATGAGCGTAAGATGTCTTTCCACTTATGTACATTTTCTTTATTTTCTAGCAACAATATTTTGTAGTCTTGCACTTCTTCTGTTAACTTTATTCCTAAGTATTTTATTCTTTTTGATGTTATTATACATGTGATTAATTTATTTTCAGAATGTTCTTTGCTAGCATGTAGCAATACAACTGGTTATTGTATGGTGCTTTTGTGGCTTGCCATATGACTAAACTTCTTTATCAGTTCTAATAGCTGTGTGTGTTTACCTTATGGCGTCATGCCATTTACTAATAGAAGTAGCTTTACTTCTTTCCTTTCAATCTGTATTATTTTAATTTCTTTTCTTGCCTTATTGCCCTGGCTAGAAACTTCAGTGCAATGCTGATTAGGATTGCTAAGAAAAGACGTCTTTGTCTTGTTAGCGATCTTAAGGTGTTTTATCGTGTGTGACACGGGTTTTTTTTTAAATGCCTTTTATCAAGTTGAGGCAGTTCCCACTTATTCCTAGTTGGAGATTTTAAAAAAATCATAATAGTCTGTTGGATTTTGCAACATGCTTTTTCTGCCTCTATTGAGATAATCATGTGGTTTTGGTTCTCCTATTTGATGAATACAGTGGATTAGGTCTCCAGACTTAGATGGTTGAAAGAAGTAGTTGGAGTATGTTTCTCCCATGGAGAAGACCAAGAAGGAGAGGTTCCTCGGCCCTCAGAGAGGAGCAGGGCCAGCACCATGCCCCACGGCTTGTCAGAGAAGTGGATAACCACACAGTGCAAAGAGGAGAAAAATAAATCGAGCTGGGTCGGAACTAGCCAGACTCTCATCTTGATCGTGGCTCAGAAGCCTGGGAGCCTCTGGTCACAGTGGGGAAGGTGAGTGAGGCGAATTCAGAAATGCTGTGCTCTTGCAGTGGACCTGGAGGGCCCCTGAGCCTTGCGGGACATCGGCCCATTATAAGAAACTGTCTTACTCACAGCCATACTCTGTTGAAAGGTGGAGTGGTTCAGGCGGGGAAAAAAGCCCTTTCTCTTAGTACCTCCAGCTGCCATACCTCAGGAACTCAGCTCTTGCTGGCCTGAGAGGGAGTGGGCCCCAGGAACAAATGCCGTGGCAAGCAGTTTGTGGATGAGGAAGGCTGCTCTGAGAACATTTGCGGCTCTGAGGCCACTTGCACTTTGACGTTCAGGTCACAGACTACCTGAGGCTAAGGTGGGGAAGCCGGGTGGGGCTTGTTGCCATAGCAATCTCTTACTGCCCAGGTACATTCTTCGGTGCCCGCTCTGCACAGCAGCATTACCCAGTGGCCAGAGACTCCCTCCCCATTCCCACCAGGGTAGCCAGGAGTGCACACAAGTGGGATACTTCAGCTCCTCTCCCCATACTCCCCTTGAAGGTTAAAAACAGAGATCCTTGGCTCAGCCTGTAATCCCGCACCTTTGGGAGGCTGAGGTGAGTGGATTGCCTGAGCCCGTGGGTTGGAGACCCACCTGGGCAGCGAGACCTCATCTCTACAATAACTCAAAAAATCAGCCGGGCGTGGTAGCCCATGCCTGTAATTCCGGCTACTTGGAAGGCTGAGGCGGAACGATTGCCGGAGCCCAGCAGGTGAGGCTGCGGTGGCCGGGAGCGGCCACTGCACTCCAGTCCGGGTGACAGAGTGAGATTCCAACTCAAAAACAAACAAACAAAAAACAAAAACAGAGATCATGGGTAATCTCCATGCCCCACCCATGCCTAGGTTGGCCGGGCACTTCCTTGGAGCAATACATGTCAAGGGGAAAGCCCACAGCCACCATCACAGCTGGCTCTCTTCCACAAGTGCCATTTCCTTGCTGGAGGCCAATAGCACGGCCCATCACACCTGAAATGATGCCTTGTCTATGGAGAAGGTCTGATGCCAGACCCCAGATAACACCACTACACAAGCCACTCCTGCCACTCAAGATGCCATGAGCCTGTGAAGGTACCCAGCACAGGACTGTCACAGCTGGCAATTAAGAAACTCATCACATTGCAGCTATACATAACCAAGGGGACCCTATACCTCCAACACCACCAAAAGACCACACTATCTCTTCATCAATGAACTCTAACCAAAACAAAATCTTTGAAATTCCAAAGATAAAATTCCAAAAGTTGATTATAAAATTGCTAAGTGAGATTCAGGAGAAAGTTGAAAGCCAACAAAAAGAAATTAAAAAAATAAAAAAATGAAAAAACTATTCAAGATATGAATAAAAAAATTCTCCAAAGAGATAGGTACCCTAACAAACAAACAAACAAACAAAAAACACCCAACCAAACAAGAAAAAAACAAACAAACTGTAATTCTGGAAGTGAAACAATTATTTAGGGAAGTACAAAATTCAGTGAAAAGTTTTAACAGTAGACTAGAACAAGCAGAAGAAAGGATCTCAGAGCTTGAAAAGAAGTCTTTTGAATTAACCTAATCAGACAACAATTTTAAAAAAAGAATCAAGAGCCTAGAACAATGTCTCCAAGAAATGTAGCATTATGCAAAACATCCAAACCTAAGATTCATAGGTGTTCCTGAAAGAAACTGGTTTGGAAAACCTATGTGAGAAAATGATGGTGGAAAACTTCCCTGGACTTTGCTAGAGATTGGAACCGCCAGATGCAGGAAGCCCCAAGAACACATAGAAAATTCCTTGCAAAGAGGTCAACCCCAAGGCATATAGTCATTAGCTAATGTAAAGTTAATGTAAAGGGAAGAATTTTAAGAGCGTGAGACAAAAGCATCAATCGACTTACAAAGGTGAGCCTATCAGACTAACAGCAGACTTCTCAGAAGAAACCCTACAAGCCAGAATGCACTGGGGCCTCATCTTCAAACTCCTCAAAGAGAATCACTGTCAGCTCATCAAAGGATTTTTGTACACATTGAAATTAAGTTTTACAAATGAAGGAGTAATGAAGTCTTTCTCAGACAAGCAAATACTGAGGGACTATGTCACCACTAGACCAGCTCTACAAGAAACACTCAAAGGAATTCTAGATACTGAGACAAAAGATTGAAGCACACCAGTAGAAAATGCTGGCAATCATAAGACTCACAGGCCTTATGGAACACCAATACAATAGAGAAAAAAAAAATAAAGCAACCAAATAACAACCAGCATGATCAATCGAGTAGTTCCTTACATACCATTATTAAGCCTCAGGTCTCAATACCTCACTAAAAAATAGAGATTGGCAGACTGGATTTAAAAAAACCCACACAATCCAAATATCTTTTGCCTAAAGAGACCCACTTAACACCACACAGACTCCTATAGACTCAAGATAAAGGGGTGGGAAAAATACTCCAGGCTAAATGGAAACCAAAAATGAGTAGGAGTAGCCATTCTCATACAGATAAAACAGACTTTAAATTAACAACAGTAAAAAATGACTCAGATGGTTATTATATATGGATACAGAGGTCAATCCAACAAGAAGACAGAATGATTTTAAATAAATATGCACATAACACCAGAGTCCCAGCTCTATAAAACAAATTCTACTACACCTAAAAAAGGAGACTCGTAATGTGAGACTTCAACACTGCACTGACAGCAACAGGCAGATCATCAAGGCAGAAAGTCAACAAGAAACGTTAGAGTTAAACTGGAGCCTAGAGCGAATAGAATTCACAGGCATCCACAGAATATCTCACCCTAAAACTACAGAATGTACGTTTTTCTTATCGGCACGTAGCACATTCTCTGAGATAGAGCAAGAATATGATAGGCCACAAATCAAGTCTCAATAAATTCAAAAAATCAAAATCATATAAGTACCTTCTCAGACCATAGCGGGAAAAAATAGAAATTAACTCTAAGAAGAACTTGTGAAACCAAAAAAAAAAAAAAAAAAAAGGAAGTTATACAATATCCTCCTAAATGGTTCTTGGAAGATACAAAAACCCCCGAGCAGACCAATAACAAGTAGTAAGATTGAAATAGTAACTAAAAGCTTTCCAACAACAACAACAAAAAAATCCAGGACCCGATGGATTCACAGCAGAATTCTACCAGACTTTCAAAAAAGAACTTGCACCAATTTTACTGAAGCTATTCCACAAGATTGAAGAGAAGAGAATTCTTCCTTACTCATTCTGCAAAGTCACTATCACCCTGATACCAAAGCTAGCAAAGGACACAACAAAAAAAGAACCCTGCAGACCATATCCCTTATGAACATAGATATGAAAATTCTTGACAAAATATTAGCAAGCTAAATTCAACAGCACGTAAAGAAGAAATACACCATGATCAAGTGAGTTTGTCCTATGGATGAAAGGTAGTAGTTCAACGTACCCAGGACAATAAATATGATCTACAATGTAAACAGAATTAAAAACAAAAATCATGATCATTTTAATAGATGAAGAAAAAGTGTTTGATAAAATCTGGCATCCCACATGATAAAAACCTTCAGCAAATTTCTCAAAGTAATAAAATCCATCTATGACAAAACTATAGCCAGTGTCATGCTAAACTAAGAAAAGTTGAATGCATTTTCCTTCAGAACTGGAACAATACTCCTATTCAACAAAGCACTGGAAGTCCTAGCCAGAACAATCAGACTAGAAAGAAATGAAGGGTATCAAACTGGAAAAGAAGAAATCAAGCTATCTCTGTATGCCAACAATATAATCTTATACCTGGAGAATCCTAAATACTGAGTACTCCAAAAGACTTCTGGACTTGATAAATTCAGTAAAGTTTCAGGATACAAAACCAACACACACAAATCAGTAGCACTGTTATATACCAGTATTGATCAAGCAGAGAATCAAATCAAGAACTTAATTCCATTTGCAATAGTAGCCAAAGAGCTAAAATACCTGTGGACATACTTAACCAAGGAGGTGAAAGATATCTACAAACAGAGCTACAAAACGCTGATGAATTGTAGAGGACACAAACAAATGGAAAAACATCCCACACTCATGGAACGCAAAAATCAATACTGTTAAAATGACCATATTACTCAAAGTAATTTACAGATTCAGCGCAATTCCTATCAAAATACCAATGTCACTTTTCGTAGAATTAGGAAAAACAATCCTAAAATTCATATGAAACCAAAAAAAAAAAAAAAAAAAAAGAGCCAGAACGGCCAAAGCAATCCTAAGCAAAAAGAGCAAAGCTGAAGGCATCATATTGTCTGACGTCAAATCATACTACAAGGCATTAGTAACTAAAACAGCATGGTACTGGTACAAGAGCAGATGCATGGATTGGTGGGAAATAATGGAGAATTCAGAAATAAACCCAAATACCTACAACCAACTGCTCTTCAACAAAGCAGCCAAAAATATATACTGAGGTAAGGACACCCTATTCAACAAATGGTGCTAAGAAAACTGGGTAGTTACAGGCAGAAAGATGAAGCTTGATCCCTATCTCTCCCCATATATGAAGATTAAGATGAATTAAAGATGTAAATGTCAGTCCTGAAACCATGGAAATCCAAGAAGAAACTAGGAAAAATTCTTCTGGACATTGGCTTAGACAAAGAATTTATGGTGAAAACTCCAAAAGCAAATGCAACAAAGCCTAAAATAAATGTGCAACTTAATTAAACTAAAAATCTTCCACACATCAGAAAAAATAATCAACAGAGTAAATAGGCAGCCTACACAGTGAAAGAAAATATTTGCAAATTATACATCTGACAAAGGACTAATCTGCAGTACCTACAATGAACTCAAACAAATCAGCAAGGAAAAAAGCAAATAACCCCTGTAAAAAAGGGGCAAATGACATAACAGACATCTCTCAAAAGAAGATATACAAATAGCCAACAAACATATGAAAAAATACTCGGTATCACTAATTGTCAGAGAAATGCAAATCAAAACTGCAGTGAGATACCGTCTTACATCAGTCACAATGGCCACTGTACAAAAGCTAAAAAAAAAAATAGATCCTGACACTGATCCTGTGAAAAGGGAATGCTTGTACATTGTTTTGGTGGGAGTGGAAATTAGTGCAACCACTATGGAAGTCGGTATGGAGATGTCTCAAGGAACTAAAAGTAGATCTACCATTTGGCCCAGCAATCCCGCTGCTGGTATCTACTCAAAGGATCAGAGGTCATTGTATTAAAGACATCGCAGCACAATTCACAATTACAGACATGTGGAATCAGCCTAAAAGCCCATCAACTGATCAGTGGATAATGGAAATGTGCATATATACACTAAGAAAATGTGCATATATACACTATAAAATACTATTTGGCCGTCACAAAGGATGGAACAATGTCTTTTGCCACAACTTGGATGGAATTAGAGAACATTATCTGAAGTGAACTAACACAGGAACCGAAAGCCAAACACCGTGTGCTCTCCCATGTAAGTGGGGGCTAAACTAAGGGTCTGCAAAGGCACAGACAATAATAGAATGGACATCCGAGGCTTAGAAGGGGAAGGAGGCAAGGGATGGAGGGAGGAAAAGTCACTTATTGGGTACAGTATGCACAGGTGGGAGTGGTGAGTGCACTTAAAGTTCAGGCGTCTTCACCACTACCCAATGCAACCATGTAACCAAAAGCTATTTATACCCTCTGATGCTATTGAAATAAAAATAAAAAAATAAGCACATGAAAATATAGCATATTATATTGATTCTTGTATGTGAAAGCCAACCTTCATTCCTGGGATAAATGCCACTTGGTCATGGTATATAATGTTTTTTATATGTTTCTAGATTTGGTTTGCTAGTATTTTGCTGAAGGTTTTTGCATATATATTTATAAGAAACATTGGTCTGTAGTTTTCTTGTCTTTGTTCCTTTTTGGTGTCGAGGTAATACTTAGCCTCATGGGATGAGTTAAAAAGTGTTCTCTTTTCTATATTTCAGAAGAGTTTGTGAAGTATTGGCACTATTTTATTTTTAAACATTTGGTAAAATCCAACAGGGAACATTTTACATTTTAAATGTTATTTGGGCTAGGTATTTACATTAATAAGTTGATCTCCTTACTTGTTACAGTAACACTATCTATTTCTAGAGTCAGTTTCTAGATTTTGTGTTTCTTCAAAGTTGACATTTTATCTAGGTTATATGTTTTATAGTTGTTTTTGATATTCATATATACATACATAAAATCTCTGTAAAGTATTTTAGTTATTTGAATCGTTCTTTTCTCTCCTTTTTTTTTTGGTCATTCTACCTAATGATTATTTACATTATTTATGTGCTTCCTTCTGTTTCCCTTGTGTTTAGTTTGCTTTTATTAGTCTAGTTTCTTGAGATGGAAATATAGATTATTAATTTGGGGTTTTCCTTTGAAGAAAATAGATATACAGAATTAAAAAATATAGCACTACTTTAGACGAATCTCATGAATGTTGACATGTGGCAGGGCTCGGTCTCTCCGCCTCTCATCCCAGCGCTTTGGGAGGCCGAGGCAAGTGGACTGCCTGAGCCCGTGGGTTCAAGACCCGCCTGGGCAGCTTGGCGAGACCTCATCTCTACAATAAATAAAAAGCTACCTGGGTATGGTAGAAGCGCCTGTAGTTCTGGCTACTTGGAAGGCTGAGGCGGAAGGATTGCAGAGCCCAGCAGGTCGATGCTGGGGTGGCTGTGAGCATGCCACTGTACTCGAGCCTGGGTGATGGAGTGAGACTCCAACTAAAAAAAAATGTTGATATGTTATGTTTCTATTTTTATTAATGCCAGATTAGTATTCCCCTTGTGATTTCTTCTTTGATGCGATTATTAGAAGTACATTGTTTAATTTCTACAACTTATATCTTTCCAGCATTTCCTTTTCATTATTAGTTTCTAATTTTATTACATTATGACTGGAGAACATACTTTGTATGATTTCAATTCTTTCAAATTTTTGGATGTTTGTTCTATTGTCCAGCGCATAATCTATGCTGGAGAATTCCCCCTGTGCACCTGAAAAGTTTGTGTGTTTGGTGGTGTTGTGTGGAATATTGCATAAATGTCTGTTAGGTCACATTGGCTAGAAATGTTGCCTGAGTCACCTATTTGCACTGGTTTTTTTGTCTAGTTCTATTCATTATTTAAAGTAGGGAATTGACATCTCCAATTACTACTTTTGAACTGTCTACTTCTCCCCTCATTCTTCCAGTTTTTTTTCCATGTTTTTCCTCAAGCATTTTGTAAGGGTGTTGGGGGCATATCTTCACTTTGGCGAGTTGCAGTTTTGTATTAGACTTCATTTGCTGTGTGTGCGGGTCCTCCAGTCCTGCCAAAGTGAGAGGTTAGGGCTTTTTCAGGTCATCTCCGAGTTTGAACATTTTCCTATATAAGCACATATTTTCCTAGACCCCTAGGAATATACTGAGCTTTTCAGAGCCACCATGGATGCTTTTTTCTTCCAGATCTTTTGGCCAGACTCTTATTTGTCCCAATTGATGTCACTACTTCGGGGAGCGTGTTAAACGGTCGCCCCTGATTCTTTTCAACACATGCCCTGGAAATAGGTCTCCTAGCACAGAACAAGCTCTGGAGTCAGGTCAGACAATGGCAGGCCCTAGGAGTGGGGCTTCTCCAGGGACTGCTGCGAAGGTCGCACAGTGACGGTCCTCCCCAGGCGGGGCTTCTCAGACTCCCCGATCCCTGTCTGACCCGTTTAGCTGCTATGGTGGTGGTAGTTTTTACAACTACTGATGTTGCAAGACTGCTGATTTTCAAGGCTCCCTGGGAGTTGGGAAGAGGGGGCTGGGAAGCGGGCAAGTTAGAATCACAAAGCCCACTTTTTTCACGGAGCCTCAGCCACCGTGCTTGAATCAATGCTCCTTGAATTGTTGTAGGCTTTGGTTAATTTGCAGAGTTCTAAAAAAGTTGATTTTGTCAGGCTCTCATTGGTTTTATGAAGAAGTGAATACTGGAGGGCCTCTCTGCCATTCTGCATGTCCCTCTCATCCCTTCTATAAAAATGTTGCTAACTATCAAGGTCTATTCCAGGAAAAACTTTGAGGCCTCTGGAGTTAAGCATTTGCTCCTGTTCAAGCAAGACCTGGCTTTTCATCTCTTTTTGATCCAGGAGTCAGCTGATGACCTTGTTATAGGCTGCAAAGAGGCCATTTTGGTTATATTAAAATAGGCATTTGGAAAAGACCTAGAAACTAGCATTAAGAAACTTTCTGTTGTAGCTGAGTTGGGCTAAATGTAGAAGCTGCTTGAATTTAAAGTGCACATTTTTCTTCTTCTCACACTGCCCTCGAAATGTAATGTGAATGCTCCCCCTTCTCTCTCTCTCTCTCTTTTTTTTTTTGAGTTGGAGTCTCACTCCGTCACCCAGACTGGAGTGAGTGGCTGCTCCCGGCCACTGCAGCCTCGACCTGCTGGGCTCCGGCGATCCTTCCGCCTCAGCCTTCCGAGTAGCTGGAACTACAGGCGTGTGCTTCCACACCCGGCTAATTTTTTAATCTTATTGTAGAGATGAGGTCTCGCCAAGTTGCCCAGGCGGGTCTCGAACCCGCAGGCTCAGGCAGTCCTCTAACCTCGGCCTCCCAAAGCGCATGGTGACAAGCTGAGCCACTGAGCCGGGTTCCCCCTTCTCTCTTGACCCAGGCTGGCCTAACTGGTCTAAAAAGTCAGTCTTATCTAGGAAGCCATTGCTAGTGCTGGAGAAGAAATGGTTGATACGCAAAACCGCCTGAGAGGAGACATGAAGAACAGTTTAGGGCTAGCAGGAGTGTGTGTGACAGCCTGGCACCTTCCTCTGGAAAACTGTACAAGAACACGTTATCAATTCCAGAATGTCATCTGAAAACGTCGGTGTGACCAGGAGACTTTCCTGGTGAGAAAATTCTGGGTCCTGCACATAGGCTTCTTAGTCTTAACCTGGGGTGGGTGAAAAACTGTGAATCTAGGGTATAAGTGCTGGAATGAATTTTTTTTGTTCCGAGTGAGTTTTTGGTAATGATGCCGACTCGGCTCCCTGTAACCTGGTTGCAGAAATTAAACCCCCTTTCCTCTCAGTTTCTGCCTCTCATCTTTGATTGACCACGAGGGATAGAAGCTGGTTTGCTGGTTAAGACTCAAACAGCCTAACGCAGAATTTGTGGAGGTCTGTTTGATATTTTAGTGGAAGTACATCTTGGTTTAATGCTGACATTTTACAACCCTGTTTGGACCTTTGGAATTTCAGATTTACTGTGAAAGGCACTAGAGTCGGGTAAGAAAGAGCAGGTCAGCGTTAACAAAGAACAAGAGAACAAGTCGGAGAAGGAGGAAGCGAGGTGGGAGTGGAGGAAGAGGAAAGGCGAAAGAAACCACACACCCACTTTTGGTTCTGGAATGTCTGTGGAGTGTGAGCGGAGATGAAGTGTGAGGAAGAACCTTGACGCAGTTGCGTTCCATATCAGCGCTCTGACTGGCTTGTCATCGCTCATTGAACTGGGAAGTCCAAGGTTCCAGGGTCAAGAATGTGTGAGGCTTCTGGAGAAGCGAGAATCCAAGCAAGCCATCTAGCAGCTCCTCTCCACCTAGAGAAGCTTCTAGGAAAAACTAAAGACACAATGATCAAAGCAGCAGCCGAAGACCACACAACCACATGACAGAAAGAAAGCCTGCACCGCTGGGCTCGGTGGCTCAGCCTGTAATCCTGTGTCTTGGGAGTCCGAGGTGAGTGGATTGCCTGAGCCCGGGGGTTCAAGACTCGCCTGGCCAACTTGGCGAGACCTCATCTCTACAATAAATCAAAAATTAGCTGGGCGTGGGGGCAGGCTCTTGTAGTTCCAGCTACTTGGAAGGCTGAGGCAGAAGGATTGCCGGAGCCCAGCAGGTCGAGGCTGTGGCGGCCGGGAGCGGCCACTGCACTCGAGTCTGGGCGACAGAGTGAGACTCCAACTCAAAAAAAAAAAAAAAAAGAAAGCCTGCACTGTCCCAAGGTTGTGTCTGCTTGGTTCTTTCATGGACTGAGCTGTGCCAGATGCCACGTTAGATGAAGACTCGGAGTGGATGGAGCCTGAAGGAAGCCCGACGAGGACTTGGTCACCAAAGCGACCGTGTGGTCAGGCAGGACACGGGGGCTGGGGCAGGGGCTGTGCTTCAGAAGGAACTTTGTGTTGAGGCGGGGCGGCTGAGGATGTGGGGGGGAGGGGTGACGGGAGCACATGGAGACCCCGGAGCCAGCTGTCCTGGGCTGTGGAGGCGTGTCGGTGCCAACAGGGTGACTCGGCACAGGGTCGGACAGGGATCCTGAAAGTCACGCTGTGAACACAGACAGCCATGCCGAGGACAGTGGATGATGGTGGGTGAGTCTCCCGAGTGGTGAGTGCAGGAGCAAAGTGGTCAACGAGTGCCTGGGATTCTCTGGTCTTGTGGCCAGTGCGCAGGAGAAGTGGGAAGGCAGCGTGGCGAGAGCAAGGGCCGCTGGGGGCCTCGGGGAGCAAGGCGCCATGCTGGCCCGAGCACGGGGCGGTGAGAGTGAGCAGAGGGCCTGGACTTGAGAAGAGTCCCTGGGGTGGTGGCTGCCCATGGAGGCAGGAAGCAAAGGGAGGACGGCAGGCTGACGGACGTCTAGAGCCCTGGCCTGGACTGCTGGGGGTTTGGCAGCCAGCCTCAAGGCCAGGCCTGAGTGGGAAGCTCAGTGTCCGTGGAGACAGGACAAATACAGCCATTCAACGCCTCTGCGGTGCCTGGCGCAGTGTGGCCTCGTGCTGGCCTCAAGGTGATGGGCGCTCCCCAGCTACCAGTGTCTCTTGCATGGGGGAGGAAGACAGGCATGTGATGCCAAGGGTGTCTGAGAGTACCCTGGGGTGCGCCAAAGATTGGAGCAGAAGTGCCGTCCACCTGGCCAGGGTGAGAAATGAGCTCAGCACAGGGGTTGTGGTCAGGCTGGAAACCGCAAGGCTGCCGTCCTTGTCATCTTGCCGGTGCCATCTTGGGGCTAACGGTGGTCCCTCAGCCGTGTGCCGTGATCTGGAAACTGTGTGTGGCTGTTGGGGGCTCTCGCTCCTGTCAGCACCCCAAAGCTTGTCCAGGGTGGTCTGCGCTGATATGCCCCCTGAAAGCTTAGCAGTGACCAGCATTACAGCTTTCGGTTCCAACCGAGGGTCAAGCATCTAGAAAGTGCTCAGAAAACGTGGTTTATGTTTCTGACCAGTAAGCTGAAGTTTCAGGAAAAGAACATACGTGCTGAGATGTGTGCCCGTGAGTACTCGGGAGGCTACGGGAAGCAGTCTGGCCACGTGGACCAAGGCCTGCCAGTGTTAGCGAGCTTCGACTCACTCACTGCCGTTCCGAGACGTTCATCAGAAATAGGGCGGAAGTTTAGCAAGACTTTTGTGCCTCGGGGCCCTTACGCATGGCAGTGGAGATGGAGAACGAGTCATGTGTCCACTCACAGACGAAAGGCCAGGAAAATCGGACGCATCCGTCGGATGAAGCGCTTTGCAGTGCGTGCCCTGTGACGACCACTGGTTATTTATCAGGTGTAAAAGCACATGTCACTTTTCAGAAAAAAATAGAACGGAGTAGTATGTGAAAGGTGAAGTAGTGTTACTATTATATAAAAACCGAGTCTTTAAAATGTATGAAAGGTAAAAGACTGGAGACAATTTGCTAAAGAGGCACAGTAAGAGTGACACGGCTGGGGTACGGCGAGTAATATTCTGTTTTTTAACTTCCAGGTTTCTGTTGTTCTAAGTCACCACACGGAGGATGAGGAGCTCGCATCATGGGGAGAGAAGCGGACCGTGTGGCCCCTCTCCCGAGCCTGCTCTGACCCTGCACTGCTGCTGGGCTCTGAGGCCGCCTCGCCCCCTCGTCTGCCATCCACGTGCTCAGCCTGGGGTGGTGGCTTCTCCGACCAGCGTCCCTGAGGCCTGATTGTGGGCCGTGGCCTCTCTCCCTGGGCCCCGAACTCGGCCTCGTCCACCCACGGGGATCACGCCGCCAGGCATCCCTCCCCAGACTTGCCCACCTGGCTCTGACCTGCAGTGTCACCGACTCCAGTCCCTGGCCCTCCTTGCCCAGGATTTCCCTTGGGTCTGGACGGCTTCTGGTTGTGCTCATTCTCCAAGCCACCGTCATCCAGCCCCCTCGGACTTGGTCCAGTCTGCTCAGCTGTCGGCCAGCCCGACCCAGCGGCTCCTTCTGCACCATCAGGACGGATGCGGGCCGAGGCGGGCTGGCAGGAAACTGCTGATCCGGGGAGAAGACGGACGAGCTCGGCTGGGCAGTGTGGAGCCAGGCGTGGTTTTGAAACAGGAAAAAAAGTCGAGTCATCCGATTTTAATGCCATACGCAGGATGCAGCCGCGGAGGAGGGGCGGGGCAGGGCTTCCAGCTGTGCGGCCGGGAGGCGTCAGTGGACTGCGCTCAGGCCCCAGGGCTTCGTCTTCAAAAGCTGGTAATAGTGTCATGGTAATTGTTCAAGGTCTCCTGTGAGAAAGGGATTGGCAGTTGAGGGAAACTGCCAGGGGCGGGAGGGGCGCGTCTCATCTAGAAGGGTGCCCGCATAATCAGCGTTTGGATACCTAGCCTGAATTGTACTCCACATCTTGAAAAAAAAAGCTGGTCATAGTTCCTAATTGGCAGCATTTCTATAATAAATAGGGACAGCACTGGTGAGAGACGGGCTGGGGTCTTTTCAAGGACTGGGCACTTCTCCCAGGCAGCGCCCATGCTGACCACAGTGCCCAAGGCCCTGGACACCTGGGAACGGGGCGAGCCCACTACTCCTGTTGCAGCTCAGACCCTTTCACATCAGTGAGGCGACCCCCGCCCCCTCCCACCTCCTTGGCACGTAACACACACGTTCCCGTTTACCCACCTCCATTTACACCCGCGGGCCCAGCAGAGCTGTTAATAGCGCCTCAAACTTGCTCATAGCATACTCTTCATTAGTGCTTCAGTTTGGACAACATGTTGTACGGCCGTCCTACTATCCGCGTGGGAGGCCGTGGAGACCTGCTCCCCCCCGAAGCATGGTGGCGGGGAGCAACATTCGCTGGGGTGGAGGGAGGCTGGCTTGTTCTCTGGGTCTGCTGCTGATGCCCTGGGCATCGCTGAGTCTCAGTCTCGCCCGCAGGCGGCACCATGAGCAGAACAGAGGCCACCCTGGCAGGGCGAGAACCCCCCCGGGGTGGGGGGAACGGCGGGAGACATGGTGGCTGGCGGGGGTGGAGGGGAGCTGCACCGCCGTCGGCTGTGGCCCTGGAGGGGGGTCGGCAGATGCCCACGTGGACTCGCCCGGCTCCAGCAGTGCCACGTCCCCCAACAGCCTCCGGCCTGGCAGGCCGTGCCGTGTGTGCAGCCCAGCTAGTCCCGTGAGGCCGGCACGTGCCCGGCCAAGGAGGGAGGTGCCACAGGGGCCCGGGTCTCTACTGAAGGCAGAAACAAAGGGAGGCCAAGCCGGGGCCTGTTCTCCGGACACCCGGGTGGGGTTCCCTCCAGCAGAGCCACTTACGGCTCTTGGAATGGGCGTGAAGGAACTCAAGAAACGGTGCCCCAGCAAACCATGGAGGGGGCACGGGAAGGTGTCGGCCCAACCTGGGCACAACACAAAGAGGCTGTGGGAGGCAGGAGCAGAGAGAGGCCGGCGAGGCTGCAGGGGACACTGCTGCTCTGGTCTCAGCATGCGCTGCAGAAGAGGACCCTGGGTCTGGGCACAGGCACTCACGTCTGTCATCCCAGCGTTTTGGGAGGTGGAGGTGGAAGGATGGCCTGAGCCCAAGGCTTGAGATCAGCCTGGGCAACTTGGTGAGACCGCGTCTCTACAATAAATTGAAGAATGAGCAGGGCGTGGTGGCGTGCGCCTGGAGTTCCAGCTACTTGGAAGGCTGAGGTGGAAGGACCACCTGAGCCCAGCAGGCTGAGGCTGCGATGGTTGTGAGCGTGCCCCTGCACACCAGCCTGGGAGACAGAGTGAGACTCCAACTCCAAAAAAAAAAGAGGACCCAGGGGACAGGTCCACATGTGTGTGCCCAGTGCCGCATGGATGCCCTCAGCCCTCAGCATGTTTGTGAGGGTCCTGAGCCTCTCTGGTTCTGACCTCAACCCTCGTGAACTACAGGAGATGGGAGCAGAGGCATGTCCCCATCCTGCCCATCCACCCTGGGACAGCACTGTCCAAACGCTCTAGTGCTCACGCACTGGAAGAGGGAGCTCTGCACTCCTGCTGGTAGCGACAGCTGGATGAAGTCATCTCCACATGCTAGAAACTCCGAAGCCTGCGCTTCACTTGTGCTTCGGAGAGGGCACCTGGGTCCACGGGATGGGGCGGGACTGTGTGATGGCCGGCTCTCCCACCCCCTCCTGGGGCCACAGCTTCTCCAGAAGGCAGGCGTCCTGCGCAGAGCACAGCACTCCTTGCATCTGGGGTGAACTTTGTTTCTCCTGGTGGGATCGTGTCTCCCTTCTGGCTGCAGCGGATGATGGCGGCTCCTGCCTGGCTCCAGAGGGGAGTTTCTGCTTTGAATCCTTGCTGTCCGGGCTGTCCTCACTCCTGGCGTGGCAGACATGCTCGGCCCCGAGGGTGCACAGAAAGAGCTCGGCCGTGGCTCTGGGTTCTAGTTCCTACGGGTACAGTGAGGAAGCACGAGCCAGTGGGCCGGTGCCACAGAGCAGGCCTCGCCATGGCCGGACTGAGCGCAACGTGCAGGGGCCATGTCCACGCTCCCCTGTGTGCCCAGGCCAGGGAGTCCCAGCAGCGTTGGCTCCTGGAACACGCCTGCCAAATGCCGTTCCTTCTCACAAGAAGAGTCCTCGCAGGCACGCTCTTGCGCCCAAGACTGTCTCTGGAGCCCAGCCAAAGCACAGACCCGACTTCCCTCCCAGGGGACACCCGGGGCCAGTTCCCTCAGACACAGCAGGACACTCAGTGTCTGCCAAGTCGTCTTGGCGTTGACAAGCCCCAGCAGAGCCTTGCCTCCACCTCCACCTCCCCCAGACCCGGGCCTTCCTGGGGGTTGAAGCCCATTCAGGGCCCTGGCCTCCCCCGGGGACCGGAGCTGTGACCCCGACCAGCCTCTCTCGGCAGCCCACCTGTCGAGCCACTTACCTTCCTCCCTCCCCGCCTCCCACCCAGCACGGCCTGAGCCTGGTCACCAGTACTGCGGGCTCCCGGGGCCCTTCTGAGCCCGCTCCACCTGTGACTTCCAGAAAACGGACTCCTGACCATGTCGACGCCCAGCCGAGACCTTTGTTGGGTTTCC
Source organism: Cephalopachus bancanus (assembly GCA_027257055.1). NCBI lineage: Eukaryota > Metazoa > Chordata > Mammalia > Primates > Tarsiidae > Cephalopachus > Cephalopachus bancanus. Next base: position 1,221,934 of record JAPVLO010000252.1, on the reverse strand, counting down.
AGCCCGAAGGGTCAGCTCCCAGCCCCTTCACGTGGGGTGCGAGCCCTCCGTTCCACACGCCCAGTTTCTAGCCCCCTGGGGCCCAGCAAGTGTGTGCTGTGAGCACTGGTGGCCGAGCGGCAGCTCCCTCCGTCAGTGTGTCTGTCCACGCAAACACTCGCCGCCCTCCCGTGGCTGGCACACCCAGCATCTCTCCGGCTTGGGGTCGTGGGGCTGTGCCTCTGCTCCTGCCGCCAGGCCTCGCCCCTGCAGAGCCAGCTGCAGAGAAGACACAGGGAGCTCCTTCGTCTGCAGCCAGAGGAGGGGACGCTCTCTGACAGCTCTGGAAGAGCGCCCAGCCCAGCCCTGGCGGCTTTGGAAGGGCCCGTCTGCCGGCCACGGCGGTGTCGTGTCTGCAGTTCCTTTCCAGGTCCAGCAGATTGATGGGTGCAGGGAGGTCCTCAGGGTGCCCCAGACCTCCCCAGGATTCTGCTCAGGCCTCCCCCACCATGCTCCACGAGGGTCCTGCATCGGGCCTGACCCGATGCACATCCGCCACCTTTCCTCCGTCCTTGGTAGGCCTCGTGTCCTTTGGAAACTGCTGCCTCGTCACACATGGGGCCGCTCCCTCTGAGCACCCGTAGCCCGCTGTCTGTGCTTGGTCCTGGTGCAGAGCAGAGCATGGTTTTTTCTCCCCTCCCCGGGCACGCCGGGCACCTGTTCTGTGTTGGGACTCGAAAGGGCAGGCCTGCGGCCAGCACACCAACCCTCCCACCCAGAGCCAGGGAGACCCAGAGGTGCAGCCCTGCGGCACCTGCAGCGCAGGAAAGCGAGGCTGCTGGGGAAGGGGAGGCCCGAGTGGCATGCCTGGCATGAGCGATGGTCAAGGAGTCCCGGTGGCATCGCGGTGGGTGACCAACATGTGCTCTGAGTTGCGAGCACCCACGGGTTTCTGTGGCGGGGCTGAGCAGAGGAGCGAGCCTCCAGGAGCCAGAATCCCGGGTGCCCAGACACCCTGGTGAGCATTTCCCTCACACTACGGTTGCCTCTCTGCACCACGGACACCACACATGTGCATGCCTGCCTCTGGAGGGACAGGAAGCTGATTCTAGATCAGGAGGGCTGAGTCCATACTCCTGAGGCTGCATTCTGTGGTGAGGAGACACATTTCACACTGTTTAAAATGGCGTGCATATTAAATAAGCCAAATTTCGTAAAGCAGAAAGTGAGACACCAGAGACAACAAGAGGACATCAAAACCACTGAGGGTCCCACAACTTCCACATCGTGAACCAGAAAGTATGCATGAGCTGGAACTGAAAAATAGCAAGCCAGTGCTGCTTTAATTGGCACTCCTTTGACTACCAGGGAGTTGACGCTTTCTCGTTGCTTCCTGTGGCACATTAAAACTTCTTATTTCATGAACGAGGCATTTGCTTCTTGTCTTTTCCTTACGGATTTGCAAAAAGCCTGTATGTTGGAAGATATTAATAATTTGATGGACATGAGAAATATTTCCCCAAATGATGTATATCTTTTGACTTCATAATGTTGTGTTTTTGCTATGCACACATATGTACTCTCAGCGCCGTTGAATCTATCAGGTTTTTGGTTTGTCTTCGGTGCCAGGTTTAAAGGTATGTCCCTCACTCCAGCGTTATATCGATAGTCACCGGTGTATCTGTGAAGTCTTCTACGGTTTTGCTTTTACGTTGAATTCTTTCGTGCCTCTGTCATCTGTCTTTTTTAAAATCTTGCCTTCAGGGGCTACACATGCATGTTTGTTATGCGGGCGTGTTCTGTAGCGGTGGGATTGGGTCTCAGGTGGCCCATTCCTCAGATGGTGAACGTTGCACCTCGGGGCCAATTTCTGAGCTCCAAATACCCTTCCCACCTCCTCCCATGGGTGTCCCCAGTGTCGACGATTTCTGTCTTTGTGCCCATGTAGCTCCACATGTGAATGAAAACAGGCAGAGTTTGGCTTTCTGCTTCTGAATCGTTTGGCTTGAAGTGACGATCTCCAGCACGGAACCGGCCCAAGTGCCCACCGTCAATCGACTGGACGAAGAAAGTGTGGCATATATACACCGTGGAATACTGTACACCCAAAAAAGAATGTAATCTGACTTATACGTGCCCACAGGGTGAGCACTGACCTCATTCGTTCTCTATGTCAATTGTCCGGCCACCTAGCAGGACCTGTTTCTCCTCCACTGTCTCCTGTTTCTTACTGTTTTCTTCTTCTTTGTTCATAGAAGAAGTGTAGAATTATTTTGTCGCGTCCGATACTCCTCCTTGGCAGTGGTCTACGTGACTGCCATTATTTTTTCCTTTCTAGACTCCCTCCCAGCATAGGCGATGTGCAACCCAGCTCTTGCCAACGCGATAAAGTGGCATTTATCCTGCTAGGCTGCCAGAGGGAAAACTTTGCTTCTGGTAGAAAGGGCCATATTCCCGTGTGGTGCACATTTCCCTCTGCCTTGCCTGGAACGTGGCCGAGGTGTCGGCAGCGACAGCAACCCCTTCCACGTGCGGCCCAGCGGACGTGCAGGACAGACCGAGAGCGAAGGCGCCGATGCGGGGGGCCATGGGGGACCCTTTTGGCCTATACGGGGGCCATGCTGGTGCTCCATTGCCTGTCTCTGAGCTACCTGTAAAAGGAGAAAAATAAACCCACTTTTGGCTGAGTGACTGTCGTTAAATTTCTGCTACCTGCGGCCCAACTTGATCCTAGTACTCCACGGTCTGTCTGGATTTTCCCTGAGTGTCTTTAGTGGGTGAGTGGGTTGGCTGGAAGGGGTGTGGGCACCCTGCAACAGTGAGATGCTCCGTTCAGCCCCGTCGTGGGATTACAGAATCGAGCCGCCTTGCGGTTGCCTCCAGAGGCCTCCACAGGGAGCCCTCACCTCCTCTTTGCATATCTGGACCTTGGCCTCTTGCCTCTTCTGGAGGCTCTTGGAAACTCTCCCTGCTGGAGCTCCCCTTTCCCAGGCTCCTGCAGGGGCGCCAGGCACCCCGGTGCCCAGCACGGTTGGGGCGGGAGGGGGAACAGGGCGACCAGCGTCCCTGTCTGAAAACCACACCTCAAATAGCGCAAAGGGAGCTAGCCCTTTAAAGAAGTCCCTAGAATGTCCCAGCTCTGTGGTTTCCTCGGGGCTTTCCATGAAGATCGACTTCTTTCTCTCCCCCTCCTTCTCTTCTTCCAGAACAGCATCTCCCCACCGCCTCACCCCGACAGAGCTGCGCGTTTGCTTGGCTAGGAGGCGGGTGGGAACGGGCGCTGACGCTCCCTCTCCACGGTGCTCCTTTCCATTCCCCTCTGCAGCCGGCACTCCCACGGTGCTGGCCGCTGTGTCCGCCGAGGGCCTGGGAGCCTCCTAGGAGGCGGACCAGCGCAGCAGGCCCCCCGACTGCAACGGACGTCTCGTCTCACTGAGCTCTCCAAAGACCCTCCGACGGAGATTTACTAACCTCACGCCGTCGAGAAGGCCAAAGCCGGGAACATGACCGCAGACCACCGGAAGTGGCCAGGCCGACGTGTCCCCTCGAAGTCGTCTGCTCCCAACTCACCCCATGGTTGCCTTCAAATTTCCGCTGCTCCTGGGCCGTCTTCCCAGTGAGACACGGATATCCTGCCTCCCCTCTTCTGTCCCAGGGCCACCGTGCAGGGAACATGGCAGGACTTGGGGACCGCCGGCTACATTCAGGATGCCAGGGCCCACGGAGCCCCAGGGGGCCGGCTCGGCTCCGGTCAGCACATCTGCACTGAGCGCAGCACGCACCGGGGCGTGGGGGCGGGGACCCTGCCCTGAGCTCCTCCCAGGGAAACTGACACAAGCCCGGCACATAGCCAGGGCTGCCTGGGGTGGCGCAGCGCTTCTGGAGCGGATCCCGGGGTTCCTCTGTGGGTCTCCTCGGGGCAGGCAGACATGAGGTCGTGCCTCCTTGCTTGGGGCCCAGGCCCCTGCTGGCTCCGTGCACGGGCTCTGGGGTCGGAGCCACGCAGATCTTCTGACTCCAGCCCCATCGTGGGCCCTCGCCTGACTCCAGGCCTTCGGCTTGGACTGTGGTGCCGTCTCTGTCTCTGGATGTTTGGGCCTCTGCTGGAGGTGGATGAGGACGCAGGTCCTTGCAGCCCCTCCAAGAAGGCGTCAGTCTCAGGTGTCGGAGAAAGGGTGGGGCTCTGGTGAGGGGGCCAGCCTGAAGCTGCAGCGGAGTGGTGCCTGTCATCTTCAGGGCTGGGGACCATTCACCGTCTGGGCAATCCCATGCCTTCATGAATCCTTCGTGCACACACAGCAAAGCTGGTGAGACCGTGGCTGGGTCTGGGCACTGCTGGCATGTCTTTGCATTGCTGGGATGACGTGCTCCACGACCAAAGAGGAGCTGAGGAAAGAATCCTCCCTCCGGGGCCTCCCCTGGGACGCTGGCAAGTGCCCACTGGGTGAAGGGGCACAGGGTATGAGATGTGAGTGTGTGTGCAGGCCACGGTGGGCACACCTGTGTGGGCACGTGGCTGTGTCTGCCTGCACACACGCGCGTATCTGTGCCTGTGCCTCTCATCTGTCCACATGGACATGACAGCTGTGTCTCCTGTCCCTGCAGGCCTTGGTGAAACCAGCGTGTGTGGGCTTCCTTGACACCCTCACCCAGGCATGGGCCGATGCCCTGAGCTGGGGACCCTCAGGGCCAGTCACTCTCATGGGCCCCTCCCCCGGTGCTGTGCTCGTATGGTCGGTGTTTACTGACTCGTTCTAAAGCAAGGAGTCTCAGCTGCAATCCCTGAGGACTCTTCTGACAGGAAAATGCAATCAAGGAGGTGTCTGAGTGCATTTGTATGGGGATCTGCAGCCTGGATGTGCCTTCTGATTCTTCTGTTCAGCTGGCAAGCATCAAAGAGAGCAGAGAAACTGAGCTGAGAGACAAGCTGTCCCTGGCTCTTCTCTGGGGGAGACCAGGCAAGGAGGGTCCCTACATCTCCGTTCCCAGTCGGGTGCGCCACGCCCCCTAGGCCTGGCCCAAGCTGTTGGGGAGACACACGAAAGGCCGTGCTCCTCAAGTTGCTGGGCGAGTGACCGGGTGTTGTGATGAGAGGGGCTGGAGGCGAATTCCTCAGCTCTCTTCGCCCGTTCTTCCGTCTTTGGCTTCGCCTCTGGCACTCTCCCATTACGCGGCATGTGACCTGCTGCCACCGCTCTGGGCCGTGGCTTTCGTGGGAGAGCCTGGCCACTCGCCTCGGCTCCGTGGCAGCCAGGGTGGGGGGGTCCGAAGCCATCCCAGGCTCAGGAAGGGGGAAGGCAGAAGCCAGCCAGGCCCGAGGGGGGAGGGTGTCAGAAGTGCTCTCAAGCCCACTTGGGAAGGCCTGGCTCGAGAGTGGAGGGCACAGGCCAGCGACACCGGAGTGGAGGCAGGCGGCTGGCACTGGCAAGTCGGAGCCCCTCTGTAGATGGACACTTTTCTCCGAGAAACCCCAGGTGCACGGAGCCAGGCCTGACAGCTGGAGCCGAGAGAGGCCCTTGCCGGAGACAGAGGACATGGCGGAGTGGGGTGGACACAGGCCTGGAGGAAGTGGGGGAACCGAGCCACAGCGATGGCTGCCCGGCCAGGAGGACGTGGGCAGTGGGCTCAGCAGTGCATTCTTTGCTTAGCTACCGTTCCTGCAGGAGCCAGGGACTCTTCTGGGTACCGGGGTACAGCTGTGGATGAGATTGATTTTATATATATATAACATAATATAGTATATACACACATACACTATATACATATGTACACACACATATGTACACTCACGCACATATGCAGGGGGTGCCAAAAGTATATACATATTTTAAGAGATGTTATCTGTGTATTACTTTTAGTTTGCCATAATCAGAAGCGCCTGGACCCTGATGGTAACCACTTTGAACATCTCTTGTAACTGATGAAGTCAAATGTGACTTGTATTCATCATTTGTTATTGGTATATATTATTACAATTTTAATACAGATTTTTCCTTTCTTAAAATGTGTGCGCTTTTTTGGCCTCCTCTGTATATTTAAATATCCATATATACACAGTAGTAATTACTATTTTTTATTTTAAAAACGTGGGTTACAAGCCAGGACTGCATACACAAGTGGCTTACGTACGGGTGAAGTTTGGGCCTCCCCTTGGCCCTCACTTCCCCTGGACCGGGCCCAGGCGCTCTTACGGATCATACGTGTCCCCCCATCCTTCCCGCCCCTGGCGTGTCCCGCGACTGCCAGTCTCCTTCTTGCAGTCTTACGCTACAAGATTATGTTGTGGCTCCACTTAGGAATGACAGCTTATGAGTGAGTGGTACTCAGTTCTTTGTTTCTGTGATAGATCACTGAGTATGATCGGCTTTAAATCCATCCAAGTTGCTATAAGGTCCATAATTTGGTCCTTCTTTACAGCTGCATAATACTCCACTGTGTATATGTACGTGCTATTTTAAATCCAGTTCACTTTCTTTTTTTTTCTTTTTTTGAGTTGCGGTCTCACTCTGTCGCCCAGACTGGAGTGCAGTGGCGCGCTCCCGGCCACCACAGCCTCGACCTGCTGGGCTCTGGCGATCCTTCCACCTCAGCCTTCCAAGTAGCTGGGACTACAGGCGCGTGCTGCTACACCCGGCTAATTTTTTAAATTTATTGTAGAGATGAGGTCTTGCCAAATTGCCCAGGCAGGTCTTGAACCCATGGATTCCGGCAATTCACTCACCTCAGGCTTCCAAAGCACAGGATTACAGGCTAGCCACTGAGACCGGCCTCCAGTTCACTTTCAATGGGCAGCGTGGTTGGTTCCGTTTTTGAAATTGTGAATAGGGCTGCAATAAACGTGTGTGCAGATATCTATTTTGTAGAATGATTTGAGTTCCTCCAGGTATGTTCCTAGAAGAGGGATTGCTGGGTTGTATGGAAGGTCAATGACTAATTTCTAATTTCAAGTTCTTTTAGAAATTGCCATATTGTTTTCTATAGAGGTTGAGCTAGTTTGCATTCCCACCAGCAGTGTGGAAGTCATTCCTTTTTCTCCGTATTCCCGCCAGCATCTGTTGTTTTTGTTTTATTAATGATGACCATTCTTATTGGGGTTTGGTGGTATCTCAATGTGGTTTTGATTTGCATTTTCCTGATGATTAGTGAGGCTGAGCATTTTCTCATGTATCTGTTGGCTGTTCATTTGTCTTCTTTTGAGGAGTGTCTATTCATGTCTTCTGCCCACTTTTTAATAGGGCTGTTGTTTTTTTTCTTTTTGGCATGTTTGAGTTCCTTGTAGATCCTAGATGTTAGGCCTTTGTCAGATATACAGTTGGCAAATATTTTTTCCCATTCTGTGGGCTGTCTTCCCGCTCCTTTGATGGTTTCTTTTCCCGTGCAAAAGCTTTTCAGTTTGATGAGGTCCCACTTGTCTATCTTATCTCTTATGGCATGGGTACATGGGGTTTTGATCAGGAATTGGTTGCCTATTCCAATTTCTATACCCTGCATTTTCTAAGATTCTTATAGTTTGTGGTTTTACATTTAAGTCTTTGATTCATTCAGAGTTGATTTTTGTGGGGTAGAGATCCTATTTCATTCTTTAGCATGTGGTCAGTCAGTTTTTCGCATTGCATCTGCAGATTGCCTTGGGTAGGGTGGACATCGTAACAACGTTGATTCTTTCAATCCATGAGCATGGGTTGTTTTTCCATTTGTTTGTGTCTTCTTTAATGTCTTTGACTAGTGCTTTGCAGTTTTCATTGTAAAGGTCTTTCACTTCTCTGGTTAGTAAGATGCCAAGGTATTCCAGCATCTTGATGAAAACCCTCGAACACTTAGGTATAGAGGAAATGTACGTCAAAATAGTGAGTCATCTACAATAAACCCTTAGCCAACATATTACGAAATGGACAGAAATTGGAAGCATTTCCCCCTGAAAACCGGAATGAGACAAGGCTGCCCACTCTCACCCCTCCTGTTTAAAATAGTGTTGGAAGTCCTAGCCAGATCAATCGGAGAAGAGAAGGAAATCAGGGATATGCAAATAGGAAAAGAAGAAGTTAAGCTATCTCTCTTTGCCGACGATCTGATCCTATACCTGGAAAACCCAAGGGAATCTGTCAAAAAACCTCCTTGCACTGATAAAGGACTTTGGCAAAGTCTCAAAGTGCAAAATTAACGTGCAAACAACAGGCACATTCTTATACACCAACAACAAACAGGCAGAGAACCAAACAGAAAGCACAATCCCATTTACAACAGCCACGCAAAAAAGAAATACCCTGGCATCTTTCTGACCAGAGGAGTGTTAAATGCTATTGATGAGAAGAAAGCGAGATGGGTGGAGAGTGCCCAGAGGGACGTGTGTGGTGCACCTTGCTATCTCACACCAGGGGAGGCCACTCGGACAAGGGAAGACCGAGCAGCATCACAAGGAAGCTGGGAGGAGGCAGCCATGGGGAGGCCTGGGAGCGGCGTGTGTGATGGCCCTGGTCAGGGGGCAGGCTCAGCCCTTCCTGGAGGCAGGAGTGCCACAGGCGGCAGACACATGGGAGGGAGTGAGGGGCTAGATTGGCAGCGCATCAGGCCCCAGAGGGTCTGCCAAGACTCAGGCTCCTGAGAGCCCAGCTCCTTGGGAAGTCACACAAATTAGCCACCTACTGTGTGTCTCCTCTGGCACAGAGGTCACTGCTGTCACCACCAGGATGCTGATAAGAAGTGAGGCCAGGAAATTTTTAAAAGTGCTAGACACCACAAGAGAGGGGGGAGACCTGAGTCACACCCCTCCCTTCCCCAAGCTTCCTGCCATATCTCTCTCTGCACACTGGGGTCACGCCTGTCCCCTCTCCAAACTGCCTGCCAGGGTTCTCTGGGCACACCAGGGTCACACCTGTCCCCCTCCATGCTGCCCGCCAGGACTCTCTCTGCACATTGGGGTCACACCTTGCTCTCTCCAAGCTGCCTGCCAGGGCTCTCTGGGCACACCAGGGTCACACCTGTCTCCTGTCTCAGCTGCCTGCCAGGACTCACTCGGCACACCGGGGTAACACCTGTGCCCTCTTCATGCGTATCAGAAAACACACATCACATAAAACGGAACACACTGTTCACGCTGAGTACTAAAATGCTTACGTGCCTTTTTGCTTCCCCCTAAAGAGTGGAAAGGGTGAGTGTGCCACTGCTATTCTTAAATCGGTGCCCAGTGTCTGCCTGGGGCTGCAGTGGCTTTTCTTTGCTTTTTGCTGAAGGTGATCGCCGAGCCCTGTCCAGGCTGCCCGCTTGTTCCTGGCCGGTCTCCTGGGCAGAAGTCAGTGTCGCTTTACCCCTCAGAGGCCCTTGAGGAAGTCGGAACTTCTTGAGGTCCCTTTCCTGTTCACGGAAGCCCCAGCACCTGGGGCTGGGCTCCGGTCTGTGGCCACTCTGTCCCCTGGGGGAGGAACTCGACACTTCCACACGGGAGAGAACTCAGTGCTCATGTCCGAGGCACAGCTCAGGGCCCTTGGACTCTGGGGGGTCCCGGCAGGGTCAGCTCTAACCGTCTCCAGGCATCTGATGTTTCTAAGGGTTTCATAGGCCCCCAGCCTGGAGAGGCAGCTGGGGGTGGCACCCTGCCGTCAAAGAGTCCCCAGGCTAGTCTGGGTCATCAGCAAGTACACGCGCACAAATATTTACTTGAGAGTTGCTGGGGCCAGGCTCCAGGGACACGAGGGGGCTGTGGAAACACAGAAAAGCGTGCCCCGCCTAGATGAGTGTGTCTCTGGGGAAAGCAGCTGTAACCAAACAGAATTTTGAAGGGTGCGTGAGGACCGGCCAAGGCAGGGCAGCCCAGGGAGTGCTGGCCAGAACAGCAGGCCGGGGATCCTGCTTAGACCGAGACAAGAGCTTGGTGTGGCCAGACCTCAGAGCGGCCGCTGGGCGGAGCACAGCACAGGCGCACCTCAGCCCTTCCTCCCAGGTGGGCTCAGGCAGTGGGTTCGGGGGGGGCGTTTGCTCAGGGCCTCCAGTGCCACCCGCTCGGGACCTCTGCCCCGAGGCTGCACGATCGCTAGCTCTCCAACCGTTGTGATTCCCTTCCACCACTCCGAGTCATGGACATGGGCACCTCAGGTGCAAGGGGCCTATCACAGAATGGCCAGGACTGAGAGCCTTCTGCTCTGCTCGGAGGACTGTCCATCAACAGCTCACGAATGGTTTCACAGAAAGATGTGCTCCGGATTAGGGGAGGGGGCTTAGATGCACAGATGCTCTGCAGTGTCTAGAAATGCCGGTAGGGTCGGGCAGCTGCTGCCTTTGGAGCCTGGTGACCTCTGCAAATGTGGGGCTGACCCTGTGGAGCATGGCTGTCACATGTCACATGTCCGCCAGCCTCGCGGACGTTCTGCCAGACAGCGGCCCGTGCTCCTGCCAGGCTTCCAGCTGAAACCGCGGGCCTCCGGCGATCCCTCCGCCTCAGCCTTCCGAGTAGCTGGAATTACAGGCGTGCGCTACCACGCCCGGCTAATTTTTTGATTTATTGTAGAGATGACGTCTTGCCTGCCCAGGTGGGTCTCGAACCCGTGGGCTCAGGCAATCCACTCACCTCAGCCTCCCAAAGGCGCGGGATTACAGGCTGAGCCACCGAGCCCGGCCAATTTTTATTTTTTGAGGAGCCAACGGGAAGTACTATTTTCACTGACCGAAGGGATTTGCTTACTTTTTCTTCTGAGCCTCATTGTTTTTAGGCGAAAATAAGCCTGATGACTGGACCCCATGAGGCGATTCTTCTCTGTACGGTTTGGCAGGGTCTGCGCTATGACAAACTGCAGAGCTGGGTCTTGGTTATTATAAAATATGCTATCTTTCTTTCTTCTCTCCGCTCTCCCGGGGATGTTGACTGTTCTCAGAACGATGCAGCCAGGAGCCCACCTCCCACTGTTGGTTCCCAGGCCAGGCCGAACCAGCTTCCAGGTGAGGCTGCAGAACATTCGGCATCTCCGTCCCGCTGACTGGCTGGTATCGGGGGCCGCACTGCTGAGGAGAAGCTTCCCTGCAAGCCCTGCCTTCTCGACCGTGCAAGGGGCAGTCGTGAAAGCGATCGGGCCTCCACGGCGCCTGTGTCCTGACACGTGTGTCCCCGCTTGGCAGGTGAGGCACTGGGGCTCAGGGAGCGCAGGGTGAGGCAGAAGTGGCCAGGCCCATCCTCGGGCTGCCCCTGTGGCCAGCTCCTGCATCTCCCGTGCCAGCCCAGACCCCCGGCACCAGCCCCTCCGGCGTCCAAGTCCGGAGCGGGGGCTGCATCTTGGTGTGTCAGATCCTCTGCACTGCACCCCTGGGAGGCGCTGCCTGGCTGGAGAGCAGGTGGTGTGGGGTGGAAAGAGGATCCTGGGACCAGGCGACGCCTGAGACCCTTCGGATGCGCCTGAGAAGGTAGCCGGCGTGGTGACCGGGGCAGGCTGTCTCATGGCAGGCCTACGGGAGACGGCCAGCGGTGCCTCTGCACATGGTGCCCCTCCCCTGTGAAGGACAGGCTTCAGTGGCTTTCGTCCACAAGCACGTCAAGGGTTGCTTGGCGGCTTAGTAGGCTGTGACACTGTTTAAGGCCATGGAAACTTCGGCAGGGCTCCTCCAAGCTTGAATCCAGGGCTCCAAGGGTAGGAATGGGGCTGGCCCTTTAAGAAAAATGCATGCCTGTAATTCCGGCTACTTGGAAGGCTGAGGCGGAAGGATCGCCGGAGCCCAGCAGGTCGAGGCTGCGGTGGCCGGGAGTGGCCACTGCACTCCAGTCTGGGCGACAGAGTGAGACTCCGACTCAAAAAAAACAAAAACAAAACCAAGAAAAATGTTTGTTAGCTGGGCTTGGTGGCTCAGCCTGTATTCCTGCGCCTTTGGGAGGCTGAGGTGAGTGGATTGCCTGAGCCTGCGGGTTTGAGACCCGCCTGGGCAACTTGGCGAGACCTCATCTCTACAATCAATCAAAAAATTAGCCGGGCGTGGTAGCGCACGCCTGTAGTTCCAGCTACTTGGAAGGCTGAGGCGGAAGGATCGCCGGAGCCCAGCAGGTCGAGGCTGCAGTGGCCGTGAGCGGCCACTGCACTCCAGTCTGGGCGACAGAGTGAGACTCCAACTCAAAAAGAAAAAAAAAAAGAAAAATGTTTGTGGCCTTAAGTCCATAGCCACACCACCTGTGGCCATGGTAAACCAGCGGGATTTATGGGATGCCATTTCAAATTTAATGACAGCATTGTTTTTGCGTCTCCACATTTGCGCTCCGTCCTGCATGTCCACAGGGAGCCGCCAGTGCCCTCCCGCCTCCTCCATGTGCATCTTTCACCGTGGACACCGCTGGGTGTGGGCAGCACTTTCCCCTCCACAGGGGCAGCGTGAGAAGCCGTCAGTAAGCCCACTGCCAGGCTTGTGCCATCACCGCCCGCACTGGCTGAGTCGATGCTCGCGTCTGCCCCACCCTGGTCTGTGACACGCCCTGCTGGACACCTTTCTTGTGTCTTCTGACCAGAGTGGAGGACAAGACACCCACGTCATGGGTGAGACCCGGAGGCTGCAGCCCTCCCGGCCTGCCCTGCAGGTCTCTTCCGCTCCCTTCCTGGCAGCAGCCCCAGCAAAGCCCGGGGCTAGTCTGCCCGGTGCCCAGCCCCACGCGCTGGGGAGCGTGGCTTCCAGGATGCCCCCTGCTCGCTGCCTCTGCTTCTAGGCAGGGCCCTCCCCAAACGGCACGCACAACTTCCAGCAACACCTGGTTTCTACCCAGCCATGACCATCGTTCTCGAATGCAAGCCTGGCGACGTCTGAGACACTCCTGGCGAGGCCTTTGTCACACGGCCTTTGCCAGTCCACCTCTTGCCGTTCCTCACCTTGGGTGCCCTGGGCCTGGCACTCTGTGCTGCCTCCTTTTGCCAGAATACTTCTGCTGCTGCTTGTCTGCCTGGAAGAGCCTATTACCCCTTCGTGACCCGGCACTCAGGCACCTCCTTGATGAGCCTTCCCAGCCCTCCCCAGCGGCCCCCCAAGCCAGTCAAGGGCTCAGCGTGCAGGGCTCAGGAGGGGCTTGTCCTCCTCGCCGTGCGAGGAGAGAAAGGCCGGAAACGTCCTAGGAGAGGCTGAGCCGGCCACCCACATCCCGGTTCCACCAGCCCAGGGCTGCGGTCCACTCTCTCCTCCCTGTCGGGGCCATCCCAGGCCTCGCGGGGCTTGGCTCCCTCCTCAGGACTTCCTTTCTTGGTGCTGGCCCCAGACCCTGCAGACACGGGGCGGGGTGGGGGGCGGACTGCAAGGTAGACCCCCAGCCTCCGCAGGGAAACAGAGGCTGCTCCCCACAGGATCTCCGAGCCGAGCCACGCGCTGGCTTGGGACAGACACAGTGGGGAGCCTGGCGGGGTGCTGAGGGGAAGTTTTGGGCAGGGGAGCAGCACGAACGGGGCCACAGGGCGGACCTGGGAAAACCAAGGAGCTCCCTGTGGCCGAAGCAAAAGCACGTGGATCACCACGGAGAAGGAGCTGGGTCTCCACACCCAGCCCCGGAAGGAGGCCGCGGGCGACACCGCAGGAGACCGCAGGCGGGTGTGTAACAGGGGCTGTGTGCTGGCCCTGCACACACACGATGCCGGCGTACTCTCGCAGATGCACCGATGGCAGCAAGTGCTTGTGTGTGCTGGAAAGGTCTGGATGTTGAGGTGGCCGGCGGGGATATTCGGGGAGGGGCAAGGAAGAGCTTTCTTATTTGTATGGACTTCTGTGTCACTTATATTGTTGTCTAGGCAGAGGCTCCACTTGCATTCCTGACGAGAAAACGTGCAGGCATGGACTTCAGCTGGTGTGGATGGGCGCAGACGGCAGCCGGGTGGGGCCTGCGGAACCTGCTGCCTTCTCCCCCACCTGCTTCCCCCCGGGATCCGCCTCCCTCTGTGCATGTGTCGGGGACAGCCTGGCATGCTGGCTGGGCTGCTCTCCTTCGAGGGGCAGCTGTGGCCGGCCCGACAGCCATAGCAGGAGCAAGGGTGGGCTGCTGCTGAGCCTTGCAAGGCACACAACACAGACGCCCTCACAGCTGTGAGGGTGGTGAGTGGCACTGCAGGCTTCCCTGGGCCCACGTCCCAGGCTTGGGCTCTGGGGACCACCTGTCCTGCGTCTGGCTGGGGCAAGTCCTTTCACCTCTGGCTGTTTCTTCTGAAAAAACGGGGGTGAGAATATGCCTGCCCCATGGAGTTGTGTAAGGAAAAATAAGACGACGCCGTGAGCTGTCAGGGCAGGCACCCAGGACACGGAAGCCCTCATGAATGTCTGCGAGGGCTATTGAGGCTGCCTTCAGATGTCCCACCTCCTCCCAGCATACACCACAGTGACAACGCCTCAGAATAGCGGCTGCCATGAGGGACTGGAGGGGCTCTGTCTGTGTGGGGCCTCCTTGGAGGCACCTGCATTAGTCAGGATTTCCCAAAGAAACATGAGGAGGGGGGAGGGAGGGAGAGAGAGAGAGAGAGAGAGAGAGAGAGAGACAGAGACAGGGATGGAGGAAGGGAACAGGGGGAGGAAAGCCGTCAGACGAGCAAGGTCATGGTCGGAGAGGCTCATGTCTGGGTGGCGGCGGCGGGTCAGAGCTCTGTTGAGGAGGCAGCAGTGTGGAGACTCCGGCGAGAGCTGCTTTTGCCGCCTTGAGTCTGAGTTCTGCAGGGCAGCAGGCTAGAAACTCAGGCAGAACTTCCGTGTTGCAGCCCCGTGGCCAGACTGCGGCTCCTCTTCTTGGGGAAACAGCAGTGTGCGCCTGAGGCCTTCACCTGGTTGCATGAGGTCCACGCACACTCTGGAGAGTGGCCTGAGTGACTCAAAGTCTGCAGATTCAAATGTTCATCTCATCTCAGAGGCAGCTTCACGGCAGCACCTAGACTGGTGTGTGGCCCCAACTCCCGGGCACCACACCCCAGCTGGGGTGACGCAGGACATCAGCCATCCCAGCACCAAGGCCTCTCTCGGCTGCAGGCACCTTCCATAGCACACGGTGGCGCTGATGAAGGGCCAGGCAGCATGTGGGACAGTCCTGGGGTTCTTAGAGCTCATTTATTTTCTCATACGAAGCGCTACCGCTAGGGACAGACGTGTTTTCATGTACGATAACCGCCATGGGAATAATTCACAAAGACGGCGACGAGAACACTGGCTAGAGAGGCGTGGGGGGGCGGGAGTGAGACTGGCTTGGTCAAGGACCCTGCCGAGAGATGCCGCTGGACTCACTCCTGCCACCCTGTCCCGGGACCTCAGGTGGAGCATGGCTTCGGGAAATACAAGTGAGGGAGTGGGGAACAGAATGAGTCGCTGGGAGACGGGAGAGGACCCCGGTCAGGACCCTCGGCTGTCGGCCCCCGCTGCAGACAGGCCCGTGTGTCCGCCAAGGGGTGTGTTCCCCCCCGGCTGTGGGCAAGCAGAGGCACCCCGGCCCCGAGGAAGCGCTGGCCCGCAGCGCCCACCCGCCTCCCACACCAGGTTCAGGGAGGGCTGCCCGTTTCTCCCAGCACCTGCCACCGGCATGGCGTATCCCTTGGCCACCGATGTTTTCCACCCCTGCCCCAATATTTTGACTCGGCTTTCTTTTTACCCATCTGAGAAGCAAGGGCCCTGGGCTCCTGTCCAGTTTCCGACCCCAGCTATCCCAATCAAGTCCCTCTCCTTAATGCATTCCGAGGCATATGTATGCCTCTTATTGGGGGGGAACAAAAACGAGATTAAACGGCTTCCACGAGACCATATGGAAGGCCGCATTCAGATGAGCATTCGTGTGTCTCCAGCTCACAGCTCACCTCGGTTCCCACCTTTCCCCGCTCAGGGCTGCAAGGGAACTGTACGTGAGTGTCTCTCTGGCTGCATCAACCCATGAGACGTATTCCCTCAGAGGGCAGTACAAAACTCCGAGGAGGTGAAGGTAGCGCCTCGCCACGCTTCCGGCCTCCAGGCATTTCTGGGAGTCCCCAGACTCCCTTGTTCTAGGACCCATGCAGTGAGCACCCCTGGGACCCCCAGCAGAGCTGTGGAGACTTGGACACGAGGCTTGGAGCCGTGCTGAGGGCCAGGCCAGGGGTAAGGAAGTGTGGGCTGGATTTCCGGTGGGTTGCTAACGTGCTGTAGCAATTGTGCCAGGCGCTCGGCCTTTCCGACACTATTCTTTGGGGTGTGATTTGTGGAACGAGGGCTGCTTTCCACAGCGCAGGCCCCATTGGAGAGACCATCCTGTGGTGCCACGTGGCTCCATGTGCATATGCCATGCAGGGGACCGGGCTGGTCAAGGTCCAGGAAGAAAAGCAGAAGCCGAGCACGCAAGCTATTTCAAACGGAAGGGGCTGAGCACCAGGACCTGGCTGCGCAGGCGCTGGGAGGCCAGGGAGTGAAGAGGGCCCGAGGAGGCAATCCAGTGCAGACCTCGGTGGGCGCAGCGCTGGCCTCAGGGCTGGGACGAGAAGGGAGGTGTGCCGAAGAGGGGAGGCTCTGGCCTGCAGCGGGTGCTGGCGCTGCTTCAGCGGAGAGCATGCGCTGCGGCTCGTGCTTGGCCCTCGAGGAAAGCCTGGACTCCCCTCGGCTGCTGCGTGCTGTGTCTGGCTGGTGTCACAGCCCAACTGCCGCTGCCGACGTGGAGAGGCCCACAGAAGGAAACCTTCTGCTTTCTCTGGGCTTCCAGCGTCCACTGGATCCTCTCAGGGGCGGGATCTCCGAGGAAGTCAGATGGGCAGAGAGTCTGAGCCGCGTGGCTGGCAGCTTCTCCGCTCCACATCCCAGAGCAGAGTGCAGAAGGGTGGGCTTGTGTGGACAGTCTGTAGGGTGCAGGATGCTGGCCCAGCGGCAAGTTCGGTCGCACTTGCTGCGCCTCCTTCAGCGACATTCCTGTTCACGCTCCCACCTTCTGGCCCCCAACTGTGCTCCAGAGGCCATTTCAGAAGACGGTGCAGAAGCACGCTGATTTCTATTCCTGGGAGCTATGAAAATCTGCTGACCATCTCTGGCTCAGAATAAACCCTCTGGGTGATGCTGGGACAGGATGTGGGGGGCCCGCTCTGACACAGGCAAGCCAGTCTTCCCAAGGTCAGAACCATCTTAGGGCAGGCCACAGAGCACACAGATGGCAAGCACGTGCCTTTGCAGCAGGTGTGCCTCATGGGCTGTATTTGGAATTTTGTTTTGGGATCGAGAGGAACACAGGACCGAGGCGAGGACAGACAGCAGGGCTGAGCAGCATCCCTTGGTCAGCCCCAACCCCAGCTGCCATCTTCCATTGGCTCCCAGAGTGCGGCAGACCACACCTCCCCCTCCGCCGACCTTCGGTGCGCTGCGCAGAAAAGGGGTCCATGCGTGGGAGAGGTGGTGTTCTTCTCCTAACCCCTCAACTCCCGAAGGTCTGGGGATTCCCCACAGGGACTGGGCACGGCGGGAGCCGTGAGGATTCACCAGGACCACCCTCTTCCTCAAGGGCCCCTCAGTATCGCACCCACCCGGTGGACCTGGAAGGCTCCTGGCCCCTTCTGACTTGACAGCAGAGCTCAGGGTGTTCGATCAGGAGGCGAGTGCAGACGGAGGGGATGCTGTCCTTCAGATCACTGCTGGCCTCCGAGGTGGAGCCTGTGAGTAACCCCAAGACTGCATGCGTGAGCCGTGCCCGGTGAGGCCCAAGGTGATGGCACAGCAGTTGTGGGCTGAAGACCCACGGCACCTGGCGCCGTGATGGCGACTGGCAAGCATCCAGGGCAGAATTTTAAAACCGTGACCGCTTGTCACCCAGTGCCCAAATATGGCAAACTTCTATGTGTGTGTGGGTGTGGGTGTACAGAAGCATGTGTATCTGTGATATGGATCCCTGTTGGCACAAGCCTGCTTTTCCCCGGTTTCCTGGAAAACAGCCCAGGGCAGGTTTGGTGCTCAGGCTTCCTCCGCAGGTGAGATGGGCTGAGGCAGGGATGGAGGAGGGCAGACCCAGGAGCTGTGTTGCCAGGCTGGTTACGGCCTCTTCTGCAAACACAGTGGACCCTGGGCCGTGCAGGACGGCCTCAGAGAGGCTCTGTGGAGCCACTGCCTCCCCGAAAGGACTGTCGCCTGCGAGAGGAAAAGACTTCATCTGCCGGCCC
Source organism: Cephalopachus bancanus (assembly GCA_027257055.1). Classification (NCBI taxonomy): domain Eukaryota; kingdom Metazoa; phylum Chordata; class Mammalia; order Primates; family Tarsiidae; genus Cephalopachus; species Cephalopachus bancanus. The sequence goes on along the minus strand of JAPVLO010000252.1, from coordinate 1,203,878 downwards.
TTTCCGTCTCCTGTCTCCGTCTGGCAACATTTGCTGCCCAGCGGGCAACGCCTGCATTTTGAGGCAGAGCCTCTGTGGGCCTGGGTGGGGTAGGAACGGTGGCAGCCGCAGACCTCTCGCAGCAGGTGTGATGGGGCGGAGTCTGGGGTGCAGACTCCTCTCCCTGGGCGTGGAGAAAGCCAGTGCCACGGGAAGAGGGGCCAGCAGAAGCAGCCGGGGCTCTCCAGCGATCAACAGGCAGAGGCCCTCCAGAGGTGCAGGCGGGACTGAGTGGGCCAGAGGGGCCCCCAGGTTATGTGTATTAATGAGCTGGGTAAATATGTCAGCTTTACACACACACACACACATTTCCCAAAACACTCTTTGTATGCACGACGTTGGAATATACTCTGATGATGTCTACTCTGTTCTTTCAGCAAAAGTCCTGGCTACTGCCCACTGAGCTACTAGATCCCCTGTTCAGACAAGCTCTAGACGTGAGCTTTCAGCTCATGTTGGTGGCAGGCAAATATTTCCAAAAGCAACCAGCCTGGGAGTCCACTGCGTTCATCTTTCTTAAAAATTGAGATTCGCAGGATGAATGCAGATTCACATGAAGTCATAAGAGAGAATCCGAAATCCCGTTCATACTTCGCCGCATCTTGCCAGTGGTCACATTTTGTAAAACAATGGTGCCCTGCCACAGCCACCCACCTCTTGTGCAGATTCCCAGACTTGTCCTCCATTCACTCATGCGTGCATGCGTGTTAAGCTCTCCACAGCTTCATCACCCTGTGGCCTCATGAATCCACCCCCACCATCGCGAGGCAAAGCAGTTCGAGCACCACGGCGACCCCCGTGGTGTCTTTTATGACCATGTCACACCTCCCCCAGCCCCCTCCCTAAGCAGCGGCCAGTTCTAAAATCTTTTCATGTGTTCGCATGCCGCATGCATATCCTCTGAAATCGGTTCCTGCCTTTTTGCCCATGCATTGTCTTACTTTTCTTCCAGTTCCACCTTGAGGCTCATTAGCTATGCTAGACGCTAGTCCTTGGCCGGATACATGATCTGCAGTTTTTTCTCCTGTTCTATAGTTTGCCCTCTTATTCTCTTAAGGATCTTCATAGAACAAAAGTTTTTAATCTTCATGATGTAACACTTACCATATTTTCCTTTTGTAGATCATGTGTTGATATCAACCGTAAGAATTGTTTGCCAAGCCCCAGATCCCAGGTTTTTCTATTTTCCCAGGAAGTTTTATGGTTTTGCACTTTCCATTCATGTGTGTGGTCTGTTGTAAGTTACTCATTGCATACAGTGTCAAGTTCAGCTCAACAGTACTTTTTCTTCTCACGCCTTCCTCCCTCTGTCCTTCTGCTCTCTTGCTGTTGCTCCCTTTCCTTTTCTTTTTTCTCTTTCTTCCTGCCCTCTCTCTTCCTCCCTCCATCTCCTTCCTTCTTTCCCTTCCTATGCATGTCCAAATGTGCCAGCAGCGTCTCTTGAAAGAGCTATTCTTCCTCAATTGAACCGGCTTTGCGCCTTTGCCAAAAATCAGTTGAACATATTTGTGAATCTATTTCTGGGTCTTCTGATGGGTTCTGATGACCTGTGTGTTTATCTTCCCGCTAGAACCACGCTGTCTTGATTTCTGTAATTACAGGCTAACACAGTATCTGATAAAGCGAATCCTTCCACTTCACTGTTCAAGATGGTTGCAGGTGTTCCAGGAACTGTGCCTTCCCACGAACGTTTTAGAACAAGCTGCTCTTCCTACAAAAATCCTTAGTGGATCTTGATAGGAATTGCAGTCAACCTATACATAAATTTGCAAAGAATTGACAGCTTTCCTATGTTGTGTCTTCCAGTCTGTGAACACTGTGTGTCTCTTCATTTATTTAGGTCTTCTGTGATGCCCTGCACCAGCCTTTTATATTTTGACTTCTGCATCTCATTGTGACTGCATAGGAATCAGATCAACTTGTGAGTGTTGACCTGTATCTTGTGACCATCCTGAATGCACTTATTACTTCCTGGATTTTTCATAAAGCTACCTTGTGATTTTGCACGCAATCATTTTATCTGTAAATAGACATACTTTTATTTATTCCTTTCCATCTTTCGTGTCTTTTCTTGTTTTCTTGTGGGCGCTAGAAATCCCAACACTGTGTTAAATGAAAGTGACGAAAGAGGGCATCTTTGTCTTAGGACAGATCTTCAGAGACAAGCAATTAGTCTTTCACCACTAAGTGTGATGTTGGCCACAGGATCACTTGGGGAATTTTTTAAAAAATCAAATTGAGGTAATTTCTCTCTGTACTAACTTGCTGGCAGGTTTTTGTTTTTTTTACTTTTTAAGGAATAGGCCTTAGATTTTGCCAAATGCCTTTTTTGCCTATATATATATGTGTATATATATACACATATATATATACACATATATATATGTAAAAGACCATAAGATTTTTCTTCTTTAGCTTGCTAATGTTATGGAATAGATTGATTAATTTTTGTATATATTGAGCCAGTGAACCATCACTGAAGTAACTCCCGCTTGTTAACATCCTATAATTCTTTTTATACATTAATGAATTCAGTTTGCTAATACTGCATTAAAGATTATTGGGCCTAAGTTTATGGGGGCTATCAATCTTTAGTACCCTTTTTATATACCATACTTGTCTGCCTTTGATACCAGGGTATCACTGTCTTCATAAAAAGAGTTGGGAATTCTTTCTTTCTCTCATACTTGTTAAAGTTGTATTAATTCTTTAATTATTTGAGAGAATTAACCAGTGAAGCCGTCTGAGCCTCAGATTTTTTTTCTGGAGATTTTAATTACAAAATGAATTTCTTTGATGATTACAGGGCTATTCAGATAATCTCTTTAATCTTAGTTGAGATTTAGTTTGCTTTTTCAACAAAGTGGACTGTTTCTTCTCTGCTGTAAAATTTGTGAACATGAAGTTCGCTACACGATCTCTTCTCTCACAACCCATTTATTGGATGCAGGATCTGCAATTGCTTCTCATTTCATTCCCACATGGATCATCTGTGTCTTCCAGTCTTGCTAGAAGTTGATACGTTTTCTACATTTCTAAAAAACGATCAGCTTTTTTGTTTCTTGGATTTATTTTATTTTCTGCATAAAAAGGAGTTTACTATCATGGTAAACCTGAGAGTGCTACGCTTTGAGAGATCTGCTTACCAGGTTGGCCCTGGCTACTGATTTCAGAGGGACTCCCACTGTTCCCAGGCATGAAAAAGTGAGCCCCTCTGCCTACGCCGCTCGTGTGGTATGTGTATCCTGAACATCGCTTTACTTTGGGGTGTCTGGCGTTTGGGTGTGGCCATGCAGAAGGAGTTCCCAGTAAAAACCTGAGAGCAAAGAGTCAGCTTCTCCGACTGGCAACACTTTGGCATGCTGTCACAGCTCGCGGTTGGGAGAACTGGGCGAGTCTTACACGGCTCCACAGGGAGAGTCCCTGGGAAGCGAGCCCTGGCCTCCCTGAACTGCAGCCACGTGCCCTCCCTCCTGTTGATCCTGCCTCGCCTTCCCTCGCTGTGGTGACCTGGGTTAAGACTGCGATTAGAGGCTGAGTCCTGGGAGTCTTCCTGGTGAATCATCGGAACTGGGGGGCTGGGGGTGGGGTTCTTGGGGAACTCCCGGGTCATTCTATTTTTATGTTCATTGATTTCTGCTTTTTTCTCTGTAATTTAGTTGTGGGCTTCCCCCCTCCCCCACCCCCCGTGCTTATTTTGCTCTTCTACTGGTTTCTTGAAATAGGAACTCAGATTATTGAGTTAAAGCCTTTCTTCCTTTCTAATATAAACATCAGTGTCATAAATTTCCCTGTCAGCATTGCTTTATCTGCACTCCACATTCTGATATTCCATATTT